>JAMPIT010000230.1:47445775-48656867 GCA_026261815.1 Monarcha castaneiventris obscurior | reverse complement strand
AAGAAATGACTGATCATGTGATAAATTGAAAGGAATCACTGAATCGGAGATTTAGATTCTGTCCTTGTCCCCTCTAATATCTTAAATCCAGACTGTTCTGATTGTCTTCTATTGCATTTCCGATAGCACTTCAATGGAAATATCCTGTTACACAGAGGGATCATCAGTCACACAGATGAGATACATTCCCATGAAGCAGACTTTATTGCAGAACAGGTTGTCATCATGGTGGAGGGCAATTTTTGGACTGCAATAAGAGAGAGCTGGCTGTGTTAATGCTGCTGTTGACCATCTAACCATCAAAAACCTAGTGCAAATATGCTGTCTATGCACAACAGTTTAATCCACACAGAACACTGAAGCTGAAGATAGGCAGGACAATACTTAAAATTTCTCAGTTTGTGAATTCTTTTTCCAATAAGCACCCATGCAAAATGCCTCATGGGATCCAAATACCTGTTAAGACTGCTGGAGTCAGGTTGGTATCACCTTCCTTTTTTCTTAAAGTACAGTAGTCATAATATATCTCTAACTGATTAATTGCCCTGTTTATTTAGAAGAAAATTTATACATACATGTTGAGCATCCCTTCCTTTACTGTTTTCTTTCAAATATTCTCTTTATTCCCATCTCTTTCAAAGGAAGATGGGAAAAACTCTTTCCTTGTTTTGTACCCAGATACTCCTATTCATAGATTCCTGATACCAACAGATGCTAAAAATGCCTCTGTGTGACAGCTGGGAAATGAGAAAAGTAGATGAGTTTATTTTTAGGAAAAAAACCACCCTGCATTAAAAAAAAAAGTAGTGAGTCTGCTACATGTATTGTGTTTTGAGTCCCTGTCTTCCTAATGAAGAGAGAGGAGAGGCAGCACTGATGAGGAAATAGAGCATCAGCCCAGAAGGGCATGGAAAACCCAACACAGTCTCAAGAACATAATTAAAAATGACTGTGGTGTGACTAAACCAGGGTTCTTGCTCAAATTAAAAATGAATTTACTGGAGGAATGATTTTCTTAAGCAGATGGGATGAGTGAGCTCTTAGCATGGGCCTTAAACATCATTCGTGTTGACAATTTTTTTTCTAATTACTCCCCCTGCAGATTTTCAGCAATGAGAAATAGCCAGAAGAAAAGCACTTGACTAGTTGCACACCACAGCTGCCAGCAGAAACATGTGACACTTTGAGCAGATCATCTCATGTCAGTGTATTTTAAAGTCAAGAGACAAGAGTGTTTGTACTGAAGCATGAAGCAAGGAGCTGTCAAGGACTGCATTATGACTTTCTGCCTTCTGAGACCAGTTCCAATTGTGCCCCAAGCCCAAAGATTAAAGCCATTTTGGACTTTGCCAGGGCTTGACTAGTAACAGTTCCCAAAGCGCCGTATGCTGTCTGTAGGCAGGCACAGCAGGGCACATGGTCCTCAGAGACTCCTATGCAGAGTGCTCCAGTGGCATAGGACCAGAGCCTCTCCTGCTGGTTTTCTTGGAGCTAGGGGTTTTGCTGTTCCACTACTCACGAGTATAAGGGTTCAGATCATCTCAGAGAATTCAGCTCAAACTTCTTGTGCTGCTGCTTGAGAAAGGTCAGCTGGTCAAAGTCAGATGTCTCCTGTTACTGTGTGTACCACTAATTGTAACTTTGGCATCATTTAGGCAGACAAAGAAGAGCAATTTTTTCCATCAATCTCTACCTCAGTCCTGTCTCAAAAGAAAGGCTCAAATAGATCAGAAAAGCTGGTTTCTGAAGAGTTGCCTCTGGTCCATTTTAGAGATTACCACATGTAATGATTGTGTCTGGATCTAAACAAGCTCCATATTTCAGGGTGCTTGGATCTCCCCTGTACCTATCCTTAATTAATGGTAAACCATCCTTTCACCATCCAGTGGTAAACCATCTTAGAAACTGTCCTTTCATAAGCATCACAGGGCTAGAGTAGATAAGTGGGATGCAAAAGATCCCATCTCCATTGTGTGCACATCCAGAGGAGCTGATCAAGGGAATGAACATAATTTGGACAAACTCCTCTGGATGAGTGTAGTGTGAGCACTGCAGAGCATGTTGAAGTCAAGCAAGGCACTTCTAAAAGAGCTGGAATTGTGAAGAGCCTGTAATCAGTACTTTACTCCTTACAAGCCTCTGTTCCTGTTTTCTACACTCCTGTTCCTCTTTCAGTGACCAAAGGTAACACTTAACACTTAATAGATCACCTTCACTTACATATAGGTGGTTAACTGGAGTTCCAAATAGCAGATGGATTTAGGAAGTGAAGAAGATACTGTTACTTAAACACGAGAGAAAGAGAGACAGTGTGAGAGGATAAGCTGCTGTACTTTACATGAAATCTCCAGTAGCAATGGGGTGAGAAAGAATGTTGGCTACAAGGGTAAAGATTGCTCAGGTATTTAATGTGTACATGATAAATCTCTATAAGGTCCACACTTCATAACACAGCGGTATAAGAAATGGGTCATGAATCCATGTCTAAAAGTGCTGATATGTGTTGGAATGTACTTCCTCAAGACTTACCTGCCTTTAAGAGCACTCTACCAGTGCTAATCAGCTATTTTGAAAAAAATAATTCAATCTTTGATATTGTTAAATTAGCTTAATGGGAATGCTCAGCTTCTACTGAATATTAATTATTAGCCACCTGCTTTTTCACATGCAGGTAAAGCTGTTGCAAGAGCAAATTTGGTTCTGGCGTTTTCAAACTTTTGACTCTTTTACTTCATAATTTGAGTGTGCAGCAAGGAAGCTGGATTAGATGATCTTTAAAGATTCTTTTTCATTCAAACCATTCCATGTTTCTATGATATATCTATTTTCTATTGTGTGTACAACATTTATATTGTATATTTGAAGAAAAATAAAAGACCTGAATATTGCTGTTACTATTTATTTTGTGAATACCATAGTTGTTTCATTTAAAAAAGTTGTGATTTTTAGTTTTTTGTCTTTTTTTATTTTTCATTTAATGCTGTTTTTAAAAAGATAATCCCTTCAGAAAGCTTTGTTGACACCAAAATCCGGTGTTGACTTCACTATGGAAAAGATGAACCAGGACTAAAAAACCTGACATTTATATCACTCTGAGTCTTGGTGCTCTCTGCATGTGACCTATTTCAATTTTTCTCAAGATATAAACAACATTGGAGACTGGAGTAAATCACAGACTCCCCTAAAAGAACACTGGATCTCTTAAAATGGTTCTTGAAAAGCAGCTTTTTTTTTTTTTTTGTCTCTCTTCAAGTCCTAAAGTTTTTAATCACTGTTGTCTTTCCCATATTTCAAACACTGCATTTAAGCAAAGTGCAAATGCTGTATCTTGCTGTGGATCTATGCAGTGGTGAATCTGAAGGTAGTTTAAGCAGACCTGGATGAGCTGTACAGTGCAGCTGCGTGAGATCAAGTAGACACTTGGTGTCTGTGACCTGAACTGATAGCAAAGTCACATCATCAACCCTGATGGAATCACACGAATTGGTGTGCAAGTGTGTATTTGCACTATTTGTGAACAGGGGTGGGAGAATAAGTATATTGCAAGAATATCCAGAAACATGGCAAATTTCTTATAAAAATGGAGAAAAAAAATGTTATGAAAAACACATTAAATCAAAAGCAGACACCATAAAGTGGAGAGGGTGTTTCCATGGAAGCAGTTTCCCACATGACAGCAAGATCAGCAACAGGTATAACAGAGAGAAACAGGGAGCAGAAATGTCACCAGGCTAAGCCTAAAGGTCACACTGGTTTATAAAACAATATATGTAATTATTTAACCTCACCACAGGTTTTATTCCCTGGAATAGAAAGTTAATTACTTCTAACCCAAACCATATACTGTATATATATATTGTGAGAATGCAGAAAAAAAAAATCAGTATTAGATAATTGTGAACAAAAGCATAAAAGTTCTTTGTCTTGGTATTGTTTAGCAACTAGCTTGGAAAGTAATTTTGTAATCATTCTTGTTCTATGCTGAATCTCCTAAGATATACAATCTAATAAATAGAATAAAAAGTAGTATTTTATGTACGGAGGCAGCTTCCTAGGAGATATAAGATTAAAGTGAGTTCCACTATCAGTCTTGAAACTCATGGTCCATGAAATATCCCAGCTACTCAGATTTAGGACTAATTCCGGAAGAAAAAGAAAATAAGAAGAAAAGTATTAAACTTGTAAAACAGGAAATTATTCAGACATTATACATTGTACGTGCAAGTGAAAAAAATGATTAACGTGACTGGCACTGACTAAATCTATGAGACATAAGAATAAGGCAAGACCATTTTTAATAGTTTATGATGAGCCATCTGATGAGCTAATACTTCAGTTAGCTAATGCTCACATTTTTAAGTCTTGATCCCAGAACAGGGCATTAGATGAGGCAGTTATGTGGAGAAGGTTCTGTGATAATGAAGATTACAGGAAGATATTCACTCAGCCAGAATTCATAAAGCTATGGATTACACCTACTCCCACTTGATACAGCCTTTGTAGGTATTGTTCTGAGATCAAAATGCAAGACACATCTGAATGCCAGATTCGTGTTTTCTAGGGAAAGGGAACTGTATCTCAACTGGAAATGAAGTATTTTGTTCATATTCCTTCATAGCTGACTATGCAGGAGTGTCAGCAACAAGCAGAATATTGTGCTGAGCAAGAAGAAAAAGTATAAGGATGATATACTGTGCCTTATTCTAGTCCTCGCCAAAATTTTGTCAGAATTAAGAGGTTTCTTGGACACCATTCCAAGTTTTCTAGTGATGATCAACATTATCCTGCATTCACCAAAATGAAGAAATGCATCCCAGAGGGAAGACACATTGTCACAAGGGGTAACAGTTCAGAGGGTTGCATCCAGTCAAGGGTTATGATATGAAAAGAAGGTCATTGTTTATGCATGACAGTCTCTCACATCCACAGAAATAAATCATATGGTGTCCACACCTGTTTGGATGAGACTCACATGCAGGTGAATAATTTCTGTCTACTGTCACAAGCCATCACTCACTCAACTAACAGTGTTTCTGTAACAGGTGTTACATTTTAGTTGGGTTTTTTCTTTCTTTTTTTCCCCCCCTTTTTTTATTTCCTTTTATTTTTTATTAATGCTGAAGCATGGAAGACAAGACAATCCCTTGGCATAAATTATGTTGGCAGGGATGCAGCCAAGGTTTGGGATCAGAAATTGATGCTGTGCATATCTAAAGGTCACAGCCATGAATACAAACAAAACTGTCATATTCTGCTATATCACTGATGCTACAAGCATATTGACCACAGCAATGAGAGATTTCACACTCTACTAGTCTAGATACAATCCAGGGAAGGGCTTTGCATTAAAAATTACCCTTTGTTCCCATCATATTGTTTATGGAAGGAATATGACAAATTACTGTAGTTAAAATTGACAGCATTGGTCTTGCTCAGTGGAATCCACATGTTGACACTTGACAGATTAGTAGCAAAGAATGGTCAACGTGATTCTTTTTCTCATTTCTGCATAGATAATTTTGGTGGGTTTTTTTTTTTTTTTTTCTGAATGCAGAAATGAGACTTTCACATTTTAAGGTAATCAGACAGAAGCGTGACATCTGTCACTTTTTGTTTTACTTTAGGAATCCTAAAGGATTGGTTTAGTATCATTATTTTATATCAGAATTCATACCGTTTTCTGCCTCTTACATAAATTCATCTAGAAAATAAAGCAATTTTGACATGATCTAATGGAAGCTTTCAAAATTTGTAGCAGAGCAGAAAGATGAACAAAAGAAATTTATCCTATGGTGGAGGCTTCAAAAATGAAGGGAATAATTTACAGTTAAGACATGACAAGTGATGGAAATAAGAAATGACAATTCAATTCATGGTACCTCCAGATTCGTTTAGAACTATAGACCAGAAAAAGTGATGAATTTTATTTATTTTGATATATGAGCTATGAAGAAGCTCTGTGATTTAGAGATCTTTGCATAACTTCATTTTCTGTAATTTCTGTTTTATTAACGTTGCTTACCAACCTCAATTTCTGTTCATAACATGATCAATGTATTGTTTTGGATTTACAAAATATCCTTTAATTTGGAAGGTGGATTCTTAAGGTACTTTTTCCATTCTAGGCAGCCAATATAATGTCTGTGATGAAATACAGTGCTTTTAAGTAGAGCTTCTAAATTTGTACATCTTAAAACCAAGTATTGTTGATAGAAAGTACAGGACAACATAATTCACTTCTCCCTTTGGTCTGACAGAACCTGCTACTGTTGAGAGCTAATCTAAAGCCCATCTATTTACTTAGACTGTTTCCTGAGTGAAATAACTAAAAGGCTAGGTTGGCTGAACTTTCCTAGGATGTACTAAAGCATTTTTTTGCTAACATTTGGGCAATGTAGTGTTTCATATTGTGTTTTTTATATGTTATGTTTTAGTGTTTGACAGGTATGTGTTAAATTGAAAGCTTAGTAAATAGTACATAAAATTTCTGAGAAAATAGAAAACAGTTCTAATCATACAGATAAGAAACGTTTTCCATTTTCATATGCTGTTATTGCAGTTCTGTAATTCTGTTGCTTGCTAGCTCATGGCTTTGCTTGAATGAGAACTGTAACAAAGAGTACATGATAGCAAGTATCATTCAACACCATCAGAGAGGTCATAGGACTTAATTCTACCACTTCTTCTAATTTTACAACATCAACATTGCAAGATTTCAGCTTGTTTTCTTCCCCATTTCATTTTAAGAAGCAACCTGGGATATATTAATGGAGCATACATTTGCAAAGTAGCATGAGATAAGGTGCTGTCTGAGACACATCAACCACTGAATGAGAGTCCTTCATTTATATTAAATACCCGATTTTTGCACTAATAGTGAATGTTTGGTCATATCAATAGTCATGGCAATAGTGATAAACATCACTCAACTCTGTTGTTTTCTAAAAGCAGAAGGTAAAATCATATCAGAATTTAGCTTTTAAGACTAAAACTGACTCCAATTCTTTTATTATTCATTTGATATTATCTACTGTTTATGCTTTTATAGTGTTCAGAGATATGTTGCCTTCTTTGTAGTGAAGGATATGTTTCCTGAATAGGTAACCACTAAAATCTCCAACCCGGGAAAGATTTTTGAAAAAGATGACCATGTACAAAGCTGACAGTGTTTACATGGTCAGAGATGAGAGTTCTGAAGATATCTGTATATGTGCTAGTCTGCATAAATACAGCTATCAGTATCTACAAACTAGTAAAACAAATGATTATTTTTGATAATTCAGATAGCTGTTTGGCAAAACGTCCATATTAGAAACATATACTTATTAGCAAGCTGCAACAGGAACACATGCTATTTCTGTATCTTGTCAGAAATTTATTCCTCTGCTGATCACAAAAGACCTACATAATGATTAAACAAGTCTGGAGCCTGCAATAGAAACAAATGGGACAAACTGAAGTCAAGACAGACACTGAAGTATTCTGCTATTCTCCTGGTCAGTGACATTTCCCCTTTAAAACAAGGAGTGAGCATGTTCTTATTCTCCAGTGACAAAGGAAAGAAGATGATTCAAAAACTTCAAATTATCAGCCCTTCTCTTTTTCTAGTGCCCAATTCATCCTTGGTGCCTTCCCGTGACGCTTGGTCCCACTGCTCCCCAAACAGTGGTTACAACTCTCCTGGTTCCATTGGCTCCTAGAACTACAGGCACTGGGAGGTGCAATTTATTTCTTCACAGCTGCAGATGTGTTAGGCATTCAACTTTGCCACCATTGCCAGCTTGATCCAGTGCTTTGATTTAAAAAAAAGAGGCCACCAGGTAGCTTTCATACCCTAAGGATAGACAGAAGTTTAGGGGTTAAATATCAAAATATTCAGTCTTTAATTGTCAGTGTTTTTGAGAAAACCTAGAATTTTAGTCCATATTTTATTAGAATGATAGGTAATAATTGAAATTTTAACACCAATTAAGCCTGTGAACATATTCTTTATATTAAAACTTTTAAAAAAAACAACTTCCCCTTTGATCGACATGTAATGAATCAATAGATTCCAAGATTACCAATTTCTTTCAGTGCTATTCCTTGTTCATCATGTGCCACCATTTTTAAAATATTACTGCTATTGTAATAAATTATTTGGTATGATTAATCAGTTATCATTGAGCTGCATTTAGCTACTTATTTGGCAATATTAACTGCTCTTTTTTTAATCCAATTTATTTTCATGTTAAGAGCCAAGAAACAACCAATTTGCTTGTCACAACCATTTTCCCAGAAATCATTTATTCAGAGACTTGGGTCTTCTTTTTTCATTATTTTGTTGTTCGTTGCTGTCTTTCTCTGAATTTCAGTTCTACTGAGCAAGAGATTTTGAAACATGCATTTTAAAGTCATATAACCAAATATTTTAAGTATCTAAATACTACAAATGAAAAATTATTGACCTTTTTTACATTTAAATTATATATCTAAATAATTTAGATATATAAACTACAAAGAAAAAATACTTGACCTTAGAGGATGAAATTTCCTAATAAACAAATACAAAAAAACCAGATTCTAGCATGTCTCTAACTACTGGTCAAATGGAATGGAACCTCATACTTGTCAGAACACAACACACCATCTAATAAACCATGTAAAAAGCATCCCTACTTCCACCCCTGCCGTGGGCACAGCAACTCAACAGTGGGAAGAAGATGAGGGCAGCCAGAGACAAATGTCAGTGGCCAGAAATCTTGAAAATGGCGTTATGTTAAGAAAAAGGAAAACTGAGTGTGATGAAAGAAAAAAATAAATACACAGTGGAAATCTGTGGGAGTTCAGATACACACCTCTCCAAGTGCAACTGGATGTCAGCATGCTAAAAATAACTATGAGTTAGGTTACTTTTGTTTGGAAGGGAAGGTTGATTGAAAAGAGGTGTCTCTTCCATCCGCTCAGTTCTGACAAAAAGTCACTGAGTGAGTCACACTGGAGAGCTTTGAAGTGGTGAATGCAGCCTAATTCCTGCCCCAGAGTCCATAGCAGTGCATAGGAGAGGATGTCCCCACCAATCCAGCACCTGGAGACTAAAGAAGTGCTTCCTTCTACAGAGCATACCTACCTGCACATAAATGATCCAACGACCTGAGCCACATCTTTTAATCTAGTGCTCCCCCACGGCTAGGACCTGCATATGCTTCTTTTTGCACTGGGCTGAATTTGTCTCCTAATCACATATTGCAGCCCTGGAAGTTGCAGGTCCATTTTTCTTGCTTACTTATTGTAGATTGCAATTGATGATCTGTAAGAATTACTCCCATATTGAAATTAAATCACTGGAACTGATCTCTTACTTTTGAAACAGAAAAGCATAATGCTAAGATCCACACACCTGGGGCTAAGACATTTCACTGGAATACTTCTGCTCTTGGATTTCAAGCATAATAGATCAAATTTATGTCTTGCATAAGTCAGTTCTGAGAGAGGTAATAGAAACAGCAGGATAAATACAGCAGTGATCCCCTATTGGCACTTCCAGCTCTGATGGTGAGACTTTCCCATATTTTCCTCTGTTCTCCCATAAAATGAATACCAGAAGAATTACACAGTTTGTCCAGTGAAGATGTTGAAAATGCTGAAGTGACATATTAGATTGTATTTCATTTTCAAATGTACATTTAACTCCTATCTTTCTAGATTTACCACTTTTCCAGAGTCTGTGGGTAGTGTTGGAGAAAGTCTTGCCGGCCCAAAATTTAAGTTCAGAAATCCCTAAGTGCAGAGGTTTTTATTTTGTGCAAATGTACTTTAAATTTCCACCTATGTGTCATTTTACATTTATTAGCTCATCATTTACATTTATCATCACATCACATGCACTGGCATTTTGTTGACAATATGGCACCTCTGTATAGGAATATACATAATTTTCTAGAACTTGATTATTCATACCTCTTAACATGTATTGTTCTGCATAACTTCTGGTCACTGACCATGAACATATTCCATATAATAATTATATATCAAAGCGTTCACATAAAAATAATAGCACTAAATTGCAGAGTCAGGCCCCGAATTGTTTGCAAATGCAAGATTTAATGTTACCAGTGAAATGTAATTCACATGCTAGTGAGGATCCATTACAGTACAGCATTTAATTATACGATCTCATTCTATTTTTCCACGGGACACCTTCTTCATTTGAGGTACAGGACACAAGCCACTTACTTAGTCAGCAGCAATTCAATATTTTGCTTTATTCCATTTGTTTTATGATCCCGTAGTTTATTTACTGCACAGTATTCAAACTGTGCTTGGAAAACAGAATGCTTAATTTCTTCTTAGACTTTTTCATAGAGCTCATCTCTGTAATATATTAATGCTTCACTAACACTCATAAATGAATTTGTACAGCATCTCTTTATGATAAAGTGAGAAATGAAAGCATGCAGAAATGGAGGTTAAAAAAACCTCTTTATGTATTATCACTATAATCTATTAGTAATCACTATTTTCTATTATAATTGCAAGTCAATGTAAAACAACCCTTTTTTTTCTAATTGCTTAACCTTACGTTGTATTTTACATGATTGAAAAAATTCTACTTTAATGATGTGTGTGCTCAGTTCTTCTGCAAATCAGACACAGGAATTGCAAGCCAAATTCCCAGAAAATAATATGCTTAGTGTCCACCTGAGTAAAGCTACTAGCTGCCTACTAACTGCTAATCACATTGGATTTCTCTGATACTGTTTCTTAAGGATTTTACTGATTCAAAGATCTTCTGTCAATCATGTTCCTTTATTCTGTACACTTCTAGTTCACCAACAAACGAGTGTAAGTCTTATGAAAAACTGCTGGGTTTCACCCAACTCTGATCAAATATTGTCAATTAATATATCCAATATTTTTGTAGTAAAAATAGCATCAAATGCCATGCTTGTGGAACACAGTATAAAACAGACATTTAAGGTTGCAGGTGACAGACTGAAACTTCCTCAAAGGGGACAGCAGAAGGGAAGGTGTTGATCTCCTCTCTCTGGTGACCAGTGATAGGACACAAGGAGATGGAAGGAAGCTTCATCAGGGGAAGTTCAGATTGAATATTGGGAAAAAGTTCCTCACTGAGAAGGCCACTGGAACAGGCTCCCCAGGAAGTGGTCATGGCACCAAGCCTGTCAGAGTTCAAGGAGCATCTGGAGGATGCTCTAAGCCTTAAGGCTTAGTGTTAGGTAGTCCTGTGAAGAACAGGGACTTCAACGGAGTGATTGTTATGGGTCCATTCCAAGTTAGAGTTTCTTTAACCTGACATCCTGGGTCTCACTTGCTGTTCAGGTGTGTCTCTGCATCCAAAGAGTTTGAGCGTAAAGCAAGTTGGATCTTCAGAACTTGCTTTAAAGCAGTATTTGAAAGACCATTAAGCCATAGTAAGCTTAGGATTTCAGTCTAGGTCCTCAATGAACTGAATTATGATTTGAAACCTTATACAATGCCTTAATGTAAAATCAGATTGGTGTTATGTCATTTCTAGTTCCCCAGAGTTAAACAAATCGACTCTCTTCCCTCAACAGCTCTCACTTTTTCCATCATTGTGTCTCGCCCCTAGCCTTGTCTCAGCTCTGAGTCTCATTTTTAACATTTCCTTCAGCTTCTTGTCTGGTCACAAACTCCCCTAAGCCACTTGATCATTTACTGCTTTCCATCATTATTCCAGCAGAGAGATCTGGACTCTCTGGTTCCCTGTGTCTGGCATCTCTTCTCAATTATTTTTTTCACTTCATTCTTCTTACTACCATCACCTGCATTGAATTTAGGTGATTCCTATTTTAAATTGCTGTCTGCAATAGTACAGTACAAGCTAGAAAAGATAAATTTGCTCTTCTTAGTTGTGACACCAGTATGAAGATCCCTACCAGGGAACAGCCAACAGTTCTTAACACTGCAGGGCAAATTCTTGCCATTCCAGTCTATAGAGGGTTCAATACCGGAAAACTGTTGAAGAATATAGCTACAGACCCCTGGCTGGTTTCTCCACAGAAAGTGCAAACTATTTTTTCAAAAGCTTATACTTTGGACCAGTACTGACCTATCAGCTTCAGCTGTCATTTCCCTTCTCGGAGACATGGAAAAAACAGAACTTAACAAAGAAAGGATCGCCATAATTTTGTCGTGTGGGTGAAGGACGTTATGTTTCAAAGGGTTTATATAAAAAATAGTATGCAGAGTGAAGATAGCTCCTCAGTGAGATTCTAATCAACATGTGCCTATACATCATCTATCCTTTCACAGCCTTACTAAGAAACTTACAGCTCAAAGTCTTCTTTGGAAAAACAAAAGACTGCAAAGGCTTGAGTATAATTTTAAAACACCTGCAGTATTCCTTGCAGTAAAGCACAAAGTAGTGACTCTGTAAGACTTTTTCAGTATTAATACAAAGCAGAGGATACAGAATGTGACTAATTTCAATCCTATTTAGAGATAACTCCATCAACAGCAACTTGCTGCAAGTCCTCACCTAATTAACAACAATAAAGAGCCTTGCTCTTAATGTTTCTGTGACACTTAAACACACAGGCCAGAGAATCAGTCTCCTGGAGTTAATGAGGCTCATTTGCATTCCTTCCAAGGATCATCTCCTAATACAAATAAACTAGCTAGCAGGCTCAAATAGTAGTGAGCAGTGTCCGAGAGGAGGCAATATGTTAAACCCATCTTTGAAAAGCCTAAGCTAAATTGCTTATATCTTTATAATTATATTGTACTTTCTTACAGTTACAGAAAAATTGTGACTCCTTAATTATTAAGAAAGCCAGCAATATATTCCCACCTTAAAATGCAAGACTTCACCCACAACTGCTAAAGAACTGTGGTTTGTAATCCTATGGTTCATCCAACTAGAATTTGTGGGAGAAGTTTTGGATTTGCTACATTGCATGGAAGAGGAAAAATGTTCTTCCATACTTACATTTTTTTTATTATTTAACTGGATTTAAATGCATTATGTACTCACTAATTTTAAGCCAGTAGACTCTCATAAAGTTATATAGAGCAATTTATAATAGATTTTATTTTAATGAAAGGAAGATACAGATCTGGATCGGCCTGTCTAGGTGACAATAACTGAAACCTAGAATATGATCTTCACTATTTCCATAGCTTCATCTTCACATCTATAATTTCCATTTTGGTGCTGGTCTGCTAAGACAGTTCAGTTGGAAGGGAGGCAGAAGAAAGAATCAGGAGAACAGCCTTTTAAAAATTTTCAGTTCTGAGCATAAAGACTTGGAAAGAAACTTTATAAAGTGAGAAGGTAACAATCAGAAAATCATCTGTCTTATAGTTCATGGACATCAAGAAAACAGAACCTGTTAACAACTTACTATGGAAAGAGAACAAAGTCTTGGGAGGAAAAGATGGAATTTAGTTTTATTTTTTCTGAGACAGGAAACGATGTCTTCTCCTTAAGAAATTTGTCATGCCAATTGAGGTCACTTATTAAGGGGTCATTTAAAAAAATACAGGCACAATCTGGAAACATAACATCATGCTGTCAAGAATTTAATAACAAAGAAAAAACTGGGAGGGACAATGTGTACTCCAGAAGCCCAGCACATATCTTGAGCTCCATCTTGAATAAGGACAATTATCAGTAGGAAGCATAAGGGCATACGGCAGGGGGTAGGGAGACAATGTTATTGTAAGTATGTATTACTCATCTTTTTTTCTTTTGTATAAAAAATTCACTCCTTTTGACACATATGTAGCTTGTTTGTCATCTGATATGTTCAATTATTAAATGACTCATTAATGAGATTATACAAAAGTCTTCTATTTTTCTCTCCCTTTTTTTCAGTTGCTTATGTTTGGTGCAACCAAGACCTGGGAAAATTCTCCACTTCTTATGCCTTCTTCTTTGCTTTTATAAGCAAATTTGTTAAAAGGACCCCTAAAGCTTGAAAAATATTTACTGCATGCAGATAATTTTTGTTTTTTATAACTAACACTGCCACAGATCTTCAAATGACAGGGTGTGTAGAGGTAGGCATCTATTCACTGATGGGCAGAAGTCCAAGAACATTCAGCTAATGGTGATTCCAGACCTCACGACTCATTTCTCAGCTCAGTGCATGAGGAATCATCTCTGTTCCCATGACAGGTAGGTATTTTCCTTTGTGACAGGACCATTACTTAGCCCATGCTGTGTGCTTTCTAGTGGCTGCCCCTTGATCAGAGGTGTTGGTTTGGTTGAAATTTGCAGCTGATTGAGATTTCTGAACATCAGTCCACTTTTTATAGAGAGATAGGTATAAATTTAAGCATTCTAGGTAACAATTTCCTTTGGGTTTTTTCACAGTAGAAGTTGAAGATTCTTTTACTTTTTAAGTAAACAGGATCATCAATACACTATGGTACAAAAAATGTAGATTGCAGGGAAAAAAATTGCGCATCAGAAGGAATGATAAATAAAGGAGATGTGATGAATTAAAAACTGTGTATTCAGATTTTTCCTGAATGCAACTTACTTCTAATTTTCAAACTTTGCTATGTGCCCTGCAGTATCCTAAAGATCTGTACTTGCAGGAGAGGAGAAGTGAAGGCAAAAAGTAGTCTGCTACTTCATGCAGGAGGTTTCATATGGAAGCCCTTTTGAATCGTCATCTTTGTTCACAGAACTTAAAATGCTCCTAAAATTGATACCACAGTACCTGAAAAGCATGATGTATTGTTTTGAATTCAGGAGTCAATTGAGAAGAACATAAAAAAGAAATATTTTTTTCTCTATGGCCCTAATAATAAATAAATAAATGAGGAAAATTAATGTACAGGTTGAGGAAATGATTTTTGATAAATTTTTTCCACAGGTACCATACATGGCAAAAATGCTGGCAAAGTCAAATTGTTCCTTCAGTAATTGATTCTTATTTTGTGAGGTTTACACATCTTTTGTTCTGTCTGTCTGCTTTGCAGACACATCTCACTGTAGACACCATATCTAAGGGTCTTGTTTTAGACTTCCCTTGTATACATTGAAAGATATACCGTAGGCAGACTTCTTCAATGTCATATTCTTGCCTCACAGTCCCCAGTCTGCCTTTCTGCATTCTTTTTCTCCTCTAATGACCTCATGAAACTGCAGCTAGAACTTTGAGAACCATTTTAAGAGCTATTGCTGAAATTTTGATGGTTTACTTTATGACAGTTGCCCTTTATGCTACTGAATTTGGAGTCATTGCTTTTTCTGCCTATAAACTGACTTGGATACCTGTAACATCATAGCCATGCACAGTTATATGCTTTTTTACTCTATACTAAAAATGAAAAGTATTTATAGATGCAAGTGTCTCCCATTTTTATTGGTGCAATCTCTATTATATTGGAAATGGTTTCCCAACTCTAGGTCCTACAGCAATTGCAAGAAGCTGTAGAAATGCAGGACTTGCTTCAAGGCTAAAAATTCTACTAGTAATAAACAGAGCAGATACACAGTTACAGGGGACTGGTTAGTCCCTTTTGTTCCCTTCAGGGATGCATGCATACACAAATATCATATCATTTTTAAGACTTAAGACTATAAAAGAATAAATAAACAAATACAGTACTGCCTCAGAGTAATGTGACTTTCTATTTTATTTACCCTAGAAGGAAAGCACTGAAATATCCATCCTGGTTTGTTTTCATGGACAATATTCCAGGTGGAAGGATATCACATCAAAGCCATTCCTACACTGATGATCCAAGCTAGATGTGGCTATCCAACAAGCCTCAACTAAGCAGCAAGTTCTTATAAGAGGGAGCATAGATAAAGACAGGGGTTTAAAAGTCTACTGCTGGAGAAGCCCAAAAAATTTATGGTTGAGACTCAAGAGCTTAAGCTCTACTAAAGTGCACCAACTTCAGGTAGATGTGTCTGCTTCCCAAGTTGGAAACACTCTGTGTCTAGTAGCTGTAATGATGGAGTGCAGGACAAAGCATCCAGGAAGTAGCTTTGGCACACAGGAAACTATGGATTTCTGAAACAGAATAAAGAGTTTCAGGCAGTGGTTAATTCAGGGGTTTTTTTATAACTGAGTTTCTTTTCAGTCTTTTGAACAGTTTTGGTTATTTGAAGTTTTAGCATCACTGTCTGTGCAAATACAGTATCGTTGACCTTCAATTGGATTGGTACTTTGAGGCAAACAAAACTCTGCAGGACAGCAGGAGCCTGTGAACATTAAGGGAAAGTAGAGGAGGCAGCTGAGCCTTTTGCTATCTCTGTATATGTAAGAAATATCACTAAGAAGAAATAAATTTTGCTTCACATTAAATGTAGAGGCATTTCATACTCAATTCATGAATATAAACAGAAAATAAACCCAACAAATAACTTCCGGTGCTCAAATTAAATTCACAGTAAGACAAAGCCTGATTATTGGTGTCAGTGGTAGAATTTCCTGTGCTTTTAGTCATACAATCCCTTGCAAACGAAAATCCATGATGGTTGAGTCACTGCTTTACCAAATTTGTTGAAGAAATAGTAATTATCCACTGGTATTGGCTTATTTAAAACCAAAAAATACTGATATATTAGATCTATTTTCACAGTATGTTGTGTAGTTTTTGTACTGAAAAATGAATTCTAGTGGGAGCATTGAAAATTATTGTGGGGATTAAGACAACAGTTTAAATACTCAGAACAATTTTTATGCTTTTGTTTTCCACATTCTGTTCCTGATATATTGTTATAGTATCTGTCTAATGAAATGGGGCCGGATTCTAAAATTTGGCTGGGTTGATGGTAGGGTAATTCAATTGACTGGACTCATTTTTGCGTTGCACTGATGTCAAAAAATAAACCCACCCCACAATTAGAAGAGAAAGATCATATTTGCAAATTCTTATGTAAAGGGGCAAAATGAAACATTTTTCCTCCAGATCAGAGAGCACTGAAAGATGGAAGCAGTCCCATATCTGTGTGGCAATATATTTTACTTCCTGTTCTTTTACCACACTATAATCATTAGGAAGATTTAGTTTAGTTTTGTAACCAGTCACTATTTCACTGTAATGTTTTTTAGCTTATCACAAATAAAAGTAGCTTAGAAGTTTTTGTGGTTGTTTTCTTTTTTTCTTGCTTGTTTGAATGAGATTTCATTGTTTTTTCTCAGTTGTAGGCTCTTTTTTTTTTAGAAAATTTTTCCTCTCTTTATTTTTTTCTTTTTCTAGCATAGTTCTCATCTCAGATAATATATGATTTTTTTGGATGGTGAACTCTTTGTTGGGAAAAGAACAGAAAAAGCACTTCAGCATTTCCTTCAGCAAAAGATTTCCTTATCTCTCTCAGTTCACTTCTGCCTGTTCTGAGTCACTGAACTCAAGAAATGAAAAGATCTTATTTTTCTCGCATGAAGTTTCCTCAGACTCACAAGTTTGAGTGTTTCTCTATCACTAGAAGCTTCTATGTAGTAATGTAAACATTTCCAAACTTGTCTTCCCGTTCCTTCACTCTCACCTAGACATAGAATAGTACAGACTTCTTCAGCTGGACCAGACAAACCCAGTGCCTTCAGCCATTCCTCAGGGGACATGCCTGCAAGCACCTTCCCCAGCTTGGTGCCCTCCTTGGGACACATTCAGGTACCCCAAGGTCCTTTTTAAATTATGGGGCCCAGAACTGTGAACAGTATCTACAAAGGATCCTCTGATGATTTCCAAACTCTACCTAGAAACTGTTGGTATTCCAGCACAACCTTGCTCTTCAGAGTATACAATATTAGTAGGGCCTGCAGCAACCAGACAAAGGGCAATGGTTTCAAACTGAAGCATGTAGATTCAGACTGGACATGAGGAGGAAATCTTTTGTGATGAGGGTAGTGAAACACTGAAACAGGTTTCCCAGAGAGGTGGCCCCATCCCTGGAAACCTTTAAAGGCCTTTAAAGTCCTTTCTAGTTCAAACTATTCTGTAATTCTGTGATCACATGTTGTCATTCTAATTTGTGCTCTAATCAGGTACTTACAACTGAATGTGTGAAAAAATAAGTGATTGATTTAAAACCAGCTTGGTTCTTCTTGAAGTTGCAGTTTAACAAACGAAAGTTGTTCAGGGAAACACTGGGCATGTATCTTCCCCCCAGAACTGGTCTGCTATCAAGGAAAGGGAAGTTTCCAGCACTTGGATGTATGGACATATTTAGTCATAATACAAAAAAAGTATAATAGCTAGAAATTAGCAGTACTGGATCTGTCAAACTTACTGAGATCAATATATAATGGATAAAATGTATCCCAGATTCTCTAGGTTAATGTCTAGAATTCCACTCTTTGTCCCTATTTTTCACCATTTTTCTGCAAAACGGACAACCGACCTCTCTTTTACTCTTTCCCTTTCTTTTTAGCAATTCAGACAAATAAAATCAGCGCTTATAACTTCTTTCCCTCAAAATAGTTTTGCTGTTTGAACCATCATTGCACATAATTAGAGTATCAATCTTAAGATTCAAAAGAAGGAAAAATCCTTTACCTCCGTGTTCTTCAGTTGGAGCCAACACTTCAAGCCAAATTACTTTCTCACTTACACATGGGCAGTTCCTCTGAAAACAATTTGGTGTTATGGGTGTAGGGGTGAGGGAGTTTGGCACAATAGCTTGCAACTGTGATATTGAAAAAGGCTCTGAAATATTTTAGAGTTATGTAGCAGTGTCATAATTTTTACAGAGAAATTGAATTAATTCTCTCATATTGCAGAATCTACTGTAGGCTTTAGATGGTACTTTAAGTTCAGGACCAATTTTGTGTGGTTGATGTGGTCCTGTACAATAAGATAGCAGGGAAAAGGTCTGCCTATCAGGACTTGAGGTATTACAATAATTGTTTTTTTAAAAATATTAGCCATCTGTAGTGCATTGTAGGGTTTCAAATAAGTAACAGATACATGTGCCTACTGGGTCATAACTTACTTCAGCATTTAAGTAAATTAAAGAACAGATGATTTTAGAATGCCTTTTGTCTGTTTGTTACAGCCCACGGTACCAAGAATTCACAGGACCTCCTTGAAGAGGGATGCACTGTAAATCTTAGCTTGCAATCTCTGCTCAAAAAAGGTGAAATAAATTGCAATATTACAAGTCTGCAGTGCTTCAAAAAATATGGATTAAATTAGACACAAATGAATCAAGCATTGACATGAATTATTTAATTTTAACAGCTTTTGTTGCACAAATATGCTGTGTGATCATGTGGCATGCAATAACAGATTTACTGGCACTTCCTAGCCCAAGAAAAGTGTAGCAAGTGAGGGGGAAAGTAAGACTTCCCTAGCATGCACTAACTAGAGCATTTAAAATATTTGAAAGGATGTATGATTATATTCTTCAAAGATATGGTGAGAAAACACTCACTGCATTTGTGATATTTCCTTCTTCTGGAAGTGACTACTCTGTAAGACTGTGTTGTATTCTGCAAGACCGGTCACCACAACATACCTAATGATCACAAGCCAAAACCACCCCACTTTCAGGGCTTGTTTTTAAATGTATACAGTCTTTCAGCAAAGGAGATATTTTTTAAAAGTTTTACTTCCAAAGCCCTCAGATTGGGTGCAAGCATCCAATTGTGGTCACTGGGGAACTACAAAGGTGCCCTCTGTGAAACAGACCAGGCGCTGCCCCGGGCCAGGCACAGCTGGATGGAACAGTCCTGCTACAGGACACATACGAGCACATCAGCCACCAACAAGTTGGGGAAAACATATTTAAGAAGGGTCACAAAATGTCACAGAGTAAAGAAAACAGAGAGAAAACAAGAGAGAGGATGAAGAATTCAAGGAAGAAAAACAGCAGGAACACAAAGGTCAGAGGAGAATAAAAATGAGGTACAAAGCAGATCACTAGAGAAGATATTCCCAAGGGGACTGCAGCCCTTTTTGGAGAGTGAGAAGGAAGGAGCAACTGACAGAATCTGCTATGTCCCGATCTTTCCCTGCCCACTGTCTCACTGAAAGGACTGAGTGTAACCTATGCTGATAAAAAGGTGAGAGGAGATCTGTCTGGGGTGGAGACAAGCTTGGAGAGGGAGGAACACTCTGTTCTCCCTAAGTGTTTGTACTGTTTATTTCCAAATATCTGAATCAGTAATTGAATACTTAGATTAATTGTCAATAAATTCACTTAAATTCCCCAAGCTGAGTCTGTTTTGCTCATGGCAGTAACTGCTAAGTGAACTCCCTTCAGTCCACAATTCTTGTTTGTCTCTGGTGTGGGCGAGAAGAGAGAGCAAGCTGTTGTGAAGGTGCTTAGCTGGTAGCCACCGCTACTTCATGTGCCTTCCTCTTTCTACAATTATTTATCATTATGATTACAGAACATTTTGTCTCCTTTATAGGTCCCTCTTTCCTAAACAATTTCATTCAGGACCCTAAAGTGGGGAAATTTTGGCCTGTTGATGGACACTAATTTTCTAACTGAGGTTCAGGGTGATGCTCACGCTTTCTGAAAGTCTGACAAGCAATACACACTGCCTACCTCACCTTTCAGTTACAGCTACCAATCTATATTGTGACACCCAAAACCAAGGGCAAGGTGGCACTAATAATCATTTTCCAGCTGTGGCCAGTTATGGTTTTCAAAGCTTTACATTCTGCAACTCATTCACAAAAATCCTATAAAGTATATAATAAATACAAAACCTCACATGGTGTTTAATTGTTGTATGGTTAATTCTGTTCACATCTTTTTTTAAATGACATCTTCCATTTAAATACTTCTGAAGTTGTTATAGTCCCAGAGGATGGCAGAAGACAGAGAAACGCTGAAGGCTATTCTCTGGGAATAAATGGTTAGCTTTTTTTTGAAGGTTTGTAGAAAAGATAGTCAAAAGCCCTAACTGTTGCAGATATTCATAGCTGGATGGAGGTTGGGCTTAAAGGCATTAAACTGACACAAACACAAGGCCTGTTAACTTCCATGGAATTTTAGACCCCAAACAGCTTACGGCTTACATTATTCAGGGGTCTGAGGGGAATAGACTTCTGCGGGTCTATATATCTATGTGATAATAGTAATATCCTGCAAGTCAGGATACATTGTTGTATTGCTTTCAGACCTCAGCTGTCTACTCTGTAAAGCACATTACTACAGGGACATAACTGAGGTAGCTTTATGAGTCAAGATGAATTGTATAGGGTGTAGCCTTCTGGAAACTGTATATAAGGAATTGTGAGAACGTTACATTATTTTATTCGTGCTTTTTACGAGACAAAATTTTGTCTTAAATTACCATGACAAATGCCTTCTAACGTGAATTAATTGGTAGGCAGCCATTTCCAAGATGATTAGAGATTGGAGGTCTAGCTTTTTTTATACAGCTTGAAAATATATTTAGACTGGAAGATTTCCTCTCTCCTTCTTTATCTCCTCTTCTCCATTCTCTCAATCTCCATCTCTCTCCCCACAGAGTTTTGGAGACTTCTAATAACTGAAGAGGTAATTTCCCAAGAGAAGAGGTTCTATTTCCCTTGTATTTTGCTCATTTTCTTACTCCTTTTTTAGCTTTTATCTAGACACTACTAACCAGCCACCAAGGACTAGAGAGTGACCAATATGGCCATTTGACTTGAATGTGATATGTGCAATTTCCTTGCCAGATTATTACCCTAGAGGTAGCTCTCTATTAGCTCTTAATTCTCTATCTGTGCTTCACTGAACTGTCATCTGTAGTGTCCTGAATTGTCACAGTAATACCTTTTTGAAGAGTAATTTGCTGACAAAGGCTCAATTGTTCATTCAAACAAAATTACATGCATTTTTTCATAATGTTTTTTTTCCTTTACAGGCATTTTTACCTTCTGACCACAATTGAAAGCCATTCCAAACTGGCCATTCTACAGGGGAAAACAGAAAATTCTATTGGAGTTGTCTGTCTGTTCTTGTTTTCTTTGTGTTTATTTCCCTTTCTCAGTGTCTTGAAGAATTATTCAGAATATAATGGTTCCATATTGGTCTACACAGGACCATTCTAATTTCCAATATTCACTTTTTTCAAATATATTGTGCCATTTGAATTCAAATTTTTCAGAGGTTTTTTTCTGTTCTTGTTTGCTTTTCTAGAATCTCATTGAAAACAAATGCATACAATGCTGGTTCCAGTTAAAAGGAAAAAAAAACCTGCAAAAAAGACGCCATATTTGAAGAATGACTTTGACAGGGGAAGGCACTCAAATATGTTCTAAATGAGTAATAAAATATTCTAGTGGCCTCAAAGAAGGCACCCAAATTATGAGAGAAATGAAGTAAACCTACATAGGCACAGTAAAGTGCTGGGAACAAGAACAAGAACAAGAGCAAGAACAAGAACAAGAACAAGAACAAGAACAAGAACAAGAACAAGAACAAGAACAAGAACAAGAACAAGAACAAACGGATTCACTGATAGTAACCACAACATGACAGCTAGTTTTTTCACAGATTCCTTAAACTATTTTGAATCCTCCATATCTCCCAAGGTGCTCTCTGAATAAACATCCTGAACAGGCTGAAGTCTGCCCTCTGGAAGTTCAGTGTAGAAGTTTTGCTGATGCTTCTCCTTGTTTCACCAAATATTGAAAACTCTACTACATCATGGCCACTGTACCCCACACAGTCTCTGACCACCACACCTCCCAGAAGCCCTTCACATCAAGTGGGGCAACCCCCTGGTAGGCTCGCTCACCAGCTGTGACAAAAAGCTGTCCTCCAATTATTGTAAGGTCCTCCTAGACTTCGTCTTCTCCCCTGTATTGAATTCCCAGCAGGTACCTACTGGTCTGGCTATTTTAATACAACAGCAGCATGGTTTACACCTAAAAGAGCCTCCTGGCACCCAACAGGCATCCTGTGCTAGATTCACACTGTAAAAGGACAATGCAGAAGGATGTAATCAAAGCATGGTCCAATTCATACCCTCAGTGACTCAGAGAGTAAATTAGAGTAAACTAGAACAGCCACAGCATTCAGGAACCTTCCCTGCCTCCAGTTTCTTCCAGTTCAAAGAAAACACCTTCCTTTGGATTCTGCCAAATCTAGCTAGCCACATCAAAGGCTGGCAAGATGATAGGGCATGTCTTGATGCCCCATTTTTTTCACTTACAGGTGAACAGAGTTGTTTAGTTGTTTGTCGTGTGAAGTAATTGGTGGCCATTTGGATCCAGAGAACCTCTAATGTTGTCCTCACGGCAGCACACTTTTGAAAAACACTATTGAAAATGCTGTTGAGCCCTGCTATTAAAAAATGATACAGAAGTACATTCTTAGTTCCTGTGGACTTGTATGCAGACTCCTGAAACATGAATGAGGTAAAAACACTTCCAGACTATAGCTGAGAAAGAGCAAACATAAAATCTAAATTCTGTTGCTTGGACAAAGTACAAGGCTGCCTTGCTTACTGATTATGGTTCTATTGATTCGTACGAGCTGTGACAATTCAACTTACAAAAAATGTTTTATATTTTCTTCTTTGTTAAAAAGTGTTATGTATTCAAAGTGCAAAGCATATGAAAAATCAGTATAGCTTTCTATTCACTTCCCCTGTAAAAGTTCAGCAAGGTAGACAAGACACTGCAGTGCAATCAGTACAGAGGAACTGGATACCCTCAGCATAACTTTGCTTGTGGCCACTTTAATTACCTTAGTTCAAATTATATAAGGTCTTATTGATAAAGCCTAAATCTATAGCTGGGCATATGCACTCTTCTGTTGTAGTCCAAGAGTTTTGTCATCAAAATTAAAGCCCCAAAGTTTAAAAGCTAATGTTTTGTCCCCTACTAGAATTCACAGCGTAAACTATATGCACGGACATCACATATTAATCTCATATTAAATGCATTCCTGCTTGGCCGGAATTTCCATCCTTTCTGCCCCTCCTGACACATTAACTGTGATACCAATATCTAAAAAGTATTTTTAAAAAGTCAATGGGATGTGGTTCCATTATCCAACTTCCAGAAACAAGAGGAGAAGAAGAATGTTATTTCTTTTCCACTATGCTTTGGTAAAGGCCAGTATCTGTGTTGATACCACTGTCAGAGGTCCTGTTCACATGAATGTAAAGAGGGACATGAATCTTTATTCCCCCGAAATCTCATTTTGTATTTTATAATTCTAGATGTGCTTCAATTATACTGTTGCCCTTATCCTATATGCAGAGGATGGTTATGGATGCTGTGGCTAATTAACAATCTAAGCGCACAAATGTCTCCTTGAAAACAAGATCTGGCACTAGACTAAATGAACATTCTGATTGCTCATTAAATGCAGCAGTTTCTCTGCAAGCTGGGTAATACTAACAAGGCACTCATTTTCTTTTACCTCCTGTTTCCTTCCTCCTCACCATTTTTGTAAGCAAATTTCCCCCCTTTTCCTCAAGAAGCACATAAAGGTAGCTTTGTTTTTCTCAGCATGTTGTTCTGATACACCCTCTCTGCTTCTGCACCTTCATTGCCCTGCAATGGTCACACAGAGACGAGGACTGTGGCAACAAACACAGTTTGCAGGGACTTCTTAGTAACACTGCCTTGGCTCGTGGAGCACGATCACCTACCATTTCAGGTGACAGGCTGTCCCAGGACAAACAGGTAATAGGTGCAGTCTTACAGTGACTTGTAGGTACAAGTTCACTTACTCTTAATTCCCTGCTCTTTCCAAATCTAATGAAGCCTTGTCTCAGGGGTACACATTTAAGATGGAGCTTATTGCTTTTGCTTTGGGTAAGGTTACTTTAGAAGACTTCTTATGCCTGCATAGACAGAAATGGCATTACCAGAGGCACCAAGCACTTGATGCAAAGTATCATAATTCCTTGAGGGGTAATTTCCCTACCCCTGTATAGAGCTTTGCTTGTATTTCTTGTAAGAGTTGCCCGACTAAAAATCACTGGAAAGTAAGAAAACAAATTTCTTAGCTCAACTACTTCTCAACCTGTGTCTAGCTGAGGGGATATGTCCCACCTTTGAGTGCTGGTGTTCCTCATTGAAACGATTTTAATTTGGCACCCATAGTCACTTCAACAACATGTAGGGCTTTCTAAACCCACATTTTTGATTGTAGCTACATAAAATATGTCTGTAATAAAAAAGCAATATTTCATAAATATGAAAGCTTTGAAAATACAGATATTGTATGTAAGTTCTATGCTATGCTCATGACACAAAAAATCTGCCCCTTTTAATTTTGTTTCATTTGGTCTCCATGCAAAAGAGTGCTTAAGTCAGGACTTAACTTGTCTTTGAAAGGTCATTTGCAATTTTCAGTGAAAAATGAACTTTATAAACCCTGCATCAAAATTTATTTTTGTACAATCCAAATGTCAATACAGATTACCAGAAATTAAAGTAGCATTATTATTTTTGGTACAGTGACAATTTAATTAGAAATATTTAAAATTAACTTTATTATAATTTATACTTTAATATTTTTTCAGTAAACTTGTATGCCAATAGTTGTATTGAGAACATAATAATTTATTGATTTTTTCTTGGAAAACACAAATAATATCATAAAGTGAAATTATAAGTATACATGATTATTAATTAGTAATAATTTATTGCTGGTGTTGGCATTTAAAAATATGCTCCAATTTTTCCTTTACTGATCCAAGGGATTATGCTGTTTTCATCTATTGCGTTTGAATGCCACTGTTTTCTGTGAACTATAAAAACTATCATATATTTTATGAGGACAAAATCCAATCAAGTACTGAAGAAATTAGAAAATTCTGTGTATTCAGTTTCTTTGAATTAATTATACAAAACTGGCTTAATATCAAACTCTTCACACCTGCTGTGGTTTAACCGCAGCTGGCAACTGTTAACCACACAGCCACTCCCTCATTCCTCCACAGTGGGATGGAGGAGAGGGTTGGAAGAGTAAAA
The DNA here is from genome assembly GCA_026261815.1 of Monarcha castaneiventris obscurior. Classification (NCBI taxonomy): domain Eukaryota; kingdom Metazoa; phylum Chordata; class Aves; order Passeriformes; family Monarchidae; genus Monarcha; species Monarcha castaneiventris. The sequence continues at coordinate 48,631,001 of JAMPIT010000230.1, read as the reverse complement.
ATGGGAAAGCTCATTGATTGAGATCCTGACAGTTTAATAGAGAAAGCAAAAGCCACGCATTCAAGAAAAGCAAAACAAGGAATTCAATCACCACTTCCCGTGGGCAGGCAGGCATTCAGCCGTCTCCAGGACAGCAGGGCCCCATCACATGTGATGGTTTCTTGGGAATGTAAACACCACCACTCTGAAAGCTGACCCCTTTCTTTTTCTTCCCTCAGCTTTATATACTGGAATGATGCCATGTGGTGTGGGGTATCCCTTTGGTCAGTTGGGATTAGCTGTCCTGGCTGAGTCCCCTCCCTACTCCTTGTGCACCCCCAGTGCTGGTGGGGTGAGGAGCAGAAAAGGCCTCGATGCTGTGCAAGCCCTGCTCAGCAGTAACTAAAACACCCCTGAATTATAAACAGTTTCCACAGCATAAATTCAAAACACAGCCCCATACTAGCTACCATAAAGGAAAGTAACTCTATCCCAAGTAACACCATCACACCACCATATTTCTGATTTTCCAGAGTCACTGGGAGATGGTCTGAGATCAGATTAGCATAACACTGGAGAAAGGAAGATTTCTAGTTAGTATACTTTTCCTTTTCCACTTAGAAAAGAGTAATTAAAGTCATGAGAAAAAGTGAAAACAACTATCAACCAGTGTATCACATCTTTAATGGCAAAATCTGAATAAGATATGGTTTGAGTTTATCAGAATATGTCTAATCTTATTTTCAGTCTCTTTTGTTAGAATTTTTGCCCATCTGGAGGGACATATGTTATAGGAATATTTGTCTAACCATTCAACATTCACTTTGGCCAGTGTATTTAAAATATATTTGCTAAGAAGTATTTAAATTCTTAAAATGTAGAAACAAGAAGTTCAGTTGTCACAAAAACAATTTGCTAGTTATTGCTTTTAAAAATTTTTTCATTAATTTACTTTTTACTGTCTACACTGACTCCATTGTAAGTCAGATTTCTTGGTGGTTATTTGATACTCTCTGCAGGAAAAAATACAACACATTATCCTTAGTAGACCACAGAAGAAAAGGTTATATTGGTCAAACAACACCAAGAACATTTTTCCATTGAGCAATTCAGAGTGGATATTGTCTTCTGATCTCGCTTCACTTCTACTTAAAACTATTTCACTCTGGAAGCAAATACATAGTTACATCTATGCATACAGTGATACGCATATACATATATATATATCTATAAATGAATATAAATATATATATCTTCTTTACTAAATTTTTGTTTGAATAACAGGAATAATAAATGAAGAGGATATTTTAGATATTTTATGTCTGAAATTCTAAGGCTAAGATAAAGTGCTAATATTTCTAAGTAGAAATAGAAATAGACCCTATTTGCAGTCTGATTAAGCAACACGCCAACAGTTTCTGTTTATATGAACTGTAGAGGAGGTAATCATGTATATTGATGTAAATATTTTTTTATTTACATCAAAATATGTCTGGAAATGGAAAATACAGTAGACTGCTTCCATAAGAGCAGTGTGTTGGCCTATAAACTGACCAACTTTATCTAGAAAAGCATAAATTTAGCATTTGGAATCAAATTCTCTTCAGGTATAACATGATAATATGACTGTTTTCAGGAGACATCTTAACAGGCCTATCTAAAATTATTTTCTGCCTCCCACATATTAAATATTTTTTAATCTGTTGAAGAATAAATATGAAAGATTATTGATTGTAACAAAAATAGCTACAGCATAAAGTAATTTCTTTGGATTTTTACAGAACCATCACTTAAAAGTTAATTTCAAAGAGTTATGTAAAATAATGTTATTCTGTTACAAAATAAGTATTTTAAAGCAAAGATTTATACCATATAATTTGAAATGCACATCCTGAGACGTGATAAACATGGTAAAACTGCAATGATTCAATTCATACTGAACCTGTAAGGTGCCTGAATAATAGTTGATCTTGCATCTTTCTCTAATTTATTATGATTCTGTGAAAGATGTAGTCTCATTTTAAGTCACACTTTTTAAAATCACAACAGGTTTTTCCAATCAGGAATTTTCACCAAGGCAGAGTTCTGATTTTCTTTTTATTTCTTAGTTTTAGTGTAAAAAATGGACTGTCGGCAGATTTGTTCAGTAAGTTGCTAGTGTAAGACATACCTTCAACTCTCTGCAAGTGTTCAAACAGCATAAAAGGATTTCTGCAAATAAAAATTGTATTTTCTTGACAATTTTTGTCATAGTTATTATGAAATATTTATTAATTAGTTGCTAGATGGCTTCAGACAGTTAAATATGAGTAGTACTATAATTTGGAAGAAAATTTTTCAATCTTAAAATCTTGAGATCTTAATCTTAAGAATAAAAGATCTCTTAAGAATAAAACTGATGCCTATTAGATTCAGCAGGTGCTCACCACAAGTGACCAAAACTAAGTATAATATAAAATATTTACAGAAGACGCATGAGTAAACTTCAGGAAATTTTGTCCTCTATCCTAGCATAAGAAGTAACTTTGAAAATGAATTAATAATTGCAAAAGTTGTGTCATGAATGCCCAAATGAAGGGATTTGTAAACTTTTCTGTTAAGCTAAACATATTTAGTCCACTGATGCTCATAATAAGTTCTGGGTTTAGTCCTTTTATTCTCAGTATCAAATGTAAGAACAATATAAATTTCTAAATTCTATATGAATTGGACAAAACAAATGAGCATCTTCTGTAACACTGTTGTGCTAAGGGCAAATATTCATATACTATGGCTCCCAAATATCACTGTATTCCAGAAAAGAATATTCCACCCTACATAGCCGGCCTCTAAACCTAGAGAAAAATGGAACATATGTCTGTATGTTTATTCTACTGATGATCTAACCATGAGTCCTTTCACAGCAGTGTCAGACCTTCAACAGCAAAAATTGATTCTGAAAAGATAAAGTCAATCAGTCTGATTGCTCATGTTTACAGTCACAAAGTAAACCTTCAACTTCTGTCCTCTCCTAGAAAATGTTTGGGAGGGGCTTGATTATTTATTAATAAAAGCTTTTGTTAATATAAAAACTGTAACATTCCTGCTCTTCCAAATAGCAGATGTAATCTGAAACTGATGGCTAAACATGATTGAAGAGGAAATACACAATATGGTTTTATATCAGAAACTGACTTCAAATCTCAAATTGGAAACAGCTTTCTCTTTTAGCCAGTTGGGAGAAATAGCTTTCATTAAAGATTCATTTAGCTTATTTAAGAAATTAACTGCATCATGGAGTTTCTTATTTCCCTGTATTTCCCAAATTCCACTTCAAATTTATTCTTAGTTGATGCCAACAAGTGTATCTGTACAAACAACAATGTAATGCTTTTCCACTAATCAGTATTTGTTATAAATTCTTTTATTTCAGGGAATACATGGAAGCAACAAATTTTTTGGTAGTATTTAGGACTTGCCACATTCATGTCTGAAATACAAGACAACAATTTCCAGGCTCTAATTACCGTTGAACATAATCATACAGACAAACAGACTTTGGGACAAACTTTTGAAATCTTGATGGGTTTATTATAAAATAATTTACCTATAATATTTTAAATTTTAAAAGGATCTGAAAATGAAAATTGGGACCTTTTCTCCTCAAAAAAAAAAAAAAAAACACCAACCAATTTTTTTGAAAGAAATGCCTGAAAATATTTTGAAAATATTTCTTTTTTCCTCAGGAACTGTTAGGGTTTTTTTTATGAAATGGTATTTTCATACGAAAAGGTCAGAAGAAATTACTGACTACTGCAATCTGAATTGTTCTCACAATAATAAAAAAGGGCTCCTACATTACAGTGTCCAATTCAATATTTTAATTTTTTTACTGAACTGAAAACATTATCTTTATAAAAATCCCATTTGACTCTTACAATTGTATTGTATACTGTTTTTTAAGAAACCAAGTTAACATGGAAAAGTGGTCTGAATTGACATATTTGAATGAAATAGGCAGGATTCTGAGGATGCAAGCTCTTCTTCAGGACTCAAGCAGAAACAGAAAGTCTTTTTTGTTTTCAGTAGCTGGGAGCACTAATGTTCAAAAAAATCCACAGCTTTCAATTTCATGGTTTTTAGTTTTGAGGTGAGCTAAACATTTTAAATTTTAGGCTTATTTTACAAGGGTTTTTTATGGATCTCCTTTCAGACTCTGAACTAATAGGTTAAAGAAGGGGGATTGCCTTGGAAACATAACATCTCCTAGTGACTGCTCCTACCACAGTTCTCTGAATGAGTGTGTTTGGTACACTGCCATTGTTTTAGTGTCATCCGCGTAAAAAACTGTGGATCTTGGGAAAAAAATTGTTACATTGTGGGGTGTGGCTGTGTAGAAACTGGGATTTAGATAGTTCTTTGAGTAGGGTTTACTGATAGCAGAAATGAGTTTGAACTTTCAGGTTGCACTCTTTTACACTGGGGTGATCATCTGGGGTTTGTAGTTCTATTTAAATTTGAGTGCTTGTTTTTCAGATTTTTTTAAAATGTGATCATCTTCTAGTGTAATTTGTGATTATTTGTGGAAGCTTTTACTTTCTCCTTTTCTTGAATACTCATCAATATACTATATCTAATGTAATTGAAATTTTAATAGAAGGATTTTTCATTTTCATCAGTATGTATTATGGACGAGAATATTGTTAAATCTAAGAATCTGTGTCTCATAGCGACTTCCGAGTTTTATTTTGTTTAATGAAGGTAATTAATTAGCAGTCCTGAATAATAATGAAAGGGTGAAATTTCTTAGAAAAAGACAATTTTAGAAGAAAAATCCCCTACAGATTTTATCAAAATTATGCATTTCAATTAAAAAAAAAATTGATTTACACTTTATTTCCTAATTTAAGTGCTTTCAAAAATTTAATTCTGTTTTTGACAAAGCTCATATATTCTTGAGGAACATTCTAATCATGCTGATCTAGCATCACATATTAAGCATTCTTATATAAATAAAATAAAAGTAATTCTGATCTAGACAAGCATGTAGCATGATACTGGTAGTTAGAATTTAAGCTACCAATGGTTGCATAAGAGCTAGTATCGAATCTTTATCTGGTATTCTCTGATAGTAGCACAAATCCAAATGAATGTTAATTACAGTGGTGTTAACTCTGGATGTTCCACATATTGATATCTATTAGGCTTATCCAAAGGCTCTGATCCTCATTTAATGCACCACTTTCTGGAAGTGTGATTTTTTAAAATATCTTATTCTATAGGGTTTTTTTCATTTCATGCAATCCATAAACACACATCAGCAACAGAACTGTGTTTACCACAGTGAAAACGTCTCCATAAATAGCAGTGGTGTCTGTGAAACTGAGAGAAGAACAAGGTGAGAGGATTTCAACTCTGAACATTAATATGCCATTTTTCCTGCTTCCTTGTGCTGCCATCCATTCCCTTCAGTGCTACTGATGATAATGGTAACGACAACAAGGATTTACTGCCATTTGTATGGCCCTTATCTGTAACACAGTTCATTTCAAAAATCACTTTAGAACATTTGGGAACACTAGCTTTTAGGTTCTGATTTTGAAAATATTTTTGTTTGTGCTTGGCTAGATTCACTTGTAATCCCATTGCAGTTACTGACGCTACTCATGCAAACACAAATTTTTGAGTGTTGTATTGTCTCCAGGAAAAGTATAGGTCTCTGGGAATGGTTCTCTCTTTACACCAGTTTTCTGTCTTTGTGAAATAATTTCTTTCAACAGTTTTTCATCATTTATAGTGTGATAAAATGAGAAGAATCTAACTCCTCGGCCAGACCTTCCGACACACAGTTCCATTGACTTCAAAAACAATTTACTATACCTGAGGTTATAATTCTATACACTTTTTCTCTCCAAGACTAGGAGTTATATATTTTTTTCACCTCTTACTTGTGAACAGATAGTGATTCATATGGTTCATCTTAAATGACCAGGCCAACCGTTTTTGCTCCTGGTTATTCTATAACTTCATACATCAGTTGCAACTTGTTAGAAGTATTGAGAACTCTCTCCAGTTTTGCCTGCTGAGCAGAACTATTCTGTATTTCATGATAATACATCCAGAGAGTTTGGGATCCTGAAGTGACATCTGCAATTTTTCCTACATCTAGTTTCAACTCAAGTTGCAACTATCCCATCTTTTTTCTACCTTCACAAAACATTTTCCTTTGCCAAAATAAGATTTATAAAATCCTGTTTTTTCACTCTTACTAATGGGTTAAGACCATACTTTATAGTACTAATAAAAACACAGCTGCTTCTATTTTACATGTTTGGACACTTTATATACGGGAAGAAACTTAAATAAAGATGAATTGAAAGAAAGTGGAAATTAAGTTTAATTACCAACACCAGAACCAACCACTTAAAGAATTACAGCACTTCAGTATAGATTTTGTGAACACTGCAGACAATAGGAATTTTTCCACTGACTTAAACAGCATTTGGATTTGGTCCCTGGAAGTCAATTACTTGTATAGCAGAAGGAGAATCAAGGCAAGGACAAGCTTGCTTCCCTGATCAACAGTGCCTGTGAGCATTAAAATACATATTGGAATATTTTTTTTACATATGTTCTCACAGTTAGGGACGTGCATAAACTTATCTCCCTTATTTGGGCAACATTAGTACCTTCTGTCAATGTTCAGAACTACTGAGGCCATGATGAAATAACCAGAAAAATATGATTTCAGGACCTTTTCCAGCACAGCCCATCCAAACACTGTCCTGAGGGATGGAGAATGGTAACAACAGCTTACTTTAAACAAATAGGCTTTAAACCAGATAGCTTGGCAACTGGATAGTAATACAATTTTGGCAAACTGACAGGTAGCAGAAACGGCAAAGCATACTGTGAAAACTGGCTAAACACCTGGATGTCCCTTCCAGCCTGGCTTTTGTGTGCTTTTTGTGCCTATACAAAGTGGATATACTTGTTGGTTTGCTGAATGGGGTAATGGGACCCACAGACCACAGAGGAACTGAAAAGACCATCACCAAGCTTAAATTCTGGAGCTTTTTAATCTTTCCAAAACTTCCCTTAATATCATTGGTGAAAAGTGAATACTTGGGCTCGTTTTTTAAAATTCAGGGGAAGTTGCTACAAGCAGATGGCAAGCAGCTTCTACTGCTTTTTTTTTCCACTTCCTCCCCAGGGCAGAGGGAGCATTGTTGAAATACATTTGAGCATTTCTACTTGAAATTATGTAGTAAAATGTATTTTTTTTTGGAAGACATATTTGCCTATAATAGAGATTATAATAGCAGCTTCAGGAAGGGATGAGGGGAGAGGAAACACCTTTCAGTTATTGAAACACTGCCAATTCTTTCAAAATCCGTAACTTTGTCTCTATGAAATGTCAGTCATGATGTTCTATGGAAGAGCATTAAAATGCAGTTTTGATTAATTGGCGCACAAATTATTTTCCATTTGATCTGTAGGCATTAAATTTAATTCTAATGCACTTTCAGTGACTCTGTTATATGAATTCGGAATGAATTTAGCCTTTATGTTTTAATTTGCTCAGCCACCTTATCTAAATAGAATATTCCAAGGTTTGAAACAGCTGAAATACTGCTAGCAATTCTTAACTCAAATTTAAATACTTCTGAAATCAATTTAGAGAGAAAGTAAGCTAACTCTATGATTGAACAAATGTGTTTTCCTGCTTCTGATCTCTGGACAGTAAGTCGATGTTGTTGCCATATAAATTTTTTCTAGCATACAGTATGTTCAGTAATAGGCTCCTAAGAATACAGCTCAAACGTACTTGATATTATTTTCCACATTTTGAAAAGAGGTTCACAAGAATATTCAGATTCAAAAATAAATGGAAATTTGTACAGCAAGGTAAAGATGATTTACCTACTGCTTTCTGCTTTAAATAGCTCATATGGAAGTATACAAAATGGCCTCATTGAGAAGCTGGATGTTCCTGACTTGCAATATTGCATACATATGATCCTACATTCAGGTCAGGAGAAACCTGCCTAGATATTTGTATTATTTTCTGCACTGTAATACATGAACACTTTATTTTCTGTCAACATGCCAAATTCTGATATCTCAATCAGATTTTACTCATTTCATAGTGGGCCACTCCATTACCTCTTGAGCAATCAGTATGTTGAATAAAATCAAGTTACTATCTATACTTTTGTGGTTAATAATAACAATAATTTAAATTTTGAAACACTGAGTATTTTTTACTCACTTTTTATTTCAGCAAAATCCCCTCTAAAAACAAAGATTTGTTGATCTCAAAAAAGATTTGTTGAAGCCTCTTGATTAAGGCTTTCAAAATTTTTCCACTTTAAATAAACTTGTATTTTTTCATAAAAAATTTAGATACATTCCAACTTCATAACCTTCTTAACCTTCTTTTATAAGGACAAGTTTAGTATGGTTTTTTTCAATGTCTCAGTAAGTTTAGTTCATATTAAGGAGAAATTCTCATTGAGCACTGTAGAAAATATATTTATTCATAATGTGTTATAGTTTGGAACAGCTGTTAGAACCAATATCTTAATCAGTTTTTATCATTCATCTTTGCATTTTGTAAAAAATTGAGGAAGTCTTTTGATGGAATTATACAAAAAGTATAGTGGGTATACTTTTCACATACTTTTTTATCTTATTTGCCTGAGATGTGGCAGCCATTTGCATCTCAGAGGCTTCACATAAATCTTTAACTTCCATCTATGTTATCAATACCTATTTCTCTAGAGGCTGACTGTTCCACAGTGCTGAGGTTAATGAGTAGTTCAGTGCAAGGCATAGATTACATATTTGATTATGTTTGACAATGCCAATATATTACCTCTTGAAATCTCTATGCATTGCCATACCTTGAAGAAATAACGTCTACAATATTTGCTCTTGTTAAGTACAGTAACTTAGGATTCTCATTACATATGGAAATACAGTGCATATACATTGCCATGAAAATTCACCAAAACTTTAGTGAATATGAAGTACATGCATACTGTCAATTGATACCTACAAAAATTACTAATAAATATAAACTCTCCCAGGTTTTTAGCCTTGCTCAATTAGACACAATTCCATTCGAAAAAAGTAATTCATGCCGAAAAAGATTAGATGTCCATAATATACAAGTAAATGCTTGTGGAAATTTTAACTGGTAGCAAAATATTAATATTATCAAGCAGAAAACAAGTAATTGCTTATGAAGCAATCCTACATAATCTTGAAATCCCTCACAGTCTAGCATTCTATCTTTCTCAAGTCTGTATGGGGCAAATAATACTTATTTCAAGTCAAATGAAAGTCAAGACAAAATGTATTCCATACATTAGAAATATTACAGATTTTATTTAAATTAAGTCAAACCAAAACAGTGATTTTGCTGTAAATGCAGGACCTTACTGGGAGGCAAAACTTTTTAGCCAAATTGTTTCTGCACCAGGATTAAATGAATGACATATGGCAATAGATCACAGAGTTATTTCCATGGTCAGCACTTCACGTACTATGTAGGCTACATCTATATCTCTGCCTCAGAGATTTGGGATCAGCCTTGTTTTCTTGTGAATTTTACTGTTCTTATGTTTTACAGTTCTGTCATTCAAATCCTGAGCAAAATAGGACTTTATGTATTTTGGCCTTTAGCTTCTGAGGCAAATCATTTAGTCTGCTCTTAGTCATGGCTTGCACCATGACACTGAGCACGATATTCTTATTCTTTCATCAGTTCACACATACACACAGAAAGAGTTTATAGCAGATCTTGTTTGTATTGACGGCATAGCACCAGCAAGGGCTGCATTGTCAAAATCTTTGACTTAAGATAAAAGTCTTAATTCTTTTACACAAAAGTTGAGTGTACAACACTGTACAAAAGATACGGTTATCATTAGTGCTGGAGAAAGACCACATTGGGAATGGTCTTTGTGTAGACATATTTCTATAGCAGTTTGGTGTATAAGATAAAACAGACAAAACACAAAGATCTGTCCTACTGTCACAGAAAACAGATTTATTAGTTGCAAAGTGCTATAGCTAACTGAGAAATGCTAAAGTCGCCTTTATATCAACAGCTTTAGAGAAGTGTAAATTAAAATTTTGGTGTAAAAATTATTTCAATTAATCACCATGAAATAAATAATCTATCAATCCCAAATAGTGTGTTCTAGCTTTTCTCTAATGAACCATGTCTCATTTCTTACAAATACTGTTTGACTAGGAAAAAAATAGCGTGCTTTAAAGAAAAAAGCATCCATCTTTCTGATAATAACCTAGCTCCTCAGGGAAAGAAAAAGATACATATTTTTAGGAACATAAATACAGACTTCCTTCAGAGTTACAGAGTTCTCACCTAGTACAAACTCCAGCTTTTCTCTGCCTGGACTGTCTTTCATGCATTGCTAGCTCACAAAGGCTTTGGAAATTCATGAACTCCAGGCTCAGAGACTCTTGAAGACACTTCAGCCCCCTTGGACTTGTTTTAAAAAATCTTTAGAAGTTCTGGGGATAGGGGATATAGCACAAAGGTTGATTGCTTCCTGCATGTATAATATAGTGTGCTGTAACAGTCTTTCTATTCTCTAGTTTGTGTACCTATCTGGTTTACAAAGGAATCCCGCAGACACTTCATTGTCCCAATAAGGTGCTGCAAACAGTTGTGGGAATGTAAGGATTAACAGCTGGCTCATGGAAGGCTGGAATTTCTTGCACTGGCTTTGTCAATTTGTAGAATATTTCTGATACTGCAGGCTTCACTCTGATTTTGCTTTTAGGTGTTTTCTGTGCTTGTTCACCCAGCAGATTCTGAAGCCAAATTAACTAAGAGTAGTTTATGTAGTTTTGAAGCAGAGATTCAGCTTCTTTACAATTATCATCATTAATCACTGCTTTCTTTGAAGAAAAACATGAGATGAAGATTTTATTTATAGACTCTTTTGCTACTGAAGTTGTTACTGATGTAAAAGACAACTTTAAAGATTTTCTAGAACCAACACTTGTCTGTCAAAGTTTCCACCACTGCTAGGTAAGGATGCCTTTATGATGTCTTCTCTCTGGGTGGGCCTAGGAAGATTCATCACCTGGTCTGGCTGTGAGCAAATATGTTCACACAATGCCCATCTGCCTTTTACTGTCAAATCAGTAATTGAGAGAGAGCTCCATCACTTCTGAGTTTCTATTAGTTTTAAACACATAGAGTTTCCATGGCACACAATTAATTCTAAATCCGCTCATTGTACAAAAGCGTTAGCAAAGGTCATTATTAGCTCCTGACAGAGACAGTGCTTTACAGCACTAAATAAACCAGGTGACACTTAAACACAGATGTCCAGAATCTGAGGACACTCAGATACTGATAAACTACATCACATCATGAATAAGGCTTTCAGAATTTTTTTAAATGTGCTTTTGGAATTGTTTTCAGACATGCTATTTCTGAAGACCAGTGCTCAGGTTTCTGAGGTTTCACACTGATAATTATGATACTATCAAGATTGTGTTTTTAGAGGTTTTACCATAGAATCATACAGTAATTTGGCTTGGAAAAGACCTGGAGGATCATCAAGCCCAACCATTAACCTAACGCTGCCACGTCCACCCTTAAACCATGTCCCTAACATGACATCTGACAGCACATCATTTCCCACTGTATAACTAATATACATTTAAGTTCTTGTATGTAAGTTAATGTTTTCCAGTTACAACAATGGCCCTGAAGACCAGAGATATGGACAGAATGAAAGAAAGATGCCACAGGTGTGTGGGTATATTTATCTGTTTTCAAGTGCTGAGACATTGCAATATACATTTGTCTTTGTACAAGTACCAGTCTATTTTTTTTTTTAGTCAATTAAGTGTTATCAAGTAGGTCATGCAGCAATTTTTGTGTATATCTCTATCTGTAAAAATGACTGTTTTGCCTTCATGCAAGTTGAATACTGCATGTCCAGATGACCTTGGCAGAATTTAAATGACCATATGTCCTCTGAATACATTTATCAAAGTAAGCATTTAAAACAATGAAATGACATATATAACCTCATTTTTTATATCCAGTTGTACAATATTATGGCCATAATTTGCATGGTCTAAATGTGCAATGGAGAAGAGATGATTTATTTCCATCAGGGTTTGGAGAAATTTAACACCATCTTTAAATGTTTTTTGAAGTGTTAAAACTGAATTTGCACTTCCTTTCATTTTCCACAGAACATGAGACCAACTAATTTTTATATTGTTCAGAGAAACATTTAAAATGATTAATGAGTGGCAGTAAATGTGAAAATGAAGGAATGACAATCACGAGCAAAAACAAGTGTCTTCTTTTATCTTATCACAGCTAGACAATTCTTTTAGCTTCCTCATGATCAGCTCTCAGTCCTTCTTTTAAGCTGGCTAAATATTATTTAAATGTTGAAATTGACAAAGTTCTCATTCATGTAGAGTTGCACAACAACTTCAGTAAATAAGCAACGCATATAGTAAAACAAAGAGTATCACAAAATCACGGAATCACAGAACAAGGTTAGAAGGCACCACAGTAGGTCATCTGGTCCAACCTCCCTGCTCAAGCAGGGAAACCCATCATACAATAACATATGCAATATTCCTGTGATGGAGAAACGAAATTCAGCGCATCAGTTAAGTATATGCATCAAAGACCAAACTTCTCAGCAAGGATTCATTATATTTACATATACATTTGCCATTTTGTTAGATGGACACAATTAATATATACTGAATAGATTCTGTTCAAACTCAATTTCATATTAAATAGCAAAAACAATCTTGGAATATATACACAGAACATAAACTGAAGTTTTGCTACTATGAAATGAAACTGCAAATCCTGATGCATTAAAGAAAAGTGAAAAGTTTGATTTTTTTTAAACAAAGCAAAAGGCATCAGAAATCAGAATTTTTGAATTTTGTTGATGATTTTTCATTTTATTATTATTTAACTAAGTATCAATAAATAACCAAATAAACTGTATTTTTGAAAAACAAGAAAATATACTAGCTCCACATTATTCTAGGCTATACAATTATATATTTATAGAACAAGTACTTTGCAATAAACTTTTTTCCCTGGTATATAGGTCATAGATCTGTAGCAAGCTATTAGTTGAAATTCCGCATATTCTTTCCATAGTTACACAACATCTAGAATGTAAAAGGCACTAGCCTTCCGGTATAGAATTTCTATAAAATTTCATCATTTAAAAGAAATTAGTTTTCTCATATGTCTTTTTTTCTTAATATCTTTAGTGTCTCTAGTACTTTAACTACAAACATCTTTAAATTTCTATGAAAAACCCATTAACAGTGAACAAGCAGCTGAAATAAATGCATGGACCTGAAAGGAATACAGGTTTCAGTGATAAATTTCAGTATTAGTCTAATAACTATTAAAGATGAGTATTTAAATTTGTACCTCAAAAACAAATTATTATGTTATTTCAAATAAACTGCCTTGTGGTATAGTTATATCTTCAATTATCCTTTTCCTTGCCTGGTAAATCCATGGAGAAGAATTTAAAAAAAAAAAAAAGTGGATATGCCCGATGATAATTTTTAGAAATGCAACTATTATTTTAAGATACCTTTTTTTTCTTTTTGAGTAATAAAGTAGGTGCTACAAGAATGGCTTGGTCATGCCTGCATTGCAAAATAATTGAGAAAACAACTACTGATAATGTAAAAGACCAAGACAGTTAACAGGAATGAGCCTGGCTTTCAGCACTTTTGTCTACAAACACTCATAAGTTGCATGACAGAGCAAGAATAACAAATGTATAATGGTGTGGGTTGCTTGTGTGGTTTATTGAGCAAAATCCACTAAGATGATCATCTATACAAACAGCAGAAGCCATGGATGTTATACTGGGGCAGCGGCAGGAAAACAGAAGTGTCTCAAGGAAAGTATTCGTGTGCTTGAATAAAGCTTCTGCTTCTACTTCCTCTGTTCCTATCTGTGAGATGGACCAATTTCTGAGTTACACAACTGACTTTTATTTCCAGATTTCCAGTTGTGATTTACCCATTCTTTGCTTTGTCATGCCGGTTCATGTCAGCCACCTGTTGAACTGGCCTAACAGCAATCTGAACACGAATTCATGTGCTTTGGGGGTGGAAAGATACCAGGCTCATCCAAGAGATAATAAATTATTGTTGTATTTGCCAAAATCCTAAATTGCTCTTGACTTCAAAGAGTTTTCTTGGAATGACCTTGTGATATGCAACTGGACTTTATTTCAAAGGAGAATTACATCATGGATTATGAAGGGAAAGGCATCTCATATTTTTGACTGCACATACTTTTAGTGAGCAGGAGGAAGAAGGAATGAAGAAAAAACGTGATTGCAAGCAAAAAGAATCTAGTGTGTTTGTAGGCAAATCCTTGAACAACACAGAATATAAAGGGGATGGCAAAGGCTATTACCTTTTGTCACAGAAGAATATAAGGAAAATTCTTTGTAAATCACAAAGCAAAGTGCTTCAGATAGTTAATGAAATTATGGACATGAGAGTAGGCTGAGAGCAATTTAAGTGTTCTGAACCTTCACCCATTTTCAGTTTGATCTTAATAAGAGTATAATTAGTTGTCTTTATCTTCACTTCACTACTATATACTTAGTTTTAGAACCTGGTAATATCTTTACCAAAAGAAAACAGCACAAAACAGAAAAAATTGTTCTTTCCATATAGAAGGTCTGGATGCAATCAGAAGACATTAGAAATCTCAGTTTAATCTTGTCTTTACAAGACTTTCAGAGCTATCTCTAGAACAAAGAGGACAACATAAACTCAGTTGCAGAACTCAGGGCAAATCTCTGATGATATTGGGATGAACAAAAACATTCCACAGGATAATCAGGATTTCATTACTATTTTAAATGAATATTCAAAATGAAATGCCAGCTCATAAAACATGCGATCACGAGTCTTTGAAAGATGCTGAATTTTTTAAATGATATATAAAACATTTTTTCCTTTAAAAAGTTTTTATATAGTATGTGCATTAACCTCTTCAGTTTGGATCATATCTGTATGGATACTGTACTCATAATTCCACTCTCAAAGCGAAGATTGCCAGTAGTATAAACATGTCATTATGCAAAGTAATTAGATGCAGAAAAATAAATAGACTCAATGCTGAGAGCTTATAGAAGTGCAGATAAACAAGTACTCATAATGTTTTTTAATAGATGTTTAGAAAAATCAGCCATATCATTCAGGTTAATGACTTAGTTCCATCGAGATTTGCTGTTATAGGCTCAGAATATACAATTATAATGCTTATAATTCAATGTGAGGAAACCTTGATGCCTAAGTTTGTAGAATCGAGCAGGATTCAGCAGAACAGCAGTCAACCCTTAAAATATCCTTGTAAATATATACAGGTGTTTTGTTTAAACTCAGAAGTGGTTCTAGAAATCCTTTCCTCCTTGTAATTGTAAATTTTTGGGATTTTGCTAGGAGTCTAACAAATAGTGGAAATCATGGTTTTTTTGTTTTTTTTTTTTTTTTTTTGAGTGAGATACAATTGTTTCTGCTTTGGCTTTGACCTGTCATTCAGATCTGTATTGATGGCAAACACCCCTCCAGCTACAAATGAGGACTCCTTATTCTCTAGTCTTCCCTTACTACTATAGTTTGAAAAGACTTCCCTGTCCTTTCCTGAGTCATTTAATGCAATCAGTCAGGATAGCAACAGCCAGTACTCTTCTTTTGTTGGTTTGATTGACTCTCGCCTTGGCTAAAAGTCCAAGGATCCAAGCATATATATGTTAATAAAATTTTCTTTCAGGTGTATTTTACCCCTGTAAGTGTCATTAGTTTTTGGGTTTTTTTCCTCTTGGAAGTACATTCAGAGGTTTTGATGATCTGTTAAAATTGAAGTTGAGCTTAGCCACATTTAGTTTTGGTGGAAGTAGCCACAGATCAGGGGGTGAAACTTATCCAAAAGTACCATTCATTAAAGCAAGATCTTCATAATATCTGCCCAGCTCTTATTCATTAGATGATTCTGGTATGCACTGGGAAAACAAGGTATACGATAATTGTCAGAATTATTTGTGTGTCCAAAAGCTCTGGACTACATCTACCCTGTTCCGATGGTTCATGTATGTGCTGTGAAGGCATAAACATGGACAGTTAAACTCTTTCCAGTTTTTCATCTTTGTAACAGATTTGGGATGAGAGAACAGAAGTTGTTAGTGACCCAAGCAGCAACCACTAACTTCCAAAGAGATTGGCATGGGGTTGCACAATAAGTAACGTGGGTTCTGCTGACCTTCTGTTAGAAACCAACAAATAACAAAAAAAGCAGCTGTGAAGAGGAGAGTGGAGTAGTAGGGAGATGAGTGATATAAGTCTAGACATCCTAGGCTGTGCAGAAACTCTGTCCTGGAGAGGATCTGCCACTTAGAAGTGAGGCTGACAGACACTTCAGCCACACTGAGTAACTGCCTAGTTCCCTTGCCCTGGCCACATAGGAGGCCTTCATACGTCTGTTCTGGACAGAAGAGGGCATGTGTGTAAGTAGTTTTAAAATAACTAATAAAGTACACGTGCAATAGAAATGTGTGTTTGGTTATACCTGTACAACCTACTTCATGTACAAGAGTATTTAGCCAGTGGGGTTTTTTTCAAAGAAAAGTTGAGGGTGTCTATGCTAATCATATGGTGGTACTCTTGTGGTGATTTGTGTAGGCCCATGGCAACCACCTTGCTATCAGGCAGCATGTCTTAATTTTAAGAGTCCTTGGCAGTCTTCTTATTTCCTATTTTATCCATGGAACTTCAGCTTCATTCAGTGGACAAAATGGATATACAGGGAAGCAGAATTAAGGTCCCATTGGGAACGATAAATCTGGTCTGTCCTATTTTTCAAGTGCAGCTTGAATTATCTTCTATTAACAGAGAGTACAGGGAGGAGAGACTGTCAGTTAATTCATTCTTATGTCATTAAATCTGTTGTCCTGAAAAATAACTGAAAATAGTGTGTAAGCAGCCTTACTTTCATTGTGTCTTCAGGCTATACAGACCAGATTCAAACATGAAGACAAACAGCATTTCTATGACCTCTAATGCCTCTGCTTAGGTCAGAGTTGGATAGAGTGGTGCAGGCAGGTTCTGTCATTCCACCTGCAATGTAAAGGTAGATTTAATCTGTTACAAATGCTCCTTTCTACAGCAAACTGTAGATATTTTAGCATGCTTAATGTGTCTTCGTCTGCTTCATATATATTTTAGTGTTTCTGTAAAATAATGGTGCTACAGTTTCAGAGGTACACTGGGCTTTCTGATGTTACCACGGAATGTATTGCATTTTGTACAGCATCTGTCTGTCTTACTCATGCTGCTATTGAGCATCACTGAGTAAAAAGCTATTCCTGTAGATAACTCATTTTATTATAGGTCAGGAAACTATCAAATAAAAAGATATGAGAAGTTCCAAGGGCTGTGAAACTTTTCCATTATTCCAGGTTTAAAATAATATAACTTTCATGAAGAATCAAAACTTTGTATGTGGTGACTGAGGAAGTCTAAAGAAATGTGAGGCTGTGTCCCCTCCCCAGTGGTACTGGGGGCTGAATATGAAGACAGGCATCAAACAAGTTCTCTTTGACACAGAAAATTTCTGACCATTCACTCCATGCCACTGCCTGGTAAGGAAAGTATCCTCCAAACTAACATCCTTAAAAACCTCTTGAATTTTTACCAAGGTTAACCTCTTTAGAGAGATATCGCAGGGGCTTGGTCAACTGGCATAGCCAAAGTGGCTTTTTGCATATGAGTTTTCTGGAATAAAACCTGTGTAAAACCTTTAGGATGTTGGAAACTACTCTAATTTCCCAACGATCTCTAGTTGTAGGGTCTGCATTTTCTGAAACTTCAAACCAATAACGTATTTGCAACCAAAGTATATGTGCTCATGTTTATACTCCTGATCCAAATTTTTAAAACAGTTCTGATCAAAGTAGGTGCTGGTGGAGGCTGCAGGACTGTCCATGAGAAGAGGTGATGCCAGGCATAGCTGAGCCCCTCAGCCCTGGGCAAGGAGGGGTGAGGGGATAAAGGGGAGAAACAGCCCTGCCAACCCCAAGGAGAGAGAAGGGGGAGGGACAGGAGGAGATCTCTTCTCCTGGATAGCCCACATCAGAGTAGGTGGGTCTCTCCTGAGGGAGCTTTAGCCTCTGAAGAGGACCCCATGATGGATCAAGAGCAGCCAAGAGGGGATGGTATGGACACTGACCACAGCCCCCACACCTCCTCCTGCATCCCTCAGGGCAGCGTCAGGGCAGGTGGGGCTTGGGAGTGAAGTAATGAAGGTGAGACTGGGGAGAACAGGCCATTTTAATTTTGTCTTTTTCCCTCACTACTTAAATCTATTTTAATTGGTAATAAATTAAAGTAATTTTCCCAAAGACTAGTCTGTTTTTTCCCCAGAGGTAGGTAATTTTCCTGTCTTTATCCTGACCCATAAGCTTTTGTCATCTTATTTTTTTCCCAGCCGTGTTGAGGATTGGGAGTGAGGGATTGATAGGAAGATGGGGGTATCTAGCCGCTGGTTGACATCAACCCAACGCAAACACTCAAAAAAAAGGAATATGAAATCAAAATACTAATTTCAAATTGCATTAAGTTGACAAGGTACATTTTCTGGACCTCAGCAGCTTGGACGACAGGTTGAACTTGATGCATTTTTACAACAGAGCTTTTACCAGTAGCTTATATATGCAATCAAAATTTTGTATTAAAGAAGACAGTTCCACAACTACCACACATTCCATAAGGTTGGTCCAACTTTTTCTTCAGCATATATTTCACAGGTGATGGTGTCACTGCTTTCCTCTTCCCTCTCCAGAAAGTATTACTTGCTTCTTAGGCTTACCATACAACGCATTTGTCCTGTGCTGTGATCCTTCACCTTTAAAGGATTCTGTTTGGAAATGCTCCATGAGATTAAATGGCATATTAGGACACCACCCCCAAATTAAATGAAAGAGTTTCAGATCATGGTTGGAACATAAGGTATTCATCCCACAGTAGCCATTCAAATATGTCATTCACCATGAGTAATAAAATTTTATAGGACAGCAAGAGACACGCTATTCTAAGCACCAGTGCATACACCATTATTCAACAGTAACCTCCTTTACTCTTGTTCTAGGTCAAAAGTAACATTGTGCTCTTCTGGAAATTCTGGGAAAAGAAAAAATAAACAAACTGAAAGTGCTGATCTGCAGGCTCATTTAAGATCAGGTATTTATTCTGAAAAATTAATAGCAAATAAAAAAAATCAGATGGGGAAAGATGAAAAGAACAAGGTGTTGTAACAAGGTCAAACTATACTAGGCAATTTTGATCAAATGTTTTTGGATTGGAACTCAGTCTTCCACAGTGTGAGGCTTACTTTTGGACAAGAGTGACCTACTGAAACTGGAAAGAACACACACACTGCAAAAATAGCCAGAAAAGGCGAGACAATAATACCCACTCTGCAAAGGTCTTGTTTTATCTTTTTTGTCCTATAAAATTCAGGAAAAAAATCTAAGTCTTCCACTCATTATTGATGTATACTTTTTAATTCTATACATATTCTTTTACTTTGGACTCACAAAAAATTATCCTATACATAAAATGATAGTACGTAGCTGTTTCTTTGTGTCTGCTTTATGTCATCAGTGGAACAGGAAAAAAAATAATTTTAAGAGATCAGAAAAGCATGTATTCGAACGGTTCTTTAAAAAGTAAGGTAACGGTAATTGTTGTGAAAAATTGGGAAATTTAATTATTATGTATTGTCTTTAATGAGTGAAGATGTGTCCTTCCCAGCTACTTCTACTTTTCTGAAGTTCTCCCACGCAAATCTGAAATAATTTGAATACTTCTAATTCAGATCATTTGAAAGTCAGATCTTTCAAGATAGTTCTGTGGCTCAGTTGAAGGACAGTAATACCTTAAATAACTGTTGCTCTTCCCGAAGAAGTAGTTTATTTCTTAAACAGCTGATTTGAAAACACTAGAAAAAAAAAATACAATTTGTATATATCCAACTGCAGTATAAAATGTTATTTTATGTTCAATATTTTCCTATGTTGTCTTTACTAAATGTATAATAAAAATTAACCAAATAATAGCAAAATGAAATTGCAAAATATCATGCTACCTTTTAAAATAATTGCTGATTTTATAAGTAGAACATAACAATTGCAATACTTTCATGAAAAATCCTATGTGCCCTCAAAATGTAAAAATAACAATATTAGCATGTGGGTTTTTTGAGTTTACAGACCTTGTTCTATAATTCAAAATAGAGGAGACTCCAGGTGGATTGTCTATCTTTGATATTCTTTAGCAATTCAGAAATATGTTGAAATGTCATGCCTTGAAGTGAGGATTTCCATTATTCATATTCTTCCTTCTTTATAGGTTTCCTGTTTGAAGACTAAAAGTTGTAATTTAAGGAAGGAAATATTATCTAAAAAGCTAAGTAGCTCATCAACGGTTGTTAGAAACCAGAAGAGTAGTATTTTTTCTGAACTTCAGTCTGTTCCTAGAATAAAAGACTACATAACAGATAAACACTGTTTGAGGAGGGTTTTCAGGGTGGGAGGGGACATACAGAGGCTTCAGCTTCAAGGAGATTTTGAGATTGTGCAACTTAATATTATTGCTTCTGTTGGGGTATGTGTGTCAGGGATCAGACAAAATAATGATGACAATAAACCAGCCCTACTTTGTAGTGTTAACCTAGGAATTACAGCACTTTCTTCCTTCTTTTGTCCATTCCGCAGATGGAATAAAATAGTTCTAGTTCCTAAACTAACAAGCAGAACAATATTGGAACATGCAGCAGTCCTAAATAGCTCACTCTGGCCCAAAAGCTTTTAGTTTTATTTTGAAACATTAGTTTTTAGATCTTAGTTTTAAGTCCAGTTAATTTTAATTATTATGTAATTAACCATTAATGTTGAAAATGTTGTGGGTTTTTAAATGAGATTGGTTTGAAATTTGACCACTGAAATTAAAATTTTGGACAAGAATTGATGAAAATAATAAAAAGTTGAAGTCTTTTTCTGTTCAGGATCATAATTTTATAGAGATAAGAGATTCATTACACCTCTAACTCCTGGTAGCTGTGCTCATTGAATAGTATTCTAAACATTTGAGCTGGATTCTAATAGAGGAGACAAATCATCAGTGTGAGAGTAACTATGTTTTAATTGCAGGCCTCAGGTGTGCACTTTTATGCAATATTTTAGTCCAGAATGATGTTCCTGTAGGAGCTGGTGGAACAGCCTGAAGTAGCACATCCAAGTCCTATTACACAAAGATGTAAAGAAAAGTAGGAAGAAAATGAGGGTACTAATTTAAATAAATAAATAAAGTCTTCCCCTCTCTCACAAGCCCAATTGTGTTTTAAGCAAAGGTACATCATTTTCTGGACATTTTAACTCTCAATGTTAATTTAAGAACTCAGTGAGGACCACTTAGGACTTTCACAGTGTCATTTCTATAATAGAAGAGAACCTGAAAGTGATCACTAAGCCACAAATGACTATTAAAAGGGCACTGATGATTATGGAAAGTAAGAAGTGAATTCTGAAAGGAATTCCAAATACTCTTCAGAGTAGATTATTTAAATGGAACTGTTCCACTCAGTGGACTATTTATTCAAGGTAGCCATAATTTGATTTAGTTTATTTTGATTTCCAAAATGAAAGCTGATGAATACACTTTCAGTTCAAATCTCCCATAGCCTTTTCTTATGTATTACATTAGAAATGGCAGTGCTGCATAGTGAGGAGGTTGGGCATCCTGTCAGCTTAAAACACTAAACACACTAAAATCAAAAATTGGGTGATAGAGCTGAAAAGGCTGGTGTCAAATACAGATCTGTATTACTTCTAAACTGCTGGCTAGAGGTTGTGATTTGAAATGCAAAGGAAGACTCCAGCATATAACTTTGTCCATGGCTATACAAATCTAGGTGCTGCTGATCTAAGCAGCTGTGTCAGAAGAGAGCTGTTGGCTAAAATGCAGTCAACACAAGAAACATCACAATCCCTTTCAGAGGGCCATCTTTATACTCTTAGTGATACAGGTTCTCTATTACTAATATCAAGGATAAGGAAAACAAAAGATGTTATTGCTGCCTTGAGGGTAATGAAACAACATCAGGCAGTAAGGTGTCAAACACTGATTCTTGGAATTATATGGGATTCTTTTAAGAATTCAAGATATATTAATACCTGTTTAAAAATAAGAAGTATAATTTATTTGTGTACTTACTGCATATAATTCTGGCCAACTTTGTGGTGCTTACTAGCCATGGATAATTTTGATTTTTGTGTTCATTATCCATTAGGGTAAACCTATTTTTTTACATATGTCATGCATATACCACTGTAGTACACTGAACTGCACAAAATCAGACTCCATCACAGTTTATGTTAATATTTGTACAGAACAAATACTCCTTACTCTAAAGTACCATAAGGTGCTATACTGAAGTAATTCCCAAAATATAGAAATAAAGCAATTCCAAGAGGACTGAGAGCATAAGAATAGTCTCATAGTTCATTACAGAGATGGTCTGGATAGTATATTTTGTCCTTCTTTGTCCTTCACATATAAGATATGTTTTAAAATCAGATGTTTTTTAAAAATTATAATTAAAATTAATTATTCTTCCAGATAGAATGTCACTGCACCATATCAGGTTGGTAAGATTCAATGTTGTAAGAATTCTTTTGTAGACAGTATGAGCAAAATTTATGAAATGCTCACCTGGCAGTGGAAGATATTGAATGCATGGAGAAAGATTTATTAAGGACAATAGGTAGGATAAATGTGTACATTCATAGTCACTTGAATTCCTTTTTCTTGTATTCTATTTACTCTCTTAGCTGTAAAGAGAGGAAACGTCCAACAGCCTTACCCTCACAAAATATGGTGCATCTCTGGTAGATGTATACATATGCCTATAGGTGTAAGGAAACTAGAGTGAAAAGGCTAAAGAAGTAGGTTAAATTTACCAGGGGAGAGTAGAATAAATTTATGATTTATTGTTTCACCATCAGTAGAATGGAAAAAAAAAAAATACTACTATTCCACCACAAATCTTTCAACAGATCTGTAGGGTGTGTCCTACAAGATAATAAGTCTGCAACATCACTCCACTGTTACAGTATTGGTATTGTGGTATCCTGGTAATTATTTTATCCTTGGGTGTCTGTGGTTATAAGAAAGAGGTAATGGGATGGAGAAACAGGTACAAAATCTCTTCCCATTTCTTTTATGGGTTTTCTACCAACAAACAGATTTCCAGAACAGAGATGAAAGCTTGGAGGATAACGTTTGGCATTTTACAAAAAGGAAGAAATTTTCTGAGTGCTTTTTATAACTAAGAAATTCAGTATGTGTATTCCATAATGGTAGGAATGGACAAATAGTTTTGCCAATATTTATTTAAATGCCAGTTGGCCTCACTGCTTCTCCTAGATCTGAGTATTTCAAGATCTGTCCTGAGAGATTCATGTCATCAGGTAAAACTTCCAACTTATTAAAGCCAATGGCAAAACTCCCCAGGAGGAGCAGGGGCAGACAGCAGTGGGAGGTAAATGCTCCTCAGGTGGGAGTCATGGAGTGGTTGTGTTTAAGCTTAGGCTTGGTTTATGTAGGGTTGCAAAGGTGATGCATCTTGCACCTCACTGAAAGCACAGACAGGTTTGGACAGTGTGTACCCTTAGGTCTCATGGTGTGTGTCCTTCCTTGTCCTGTCTGCATACAGCCCTGCCTGAATTTAATAAGGGGCAAGGAAAGTACTGCTTGTTCTTCAGCCTTCAGAATCCCAAAATTTAGTTTCTTTAACAATAAATCTGTCATAAAAGATTACGGGAGAGAGAGGTGAATGTGTAAGGAGAGCTTAAAGCAGGGAGCCATAGCAACTGAACCTAAACCTGATCCAGATCTGAATACAGATTACTGCAAATCAGTGCCTAGCAGAGAGGCTACACAAGCTGAAAGAGATGAGGCTCATTTAAAAATAAATTCTATTATTTTTCTTGATTCTTGGAGGCTGAGTTATTATCTTTTAAATTGAGTTTAATAGTATTGCATACCCATCTAGTTTTGTAGCTAAAAAACCCCCCATACTTTGCAGGCAGGCTCAAGGAGCAATTGCTTCAGGCTGGGTTTTTAAAGTTGTTGTTATTATTGTTATTATTGTTATTATTATTATTATAATTATTATTGTAAATATTAAAAAAAACCCCAATCCTAAACCTTTTTCATGAAGCTTCTCTTCTTGAGTAACAGAGACATAGATTCAGAAGTGATGTATTATAGACACAGAGGAACTGTTAAACTTAAGATTTCTAGTAGCAGTTTCAACTGACTTACATTTACATTATTTTTTTATTCAGTTGCTGCTTTTCTGACCCTTGTAGCTACCAGACTTCTGAAATGTTGTACTCCCAGACAGGTGAGAATCCACGTCAGGACATGTGATGGCAGTACGTGTCTGGCACATCAGAAGATGTGATAAGAAAGGGCTGCGTAGTACTCACCTGATGTGTTTGATATGCACTGCAGGCAGGAATCTGAGTCCTCCACAGTAACCCATTTGCAGCACTGTGACCCCACACTTATGCCATGGTGGCAGCTGGTTGCATACTGTGAGCTCATCCATTACAGCAGAGGGTAACCAGCAGTGACTGGCTTGAAGATGCACACAGGAAGGTTGTCACAACCTGCCACAGTCATACAAAATACCTGTAAGGTCACCAATGTGAATGTAACACAGAATGAGTATACTTGACAGGTGTATGTTAATTTTTCCTAAAGATCATACAT
This sequence comes from Monarcha castaneiventris obscurior, assembly GCA_026261815.1. Taxonomy (NCBI): domain Eukaryota; kingdom Metazoa; phylum Chordata; class Aves; order Passeriformes; family Monarchidae; genus Monarcha; species Monarcha castaneiventris. The sequence continues at coordinate 48,606,131 of JAMPIT010000230.1, read as the reverse complement.
CTAATATGTATCTTTTCTGCTTTTTTACATTAGAAATCTATTACAGAAAGTAAAATGCCATCTTTGAAGAGACGTGAAATAAAATTATATAGGATGCAGCAGAGGTTTAGAATAAGTTCTCATATCTCCTTTGTGCAGAAATCTTCAAGTAAAACAGAACTTCAGCCAGTGCCACTGGACCACTCTCCACCAAAATCAGTGGAAATTTTGTATTTATTTGGTATGCAAAGTCTGTGCAAAATTGTGCAATGGGATTACTTACGTAAGTAATGCAGGTGTTTGAATATATGTAGGAGTATTCTCTAGACCAAAATCATACTCTTGAGATCATAACTGCACCACAGACCTAGTTTAAGCAGTAATTGTATAGGATTAAAAAAATCTACAGAACAAAAGGAGATTACCTTTGATCAAGCAACCTTTTGACATTCTTTGGAACAGATGCAAAAATTGTAATTGTTAGCACTGTATTAAAAACCATAACCAAGTTTCTAGCAACTGTAAAGTTTCTTGCTGGTGGTGAAATAAATAAGTGCCAGTCTCCCACTTCACATTTAGAAAGGGCAAGGCAAACTATTCAGTGAAAGAAAATTTTGCCAAAATATTTGTAGTGTTTAGTAGATAAAAAAATGTCTGGATGGCCAGGCCCAGAGAGTGCTGGTGAATGGAGTTACCACCAGTTAGTGGCCCAGCATAACAGCACACATCACTGGTGCTCCCTAGGGCTCAGTATTAAGGCCAGTTGTGTTCCTTCATTAGTGATAAGGGGATTGAGTAAACTCTGAGTCAGTTCGCAGACGACTGTTTGTATGCTCGGGGGTTAGGAAGGCTCTGCAGAGGGAACTGCACAGGCTGGATCAATGGGTTAAGGCCAATTATATGAGGTTCAACAAGAAGCGTCCTGCACTTTGGCCACAACAACCCCAGGCAGTGCTACAGGCTGGGGGCAGAGTAGCTGCAAAATTTCCTGGCCGATAAGGACCTCAGGGTGCTGGTTGACTGCAGGTCAATATGAGCCAGCTGTGCTCAGATGGCCAAGAAGGCCAATGGCATCCTGGCCTGTACCAGCAATAGTGTGGCCAGAAGGACCAGTGAAGTGGTTTTCCATCTATACTGGGCTCTGGTGGGGCCACATCTCAAATCCTGTGTCCAGTTTTGAGCCCCTCTCTACGAGACAGACATTTAGGGTCTGGAGTGTGTCCAGGGGAGGAGAACAGAGCTGGTGAAGGGTCTGGAGCCCAAGTCCTGTGAGGAGCAGCTGAGGGAGCTGTTTGGGGAAAAAGGAGGCTCATGGAGACCTTATTGCTCTCTACAACCACTTGGAAGGAGGTTGTGGTTAGGTGGGAGTCTGTCTCTTTTTCCAAGTAAAAAGTGATAGCACAAGAGGAAACAGCCTCAAGTTGCACCAGGTTTAGGTTAGCTATTATAATTTTCTTAATTGAAAGGATTATGTTTTGAATGAGTGATTAGGACAATCACCCAAATATGAAAATTAAGGAAATTTTGATTAGCATGAGAGCTTAATGTTTCTAGCTGTTGCATATCAAAGTACTGGTAAGAGATGTTATCTGGATGGTGTAAGAAATGGACGAGCTTTGCATGTGTAGTAAATGTTTTTAAACTTTAATGTAGGTGTTAGATGTTTTATGTATGGCTGTTGCAAACATGAACACTACTAATTAGACGCTTTGGCAGAGCAGTTTGTATCATAGCTCAGAAAAGGAGCTATGTTATTTAGCAGACTAACTGTGCATACCTATGACATACAAATATTTCTTGCTCGATGACCTAACAGGTGGAAAGGTTGATGACTTGCTGCTTAACATAATATTAAGCAGTTTGACAATTAAAATGCTTTTATTTATTCACCATAATAATTTTCAATCAACCATAATAATTTTTCAATCAATTCCACAGAATTGTTTTAGTTTCCAGACATGAACCTTAGGCTATAACAGTAAGCAGATGGGTAGCGTTGTCTTTTTGCTAGTCTCAGAAAAAAGCTGTGTGCCTAATTAATTTCTCATGAACTTTCTTTTTGTCCACTTCTGTTCAGGGTATCAGCATTTGATTGTTGCTGTTCACATCCAGAAGCATAGATGAGAATTGTGAAGAATGTAGTAGCACTGCGGGAGTCAGTGCTCATCAGGGTATGTGACTGTATTTCTGCTAATCCCATGAGGAAGTGCTACTTATCTCTGCAAGTACTTTGATATCTCCAACCCATTCACAAGCTTAGAAACAGCAGAACAAGTAGTAAGATTCAGGATTATTGACAGGTTTTGCTACAGACTTTGGTTAATATCATATGAGTGAGTTGGGATTTTTAATTTGTTTTGGTTCGTTGTTTTTTGTTGGGGTTTTTTTGGTGTGTTTTTTTAATAATAATGATGGTGGTCTTTTATCATAACTGTTATGAGGCCAAGGTATTTGTGATTATTTCCAGTCTGTTGCCAGTTATTAGTTAGAATATCAGATGTGCTATTAAAGGAAACATTCAAGGGACAATGTTGCAAGACCACAGCTTTCTGTCAGAGTTTATGCAGTTCTCAATCAGGGCCAGTCTGCTTCTCCATCCAAATTGAAGCACAAAGAAAAATTATTGCAGGTTTTCCACAACCATGATTTTTTTCCTCTGGACATCTGTTCCTTTCCATTATCACTCATGTTAAATGCACAGCAATGGTTTCCTGCTCTTGATCTAGGTACACACATGTTTATTCAATGTGTCATCTTACTTGGCTCTTTCAATACAGGCCTATCCCCCGGGTCTGGGAGGAGGAGAAAACCAAAATGGTCATTTGATGCCTGCCTGGGAGCAGAACATCATGGTTCACAATATCACACAGTCTTCTTCCTCAAGCTGAGTTCATACACTGCACTGACAGTGGAGCTGGTGGTCACATTTTACAGCAGGATAAATTACAACCAGATAGGATTTCTCCTTGGAACAGTTAACACATCCACTCTTATCAGCTCAATATAAATCTTTTCTCTGCACCAACTCACAACCCATGGGATTCTTTGCCCACAGTGTGTTAACAAGGTTTTTCATCTTCGTGTGGTGTTGGTCATCCTGAAGTCCTTCCAAAATAGTTGGAAACTGAAGGCACTTCAGTGGAGCAACACTTCAATAGCTCACATGGGCAGACCCCTTTCTGATATTAATAGAGAATGAATTCTTTCTACATCTGGACAACAGTTATTTAGTTAGGACTTCCCTCTTTCACCTTTCACTTTTTATGAAACCTTCTACCCCTGCATTGTGAGAGCTATCTAAAAACTAGTGTAGTGGCACTCACATTTGTGTTATGAGCTACTTTTAGGTGCTCCTTTAAGCACCGTGGTCTTTCCTTCTCCTCATGTAAGCAACAGAGTGCACACGTGACTGAAGCTTAAGCTCTAACATTATTTCCCCTCATTTTGGGTGTACATAAGGCTGTCAAAGGATTGAGTTGTGAAAGTCTTACAAGTGGGTGTGTTGGCATGTTCTTGTCTCCTGTTGGAGGTCCTAAACCCTCTTTTTTGGTCATGTGATAGATGACATATGAAGGATGACTGACATGAAAGAAAAATTTAAACAAAGGACATGTGGGACCCTCATGGGAGAGAATGACAGATGGTGTTTGCCAGAAGAGTTCATATTTGAAGGGTCTTGAAGCATCTCTGAAAAAAAAGATGACAATCTTATGGTATATATGAGAAAAATGAATTTTTCTGGTAGGTTAACCAAGTCTGTATCTTGCAAATGCCTGAATTAATTTAGTTTCCATTTATGGCCAATGTTTGTTGCCCTTCAGAGGAATTTATAATTGCCACAGCTAGTTCATGCAGTTGACAAGTGGGTGTACACACCTTGCATTTCAAATATAATAACAGTCTTTCAGGAGAGCTATTTTGGGAGCAGGTGAATTTGCATACCAATAACAAGAAAGGAAATTGCATGCACCGTTGAGACAGAGGGAAGTAGAAAGAAGAAAAATTGATAAGGGGTGCTGAATAGTCTTGCCGTATGGTTGGATTCTGGCTGTAATGATACAGAATATTTGGTAACGAGGTCTACATCCATGGCAGGCAGGCAGGGTTCTCTCAGTATCTTTATTCTAATACTCATGATGACCTGAAATGGTTTTTTGTGTGCTTTTGGAAGGGATTTGGGCTGTGCTGGTTTACTGTGAACCAGTACCAGTTACACTAGAAAGATGATACCCTACGTGTGTATTATTTTCTGTACTTTTCATTTTCAATACAGGTTTACGTAAGCTGATAATTTTTACAGTCTTAGGAATTAGCAGGGAGTCAAACACTATAGCTTTGTAAAATCTAAAGGCAAAGTTTTGGTGTTAACCTTTACTGAAGTGAACAGTTTAAACTAATGCTGAAATAGACAGCTTTACTTCCTTGATCTTATCCATTCATCTCCAAAAAGTTGGATTTCAAATAAAGAAAATTCCAACCTCTTGGAAGAAAAGAGATTATATCTGTTAGAGCTGATCAGCTACTTCACAGCAGAGCTGACTTTACTACAGCAGTCTTCTTTTTAGCTTTTCTTGTATCACAATCTTTTGATGTCTAACTCTCTTCCCACATCTGCTCAGTGTTTTGGACATGCTTATTTTGAATGTCCACTCCATGCCAAATTTTCTAACATGTACTCTACCAATTAAATTCACTCTTGTTTTCCATTTGCTGTTCTTGTTCATAGTCATCTTTCTTTCTTAGCCCCAACAATTATCTTGTATATAAGCCCTTGCAGGTTGTTTGTTGGGAGGAGGAATAGATAAAATAATTCAGGTACAAAGTTTGGTGCAGTCCTAATTATCAGTCAGTCTTGATTACTGCTCAAGTACCTGCATGCATTCAGAGAAACAAATAAGTATTTATTCTCAGAAATGTTCAGCTAGAGTCTATAATGCTAACTGTGCACAAATAAAAACTGGTTTTGTACGTCTGGTAAAGAACTTAATTCCTCAGGGCAGCGTTTATGACTGGCTCAGCTCCGGGAGATACTGCAGCAGCCAGCAGTAGATGACACACTATAAAATTTGCATAGGTTAGAGAAGACAGATGATTAGTCAGTAAGCTTCTATTTGAAGAGTTAGACGTAAAGGAAAAAAAAAATCTCTTTTTCTAAAAAACTGACAGAAAAAAAATTCAGGCCTGTAGATACAGTGTGTGTACATATATGTCTGCATGTATTAAACAGTTTCTGCATTTCAAAGAAAGAAAACACATATTGTGATATGTTCCATCTGTAATCAAATAATCTAGTTAGAAAAGCATAATCAAAAGATGGTTAAGCTCTATCAACACACCTAGATCACTTCTTGTCAAGGAGTCTCCTCTGGCATTCGTTTACCTTTCCTCTTGCTTAATTTTCACTGTGTAAGGCCAGCAGGCCAATTTCTTCTTCAGATTTCAGTGCCTGTAATCCTGCTGAGTACCCAGCCTAAATTTTCCGTTTCTTTATTTCCTGTTGTTACCACTGTGGGTTTTTATTGTCCTCTTCTTCCTTAAGCCTTGGCTGATGTCATGAGATCAGAAGCTCTGCGACTGTTTGAGTGAAAAGTTAAGCAGTCTTGCAGAGAAAACTTTGTCATTGTGATCCACATGTAATTATTACTCGCCTGCCAGTGTCAAAGTAAATGCAAAGTGCCCCTTTCATTTGAACTCTGACTGCTGATTCCTGATCACACCCCTACTGTTTCATTATGGGCTGATCTGTGGAGCTGTAGGCAGACATCTTAATAGAGTCAGGGCTGGCATCAGTGGGAATCCGCTGTAAAAAGTACTCCACAATTTCATAAAAAGCAGGGTATTTTTTGGCTACAGCAGAGTAATACCAACTTTTCCAGCAAGCCAGCAGGCAGGTCAGTTACCAACTTTTTGGGAGCCCTGGCCATTACACAGACATGTTAAGATCCTGTGCGACATCTGTATAATACAAGAACCTCCAAACTGACCAAAACCAGGCACTCTTCTAGCTGAGAATCCTTCCCTTGACAGAGTCAAAAATTAAAAAAAAAAAAGTGTGGAAAAGGTGTAACGAAAGGGCCAAAGCTTCTACTTTGAGAAGACTCTTTTAGCCACCAACAAACTGGGGCAGCTCAGGGATTCCTAACCTGGGACGATTTAGGAAATTTCACACTTCTGGGAATGTTCTTACTGTAGTAAGACGTTGTGACTGTTCAAACATCCTGATTTCAGCATCTTAATGAAAACATTAACTAATGTTTTAAATTACAAAGAAATTTAGTAACCAGAGAAATAATGATTCCTCTTTGACTTTCCATGTAGCACCCAAGGTGTCAGCACTCTGGGGCTAGCATTCTGACAAGGGAATACATGAAGATTTAACATGCAAGTAAAAGGGGAATAAAGGGGCAAATGACTGTTTTGTTGGTTGAATCTCTGCTTTATTATTTTTGTTACTAGGAATTTAGGAAGAGAACAAGGTGTGGAAAGATAATTAGGAGGAAAAAAATGCATAAAGAAATACAGGCAAAAAGAGTTAACTCATATCTGATAATTTTCTTGGAGGTGATTAGGTTGGGGGAGTTTATTTCACATTACAGAAAACTGAGTAATAGATCCAGTCTGGTGTAGGATTAGTTTTAACCAAGCCTGTTATCTTTAATGGGACTGTTTATGCCTACAGAACTGAGTTTACAAAAAATCTTTGCTGTTTTGAGTGCTTTAGACAGGCATTTGAAGACAAAAAAATGCATACTCTGCAGATTTGTTATTAAAAATTATTAATATTACCACGGAGAGATATGAATTAGCGAGACAATCATAAAGATTGTAGGAAGATATTCCTAGAGTAGATAAAGTATAATAGATTCCAGTTCTCTCGGAGAATTTAATGGAATTCGTCATGAGAGTCCATTGTTAAAATTAATGGCTTATGTTGCTTACAATGATATGTTATCTAGCAGTCAAATTTAGTTTTGATTCAGAACTGATTCCAGCTAATTCTAATTTCATAAGTTACCTTTTCATTAAGTATACCACAGCCTCAAGATTAAAGGTATTTTTTCTAAATTGTGGTGAAATTTTTAGGAAGTTGCTAGCTTATTCTTGTCCTTCTTTCAAAATAAAAGAAAAAAAATAGTAGACATTTTCACCCTTTTCCTTTATGTCTACTAAAGACTGCTTACAAATAATTAATAAAAATTATCTATAATTCACTCATAAGGTGTTATACTTTTCTGCTTCAGAATAATTGTACAAAAAATGAAGGACATTTTTTCAAGATTCTGTTTTTGTAATATTACTAATTTTTCTGTCAAAGTTGCTTTTTGTTTTGGGAGGTTGGTGTTGTGATCCTGGTTCTTTCTTCCAACATAATTTGAAGCTTATAGAAAAAAGAATTGCTTCCCAAATACAATATCTTTCCAGAATGTGTAAGGAAAATTCCAAATTAGGAAACTTGAGGATATCTTCATGACTTGCTCAAAGGAAGGGTTTATTTAGCACAAAACCATCCTTCCACACCAGCTGCATATTTGAAAATGAAGTTGGCTGCTTGGCTGCTAGGTCCACGCTTGGACACAGTGAAGCTTCTAAGGTCATAGTTTTACCCTTATGAGCTGCTTTTTCAAAATTGCCAGAACAGTACTGACAAACAGCACAGAGCCACTGGTGATTTAGGAATGCTCTGCTCATTTCTGCTCTCATTTCTTCTTTTCTGTCGCTAATATTTTTTTTAGTTGAATATATTAACTGAAATGTCTGCTTCTGAGAAAAAGAGAACCCTGTTTTTCTGATTTTCCTTTTCATTTATAAGATCTGCTAAGAGCACTTTTCTTTGAACTAACCCTTAAACCACAGTCTTTATTTACATAGATGTTTCTTTCTTAAATCTATTTATTTATGAAGATTTTACTGCAGCTCTTGTGGAAATAAATTTGATTTTGCATTAATTTCATTTTCAGTCAAAAATTCTTAGAGGATTGCAGCTTGTGATATCAGAAATCTTTATATCTCTGCCTTTGATATGTGTGCAAAACTGTGTAGTAAAACAATTCAAAACAAGAAGGAAAAAGTTGTGATTCCTTCTTTCCTAGAGGCTTTCCATCATTTATATTCACCAGCGAAAGGTTGGCATGTACCTCAAGGACTAATGATAATGAAAAATGTTGCATTAAAGAAGAGAAATCTTTCATAACTTGCATACTAACACACTGAACTCATTACAGCTTGTCTTACTACAGCATGCTCTTTTATGTCTGCCGTAATGCACTTCATTTTCAAGAGACTGTGACGTGCACTGGTTCTGTAAGCATTTTTTCTCTTCCTTATTTTCAAAAGCTGCCTTTGGTTGTCATAAACTACTCACTTATTGGAAACAAATTAGGCACTAGGGTTTTCTGCAGTTTCTGACTAATATCAAGATCTGAAAAAAATATATTTAAAATGTATCTGGGGCAAGTAATTGTTTTCCATTTTCCTGGAGCAGAGTACTGGTGATGCTGTAGCTCAGGAGCTGCCAGCAACCTCAGCATTTTTATTAAAATAGTGAGGTGTTTGTGGCATTGGCTGCCTTTTTGTTTGTTTTTGGTAGCACGTGAAGGGAAACTGTGTTCCTGGTTTGCAATTGTAGACATTATTATGCTATGAGTAGTCAATAACAAACATACATTTATAAAGTGTTTATAAATAAATTCAAATAATTAACTCCATGTTGAAATTTGGAATACCTTGGAAGTGAAACATGGTTTTGGTTTTGCTACATACTACTTCTATGGGTGTGGCCACAGCTCCAGGGGTTCACATCCAACATTTGCTATGACACCTTAATTTGCCATTCAGTAAACTGTTCAGTCCTTTAATTTTCCTCCTTAAAAAAAACCCCAAAAAAACAACTAAAAACCACCTGTATTAATATTCCTAGCTACATTCACTAGAAGTATTACAATGAATAATTCTTTGCTCTCAATGTGCCTTCTATTTCCCAAGCAACTCCCACTGAACTCTTGACTCAATAAAATACATAAATACATTTGACTTTAAACCGATCTAAAATATAGAAAAATAATGGAAAGGTTGGAAATGAGCTTATGAACATCTATAACATGTCTCTCAAAAACTTTTTCTGCAATTGATTTTAAGTGACCTGTGTCAAAATCTTGATGAAAATGGAAAAAAAAGTCACGCAGAGGGACAAAAAATAATTGAATAGTAGTTGCAGTTTGGCAAAGAGCTCTGCTTCAGTAACTATGAAATCAAATTGCTCTGATTAAGTCATAATAAAAGTATGTTTAAGATATGAGAGCATTCCATTTCAGTTGTCCTAAAGGACTTGTCTGTTAGAAATACACTTTGCATTTGAATATGTATTTTTACATTTTGCATTGATTATGTCCAGCTTGATTCTTTATAGTTCTATGAACTCTGTGTTCTGTGCCTTTTTCAAAGATAACAAAGCCTTCTTAAAAGAAACTCAGCCACTTGACATCGTGCTTTAATATAATATTATGAGATTGACCTAGACTGATGTTCTCAATAGAAAAGTGACTATAAATATGACATGATGAGTTTTCAGAAAGGCAGAAATAAAACTCAAATCTAAGTTAAATAAAAGCTTAAGATACATGAAAGCTATCTTTAGAACACTGAAAACTCAGTCTTGTTTAGTGTAATCTCAAACTCTGCAAGTAAGGTAAACATAATTTAGTTTTATTCCTATCATTGAACAAGAAGAAATCTACATAAACTAACAGTACATTTCAGCATACTGCATCAAAAGATACTTGTCACCTGCTCCTATTTTAGATAGCATATCCCTGAACAATACAACAAATTTTCAAAAACAATTAAGAAGTCAACATAAATTGAATGAATAGAGTAATTGCAATAATTATCTCATTACTTCAGTTCACTATTAAAAAAAAAGAAGAAAACACTCAATAAAATCATTAAGAACCTGCTTCCCTTTTAATCCAGCTTGGAAGAGAATATATGTAAATGCTGAGAAATTATATATTCCTCATACTAAGTGAGTTGTTTCGGTTGGTTTGTTGTTTTGTTTTGTTTTGTTTTGTTTTTTACATAAAGGCAAGGGGAAGAGAATGATGGGAAGAATAACATGCCAGTAAAGGGAAAAACTAAGCAGTGTGAGGTTGAGGGTGAGGGTCTTTGGAGAAGGCTTTGGAAAGAAGTGGTAGAAAACTTTTAGTAGTCCACAATAAAGCACTGATGTTAATGGTGGTGTCAGAGATCTGCATGTACAGGTTACTAAACACTTTGGAAATATCTGTTGTTGATACTATTGCAGTGTTTGTGACAGTATTTTTGTGTTACTCGATGTTATATCATTTCCAAGCTGTAACATATAGCATGTAACAGACATGTAAATTCTAGTAAAATTATTGTGAATCTGAAACCTGCCTCTTTTCTGTGCCCTACACCAAGACCAAACTGTGCCAGATGAGGCTCACCAAAGACTTGACATTGTCCTAGTTTTAGGTAGGATAGAGTTATTTTCTTCCCCATAGCTGGTGTGGTTCTGTGGTTTGGATTTATTACAAGAATAACAGCACACTGATGGTTTAGTTGTTGCTGGGCAGTGCTTACTCTAAGTCAAGGAGTTTTCAGTTTTCCATGTTCTGCCAGGAAGCAGGTGCACAACAATCTGGGGGGAGCATGGCCAGGACAGCTGACCCAAGCTGGCCAAAGGGACATTCCATACCCCAGAACATCACATTCAGAATATAAACTGGACAGAAACTGGCCAGGAGCCATCAATCCCTGCTAAGGGAGAGGCTGGACATCAGCCAATGGGTGGCTAGTAATTGCATTGTGCATCACTTGATTTTCTTGGGGTTTATTCTTCTCTCTCTCTCTCATTTTCATTACAATAATAATTATTATTAAATTTTTCCAATTATGAAACTGTCCATATCTCAACCTACTAGTTTTTAACTTTTTTTTCTGATTCACCTCCCCATGCCATCAGGGTGGAGGGGGAGAGCAAGCAAGCAGTTGCATGGTGGGTGGGGTTATACCACAACAAAGATCAAGAAGAGGTAGGAGAATGGTTAGGAAAGCAGAGATCACTGAATTTAGACAATGCAGTCTCCCAATATCAGCTGGGAATTGCTGGGTCTGGTATGGTTGCCTTTTCCAGTCTTGGCTGCACAATGTTCAAACTGGCTTGAAATAGCACCGCTGTCCTTTGCAAGCCTCATATATACAGAACATACATTTGTTGACCATAAAATGCTCTGGTGCCTACTTGGGCAGCTCAGAAGCTGAACAGTTAGAAAAAAACCACATTTGTAGCATGCCCTTGGAGGGAAAACTGCAAGTTGCAAATTGGTCAGACATCCCAAGTCTTACTTTGACTTTGTGAAGGCAAGTTACTCATACTAAACTGACCTTTGGGTAAGTCAAAGCTACAGTCAGTATATTAACATCAGGTTTTATTCTAAAAATGACAAATTAGGCCAGTGACACAGCTTTGGGTCCTGCCATTCACAAGTATCTCCCTTTTAATTATATACCTTATATACTTCACTGTGCACATTTTTAAATTCTGAAAGTTTTCATTAAATTTTGAGCTCAAACAGCTCAAACACGCCAAGATAGGGATTTAATCCTTCAAACTCTGATGATATTTGCAGGTTTAGGTCCTTGACTGACTTCTTTTTTATTTTATGGAAATTTAATGCAAAGCTTATTTCAATTCAAGTGCTACATACCAGTGACACATCACAAATAGTTACGATTTTTCTTTTCATTAAGAAACAGAAAAATCAGAATGTGAATTGAAATGAAAATACTGAACCAATTTTAGGTATTTCTTAATAAGAAATTAAAGCATGAAATTATATCTTCATGTAAATTTCAACTTTATGTTAATGAAAAATAATTTTTATCTAAATAAAAGCTTGCCTGAATTTAGTATGAATCTAGTAAGTATATTTTAAACAAATATCATGTAAAGCTTTGTTGAAATACCTTTTTTACTCTAAAAAATCATAATAAAAGAACCCCTCTGTAATGTACTAGCTATATTTTACTATTTCCTCCACTCTTTATTATAAACAAATATTTATATTGAACTCAATCTAGATAGGTGAAAATAATAATATTATACAGCAAAAAGAACAGTCAAGATACACTCAATCCCTTGTGTTTTTTGAGGAAAAATAAAAAAGCAGTGACAAAAATAACTTTGGTCTTATGACTGTTTGAGGTGACTGAATCAAGGTACAGAAATGTTCCACCATTTTATGTCTCATAAAGGCAAGTGAAGATATTTTTTGCCAAACAACTTTGCTGATTGGAAGAACAATCAAAAAAATGAGAGCGCTGTGTAAGATTGAAAATAGTCTGAATTCAGAAGGATAAAGCTGAATCATTTGCAATTATCAGAAACAAGAGGACTGAAAACAAAACTGGGAAAAATGATTTAAAGTATATGTTGCAATAAGGCAAGACAGAAGCTGTGTCTTCAGAGTAGTCATAGTTTCTTAACTGGAAATATTGAGTCACTCAGAAGCTCAGCCTCCATGTGCACGCACACAAAAAAAACCCAAACCCAACCAAATACCCCAGTGTCAAGCATAATTTTCTTTGTTACTTTTTTTTTTTAATCTGGTTTATTGAGTAACTGCACAGGTATATTTTCAAATTTTTTCTTTCCCTGAACATAGCTGTAGAAACTTGGCTTCATTTTTTTTTAATAAAAGTTATATTTTCATGTAATACTGGGCCTGGGACATGGGGAAAACAGGCACTCAGGCAGAGATAGGGCTCAGGGAAAAAGAAAAGCTAACTGCATCAATTAGTGTTACAAACTTGCAACAGAAAGGATGTAACTGTGGTCCCACTAGCCTTGTTCCAGTTATTCCCTCACTCTGAATTAATTTTCAAACATTTAGAGACACTTTAAAATTGTAAACTCAGTAGAGCATAACAGAAAAAAGAAAGATTATGTTGGTAACTCAACATAAGATGCTTAAAACAACAGAAAAAAATATTATCTTGCTCAAGTTTACACATAACGTCATAATTTTATTGTATCAACAAGTAATGATTCAGAGTTTTGCACAGATCATAGACTCACAGAATATCTCAACTTGAAAAGGATCATAAAGCCCAATTTTCTGCTCTTCACAAGACTAACTAACACTAAATCATAAGGCTAAGAACATCACCCAGACACTCTTTGAACTCTGACAGGCTTGGTGCCCTGATCACTTCCCTGGGGAGCCTGTTCCAGTGACCAGTGACCCTCTCAATGAAGAGCCCTTATCTAATGTCCAATCTGAACTTCCCCTGATGCAACTTCATTCCATCCCCTCATGTCTTATGGTCAACCACCCAACAGAGGAGATCAGCACCTCCTTCTCTGCCCCTTGAGGAAATCGTAGACTATGATGGGGTCACACCTCAGTTTTCACTTCTCCAAGCTTACCAAGCCAAGTGACCTCAGATGCTTCCCCTAACTCTTGCCCTCAAGACCTTTCATCATCTTGGCTGTGCTTGTCTGGATACATGTTGATGATTGTTCTTCTCCTTCTATTGTAGCACTCAAAACGGTCCCCAGGACTCGAGGTGAGTGCAGAGCAGAGTGGGACAATGCCTGGCTGCTGATGCTGTGCCTGGTGCCCCCCAGGACATGGCTGGCCCTCCTGGCTGCCTCATGGTCACCTTGACATCGACCAGGACCCTCAGGTCCCTTTCTGTGAGGCAGCTTTTCAGGCTGTTGTCACCCAGTTTGTATATACAACCCTGATTATCCCATCCAAGGTGTAGAATCTCGCACTTGCTCTTAAATTTCATATGGTTGGTGATTGCCCAACTCTTGAGTCTATCCAGGTCTCTTTAAGGCCTCCCTACCTTTGAGAAGTTCACAGCTCCTCCTAGTTCAGTATCATCAGCAAACTTACCTTCTCTACACTTGACTCCTGCATCCAGATCATTTGTAAAAATATTAAAGAGCACTATCCCTAAAATTGAGTCCTGGGGAAGCTCACTGGCAGCCAGCCTGATGTAACCCCATTTACTATAATCCTCTGAGCACCACCTGACAGCCAATTGTTCACTCAATGTATTATGCGCTTGTCTGTGGACTAGGGCGTGGGACATTTTGCCCAGAAGTGTACTGTGGGAGACACTATCCAAACCTTTCTAAAATCCCAAACCACCACATCTACTGGTTTTCCTTGGTCAGCTAGGTGGGTGTCCTCATCATAAAATGAAATTAAGTTGGTTAAGCAGGATATGAACTTGAGCTGGCAATGACCCATGACTGCATTGCCTCTTAGGTGTTTTTCATAACTTCTTGTAACTTCCAGAACAACTTTCTCCATCAATTTTACCAGGCACTGAAGTGAGACTTACAGGACTGCAATTAGCAGGGTCTTCTTTCTTACCCTTTTTGAAAACTGGCAAGATTTTTCAGCTTCCAGGTGACTGGAAACTCAAGGAATCCGAAGACTGTTGAAAAATGGTGAAGTCCCACAATAACATCAATCAGCCCTCTTATTATCCAGGGATTGCAAAACAAGAATAAACACAGAGGATAAATTTTTAAGAGGATAGTATGTATCTAAATGTTACAGCATTCCCCTGAGTAAATGATCTGGAATACTTTTGCCTTGATAAACAATCCTGTATTTGGCTTCATGTGACAAAAATATTTTGTGTTAAAAAGTAAAAAAGCTTTCAGGAGTACCAGTGATATACCACCCTGAAAGGCAGGAGCAATTAAGTAGCAACTATCTGGGGTAAGGACAAGGGGATATATCAGATAAATACAGAAAAATACTGCATTGGTAACCTTGCAACATCTCTATGAATGGACAAATGGCCTCTCTTTGACATGAACACAATAAAGAACTCAGTGCTATGGACACCGAACCATAATATTGCATTTATGAATATATGGTTGCTTTTTACCTTGTGGAGCAGTCCTCTTTTTCCTTTTCTTTTCTTGTCACTGAATAAATTTCTCTATCAGGAAAAGGTATGTTAAGATGAAGTCAGTGTTGACAGAGAGCACTAACAAAGTTGGAGTGACCCACAATAAAATATGCCATATAATGAAATAAACATGTTTAGGACAGATGAAAATATTTTAATTAGATTCTATAATTAGCAATTAATGGTTGAATTACTTCAGCTTGATATACAATACGTTTTAGAGTGTTTCGTTGTGTATGTTTTTAAGGAGACAATCTCTTTGAGGGAGTACACACATTTTGGAGTAGTTGAATCAGTTTTGGGTGTGCTTTTTTTCTTCTTTGGGAAAGAAAGTATGTATTTTTTTCCCCTAAGTTAATATAAGCTCTAATGAAGGTATGATTATACTCACTAAAGAAAATAACCCATCAAAACAAAAAAAACCCTAACAACCTGAACAAACAAACAAACAAAAGCAGCTTTGTCATGATGCTGCTAAGACATTGATTTACTGAAGGAGACTCTCAGAATTGCAGTCTTCTGTTAGTGTCACCTGGTGCAGTAGGGGTGTTCTGATGCATCAGCTGTTAAGAAAATGCATGGTCATTCATATTTGCAGTGGGGCTTCATCCTCCCGTTTGTGCTCTTCTCTTTCTCATTGGAAAATTGCTATGATATCATGTATGTACATGACTGGAACTATCCCTAATCTAAAGAGTTATATCACTTGAATTATTTAAGGAAAGAAAGAAAATATGATAAATGTGAGGATAGTTTTGTTTCTCAGGCCATATCCTGTCTCTGAAGTGCTGATGCAGATGAGTGGAAATACTCAGTGTGTAAAATAAAACATGCATATAAGAGTGAGGTCAGAAGTTAGTTGCAGCAGCAGATAAAACAAATACATTTGACTTTGTACTGAAGGGGAGTAGGAGACACTGCACTGGCATTTACAATTTATCAGGGGAAAGTAATGATCAGCTAAGACATAACCACTTTTGCTGACTGTGCCTAAGTCCCAGATACAGCAAGAGTAGTTCTTATTTGGCTCCCAACTTTTCATTTCACCAGGATGGAAACCTAGATGTGAACGAGCAAATTAATTATCTTCCTGAATTTGGGTTTTCCCCTTCTTGGAATCAGTGTGATGCTGGAAGTAAGGACTAATAATTTCATTTTTGTCACTCTAGGGACACACATCTGATTTAGATGTCTGTTTAAGAGTCTGAGTACCAGTGATAATTGGATTGCAAATTACACTCCCCTTTGTTTGCCATTTGGTTTATCTTAAGTTTCTTCTGCTATGTTGCGTATGTTTGCAAGTAAAGGATATTTTGTCTACGATTTGTTCCACAGATAATATCAGGATCAGGGATATGCTGGCACAACAATTTTTGAAAACCTAAAGCATTAACAACAGTGACATTTGGTTTCAGTGATTACATATATGCAGTGAAAATAAAGATGTTCTGATTTCACACTATGGCTGGTATGGGCTGCCCAATAAAGAATATCAGCAGACAGAGTAAATCACCATTTCATTGTTATGTTAAGAAACATGCCTAATCATTGACATTGTGGCATGCAACACAATGCTCTTGAATCCTGAGCCATTAGAAATACATGTGACTGAAAGAACATATTCTAGTAGTGCATACGGTCTTTCTGTCTCTGTATATACACACACATGCATAAAGCAGTAAATTACCTTTAAATACTCCTGTTGTGCTCTGGTTGGAGTGTCAGGCCCAGTGAAAATAAAGACCCCCTGTGTCTCTGAGGCTTGATGTCACTAATCAGCTCGTGTAGTACTCAGCTTCTGGGAAATTTAGTAGATCCAGAGCTGATCCCTTTGCAGGCAGACTCAGGAGGTACATTTGATTCCTACTGAATCCCTGTGACAATATGTAAACATCCTGGAACAGTCACACCGGTGGATCTGTAAACCAAAAATTTGCTGTCCTAACTTTGCCATTTGGTTTAGGGCAAATTATATCACCAAATGATACAAGTTCTTTAAAGGTCCATTAGCAATTAGGTCTGTGTTTGTCATGTGTTCTGCATAATTTTTCTACCTTACCCTCTTTCCTTGAGAACTGTGAGTTTAGTATTTTGAAATATATTTTGACTGGGACCTTTCTTCCCCCCAGTGGAAATGCTGCTAAAGGGCGTTCAAGGCTAATGAAGAAAAAGGTTTCTTACACTTACGGAAGACATTGCAGTTTATGATGGCCCTTATTTCTTAGAAGAAACTATTTCATGGTTTTGAACCACCTCCCCGCTGAATGTCTTGTCTTACACAGGTGAGCTATGTCTTTATGGTAGAAGGTTCTACGGCAGTGGAGGAGAAAGTTTATGACTGAAATCTTTGTCTTGGAACTTCAGGTCATCTATTAGCTATGCTGGGCTTATGCCACAAAGCACTTTAAGCATAAAGAATATAGTTTGAGACCACGTCATTTGGTCCATCCAGTCACATTTTTTCTATGGAGAAAAAGAGCGGAAAAATTTTTACCTATAGTTTTCAGTTTGATTTGACATCCTCAGGTAAAAATTAGTATATAAATGCAGAATTATTGTACGTTAACTTATATTTGGCAGGGATTAAAAGCAGCAACTTGCACAACACCCCAATGTTTGTAATAAACTTGAGACCTATGTATGGTCAAGGGTGTGCATGCAAACAGAGTACGTCATATATCTGCTGTAACACATACACACATAGAAAGATATTACTATATAAAGCATATTAAAATTACTGTCTATTCTAGCAAACACCAGTTTCTGTTATGCTTTGCCAAAACTGCAGAAGAGAGAAATATTTTACTGGTTTTTCATGCCTGAGTTGACTGTTGAAGATGTATATAGAGGACTTTTGTTCCAGAAGAAGTATTCAGGATGAATCAATAAATCCTAATGTCATCTATACTGCTTTCTGCAGTCCCCATTTCCTTCTCAGTCTCTCATTGCAAGGTCGTTAGACTTCTGCATTCCAGCCAACTAAATTAATACGGGCAGCTTTTTTTTCATCTGTCGAAGGCTGGTAATCAACTTCGGGAACTCTAAGAACACAACATCCTCATACTGGTGCTGTGATTTTTATTGGCTCTGAATATACTCATTTGCTTGACAATATTAATTATTGCTTATAAAGATAAAGAATAAAAATTGCCTTCCAGTGGAATTATTGCGAAGCTCCTCTGGTAAATAATTAAAATAATATACATTACCATTCTGCAGAGGAAAGAAGGAATCAGCCTCTCCTTTTCTTACTGCATTTGAGAGTGAGCTTGTGAATCTGTGATGAAATCAAGACAATTTTGGATTCCTGCTCCAGCTAATATAAACTGAATTCTTGGGGCATTAAAGGCTGCTCTGGTATAAACTGACTATGGGATCAACAGCGCAGAGAAACCAAGTGCACTGGTTGATTTACTTCAACTTATACACTTTATGCAGGATCAGGTATTGTCCAGAAGCTTCATTCTAGCTTGATTCTGGAAAAGACATTGCCTGTCTCACAGCTGGCATGAAGCCAGCAAAAAAATTAATGCCATGTACAGTGGTTGACAGAAATGCAATTGCATCCACATATCTGAACTGGACTGAATGTTCACTCTCAAGGTGTCAATGCAGTTATATCAGATATCAGCCAGTGCGGGCTATAGCCTGGAAAGGAATGTCCTTTGGCAAGAACAAAAATATGGCTTCACTGCATGTAAAACTTCCACAATCTCAGTAGAATTATATGACTGTTTTTCAAAGCCACTCTCAAAGACTGCTGTAAAAATGTAATGCTATTTTTTAACCACTCTATCCATACTCCAGTCTAACATTTATTTGAGAATCCTAACCTTGAAGTTTAAAGAAGAGGGGGAAAAAAACCATGATGTTTACAGACACTTCCTTCCCATCCCCTAAGAAAAGTAAGCTTACTATGACACAGAACAGAGGGCAAGGTCTGCAATACTACCTGTGCACACACCTATCAATTTCAGAATCTGAATTGCCATTCTCTTGCAAAGGCAATAAACACAGTAATATGTCTTGGATGAAAAGCAAGAAATAATAGGATTTGCTAGGTAGCAGACAAAAAAATCTGCCTAGAAAACATGCAATAGGGTAATCTCATTACCAGAGAACATTCAGGAAATTAAAACTAAAAATGCAATGTGAATACATTTAAACTAAAGACTGTTAAGTCCCCAAACATATTTGCAGCAAGAGTAAAATGACAAATGACTGTGGCAACATAATTCTCCCCTTTCAAAACATTGGTGGTTTCCAGTGTGCTGTCCGTTCATGTTCAGTCTCTTGATTAGATAAATCTTCTGCATGTATCTCACAAGCCCTGTAGTAATGGCACATATATTCTTGTGATGAAGCTGTAGGGAGGAAGAGAAAAAAAATCTGAATAAAAGAGTGTCTGTTTGTGCAGCTTAACTGCTGCACTAAAAGGGCTCATGTAGAAGTTTTTTATGTTTTGTAAGGCTTATTGTCTTTGTCCTTTATTGAACACTAGAAACAATAAAATAAATAAAATGCTTATGACAAGAATACCAACCACTACTTGTCTATGCAATGAAGTATTAAAAATTGCTGTCTTTACAGATTTTTTCATTTTTTGTTTTTTATACTCCTGTAAATTGAAACTTATAGATCTTTCTCTTCTTGAGCTCATGTAAGTTGTCCTTAAAAGAAATAAATATTAAAATATTTAGAAGCAATTGCTTCTACTTCTCTATTTTTCCTCTCTCAATTCTTCTGCCTTAAAGAATTGAATGGTGTGGAAGTGATTGACAGTTTAATGAAACTTACTGTTCTTTTGTTTTATGTTTAATATGGGTTTATAATTTTTCCACCAGGAGCGGTACCATTGTGCTGGATTTTATCACTGAGAGGTTTGCCTGCTTACCACATGAGTCTGGCTGTCTGTATCAGCAAGGACTGATACAGTCACCCCATGTTTTAATGCTCTCATGCAGCCAGGTTGTGTTTGTTTTCACTATCCCATGAGTCAATTTGGCTGTCAGCCAGACTGACCACTTCTCATTGTACTTCTCTAAAAGAATACTAGCATTCTCGGAGCAATAGCTTGTCAGCAGTATCTAATGTCTCAGCTCCTTTCAGCTGGACAATGAAGTCCTCAGTAGAGGGAAATCAGGCTCCTTTTACCCCAGCCTGTCAAAATGCATAGAGATAGATATCTAAGCACAATAGCTGTATGTCTTCTTACTCCAAACTGTGAAAACATTTTTTTC
The DNA here is from genome assembly GCA_026261815.1 of Monarcha castaneiventris obscurior. Classification (NCBI taxonomy): domain Eukaryota; kingdom Metazoa; phylum Chordata; class Aves; order Passeriformes; family Monarchidae; genus Monarcha; species Monarcha castaneiventris. The sequence continues at coordinate 48,585,954 of JAMPIT010000230.1, read as the reverse complement.
AGCTCTGGAATGAGCCCTGCTCTAATCTCCAGGAAAATGGTTTTTTGTTTTGTTTTGTTTTTTTTGTTTTTGTTTTTCCCCACTTGTAATCCTGCAGGATACTTCTAGGAGGACAGTGTTTTCCTTTCCACCTAGCTATAGTTTGTTTCTTGAGTTCAAAAGTGGTGCTGCATAGCACAAAACTCTTCCAGGAGAAGGATTCTTTTCTGTCTTAGGTAGTACCTACTTCTCTTCTGCCCTTCAAAGGTCATTTAGAGCCAGCTGGCAATGAAAGGCTAGTTTTGGCTGAAGCTGCTACTTCAATAAACATCTGCCACAACTGCAAAATCTGCTTAGTAGAAACATGTCTAAGGGACGATTCAGAGAAGTGTAATAGAGGACACAGCAAGAGCTAGCTAGCCTCTGCCTGTGTCTCACTGTGCCATGACAACAGAATTGCATAACATCTAGAAGGAACATACCTTGGACAAATACCTGCTCTCCATGTTGTGACGGGTGTCTCATCTTGAAAAGGCTGGATAAGGCTTTGAGCAACCGGGTCTAGTGGGAGGTGTCCCTTCCCACGGCAGGGGGGTTGGGACTATATAATTCTTAAGGTCCATTCCAACCCCTTAACATTCTATGATTCTATGAATTCAGGACTGGCTATAAGAATTAACATGCTGATCAATTCAGAGTAATTTTGCCAGCAAATATCACTTCACTGGATCTTAATTGTCCAAGATGGTGTACAGGAGAGCAGATCATCACTCAAGTTAGCCTATGCAAGTTGTTAAAGACACACAACACTTCAGGAAGCCTTGGAAACAAATATTTGCTGACTGTAGTTTCAAACAGCAGTGACTAGCAGTTCAAAGGAACTGATGACCTTAGCATTCAGCTGCTTATCCCAAGCATTTCTTGCTATGAATTAAATTAAGCTGAAAGCAAATAGAAATACATAAATACAAAATCCAGAAAAATCTAAGGAAAGAATGAATAGGGAGGGGAAAAAATAGAAAAGAAAGGAAACTCCATGCTTATGTCTGTCTAGCACATAAGTTATCTCTGAATTTTTCTGTTCTTATGATTCTGCTATCAAGCTTTTATATGATATGGCAATAAGCTTGCAAGTACTTCATGGTATTCCTAGACAAGGATCATTGCTCTCATCCAACCCTTAATTTTTCAGGTTGTATCATGGGAGTAGATCCTAAATCCAGCATATCCTATACTTTCATCACAGGTTTTGGAGCATGATCTAAGCTCAAGTCTAGCCTCTTTAAATGTATCTTTTTATTACCTTAGTTATAAATTGTTTATTCCTTATTTGTAGGTGCTAATACCAGAGTCATGACTAAAAGAGAGTTTTCATCCAGACAGACAGACAAGGTGAGATTCATCTCACCTAGGTGAGACATTTGAAGTTGTAGAAACACGTAGAGATCTGTCTCTTAGATACCTTTGCGTTCCTTTGTGAACAAAGAAAAAACTACAGATTTTTGGGGAATGAGTAATCTGCTTTATTTTAGACATCTACACTCAGATGAATTACTCTATAGGAATACTACTTTCTTTCAAGTGACCATCAAGGAAGCCCAAGGTGGCCAGCTAAGAGGTAGACATCTGCATTATTGGTCAATAAATCCTATTTTAACAAATTTAACAAGCACTTTCCCATGGCTGGCCAAGCTTTCAGGAGCCTATTACAGCTATACAGAGCACAGAATTCTTTTCTACAGGTCTGGGAAATGTTTAATCCCAAAGCAAATCTTTCTTATACATGAGCTTCATAGTTTATGCATGTGCACATTAATCCTAATTGTTCAAACTAAATGATCAACAGTCTTGCATTCAATTAATGACAGGGCTTTGTTTGTAAACAGGCACAATAATGACCTGTGCTATTGTCAGATCCTGTGCTGATAAGCAGGGTGCATTTCAACACCTTTCTTGCTTCAGTCATTCAGTGCCTCTTTCTAACAATGTTTCCTTTTACCCTTTCTTGAAATAAAGGTAGCACATGTTTTGTCCTGCTTTTGGCCATTAGATTTTCACTCCAGATTGTTTCACAAAAAGAATCTGTGCACTTAGGTGTGGTAGCTTTCCCTGTCCTGTTACTGTGAAGTTGCAGCTGCAGCTGTTATCTATGTTGTGTTTTTAACTGTCATGTAAAGTTTAATTTAGAAACAGAAACAGAGAGATGGTAAGCTAGAATGACAGTATATGAGGAAGGATCATAAGGAAAATGTAACAGTGAAATATTTTTTTTCATGTTTAAAATAGCATTCGCATCTTATCTTGAGGAGAAGTAATGAGAACTTAAATATATATCTATATCTTTTTTTCAGTTATTTTCCCTTCTCCTTTTTGCTGGAAAAAACTTTTAAGAAATCAGTATAGCTGAATCCAGCTTCTTACTCAGATCATGTCTTTAATCATAGCTTGGGCATCTCAAAAATATCATCACCTTCCCATTCCTTGGAGAATAGATAAATCTAGGTTTTAAATCTCAAACCAGATGGAAGAATTTTATATGAAATAAAGGTTTCTAAACAAATTTAAAGGGACTGAGAAAAATGTAAAGAGAGTTCAGAAAAAAAACCCACAACCAAAATTAATGCAGATGAATTAAAATTAGAGGTGAAATAAAAACTGTTATCTGGGAGGGTGACTGTTTGTAGGAATTGGCTTCTAAATTTAGAGCTACAAATATCCTCATCTGAAATACGTCATTCAAGACCAAATTCCTGCCTAGAAGATATCACTCTGAATATCCTCCTGTTCCTTCTTCTTTGCCTGCTTCATATCCTGGAATGATGCCATGTGGTGTGGGATATCCCTTTGCTAAGTTGGGATTAGCCCTTTCTGGCTGAGTCCCCTCCCTACTCCTTGTGCACCCCCAGTGCTGGTGGGGTGAGGAGCAGAAAAGGCCTCGATGCTGTGCAAGCCCTGCTCAGCAGTAACTAAAACACCCCTGAATTACAAACAGTTTCCACAGCATAAATTCAAAACACAGCCCCATACTAGCTACTATGAAGAAAATACCAAAAGCAAGCCTCTTTTCATAAACCTGGTTTATGTAAGAAATTATGCCAAAGTCTTGTACAAAGAGCCTGAAATTTGGTATGACTTAAATAGCACTGCTCAAAAAAACGTAAATTATTTTAAATTCTGAAAACACATTTAATTATTGCAATAAAGAATTGTAGTTTTGTCAAACATTTTACTATAATGCATTCAAATAATCATTTAGTGGTTAATTGGACAGATACCTGTGGTTAATATTTGTTAATTTGGAAAATTACAACAAATAACTTACAGTTACTTTAAATCTAATACTTTAATCCATCAGAAAATATTCTGATGAGACTGATCATTACTTTTATTATATGAAAAAATTAGTTTTAGATAAAACTAGTGTTTAAATGATGAAAGGAATTGTATTTGTTAGTATTTGAATTAACTTTGATTCTACTCTTTTACTGAAGGTCATAGAGTTTAATTGACATTGATGAAGTCTTATATTCAAGTGACCTATGGTTGACACTAATAATGACAAAATCTTCTTTCTGGAAGAAGAGGATTACTGTGGTAGACTTTAAACAACTCGGCATTTTCAGTGAGATGACCTTGTTATTTGCATTATTCATGGTATTTCTGATGGTAAATATAAAGGAATATCAAGAAGAAGTGAAGACAGTGAGATGCCCAGATCCGACAGGTGTTGAAAGGAGCAAGAAGTCTATATAAATGTACTGAAATATGCTGTCATTCTAGTCAGAGAAAATTTTTAGGAATGTTTCAGAAACTTTTAATAACTTGGGTTAGGTTTTGGTTGTTTTTTGCACCTTCTTTGCTATGTTCAAAACTTTCAAGAAATAGAAATTTGATAATATGCACCGAAGAGATTAATTGAGCCAGTGGGAAGAAAAGATATATGATCATGCTGATGTGCACACACTTTGGCAAATAAATGACATGAATATTCAGAATATGATAACTTTAGCTGCTCTACCAGAACTTAGTATCATGACATCATGGACTCTATGGGAGAGACATAAAAAGAGGTGATGAAGTTTTTCAGTACAAGACAGAAACGAGTAAGGAAGCTGGCAAAGATTCTAGGAAGGATGGTCAGCCTTGGGGACTCACTCTGTACTTGTTCAGGATATGTTGAGGACACACAAGAACTTGCAAATCTTTGGGCACTGTATAATATTTTTTTATCTTTGTTTAATCTGCAGACCAAGTGTCTTCAAAGTCAGTATGTGCTTACCTCACCCTGTACATGTGGCAGAAGTGTTCACCTGTGTGTATCAGTAGCATATCACTTTACTGGTCTTTGTTTTAAAAACAGTGTGGGGGCTGAGGGATAGTGAGCCAAAGAGTATATTTTGTAAAGCTGGGCTGCTTCTTATTTCCTAGAATATGTAGTATACACTGGAACATTTAGACATTGCAACATTTTCAGGGTTTTCTCCACAGTCAGAATACCTAGATATATTAAAAAATATAAAATTAACAAATTCAGACAGTAGCTAGATGCTAGTACTGTTTACTTAAGAAACCATCAGCTATAAAAGTCACATAAGTTATGAATATGAGCATCCATATGCTTAGATGCAAATTACTGCTCCTATTGCAAATGTCTCTCATGCTCTTATTCATGCAAATGAAGTCAAAGCAAGTTTTGTATTTGAATTAAGAGAGAGCTAAGAATATACCCTGCAGAACAAAGCCATCATCATCATCATCGTCTTTATATTTTAAACCTATATGCTCATCTCCCAGAGGTAAGCACACTGATGCACGCTGTCTACTTGGAGCCTAGAAGTTAGAGTTAAATCCGAGGCATGAGATTAACTCAATTCCTTGCACAGCCCTAATGTTTGAAATGTGCTTGTGTCATGTAGTCTTCAGCATAAAATCTCTGCCATCATTACTCCAGACTTTCAAATTGTTTTCTGTTCCTCTGTATCCCTTTTCCTCTTTATTATCCATAAGCACACATGGAGGAAAAACCAAGTTTTTGGGGAAGGGCTGTGTTTTGCAGTGTGCAAGGAATCTGCACGCTGCAGTTGAGTCCTGCTGTGGAAATAAGAGAGTATCATATGAAAGATATAGGTATAGACTCTGTAGTTCAGTACAGATAGGGGGAAAAGCAAAGAATGCTGTTTGAGGATGACCTCAAAGTTAACCCTAAGAAGCAATATAGATAGAACCTTAATCTGCACACTGCAAAAGTAATTGAGCTCATATTTTAAGGCACCTTCACTAGCACCTTCATTTTCACAGTATGCTAGTATCTGACAAATGAAACAACTGTGATTTTTTTGGATACCATTTCCAAATGAATCCCAATTGTGTAAAAGAATGTTGCATTGCTATATCTAAAAGGAAACCTCAACAAATTAAATACTAGTGAGATTTGTCTGTACAATGGCTTAACCTATAATTAAAACTAAAGTATTACATTGCAGAGGAAATTCTGAGTATGAAAGAAGCAGTCCTCAAAATTGTAGCAATTTGGTATCTAGTCTGTCAGACAGAAGCTGAAGAGGACTTTCTTCTTTATAGAAGAAAATGATGCATTAAGATAGGTGTATAGATAGATGTAACATTTTGAGGTTACATTCATCCTATACTATTTCCTTGTCATGCTTAGTTTACCAGCAAAACTACAAATTATTTTTCATTTGTTTTCTGCTATTCTTAGCCCTGGAGGGTCAGACTACTTTATGAAAATCAAACTCTACTGCCTTCTTGTCTCTGTCTATTGTCATTCTAAAATTGCCAACATGAAGATGACCCTGATCATAATGTTTTTTATTATCGGGCTGTTGTTGTTTATAATTTATGAAGCAGAAGGATACTGGGTATTTTTTTTGTTTGTTTGTTTCCCTCTCCATAAGCTTCACTGATCCTGTGTGTCTGAGAACAATATTAATTTTTATTGGTAAGCTGAATAAACACAATTTTTGTCATAGGTGCAAAACACTTATCAACATCAGGGTGTCACTTTGAAGAAGTAACTTTTCTAACTTAATACTTTGAAGTTATCTTTCTTTTCCAATAGTAAATACAATACATTGTAAATCTCAGGGTAGATTCAGCCATTAGTGTTTACAGGTAATGACAGTGGCATGCTTCAATTTTGAGGCCAATAATTCTGCTTTGGTGAATGCCTGCTCATTTTTTATTATGTCTTCTTAGCTTGTAAACCTTCTGTTTGGCTAACAGCTTCCTGAGCTGAAAATAATTGTCCCTTGAAATGTTCATTGTCAAGCACTATACGGACTTGGCAGACAGAACAGCAGTGTGTTTGCACAGGAGATGCAAGTTTGGGAAAGACAGAATCCCCTCGACTCTAAGTTGGCAGATGCTAAAGCACAGCTTTCTAGGAGAGGAATTATATACTGTTTTGCAAGGAGCTGTGAAACACTCATTCATTCTGCAGCCATAATAATCTTTGACTTGGGACTGTGTCGCGGGCCTTTGCCTGAAGTCTGAAGCTCTCTGGGCTTATTAAAAGATCCTGCAGCTCTCTTACTAATAGCCTACATACTCCATTGACTCTTTAACATACCCAGATGGGTGTGCTAGCCAAACACTGTTGTGAGCATATGGGTTGGAAAAAATCTCTTCTCCTTGATGAAAATGAGGCTACGGAGTGTGGCAGAGAGAGAACCCAGGAAAAGAGGGGGTACCTCCACTGTGATAGCTCACCCTTTGGCACCTCGGTTATCCCAAGAAGCTTAGGAGCCTGTTGCATGTGGTGCAGTACACTTGATATGCTGCTGTTTTACAGTGAAACATTAAAGACCTCACAAGTATCAGACAGCCCATGTGCATTTGCAGAGAAGTAATTTTTGATGGGAAGGAGGGACGACATTGCACTCGCCTTTGCTAGTAGAAGAAAGTATTTGATTCATCTGTCAGTGTTCATTATCACAGCATGAACCAGGCTACACATGTACATCTACAAATAAAGGCACAGACAGGTTACAGATTTACTCACCTATGCATCAGAGCTGTCCTGAGGAATTTGACCTCTCTGTGGGCCTAATTCTCTTGGGTACCACTGCATGTAACTACAGGGTAAGATTATATGAATATGGGAGATGATCGTCTCTACACAATATAGAGCAGAGATGAAATGAAGATACAAGTGTATGTACTCATATACATAGACAGAAATTGTGCTTCACAGAATGCTGTTGGGGAAGGTTGGGTGGGAAGAAATTAAGTCTTTGTCCTTGGTAACGTCACAGATATTCGCAGAGGCATACAGAAGTGGCTGGGTGCCCTGAAGGCTCTTCAGAGCTCCAGTACAATTCATATGGCTCAGTCAACCCAGAATTTCATTCTTCAATAAATAAGCTTCTCCATGAAAAAGTGCTTGATTCTAACTGAATCTTCATTACGTACTTAATTATTTACTTAATCTTCATCCATTGATAAATGCCCATTTTTTTTCTCTTTTCAGGAATTGCACATACAGCAATTGCTAGCCCATCTTAAACACAGAAATACCACAGCTATCTGAAATGTTTGTACAGGAAGACTGTCTGATAATACATGATATTGTGTGACTGATGGTTTTTTCCTTTTTTTAGTCTTCTTACTTAATTGGTAGTGAGAAGAGAGGGCATCTGATAATAGTATTTAAGTTGTATGTTGGATAGGAGTTTAAAAAAAGCAGCAATCATTTTTCCTTGGAGTCTAATTACTTGTTGCATTATTGTTGCTGGACTGTCTGAATCTCCTCAGTTACCTTCCACCTCTTGGAACAGATGTCAGAGCTAAAACATAATAAAGACCTGGAAGGTTTTACTAACCTGGAGGGCTAAGGGAACTGAAGGGCAACATTGGAAGGCAGTGAAATTTGTGGCTGCAAGATGGATGGGTGATGATGCTGGATGAGTTGTGTTTATGCAGATTTCAACCCATATTCCCATGGCCATTATTCAAATTAAGTTATCTGTGTATATGAATCAGGCTCCAGTATCTATTACTTAGAAACAAGATGGGTTAGACATTAAGCTAACACATTGAAGGCAGATTTCACATCAACTGGGAGAGGTACAACTGAGTGAAAGGAAAGGGTAGTGAAGTAGTACAGAGTTTGTCTCAGCTAGTTCCTTATCTGTTCAGTGGCAGGTAGGAGAAGACAGTGACAGAAGCATCATGGTTTCTTGAGCTTACTCCTTTTCTTCCATCTTGGCTGTGTTGGTGAGAGAATTTTCTCTTTTGCTTTCCCTTTTCCTTCACGCTTGTGAAAATGGCTGTATCTGCATGCTATTTTTTTCTCTATCCATAAGTCCACCATTTGGTATAGAAAAGCTTACCTCATCTTAATCAAAGCTACTGAAACAAATATGGATAATGTAAAATCAGATGGTAAAGAGAAAGTCTTTCTTTCTTTTCTTTCTTTCTTTCTTTCTTTCTTTCTTTCTTTCTTTCTTTCTTTCTTTCTTTCTTTCTTTCTTTCTTTCTTTCTTTCTTTCTCTTTCTTCTTTCTTTCTTTCTCCTTCTTTCCTTCCTTCTTCCTTCCTTCCTCTTCTCTTTCTTTTCTTTCTTCTTTTCTTTCTTTTCTTTTCTTTTCTTTTCTTTCTTTTCTTTTCTTTCTCTTTTTCTTTTTCTTTTCTTTCTTTTCTTTTCTTTTCTTTTCTTTTCTTTTCTTTCTTTCCTCCTTCCTTTCTTTTCTTTTCTTTTTCTTTTCTTTTCTTTTCTTTTTTCTTTCTTTTCTTTTCTTTCTTTTCTTTTCTTTTCTTTTCTTTCTTTTTTTCTTTTCTTTTCTTTTTTTTCTTTTCTTTCTTTTCTTTCTTTTCCTTTTCTTTCTTTTCTTTTTTTCTTTTCTTTTCTTTTTTTCTTTTCTTTTTCCTCTCCTTCCTCTCCTCTCCTCTCTCTCCTCTCCTCTCCTACTCCTCTCCTCTCCCTCCTCTCCTCTCCTCCTCCTCTCCTCCTCTTCTCTTCTCCTCTCCTCTCTCCTCTCCTCTCCTCTCTTCCTCTCCTCTCCTCTCCCTCCTCTACTCCCTCTCTCTCTCCTTCCTCTCCTCTCTCCCTCTCCTCTCCTCTCCTCTCCTCTCCTTTCCTCTCCTCTCCTTCTCCTCTCCTCCCCTCCCCTCCTCCCCTCTCCTCCCCTCTCCTCCCCTCCCCTTCCCCTTCCCTCCCTCCCTCCCCTTCCCTTCCTTCCTTCCTTCCTTCCTTCCTTCCTTCCTTCCTTCCTTCCTTCCTTCCTTCCTTCCTTCCTTCCTTCCTTCCTTCCTTCCTTCCTTCCTTCCTTCCTTCCTTCCTTCCTTCTTCCTCTTTTCCTTCTGGAAAGCTTAGGTACATTATGACTATTAAACCCCCTGCTTTCTAAAGTCTAAAAAGCAAATTCCTGCAAAGGAATTGTATGTTTAGCAAGTGTGCATTTTATTTTTCAGCTTCAGTAAGCAAACCAATATTTCTGACACTGAAAAATGTGTCTTTAACATTGTTACCATACCTTCTAAGTGTACAAGTTTGTTATAGCTCTCTTCTCATTTTTTACACTGGCCTTCTTTGCCCTGGGTGGAAAAAAATAGAGCCAGAAATGACATGTATTATAAAGATTAATCAACCATAAAGACTATAATTGAACACACAAGTGTAGTCATTACTTGATTAATTACTTCAATAAAATAATCAGTCTTCTACATACATCAGAATAATATTCAGTGGTGACTAGAAGAGAGTGTGCAGAGACCAGGACTGCCTTCAATACTTACATCAAACAGAATTTTCTACCTTTCCTTCTGCTTGGTTGCAGAACCTGCTTTTATTTGAATGTTTAACTTGGATGAACTTGCTCTCTTTCACAGTAGAATTTTGTCATAATAACTTTAACCTAAAAAAAAGATACTGAAACCTCTTTTGTGAACTTTTACATTGAAAGTTATGTGGTGACCTTGTAAGCCTATGTAAAAAAGTAATTTCTAAGGAAGTATGTAGAAAGTGTCACCCATGGGATTTAGCCTGAAGTTCACAGAAAAAAATTGCTAAATCTCCTAGACTGAAAGTGCTGTTCAGTGAGAAATTGTTGTGTGCTGAAATTTTCATTCCTAAAGTATGTTTCCTAAAACTGAAACATGGCAGTTTATACTGTAGTACAGAAGTTCATCCACTGCTGCTTTTAGAGGGCTCTACTGAAACTCAAGGTCATGAGAATGTGTTTTCCTGCAGCCTGTAAGGGAAAGGTAGAACAAGACTACATATTTACTAAAACGATCATGAGATAAATCTAGCACAGATGAATTTGAATCTGAGAAATTATATGTCTGGATGCTTTAGATTAGGAGATGTGTTCTTATATCAGTTGTATCTGTAATCAGATATTTTTACAGAAGGAAGATGAAATCACTCTTCAGGGGTTAACTACAGTACAGCGGTTAACTAAGAGTATTAACTAAGCAGGCTGAAATAGATACAATGTGATTCAGTGTTTGAGACATGGTCAAAATGTGCTGAGCATGGCTGAGCATCAAAACTGAAGAAGAAAAGTACCCCCTGACGGCTTCTGCTTAGCCCTAAGAGTTCACACCAGGATGTGGACTGGCATTTTAGAGGCCATAGGAATTAACTGAGGTAATTTATATTTGAGTATTATGGTAGAAAACACATTTGCCTTCTGCAGTTGGACATTGCAAAGTAAGCATCATTTGTGTATATTTGGAACCCCAGCAAATGATTTATTGATGTCTTTAAATAGCATGGAGCTCCTGGTGTACTTATTTATAAGCTTGCCACATGTCTATCTAAAATGCCCAGTCTGGGAGTACCTACGTCAGTCATTATATGTAACAGTGTACTATACAAGACCTAATTTTCAGTAGCTCCTAGTTACACTATTTCTTAAATAAAATTTTTTGGAACTAGCAAAACATGTTTTGTTTTTTCTGTATTCTGGCTGTAATCACCAAGTTCAGCTTTCTACAAGAAGTCTTGTAGTTTTTGGAAGGGTTTTTTTGAGTTACTTAAGCATTAAAAAGTGCTGACCTTTTAAGTATTATTGATTATAGTACACAGAATTTACACACTGCTGTAAATTGTTTTAGTACTTCAGAAAGCCTGAAGAAATGTGTAGGAAAGGTATGTATCTACCTTTTCTTCCATTTCTCCTAGTATTATTTCGGTTATTAATAAATAGTTTATCCAGAGAGGAGTAAAGCGTTAGTTCAGCTAACTACTATGGCTTAGTCCTGAGAGATATCTGTGTGAACTCTGGTAGCAGGAGCTGTTCACCTATAGTGCTATGAAATTCAGAATAAGTGAAGTTGTTCTGCCACGACACATCCCCAAATGAAAAACGAGGATGCTCAAACTGCAGGTGAGTGTGATTCAGCCTCCTCAGAGGCTGGATCTATCTGTGGTCCTGTGACAAACCTAAAGAATTTGCTGAGGAGGATTTCATCTTGACTCAGTTTTTACCTTTGTTTCCTGAAAATGCTGATTTAGCCTAATATGATGCAAGAAGCATCACAAATAATAAGGCATAGAGAATTCTCACTGTATTCCTTGTGGAGCATCCAATCTGTGTTTTGAAGGGGTTGCTGGCAACCTTCTGAGAGAAGGTTAATAGGATTCTATGCAGAAATAGTCTACGCTTATAAAAGGGAATAAACTGTATTAACTTCTGTGTCTGCATTTGTGCATTGGAAACATCTGTTTGCTGATCTGATCTGCTCCTCCCAGAAGAAGAGGCCCATCATTTCTGTAGGAACAGAGTTGCTCTTTACTGTTTAGTCTGCTACTCATTTATTTTGGAAGAAAAGACAGAGAGAAGGCAAAAGAATTAAATTTCTTTTTTTCATGGAGAAAGTAGATTGAAAGGAAAACAGTAAAGCTTTTTTGTCTTGTGCAAGGCTTTTCTGTGCTTTCAAAAAGTAATGGGTTACTTAGAAGTTTGCCACTGGTGGAGCCCCGTTATAATAAAGTGAGGGCCAATACCACCTCATGAGGTATAGATAAAGGCTGGAATATTCCTGCAGCACTATAGCTGTATGTCTATCTCAATGGGATTCATCCCATTTGAGGCAAGCCTGATCTGCAGCACTTAGGTAGGAACAACACTTTGAAGACAAGGAGGTTACTATTAGACTGAGGAAATTTATCGTCATATAAGTAAATCACACACTATTACTCATCTAAACTCTAAAATCTTTTCTGTTTGGTTTGGATAATCTGTACTGGGAGCCTTCTCTTCGAGGTGGAAGTGAATAGGTGAACAGCAAAACCAGTGTCAAAGATCAGGTCTCCAGAACAAAACAAAGACAGAGACTGCAAATCATTGCTTTCATTGATGGCTTTATGAACTCTTTACAGTTGAAAAGAAAGATCAATCTCTGAATGGGCAAACGTCTGAAATTTGTTTCTAGACCATCTTTGCCAAACTAAGATTATATCCAGTATGGCACAGCCACAGAGTAATTTCCTTTAAGCCGATGTAAATGACAGGTTACTACGATCACTAAAGCAAGCACCTCAGAAGGGCACTGTTGGGGCAAAAAAAAGCATATTGCCACAGTCCTGCTTATACTTTATAAGAGAAGACAAGTATCCTGCAAGGCTGTCAGTCTGACACCTCTTATGAACAATGAAGGTGCTTAAAAATATAAGCAGTGAGTAGAGAACAACATGCTATTTGTCACTTGTGCTACTTAGTAGTCATGTATTATCACTTTTGCAAAGCATATAGAAATAGATGATTAATAACTTTGTACAAATAGAGCCTCTTATGAGTGTGCCAGAATACGGCCTTGAGTGCTAAAATTCAATATATTATTGAAATGCTTGTCCCCAGAAAGCAAAGACCCCTGTGGCTATTTTTGTAACCTTAAATATAATAGCTTGCCAATGAATTTAAATTATGTTCACTACTGTTGTCATTTCATCAGAATTCTTTGAATGCTTAAAACATGAAGAAATGTCAAAATTCAGCACTAGTACTTAAGGAAAAATCTGTTCAGGGATTTGGAGCTCTAGAAATATTACAGTATATTCATTCTCATTAAATCCTACATTGCCTTTCTTGTCTTTCAACAAAACATTGGAGTTGGAGGAGAAAATCTGGTAGTAGTTTGTCCTACACCAAAAAGTAAAAGAAGGAATCAGGTGCTGATATGCTGATTATGTTTCCAAAAGACTGTCCTACACCAAAAAGTAAAAGAAGGAATCAGGTGCAGATATGCTGATTATGTTTCCAAAAGACATGCTGCTAATTGGTCTCTAAATTTGAACGAGATCCATGAAGTTGTACATTATTTTAGGATCTTAAGATCTGAGAAATAGCAGGAACTGAATGTTATTTTCAGTCAAGATTTCAAGTAAGTCCAACAATAACATCAGGTCTTCTACAGAGGTTCAAGGTTCTGGTCTTATATAAAAGTTCAAGACAAGCTGCTTTTGTATAGGATAATAACAGCTACTTATAGCTACTATTTTTTGGTGAATCTAAGAGAGAATTCTGATTCCATGAAAAAATTACGAAGCGATGACAAATCACTTATGAAGTTGCATCAATATATGTTAGAATCATATTTTATATATTGATGAAACCTACTGAAATTATCCTCACAAGTTTCAGAGTGTAGTATGAAGGTAGATTTTGTTATGTGTACAAGAGCAAACCTTAAAATCAAGGATCCTTACAGAGATGTCTTATTAACAGCTTGCTTTATAGACATGAATTCTGAATTGACTTCCTGTAAACCATTAATGTCAGATTAACTTCATTAGTTGAATTCATATTCTTCTCAAAAATGGAGCAGATACTTTGTGTTTAACAGGTAGCTATAGTAATAATTCCTTGCATCTTGTCCTTAGGCATTTACTTGATTATGGTGGCAGAAGTGCAAAGGTGGAATTTGAGTCATGGAGGAAAGAGTTATATTGTAAGGTATTCTCTTTCGCTACACCTTGAACAATCTTATCCCTCTTGATAAAAATTTCTTTCCCTTGTCTTTTTGTGTTCATTTTTTTGCCTGGGCAAATCTTAAGCAGCTTTGATTATATAGTACTATAGAGTTAAGAATCATAAGAAGGAAAAAACTGAAACGTTGTAAAGGGCCTTTAGAGGTCCAACTACACAGTCAAAACAGAGCAATATTCAAAGCTGTATTCATTTGTTCAGGTCCTTGTCTGAGTGCTGAGTATCTTGTCTTTAAGAGAAGTCTTGAATAGGTCAGAGAATTGTAATAGATTTACTTGCTTTGTACATATAAATAATTAAAGTGTTCAGGGAAGAGTCTTATTTTACACATACATCAATAAAAGGTTAAACTTCCAATTTTCATCAGCTTGAGTCATTTAGATGCTCGGCTGTACACCAATCTTTCTGTACAAAGATTTCCACCTCTTGTTTTAAGATTGAATAGCTAGAAGGATAATGACAAGTTTACAAGTAGAGTGTTGGGCTTAGTGGTTTGGCACAGCACTCAATGCCAGATGGGTGATAGATTTTATAGATGTGATACTGAAGCCAATCCAGAAAGTAGTTACATATTTGCTACCCACTTCAATCTTTTCGAGCATGGTGGAACTGTTTCTTCTACCTCCAGGTACAGCAAGCTGCAACCAGAAACAAGACAATCTTGTGATTGTGACTAGGGGAAACGGAAAAAAAGTTGTTGACATATACAATTAAGTCATGGAAAAGATTCTTCTGTGAAAATCTGAGGCCAGTAGAGGTCAGTCAAGAATTTTGGGAAAATTAAATTCTGAATCAATGAGAACAGTTTTACTAGTCTTCTGCTTTGGAGGTTTTGGTAGGAATGCTACCTTAAATTATGTTTTGATGAACAAAGGCACTGAATTTGGTTTCCTCAGTCCAACATCTAGTGGTCTGTTGTATCTGGTGCCAAATAATGAGATACTCTCATTTGTGTTTGGCAGTCTATTTAGGAAAAGATTGGAAGTGCAATAACAAGGAGTATGGTAAATTAAAACTCTGTTCTCCAAGCTACACCTGTGTGTTGAGAAAATCCCTGATCACTGTATGATTAGTGTTGGATGATGTTATTGATAGAGACATGCTCTTAATGTATTTTAGGAGGCAGAGTATTGCATCAGCTGGGTGTTCACAGAACATGCTAAGTGAAATTTTAATCTTGGAAGTTGCAGCTGTTCATCATGTTTCTGTTCAGATAAGAATTTTCCAAACTATTTTGTGGTTTAAGCTCTATAAATCCTATCGGCTTTCAATGGTTCTTTTGCACTTAAAATGTATGGTTTTGCTTATTTTTATGCTTAGTTTTAAGGCTACTTAAAATATGATGTGGGATCTAAAGTAATGTTTTCAAATGTGGCACTCAGATGGAGCTGATACATGATTCAGTACACAGTGCCAAGGGACTTGCCAAGGTGAGTTGGCACAATGGTGTGCCATGGGTGCTTAAACTTTTTAAGCACAGAAATGTATCGTGACGCTCTCAGTACTTGTATATTGCTTTCTGATTTGTTCTTGTAGCTTCTAGACAAGATTTAAAAATAACATAAAATCTATGAATAAGTAAATAAATAAAAAATGATAAGTTTGGGCTGATCAATAAGCATGTCGTCCGTAATATGTTAAGCACTCTCAGAAGGCAGGAGTTCTAAGAAGGATTTTAAGTAAGGCCCATCTGTTCTGTATGAAGAGAGAGAAAGAAAAGAGTAAAAGCAAATAAACCAGGACTGAGTCAGCTTAGATAGCTGAGGAGAGAAACATGGAGTTATGGTGGAGTGTTTCTGTAACTAAAAGAAAGGAGTTAGAGAAGAAGAATGGGAAAAGGAGAAAAATGGCAAATCAAGTAACTCCTCATGGTTTTTTTGTACTTTTCTTGCTAGAAGAACACACTTCTGTATAGAAAACCAAAGTGGCAGAAAAAGATACTGACAAGTTGGAGATCGGTTTAAAATTGGAAAGCAGTGTATTCCAGCTTGAAAAGTAGAAAGACTGACATATAGCAAATTTCATGGAGCAAATTAGTCTGGTCTCAGGATTTCAATTCAAAACATTAAGTGGAAGAACAAGAACATTAGAAGCAGATGATTGTGGTGAATTTAGGACTAGAAATAGGATCAGCTAACCTTGTGTGAAGGAGAAAATGGGCAAAAGGGGCAGGAGGAAGGGAGCTATGAGCCAAATGTAGAAATTAATGGAAAATGGAGACAAGAAAAAGCCATTTTCTCTTTGCATCGATATTTCATGTTTCATTCCACAAGTGCAATAGGAAGAAATGTCTGAGAATAAACAGAGTTCTCTCCTAGCATGGTGGAACAGACATACTGGACTAGATAATAGCTGGACAGAGAAAGAGGGCTGATCAGGAGGAATAGGAAGGGAGGGAAGACGCACATGAGGAAGGTCGTGTCGCATAACCTTTCAGTGACTGAAAAGGCAAACCAGACTCAAGCTCCATGCCTATCCCTTCACTTCCATTAGTGTACTTTTTATTTTTTCTGTTTGTCAAACTCAGCTCCTGAGTGTCAGATAAAAAAAACCAAACCCAAATAACTTCCAAAGTCATGTTTTTTCGAACATGTTTGAAAATACATCAAACAGCTTCACAATAACAAAATGTAAGTGCTGTAATTTCATGACCCTAGAACTCTACTTTTTCTCTGGGAAAGAATTGCTCTTAAATTTTTCATTAATTGGTTGATGTTATACTGATATTTATGTCAGCCTTTTCTAATATTTTGTTTCACAGGAAGGAAAATTGTTACTGGACAGGCATAAAATTGACAGTGGTGAACTACCAATAAGTAAAAGAAGTGGCTGCAGTGAAATTAGTTTTTTAACTAGCTAGTGATACCCCACACTGTGACAAAATAAAGAAAAAATTGGTTTGGCCAGCAGCTTCTTTTTTATGCCATCTTTGTGCCTTGTTTTGTTTCCCATACTTGCAACTCCATACATACAATCCAAGACAACTCAGCTCTCCTCCAGTGTTGGAATTCCTTGCATGCCTTTCTGATTGTAGCATTCCCCAAAACAAGGGAAAAATTGCTCACGTAAGCAAATCCTTCTGCAATTTGCTTCAGCATTGTTACCTTTTTTTATGCCAAACACTTATTAAAATTTGGAGTACTGAATTGCTGTTTAGCAGGTTCAGAAATTTGATATATCAACTATGGGTAACTGCTGTCTTTTTCAATTTTTGTCCCTTATATTCAAAGTCCTTAGCAACCTGTTTCCTTACACAGACTAAAATCAATGAGCTAGACACCCTAGGCCAATCTTAAATTTTTTTTCAACTCACTTACTCCTTGTCTTGGGTTTTTAGGTCCAAGTATTACTGTAGCTGCTGTCTGTTCCTTGGCCTAATTAACGTTTAGATTTTCCTTTGATGTCATTGAAGCAAAGGTGCTGCAGGCTTTTATGGAATCTAAGAGTGATCTGTTTGCAATCACTGATTTTCTCTATAGTCCAAATTTTACCATGTGATCTTCCATTGTGACAAGTTGACAGCCGTATCAGGATGAATGAAGCATGGTGAAGAATGTCAGGAATGAAATAAGGGCACAGTAAACGTGTGTGGACTTTGTTTCCAGATGCCTGTTAACACAACATGCTTTGGCTGGGCAGATATCACACAACCTTATTCTTTGTGGTCTCTTTGCAAAAATTTAATGAATTTCAGTGGTACTGAAGTATACCATTTTTAGTATTTAGCAATACTAAAATGGTTGCAGAAAACTAGTTTGGAATCCAGCATACTTTAGAAAGAAGTCTTTAAATGTTTAATTCATAATTTGAATAAAGGCCAAATATCTTGACTCTTTCCTCAGTGTTGTCATTTAAGGAATAGAGTGAAAAGACAATATGCTTAAATCACTTTAAGGCACTCTCTTCAAAATCTGTATACACCAAAGCTGAAAGCTCCAGTGAGCTATGGAGTAAAGAATATATTTAAATATATACTAGTTTACTTACTTCAGTTTCCCAGGGATATCAGGGCTTTATAATTTAGTGGAAATATATGTATCTTTTTCTCATGCCATGTAAGGTTTTTAAATTTAATTTACAATTTTAGAAACTGTTATGTTAAAATAATATTTTAGTTTTGATTTTTTTTTTGGTGTTTTTTGCTGGAGTTTGTTACTAAATAAATTTTATGAAAATTTATTTACTAAATAAATTTTATGAAAATTTATTTAGTAAGATATTCCCACCCTTTATGAAGAGTGGGAATTTGGGCTGAGATTTCAGTATGTTCCTGTTAATGACTACAAGGTTTTAGCTGATTTTACATGGAAGAAAATCTGGATACAGGAAGATTTTTCCCGTGACCAAAAAATCTTGAAAGATGTAAACCAGAGGCAATTCCCAGGGTGGCTCAGATAAGAAAAGCCTTTTCACTTACTGTTGAAATAGAGACCATATAACAGAGATCATATCAGAATTCCCAGCTGAGAAACAAATACAAAGCACACTCATGAAAGCTGGGAAAGGGAAGAATTTATTTCTGGTGTTTGTTTTGGGTTTTTTTGCAAATTTAAACCAGAATGAGGAATTGCTCCTCGGTTGCTACTACAGAATAAAGACCTACTGATTAGTCTTATTTTGCCCATAATTATGCCATTAAAATCTTACCCAAGCATAATGGATATACCAAATTTTATGCTGAAGGAAATATCTGCTACATCTCTCATGGCATTTTTATTTTTGCAGTGTTTAGCAGTGTTTAAAATACAATGAACTACAGGAATTTCCACATGCTCCAAGCAGATTAAAATATTTGCTTCATAGAAGTAAACTCTTAAAGCCTGTCTTTCTTTCATAAAAATCAAATACTCATAAAGAGAAAAACTTATCATTTATCATTTAATTTCAAGGACTGGTTCTACTGGCCTAGTTCTGCCAGAACTACTGGTGGAAAGAAACTCTACTTTTAGAAGTGCCATTAATATAGAAACAGACAGCATTGCATTCTGTATTTCTAATTTCCAAAATGCTATTAAAAATAGCAGTTTGGAGTGACAGTTCATCTACAGTCCTTGGGAAATCTAAAAATAAACAGCCACCTGTGCTCAAAATGCTAGTAACTCTACTTGTAAATCACTTAGATTACTTATTATTTGCAGATATTACTTTTTTTCCTTGACACTTATGTACTACACAAATCAACCTGGTATATACAAATCAAAAGTTACTCAATTAACATAAAAATAGCGGATGTCACATGAAATGTCATTTAATGTCAGGTCTGGAACGAGCAAATAAATTGCCTCATCAGTTTAATTAACAAAAAAGGTAACCAAGTCAAATTAATGTACTTCAAATTATATTAGATCTATTTTGAATGGCATTGCACTGTTGAATTTTAATTGGAAATTCACTTTACAGGACAAAGAAATACATTATTTTACTTTGATGATCAATACTGTACTGACAGGCAACAAACTTTTCTAAACATATTAGAGAGAATGGGATAAACTTTGGTGTCTTACAGTCTAGGAACTTCTATTTAATTATTATACTTAAAATAAAGGATTTTTTAAAGTTTTTTAAATATAAATTCTTAAGAGTTCTCTGAGACTTTCGGGGTTCTGATGACTACTATTAATGTCAAAAGACTGGGCTCCATGATGCTAAGCATCTTAGAGAGAGGAGAGAACCTTCGAGGAGATCAGACCAATGGTGATGAAAAAGAATATTATTCCTCATTGTGAAACCAGCTGGAGCATGGAGAACTCAAGTGACTTGACTGGTTAACAGAAGTTCAGGAGATGTGGCAAAACTGGGTCTCAATGCCACATCTTAATCTCAGTAACTTAACCTCATAATGATCTTTCTACTTTTCATTTTTCACTTGCTCTTCATGTGAGTAACAAAGAATAAGCTCATGTTGTTGGAGGGTTTTAATTAGAATAGTGTGGTGGTTTCTTTTTCTCAATATTGTTCTTTGACCGATGGGCAAATGGAAAGAAAAATCACTAAGTGGAAGAAAGTAAAAACAATAAAGTGGTATTTGGAGAAATGCACAGACATTGTTATCAGTCACAGAAAGACCAGCAGAAAAAGAGATTTCCTCCTAGAAATTAAAATTTTCACCCTTAGCATATATACAAGATACTTGATACAGAGAAATGAATTTATGTATCATTTTACATTATTTCTGTTAATCTGCCTGAATAAACTAAACATGAAGGAATCACTGTAGGACACCCTAAATACTTAAAAATCAGGAAAAGAGGTGATAAAAATTTCCCCAGTAATTAGTGTTGCCTGTCAGCATTGCAATTTGTATTTTGAATGCAAGCTCATATTTTGCAAAGGGGTAGCTCAAATCTTTAAAACTTTATTTAATTGCCTTCTTTCCTGTTTGAAGTGTGTTCGCTATTTCCTTTGCTTCTTTTTAGTGTTGACAGTTGTCTCTGAGAAATGGAAGTATGTTTTCAGGCATTTCATGTAAACAATTAACATTTAACATCTCTAGTAGAGGAGAAAAGGACATAATCCCTTGGGATGCTATTCCTAGTTCCACTGCTACTGTAGTTATTACTAAATCAAATTACTTTCTGCTAAAAAATTGTTTGGACAATCAAACCGACGTGTGTGTAGACATTTATATAATTCAATCAATCAACAGAAAGTTGCAGAATTGAGAAAGAAAAGAGATACAGTCACTCTTATAGCATACTCTCCCCATTACCTGGCATCCTGGAATATTTATAAAAAACTAGTTGGAATGGATGGACTAACGCTCCCAATGAATTCATTTAAGGGCTTTGCAACTTTTCAGTAACCAAACTAAATAATATATTGCTTGAATTTAGCAATTAGCAACATTCTAGATAATTCTAGCAGGTAGAATAGTAGCAGTTCTTCAGTCAGTATTTGAAATTGTCTCTTGAGAGAGAAAAAGACCCTGACTTCTTTTCCTAAAAGAAACTGGCAAACAAATGTGAGTTGATGACAAATCATAGTGGTCCTCTCTGGCTTTCTAGCTCAAAAGGAACAGGTTTTAGGAATGTGAGTTTAGGATGGTTTACATTGACTCAACTCAAATAATTTAACTGTGATAAATTGTTTAGCCTAAGTATGGTTTTCTTTCATATACCAAGCCTAAGCACCTTTTCTAGTTATGGAAACTCTAATCTTTAATTGAACTAGAAAAATATAACATCTGTTCATCCATGTCCAAATTTACATTTTAAATATGTATAAAGACATGGGTATCTTTACTCTTTTCCCCAAAAATAGCAAAATTTTTCAGAAAGTTTAAAGCTGACCAGGAGATTACCTCATCCCATTATATTGCTTGAGGGAGAGAGATCCCAAAACCCAGTAAAGTTGATGAGGCCTTCTCTGCATCTCAAAGTATTTTCCCTTATTCATATTCAAATTACTTTATTTTTTTTAGCCTTACTTCTGTTTGATAATATATAAGTAGCATAGAAGCAATTGAAGCTTTGTTATTGATATATTTTTTAGTCTCAATTTCTACCCTTTTGTAGCAGAAGATCTCACTATAAACAATCATTGTCTGAATTAATTTATTCTTTGTAAAATAACAACTTTGGCAGGGTCTTTAACCAGAGAAAAAATAAATTAGCTGTATGAAAATATAAACATATGCTGCTTTAAATTCACAGCCAATGGTATTTAAATCCTATTTAAATTAGACAAAATTTCCCATAAGAGTAAGGAAGGAGAAAGAAGCAAGCAAAATGAGTAAACACAAAAATGTCAGATAAAATTCTTTATAGTTTCTGTTTACAGTGGCATGTGATTGCCTTCTGCACAGTGTGGTGTTGGCTATATAATTACAGTGCATGAATAAAGAGCTCTAATTGCAGCAGATGAAGTTGATTATTTATCTTCCTCTATGCTGAAGACATTTGATTTTACATGCCTGCATCACAGAGGTGTGTACAAATCAAAGAGCTTTCTGAAGGTGTTGTGGCACCCTCCTGAATTGTTTCAGCAGAGAAATATTTCTGATGCATTTAGTGCCACTAGTAATAGAACATCACCTCCTCAAAATTTCTGTAAATTTTTTGTGGGACTTTCTCCCTATTAGACTCCTACTTTTCTTGTGTTTCTTCCATGATTCATGTGGAGTAAAAGTACAACAGTCTGGGCAGTTCAAGGAAAGTCATTGACATGCACAGGGTTTCCCTACTCGAATACTGTTAGGTATGAATATGCCAAAATCAGGAAAAATAACCTTGGAAGTTGACTAAAACTGGGATACCTGTACAAATAGAGATCATAAAATTTTCACGAACACATGACATGAAATGTGCAGATTTTGATCTGTCTACAACTATTTAGAAATGGGTCACTGTATGTTGAAAAATGCATGAAAGACAGGTGGGACAGGATGTTGTCCACCATATTCCCAACCAGGAACAGCAGAGGGAAAGGAAAAATGGTGGAAGATAGGAAATCTAAGACTTGACAGGCTGAAGGTTATTGCATTTAAAAAAAAAAAAAAAAAAAAAGTTCTTCATGAGGGAACATTTCTATCAGCAGTTGTGTAGAGCAACTTTTTGCAATTTTCAAAAAGTCTTGTCTCTTTGCTTATGCTTTTTCTAGCACAAACTGTGCTTGAAGTTAGAGTGCTTAAATTATAATGGAGGAATTATACACACTTTTATAAATTGCTATATTACAGTTAGGATGATGAATATGTTTCTTTTCTAGAAAAATTCCTTTTTTGGCTCTTTCTGTGATAATCCTAGTGTTCTTGGGAGACCATTTTTGTTTCAGTTGAGATTTTAGTCTTGAATATTAAAAGTTATTTACGAAGAACCATATCTGTAACTCTTATCAATTATTCTTCATGTGCCTATTTTTCCAAGTTCTAAAACATGTGTTATTGTTTTCCCTCTGTGTATCTACAGTATCTTTCTTATAATTGTTTTCAAACTTACGGGACTTTAACTAAAATGGATTCCAAGTCACATGAACATATTCACAGCCATATGTTGCAGAGATTAAAATGCACTTTCAAGTAAGATATAAGAAGGCTGTAAACACTCTGAACTAAAGTAATTTGTTCAGTTGCATATGCCTCACATAAATACCATTAAAGTGTGTTTTATAATGTTAGTATCCTTTTTCCTAACTCATTAGGAAAAGGCCAGGTCAGAGTTGCCGGCAGATTGCAATAGCAATGCTTGGACAACAGCTATTAGGGGGACAACCACAAAGGCAGAGTTGTAAAGCAGCATGCATTTACCCACCTAGTTCTTTTATGTATGTTATGTTTGAATACACCTCTGCAAAAGATATTTAAGGGAGACAAATGCATTATAAGCAAGGTAATTCCCTTACTTAAATAAAACCAGATGACATAAAGAGGTTGTTTACTAGCTGGAGTATGCAAGTTTAGGAATTGGTTATTACTCTAACTGCAGGTCTGAACAATAGTGTATATTGAGTTTGAAACTGATTTTTAGTACAACTAGCCAGAGTACTTAATCTGCCAAAGTCACTGCTGCACCTCTACCTGTTCACTAAGTGGTTATTTAAGTGAGATGCTTTGCTTATGCGAGCTTGTCTGTGATTGCGGCATCACATTAGCTGATTTTTCTTGTGTATTCAGGGCGTAATTCCGGAAAACTTCAAAGGATAGGGCCTACAAAAAACATCTGAGCAAGTTATTACCAAGCTTGGATGTTCTCATGGTGAAAATTGTCTCTTGCTATCCATTCTGAGCCTCTCTAATTTAATACCTTTCATGCCCTGCCCTGGATCACTGTCTCAATGGTTTCCCAGCTGCAGCTACCGCTTCCTCAGGCTGATCCAGCCCTGATCCCTCAGACTCTCCTCATAGTGCAAGTGATGGAGTTTCAATTACCCTGGCGTCCATTTTCTGATCTTGTTCCAGTTTGTCAACACCTTCCCTGTGCTGGGAAGCCCCTGCACTTGACCACCTGGGTGTGGTCTAATCTGTGTGTCATCTAACGAGCAGGGGAACAATCACTTTACTCAGTATTGTGCCAGTGAAGCCCAGGGTGCTGTTGATGGCATTTTGTTGGGCATTTATTCTGCTGGGGGGTGCTGTTGACTCACACTCAGGAGTGCTAAGCTGCCTGCCTGAGGCTCCCAGGGCCTCTTCAGCATAGCTGTTCTCCAGCCTGTGTTGCTGTAAGGATCTTGTATTCTTGGGGAAGGACAAGGTGCATGTTGGAAAAACATTGGTGGAAAGACTTTGAAGACCCAGCTAATCCATGTGTCTTCCTGGTGTCATAAAAACCAAAAGTGGAAGTTTTCAGATGCTAAGGAAAGTGGTATTTACTATTTTGAGTGGTATTCACTGATAGCGTGTTGAGAAGGTGATGAGAAATTTGAATAGCTGAGTAGTGGTGGGTGTTTGAGATAAATAGCATTACCTGTGCCATGTGATAACGTACAGCTGTCTGCTTTGGAACAATGAGGACATTACTCTGTTTGTCCCTGGTACATGGTCCAGAAAACATAACAGTATTAGCAAATCAGTGGCATGATTGGCTAGGGCTAGTGGAGGGCCTGAATATTGTACTCTTCTAGGAGAGAGCTTCCAAGGATTTAAGCATCTTTTGTAACACATCTTTCAAGATATGCTTCGTTGTAACTGTACACATTGGCTCCAGCATTGATAAATATCTGTTTGTAAATGGTCTTTCAAGACCAATAAAAACTATTGTCCTTTCCCAGCCCACTTACTGAGCCAAGTACATGATACTCTGTGAATCAGTAGGTGAATTTCCCTTTCCTCTATGATAGATACAAATTTCCTGTTGGTTTTCACATTGCCTTATATTTTTATCTCTCTTTATTTTCAAAATGGTGATTAATCGACCTACAGCTTTTAATATTCAAAGCTGCATGACTTCTTCTCATTATGCAATCAGTAAAATTAATGAACGACAGCTCTGCACCACCAGGAGGCCTAGCTGAATAGCAAAGGGACTATAGAAACAGGTTATTTGTGGGTCACTGCC
Source organism: Monarcha castaneiventris obscurior (assembly GCA_026261815.1). Taxonomy (NCBI): domain Eukaryota; kingdom Metazoa; phylum Chordata; class Aves; order Passeriformes; family Monarchidae; genus Monarcha; species Monarcha castaneiventris. The sequence continues at coordinate 48,561,030 of JAMPIT010000230.1, read as the reverse complement.
AGGATGGATTTAATTTTATAGCACAGAATATTTCTCCTAATATAGAAAAATGTTTAGTGAATATTCTTGTGTTAATGAAAACTGTTAAATTTATGCTACTTCATATTTGGCATCACTTCAAAACGTCACTGCTGCACTTTGTTAATTTACTTTTGAATTCATTTCAGCATGTAACAACAAGAAGGGAGAAATTAGGGGAACTTGGAGCCTTGAAGAGTGAACGTGATGGCTCTTCAAAGTGGCAGATCAGTTTGTATTAGGCTATGGATATGGGATATCCAGTGAAAATTCTTGAATTTTTCTCCTGTAGGTATTGCAGCAATCCTCAAATCAAGATACACAGTTCATCCCTCCTTAGTTGAATCTGGGGCTGATTCTCAGATGAATGGAAATAATAATTTTCCTCAGCATTTCTGTATAGCATCTTCAAGTTTCACAGTTAGTGAAAAATGAACGGGAATGGCGCTCGCACGTTCACATACATGGTTCTAAATGCACTACTCTAGACACATAAAGCAGAAATTCTGTATTGAGCACAGCTGAAATTAACCTTATGTAGTATCATCATTATTTTGCCTTCTGCCATATGACAGAAGGTAGCAGTCTGTTCCTATGTGTTGGAGTTATTACTCACCACAGATGTACATAGATGAAGGGTGATGTGATACAAGATGCCAGCTCCAGAAGAAAGCCAAATTGATCATCAGATTTATCAGAGTCTGCATGGTGTCACTGAGTTTGCTACTCTGAAAGTGGGTTAGATGAGCATAGTTTCTGGTGATAAGAACAGTGTACTGGGAGCATCAGAAATGTGTTCTTTTAGAACACAGGGAAGTATTCAGGCTACCTTGAGAATATTTTGGTATAACAAAAGGCAGCCTGGAAAAGGGAAGAGGAGGTACTTAGGAGAGTCTAAGAAGAAAAGAGAAATCTCAACGAATTGCTGAGAAATCACTTATTCTTGCAGTGCTCTCTGTGGCATTTAGCATATTAAAAACAAAAGAACATTACTATCATTGGATCTCTGCCATCTTCCAAAGGAAAAACTAACAAAATAACAAAGTGGACCTTTCTTATGGGATGAGAATCTACTTTCTTGGCACAGAAGCAGATGTCCTTGTTCGTGAAAAAAAAAAGAATAAATTAGCCACTATGTAAAACTTTAAAGAAAATGAAATGTTACTAGGAGATTTAGGATTATTTATGATGGAAGAGATTATATTGAAATTTCATTTCCTGGGAGGGACATGTGGAGCAGTGCTATATGCAGTATGCTGTAGCAGTGTATGGGTGATTTTAAGGAGTGGGGAGAACTAGAAGAGAAAGGGGAAAAGGAGATAATTATACAAAAAGCCAAAGAAAATAATCCTGCAGTTGTGTACTTTGTAGTCAGTAAAATAAGCTTTTAAATTTAGTTATGATTGGGAATCAAGTACAAGCAGATATTTGAGATATTTGAGATTTGAGATGGGTTATACTCATCTGTCAAAAAATCCCTTTATCCATTTAGTATCTTGAAGGTAATGTAGAGCTGGTCTCAGAGACCTTAGAAGAGCTCTCATCCTGCTTTAATGCTGATCCTTTCCTTAGAAAATAGAGTATCATTAGGCAGAATTAAAGAACTAGAATGACTTCTATTTTTAAAATTACTTTTGACACAAAATGATAAATGTATATTTTAATATCACATGTTCTCTTAAGACTTACTAATAATTTACATAAAGGCCTCAGTCTTAAAAAAATGTTGTCAGATTTATAATTTGTTGTTTCCATTAATCACCGAGGGATTAATTCTTTTCAGGATTGCACTAAGAGTGATGAAAATAAATTAAGGCTGTGAGTTTGGAGTCTGAGAACTAATAAGTTTTATTTCCTACTGCACTCAATAAACAAAAATATATAAAATTTCCTCTAGAGCTAAGAGAGCAATGTGTGTAGATTTTCTTTTTTAACTTTTTCTTTATTTTTTTTAAACATTTGTCACTGAATTAAAAAAATTAGAAAATAAGTCAAGGTCAAACCAAATCAGAATTTGACAATGAAATTAATACACTTACTTGGATCAATTAAGTATTTAATATAATCTGCAATTAAACTTGATATTTTCCAACTATTTAACCCTCCTAGTAATCTTATTCCTTTAAATTAGTTTTAAAAACAGAAAGAGCCACTTTAAAATGTGCATTTTAACTTTTGCATTATGAAAAATATAAGAATAATTATGGACATTGATGACTGATAACTTTCTTTTATCTTGTCTTTACTGTCAACTGCTGTAGAATTTGAACAGATTTTTTCTTCTCTCTTTGCAAACTAGTCTTTCCCTGTGAGGAAAACAATTCTTGGATCTCCAACTTTATCCAGTTGTAAAACTAGATGATTCAAATTCAATGGTCCTTTTTTGGGAAGGAGAACATTCCGATCTACTTCTGTAGCTATTCCATTGCTATTCAATATAAAACACGAAAATAATCTGAGAAGATAGCAACACTGAACATATTCTTCCTGGAAAAGAGAAGAGATTGTGCATCCTCCTGTTAAACCAGAAAAACACATAGCCTGGAGGCACAACACGCTTTTTGGTACTTAGGAATCTGGCCAGATTCTCAAATAAGTGATCTGTAGCTTCTGCTTTTGTTTCAGCATCATTTTGAAATAAGGCTGAACTGGGCTTTGACTTTTAAAGAGTGAGAGAGTATTAGGAGGGTTTTGTCCTTCTGACTCAGGGCTGCAGAGGCTGTGTGAATGGGGCAGTGTCTCCCAGCAGCCTCCTCTATGGCTGGCTCCGGTCCAGTGGTTCCTTCCTCAGCCAAAGGATGGTTTAGATCCAGTCCTGGCACAATAAGAATTTTCCAAGACTGGTGCTTGTAGAGTGTTTGTTTATTGGGTCTAAGTGCTTGTCTTCACTCATCCAATTTGCAAAGTGTCAGTCACTAATGAGATCGTAAATACAAAGTTAAGAAAAAATACAGAAACTTCCGTCACTCTCAATAAAGGAAAAACATGCCTTCTCATCTCTCCTGTTCAGAAATATTAGTGCTAGGGGAATAGTTTTTAGTGTAGGAATAGTTTTTTCTCCTGCCCTTCTGCTTCCTTAGTAAGCTGGACATAGAATAAGGACCATTTTGCTGTATATAAAACTAGAAACATTTTCTTAAGTTTCATATGATTTTTTAAATTAAAAAAAAAAAAAAAAAAACAAAACTTTGTTCTGGTCTTTCACTTATTTTTGAACTATCTCTAGAAAAATATAAAAGACACAAAGTGCCCTAATTCATAATTTCAGAAGTTTCTTAATTTTGCCAAAGTTATAAAATAAAAAATTCCTTCTATAAAATGTTCCCTAGAACACAGCCAATAAAAATAAATAAATTGTTTATACAGATATCTACACAATGTGAGGTTATAAACTAGTTTAATTTAATTAATCTGTGGGAGAGGAAAATACTGACATATTATGCATAAAGTTCCTTCCTCTGATCACCCAGACTCAGCACTGAACATAAAACCGAATTTGATCAGTTTTATGTTTTGTGGCTTTTTCTTTCTCAGAAAGAAATGCACAGCCAGACTATTCCAGCAGAGCCCATTTTCCATCTTTCTATAGCAAATGCTTCTGTTAACAGGTATATTTTCTAATATACAAATATAGCAAGAAATGCCAGTGCTGCCTAGGAATGAGCTACATCATAGACAGGACTAGTTAGAAAAACACTATAGAGATTAGTGATCTGGAAATGGGTACAAAGGATTGGATTACATAGGAATGCATTTACCTTAACTTCGAGGCCTTCTTTGAAAGCTTCTAAAATTCTGATGATTTTTGATCAAGGGTCCTTCTTTGCACATCTACACAGCAGATGCCCAAACCTAGATGAAAAAAGATACTTCAGAATTTATTTAAGAACCTAGCTGTTGTTGTTGAGGACAATAATCTAATCTTCCAACTCCTGTCTGTTAGTCAAGAGAACTGAAAACCAGTCAGAACTTACTGAAGGGAACATCAGGCAATAATTACAGGTGTGAGAATACCCAAGGAGTAGATTATCCGGGACCAGTAAGCAGCTCTAACTTTAGGTATTATTTATCATTGTTACACTGCTACATTTTTGTCAACAAAGCAGAAAATGTGTTTGAAAGAGAGAACACAGCTTGTAATGCATGACAAAGCTTAAAATATATATGAAAAAAATAAATTAAAATTTTGCTTTCTTAAAAGGGTGTGCAAAACAAACTGGTTTCTGGTAATACTGTTGAGCTAGAGAGGAAGAACGTGGTCCATTTAAAAAGCAAACCTGGAGTGGTCAGTAGATGTCTTGTCACATCAGGCTGGTGCAGATAAGCGCATTATGCACATTATAATGGGCAGAGCAGCTTAGTTTTCACTTGTTGCAGGGTCTTTAGGCCTCTGGGGAAATGTCCAGTGATAGACTGTTACAAAATGTCATCTGATAGAGGAGAGAAATGCTCCTTGCCTGCAGAACCTGATGTGCTTCTCCTACCCCAGACATTCAGAAAACTACGCAAAAGAAAAAGAAGGCCGAAGCAGAGGAAGAATAACAGAAATTGAGATGATGATCTTGTCAAAATATACAAGGAAGACAGCGCAAGAGATTTTGCTTATACTCATGTATGGAAAGGTTCAGCTATAACTTGTAAAAATCTGGTTATCAAAAGGGAGAACATATGACACAATACATGACTGGCAAAAAACAAGGGGCATGTTACTCTGACAGTCAATCTACTCAGTATTTTAGCGTCTTGCTCCGGAATATTTAAATACTCATGGCATGGAAAGAAATGTGCAGACCCATCTTGAAAGGTGTTTTTTACTAATATGTACTTCCAAAGGGTGTTCAGCTATTTTGAATTGTGAAGTATGTGAAACCAGCAGGTGGTCTCACACCACTCTGAGTGAAGTGGTCAGTGTCATAAAATCAATGGCACTGCTAGCAAGAAAAGCTCATGAAAAATCTTGGCCAGAGATGCACATTTGAAACATCTATGGAGACTAAACCATTTTCTTAGCTCCCTGAGTGTTTGGTCTTGTTAATGTAGTAATCAGCATCAAAAAGCCTGCAATTTACCAGTGGATCACTTGGTGAATACCTATCTTAAGGGCTCTTAAGAGCTTTCCTTTACTAACAGACACAAGTTGTTGGTATATTGTTTTAAATCAATAAAGGACTTCAGGGCCAAATACAATCTGGCTGTACAATGTTGTTATTTGCTTCCTACAGTGCTTTCCTTACCACCTTTGAGCAGAGCTATTGCTATCCCAAGCTGTCTGTGGCTTCTATGCCGGAGCGTGAGGTGCTGCGATCTTCCAAGCGCGTCACCAAAGCAAAGCCGCTCGGCAGGATCAGCCACACACACTCACACACGTGCACACACACACACACAGATAGCTTCAATAATATGGTTCAGTGGCAAAGAGGCAGGAAGGGTCTTTGTGTTGAGTTCCAAGGAGAGTGGTTTATTGCACCTGCGCCACAAAGGAATCAAGGGGAAAAGATGAAAGAATGTAGAGCTCAGGTTTAAGTACTGAAGTGGAGGGAGCACCGGAGACCAATAATCCGAGGGCAGTCCACAGGTGGGGCTAGGGAATGGGAGCCAGTGAGGAAGCTGTGGGGGAGTGGCAAGGGGCAAAGGCCAATGGGGGGAACTTGGAGTGGAGAACTTTCTAGGACATGAAACCTACAAGGCAGCAAGCTGTGGAGGAGCCAGGAGCCAGCCAAGGGAGCAGAGCTGGGGTATATAAAGACAGCAGGGCAAAGCATTCTGGGGGAAGCCTTTCCGATAACCCCAGCCTAGGGAGGATTCTGTGGTACCAGGGACTGTCCCGCCAGTGGACTCTCCTTGCCCCCTGCACCGTAGGCTCACTGGTATCCACACAGAGCTATTTTTCTAGAAAATTTGTATTTTTATTTCTGTTAGAAAAGGGAAAAATGGTGGATTCAGGCTTCTGTGAGGCTCATATATTTAAGAAAGCAGCTTTGAGTTGAACTGACTTGAATTGAGTGTTTTGTTTTGACAAAGAAAAGAGAAGCAGTTATTTAAAAATATTTCATGTTTACAAATGTGTAAATATACAATGTTTCATTGTTTGGATTTTGCTAAAATAAATTGGTACTAGATTAGTAAACTGGAACTGGAACTTGATTACAATATATATCACATCTTTGATAGTGATGGCTAATATTGGAATAGAATTAGAATTTCTTAGACAGACTCTGCTATTTTGGAACTTTCACATTACATCCATTAAATAAGTACATACATGGGTTCTTACACTGACAAGAAGGATTATTTTGATGGGGGCCCTGGACTGTAGTTTTACACTTCATAGAGTTAATGCCTTCCTTATTGAAGAGTTAATTTGTGGACATTCTATGTTGTTTGGGGTAATACTACCACAATCTTGGTACCTCAGTTTTCTGTTTTTAAAATGTGTGTGTTGGGTGGAAGGAATTTCTCAAGCCAGAGACTATTAACCAGATATTATTGTTTCCTGGTTTTCACTGTGTCTGAGCTTTGTTGTTCATGATAACAGTTAATAATTCAATGTTCATTATATGCTATTTGTTGATCAGCACAGATTTCTTCTGTTAAAAGAGAATGAGAATTCCTTGTGTAAGTCCATCTGACATAAGATTTTCCCCGACATTTTCATGAATAAATATGATCCCATTTTTCATAAGAAGTGAATAAAAACTTCAGACTCCAGTTCAGTTTTTAGTAGCCATGTTGATGCATGCTTTCCTACCTCCAGGCCAGCTATAACAATAGCAAAGAGGAGGTTTTGGCTTTGGCTCAATTTTAGTGTGCATTATCAAGGCCATTATAGGGAAGTTGTTTCTTCTTCTGCCATCAAGAACCTAAGCAACAATATAACCAATGACTAATGCAAGAGGACAATTACTGGTTTCATCAGCTGTCAATTGAAGCCATATGGTCCAGACACTAGAGAGGTGCTAAGTGATGCACCAGTAATTCAGATGCAGATGAAACCTCTTTTATGGTATAACCTTCATGCAGGGAAATTATACTTGATTCACGATTAATCAACACATTCATTTGTGTGTGGGTGAATGACTTTTCTGGGGGAAAGATTAATATGTCAAGTTTTTCACTCTTGGTAATAAACTAATCCTAAAATATGACTCTTTCTTATCATGTGTATAGTATTTTAAAATCTGATTACTTTTGATACCAGAGAATGTGAGGGTTTATCCTTGGCAATTAATTAAGGAAGAAAAATATGAACAAATGTGAGTTAGGTTAGGCATTTTTCACCTGCTGCTTTTGAAGACAAGAAGACATGCTAGTCTGAATGTTTTCGTATTGTTTCTGCCTGACAATAAAGTCCTTGATAGTTACTCAGGGTAATAAAGATATATATTATGATTATTAATTGCAAACCAGTAACTGCTGTAGAGAACAGTAGTTAAGGACAGAGTTCTCACTGGCATAAGCAGTACAATAGGAAACTTTTCATTTACTTTGTTAGTTGAAAATAGTACTTAACAGCAAACCCAACTGTATCCTAACTACTCTAATATCTTCTAATGGAAGATTTCCAGTGCAGAGCTTCAACATAGTTTTTTTAATGCAATGAAAAAGAATTCTGTCTAGGTCCATGTTGTTTTATTCTATTTGCTTTTTTCACATGTATTTTCACATGCCAAGGGCTATACACCATCATATAGCTGGTGTATGGGTTAGGGTAAAACAGCATAAAAATCTCCTGTTGTAGTAGCCAAATCCAAAGGGGAGCCTCAGCCCTCCAGAGGGGTCTCAACGAAAAGCCTTTCCTCTGCATTTAATAGAGAAACGGCAACACTTTTTTCAACTGGCTCTTGTTGACACTCCCATGCTTCTCCTTTCCCCCTTCAAAGCTTTCCATGGAGCCAATCATTTTAATTTTGACTACAGTTTCCTATCACCTTCTCCGTTAAAAGTGGAAAAAATAAATCCTCTATCTAAGGCACAGTTATTCTTAACCTCTCCCTGGGTGGAAAGCTGCCCACTAATCCTGTGTTGTTCTGTACTTGTTGATTGCTTATCAGTCTTCTCCTTACTTACCACACTGAATCTATAGGGCAACCACATTACTGATGGCTTGGAAACTTAGTCTGCTGATGAATGTGCCTTTGGGGAAGATAGTGTGATTGCTGAGCCTGGGAAGGGCTCTGAGTGTGTCTGGGGGAGTTATGAGAAGGGAAATTAGTGAACAGGAAAGCTAAGGACCTTAATGTAACTTTAATGTATTGCACAGTTTCTGTGGGTAAATGTCTGGGCATCTTTTTTTTTTGTGTAGAGAATGCATAATTGTGAGCTTGGCATTTGAATAATTTTCCCCTCAAGGAAGCCCTAAAGGTTAAAAGCTTGAGGGGGCTGGAAAATGTTTTTATTCTCTCTGATCTATTACTTAATGGCGTTTAAGGTGATACCAACGCACCAATATTAAATATCACGAGAACAAAATTTAGTGTGTTTTTGAGTTTCGGATTTTTTTTTACCATACATTCAGGAGATGTAAATAAGAAAGGGGAAAAACCCCAAGTTTAATGCTGTCAGCATTAAGGGTATTTTGCTTTAGGGATAAATTTTTACACCTTGAAAAAAGAGTCCCACCAAGGTGTTTGGAAAAATAAAGGAATTAAACACATTTAATGTCTTCTTCATTCATCAAAGTGATTTCTGAAATATGAGGTGGTCCAAATTAATCTCTAATGTAAATCAATTGAGTTTAGGAAGGAGAGGGAAACAGTAAAAAAAAAAGGAAAGCAAATAGCATAATCAGCATATATTTTCACATTCCAGCTTACTGTTGATTCATTTCTCAGTCCAAATTAATAAAACTGGAAATCCAGGAAAAAATTCCTATATTGGCTATAAATTGTTCTGATTACTGTCAAAAAAAAATCCATAGTAATTGTGTAATTGATCATCCAGGGGATTTTAAAATAGGGACAGCAAGAGCAAGTCTCAAACTTGTGTCAGGAGACATGTTGCATGAAAACTTTGGTTTTGCATGGGTATGCTTTCTTTTAAAGTGATGCATCCTCTTCGGAAGTGTAATTCCTAGTTTGTGGGATGGTAGAAATAAAATGCCCACTTCATAATCAGTTGTGGAAGTGAAAATCCAAAAACTTACTTGTGCCAATGCAAACATCAAAAACTGCTGAAACCTATTCTAGTGTAAAGTTCTAGCTGTTGGCTTAAGTTCATCATAGATTTAGGAGCTGAATCAGTCCTTACTGATCACCATAAAAGTTCTCTTTTCAAGTCACTGTTCAGAGTGAGAGCTCTTACTTCTATCCTACTGGTCTCATTGACAAAAAAGAACTAATGAGAAGTGCTAAGCCTAGATGACTGCAAAAGGATTTCCTCTGACCAAAATTTCAGTGGTGTGACTATGCAACTAACTTCAGCCATGGAAAAAAAACAATATACTCATTACTCTTTGCATGTTTGACATGTTCCACTCTCTCACTTCAACCAGCTCTCAGAATAGAGTTCAAACCCATGTAAGTGAGGTGGTTCTGCACTGCTAAAATAGGGCCGTACACTGTCAGGCTTACAGCAGTTTAAGCATTATTTTAAACTTCAGTGCCTACTCAAGCTTGAACCAGCAGTAACCTTGGACTTTGCTTGTTACTTGTTGATCCACACATTGTAATAAGAGTGGCATCTTGAAGCACCTCCTCTGGCTGAATTAAACACTCTGCCATTAAAAGCTGGAAATTATGTTATTACACAACATCTGTAATTTCTTCCTTGCTTCTAAAAATTACAGTGCTTCTAACGATGAATCTATGATTACACCAGCAGAACAAGCCAAAATTTATTAAAAAAGACTTACATGTGACTGCTAGACACAGTATCTCCTCCAACCTATTTGAGATCAATTTGTCTTTCTGTTGTTCTTGCAGAAACATGCTTTTCCTTCCTTTCCTTTCCTTTCCTTTCCTTTCCTTTCCTTTCCTTTCCTTTCCTTTCCTTTCCTTTCCTTTCCTTTCCTTTCCTTTCCTTTCCTTTCCTTTCCTTTCCTTTCCTTTCCTTTCCTTTCCTTTCCGTTCCTTTCCTTTCCTTTCCTTTCCTTTCCTTTCCTTTCCTTTCCTTTCCTTTCCTTTCCTTTCCTTTCCTTTCCTTTCCTTTCCTTTCCTTACCTTTCCTTTCCTTCCCTTCCCTTACCTTCCCTTCCCTTCCCTTCCCTTCCCTTCCCTTCCCTTCCCTTCCCTTCCCTTCCCTTCCCTTCCCTTCCCTTCCCTTCCCTTCCCTTCCCTTCCCTTCCCTTCCCTTCCCTTCCCTTCCCTTCCCTTCCCTTCCCTCCCCCTCCCCCCCTCCCCCTCCCCCTCCCCCTTCTTTTTCTTCTTCAGTAGTGTAAAAGTACCAGATTTTTGTGAAGTTATATCCAGTGTGTTATGAATTGCAATTAAACTCTCAGCAGGATGGTTACTAAGGCTTTCACACCGGACAGATATTCATAGGCAAATTGGTGGAAATTCCTGAGGGTATTTAATGGACTGCAGCACACTTCAGTTAAAAACTTATCTGTGGCTTATGATGGTGTTTTTATTTTGGTTTCATTTGGGGTTCCTCCTCCCCCCCCCAATTTATATCTGACTCTCAGGCTTTTATTTTGAGCAAGTTTTCCCTGCTCCTGATCTGGCTGCCCATATAAGTCCTTACACCTGACTTAGTTCCTGCTTCTGCTCTACTATTAATGTTCATTCCACCTTTCTACTCTGATTCCTGACCTGAGTCCTGTGCCTGCTTTGGTTCCTGTCCTTTCTGCCTTTACTCCTTCTGAGTTCCTGACTATTTTCTTGGCTTCCCTCCCCCGCCTCCCCTTTTTAATTTTTTTGTCTAATCTTTAGACAACAGAGCTGCCTTGACCCAAGACTGAAGACCAAGGAAATAACCTTTGGGCAGAACAAATGCATATCCATATCTGTTTGATGACTAGCAAGAACAGGGAGTAGTGGATACCTTAGATGATTCTGTGTGGTCTCTGGTGACCTGTTTTATTTGAACACAATCATACCCTTCTTACATCCCAGGGAGCTTAAAAAATGTCAGCAGTGCTGGAGGGAATATCATATGATGTGACCTGAGGCAGCTGTAGTTGTAAATGGGGTCAGCTCTGTTCCTGCATGTTAATCTCTTCCTGATATTTCTGTCAAATCTGCAGAATGACAACATGCTGGAAGAAGTGGATGGTAGTTCACAGACAAAAAATTTAAACCCCCCATACCTTAATAGGACTCCTACTCCTCCAGTGCTGATGGCAGTGTAGGAGCAGAAGAAGGGGAACCGTGCTGCTGTAGGTAGGCTTGAAGACAGCAATATTGAAAACCTCTTTAGAAGTGCTAAATCTTCATAATAGCAAGTGCCTGAAGCTGCGTAGGCTATTAAGGCCTCACAAGTAACAAATTGTGCTATGTGCTGGCCACTTTCCAAAAGTGTGTGGAAAAGATGGAGGCGCAGGTCTGTTACCATAAGAGCTCTTGCATGTCCACTTGCTAAATTAGCATGTGAATTCTTGGAGAGCCAAGCAGGAAACTCAACCTCAGGTGTCTTAACCTATCTCAGAGTGTTTCTTGGAGTTGCTTCATCATGGTACTCTTTGTCAAAACTCCATCCCATCCAGCTGATGGGCCTGAAATACAGTCCACCTAGAGAACCAAAATAAAAGCTAAAAGCTATGGAGAGTGCAGAACAAACTATATTTAAAAAAACCAACAAAACTATTCTCTCATCCATGTGCACATATAAGGAAAATGGCTAAGTGCACAGAACTCAGTGGGGCAAGTATAGCGTGTAATCACTGATAAATAGCAACCATCTTTATCTCTTCTGAGAGATCAGGCACTTTCATGTGATACAGATAAAACTCCTGCTTATCAGGTAGCAAACCTATGCCACCAGTGTTGCTATGTATTATAGGTAAAGTTGCTGTATTCATAGGCTGTATTAGAGGAGGGACAGGACTCAGACAAACTTTTGGCAGCTCAAAAAGTTTTGGAAAAAAATATTCACTAGGTTCTTCCATGTCCTTAGAGAGTAGGAGGTAGTTTTACTGCATATCTCAGATGAAACTTCTTGAAACAAAATGTAGTGCAACACGACAATTGCTACTGTAACAGACTTTGGTGTTACAGCTTTGAAAATAGGGTTCAATGGTTCATGATTCTGAATAATGTAATTTGTTGCAGACAGTGACTACTGGCATTCTGAAGCATGAACTTAGAAATCACTTGAATCAAACATTTAATTCCAACAACAGGAACTGGGATTGTTGTCTTTGTTAGAACGGCCAAAGTAAGGTTGGGAAAAACAGCTTAATGGGGCTAATCCTCGGAACCCTTTCTCTTGCCCCATTTCTCAAGGGGCTTATATGGTCCATGGCTTTAATGAGATGATCATAATTGTTCAAGTTTCTTTGTTGGGCTGATATTCAGCCTAAATGGTCTTTCAATTGCAATTATAGATATTAATATGGCAGTTAAAGGTCAGAAAGTGCTTCAGGCTAGTGCTTTGTCTATCTTATACAGTAGCAACCAAAAAATTGCTCTGCCAATTCCAAAGACAGGTGTTCAGACAATGCCTAAAGGTCATGAGAAATGCTTCCATAGAACAAAATGAGTTAGAAAGACAAGCAGCTATAAATAACACTTGGTAATGTTTATATCAATTAAGTTTAAGAGCTACCACTGCTTAATTGGAACATTTTAAATCATATTAATTCCTCTTAAATAAAGAATCTTTACTCAGATTTAAGGGAAACAGATTGTCTTGCTCTCCTCCTCTGTATTACACCTTCCATGCAACTGGAGGTTCCTCCATCTATTTCTCCAACTCCTTCTATCACTAATTGCATAAGCAAATCCTACTGTTGCTGCATGCCCAAAAGGACAGTAGGCAGCTGTCTGTCTTGGTTTTTAATCTTTGAAATCTTTGAAAATTGAATATAAAGTAGGAAATCGTTCACAGACACAGCTGTTTCCCTTTAGTTTTTAAAGTACCTTCATATTTAAATGTGCAGCTCTTTTCTGTCCAATTGCACTTAGGCTGGGGTAGTGATTGGATAGTGCCTTCACACAGGTCTCATTAGCTGAAATCACATTTGCTTTTTCAGAGCCCAAAAAACAGGACTGTTGGTGCTTCTTTTCATAGCTGATCATACTTGTGAAGTGTGATGTGATTGATAGGGCTGGTGATACCTTTACTATGCAGATCTGCTTCAAACAGGTTTGGAGTTGGTTTTGAGAAGTCTCTTGGGACCACAGTCTGTCAGTGTCTTCACAGCAGGAAGGAATTTGTTTGCCTGCCAAAATTTTAGTTTCCTGGGGTCTCTCTGTTGCAGATACACAGGAAAAGTAGTAAGAATATAATTCTCATTGGTCAAGTGCTGAGTAGTCCTTACTTGGACTCTGCTGCTTATAAATGCTTACAGTTAAAGTGTGTATTCCCTGTCTCTTGTTAAACCAAGATGCCCTTGTCCTATTTTAAAACTTATACCAATTTTGGAATTTGGAGGACAGTGCTAACAGCTCTAAGAGTATTGTGATATGAGGCTCAGGGGCAACAGTGCCATCATCCATGGATATCATACAGTTGAAATAGAACTGACAGGATCTCCATGTCTGAGTTAGCAAAATGCTGATTAAACAGTTCCAACTCCCTTATCCCTCTTGCAACTTCCCATTTCACAGCCAGTTAACTCCAGCGATTCACTGGCTGTGGAGAGGATCTGTTCTCAAGTACAAAGGATAATTTTTTTGATATCCAGCCTTCTCTGCAACTTGTGGCTTTCAGTACTTCTGCAGTGGGTGACACTAGAAACAAAGTCTTCCTGCTGCAAGGCAGTTAAGTACAGTTTGAAAGGCTTCATAAACTTTGGGTACTGATTTAGTAACTTGTGTTTTTACTCAGACTGCCCAATAGAGGAGGCAGCAACACCCACAAAATGACCTCAAGATTAATTTTACCTCTTTCTAAACTCTATGTTTTCTCAATCAGTGCAATTTTACAAAGTAGGAACAATTTTAACTGGAGTAAGGATATTGACAGACAGTAGATTTATGCCTTCTACAATGTCTTAAATTATAACACATTACTCATTATCTGTCTCAGTTCCAGTACTTGCATTCTCAGGAGTTCTTCTTAATCAGCTCAAGGTGAAGAGGAAGAACAGAACTGCACTTCAAAATTGTATATATTTTCTAAATTTAAATCACTGGTTCATCCTTTTTCCCATGATTAAGATTTTAAAACTGTTTTCTGATCAATGATTCTTCGAATTGGAAATATGTCTATATATACACGGAACTAATTTAATGTAGCCACTTGCAGCATCATAAGGACATTCAGGAAAGATTTTTCATTTGGTTTTCCCCTGTTTTGGATATAAAGGCAGGTCCCTTACAAAAGAACTTTTTATTTTTTGCACAGATTCAAAAGGACGAGAAAGACCTTTACCACTGAGTCCTGAGGTCCAGAATGCACTCCATTGTTTTCTAAATTCCTTATGGAGCTTAGGTGGCTAGGTCCAATCTTACTCTCAGACTTGAAAAAAATGTTTATGTCTAATAGATTTATCTATGCAAAGTTTGTAATAAGTAATATTGAGTAGCTACCTGGATTGGTAATGTTTCATTATTATTAATTCAGCATGCTGTCAGTCACTTACAAAGGATCTATTCCGAGTAAGGGAGAGATACCTCGTGTACAATCTGTCTGCAATTCAGGGAAGGCTTAAATTGGGCTCATCCTGGTGGTAATATTTATAGACTGAAGTAGTTGTCTGCCAGTCAATAGTATAGACAAGACAGATGTCTTCATTTTAGCTCTGGTGTCTTGCTCTGTATGTTGGTCATCTTGCATTCAGCTTGCAGATTCACCACAGGACATGAAGATTGCTTCTCCTTTAGCATTTTGCTCTTTTTGGCTCTCTGGAGATTGGGATGTGTCCCAGAGAGCAATGAAGAGCATGGAACTTTGTGAAAGGTCTGAAAAATCAAGACTGTCAGAAAGGAAAAATTGAAGGAATCAGTCACAAGTGGAAAAGTGCCGCATTGCATTTAATCTCACAGGACATTGTTCATTGTACCAGTTGCAGGTGGTATGTTAACTGTCTGGACAGCTGCCAGAATGGAAAATCCCATTCATCTGACATGGGGGTCAAAAGAAATTATATTATACACATTTGAAAATGAGGAAACATAGCTGAAGAGACTTATTAGTAGAATGCCTGTCTCTTTACACCCTGTTTCTGAACTGTACTTGGCTAAAGTGTAGAACAAAACTTACACCTACCCGACACATAGATGGAGTTCACTCTACATTTTATTATTTTGGTATTTTTTAGCTGGAAATATTGTCTCTCACATAGTCGGTGTGGTGCCTTTGCATATATAACAGCAGACTCTCCACAGATCTCAGTCCTAGTCTTATATTTTAAAGAATACTGGAATAATATCAGTATTTTAGAGGCTGACATTTAAGTGCAATCCTTTTGATTGCAAAACATCTCTCTCTATTGGCAGAGTTAGTCACGGGACAAATACCTCCAGTGCATTTAGAAAGGAATATTTCTAAATCTCTACTACCTCCATCCATTCAATCTACTAATGGAATATTTCCTTATAACTTCATCTATTTAGTCATTAAACGGAGGAATAAAATTACAGGATTATTCTTGGAACCTATTAACGCATTGTACTTATATGTGTATGCGGAGGTGGGTGAGTACTGAGACAATATTTCGTAGTACATAAAAGTATTTATGCATGTGTTCTTATTGTACTGAGCTCATGTCATATCTGTTTGAATAACACTTTCAGTGTGAAGAGAGATTTATTTGAACTGCCAAGTATGGCGGTAAAGATCTTGCCAAAGAAATAATCTGAGCACCTGTGAAGTGTCCACTGTCAAGGTGCAGGTTTCTCTTGCCTTCTGTACACACTATGAAAAAGAATAAAGTAAGACTCTTTAAATAATGGATATACAAATGCCCTCTTATCCAGAAGTTCAGCTTTTGATTGGATATTTTTCTCCGTTTCACCTAGAACTGACCTTATTATATAAATGTTCAATAGAATTGCAATAGAAACTGCATTGTTTTGATTTTATCCCAGTACAGGTGCTATGATTAGAAAAAGTATTTGAATGTGGCAGTAAAAAAAGGAAAATTACAGTTTGTATTTGGAAATAGCATACTGAATTAGTTATTGTAGAATCGGACAAATCTTTATTGTTTAAGCCCACAGTAAAAAAATGGGAACATCACAGTGCAAAAGAAAAATTACTGTGCAAAATTGCCTTGTAATCCTGGAAAGTAAGAAAAGTTTTCCTTCACCATTTGTTGAGATTCCATTTTGAAAGATGGGATGTTTTATGTTGCAATTTTTCCCTTGTAATTCCTACTTAGAATAAGATATAAACCATCAGCCTTTAAAAGCAAAACCAAAAAAACCCTCTTTAATGTCTAATGATTATATTCCTTTTTAAATTACTTTTTGTCAGTGATGCCATCTATTTTCATACAGAAGACACAAAATTATGAGGTGAATATGAACTAATTGATTGTTCCCAAAATGCAAATGTCCTTGATTTGAAAGTCGTATGTGGCAGTTGCTCTGGTTTTAAAGCTGCCTTGGCATATAAGCAAGAAGGTACAATCAGTCAAATAAGCTGAGTGCAACAGCTCCTCGTTAAATAGGACATTTTTCTCTTTGACATCCAAAGTTTGCTGTGCTGTGGAGTGGAAGTTTATAACAGTGCATAACATGATGTTAAACCCAAAAGTTTTAATACTTTTAAGTTGTGACGGTGATGAAAGATAGTCAGGTCTTTACGTGCCTCCTCCCCCAACCCCTCCCTTGGCATTGTCTCTGATAGGCAATATGGTTTGCCCTAAGATAAGTACTCTAGGTAGGAGCTGTCCTAAGATGACCAGGTGGGAATTGCAGGAGAAGCATGCTGGGATGATTGCATAATTAATGCATTCCAGAGATGGGGGAGCTGTGATGATTACAATTGACTTTGGCACACCTTGGCCTACAAAAGGGCATGAAATGCTGCTGGAGACTGGGCCAACTGGGACAACTGGTCTCCCAAGGCTGCAGGCAGCCTCCAGGTGGATCCCTCCACTGTGGCTGGGACGCCTGCAGGGTAAGTCAAGCACAAAGATGGGCAACACCTACTTTTGGACAGATGAGTAAAACCACTAAGATCCAGTCACATATCTCCATATGTGACTGGATCTTAGTGGTTTTACAGCAGCATTTCATAAACTCCTAAAGTAGCTCCACAGGTGCTCTATTGCTTTGAAACTGTGCATTCTGTAAGGCCAAAGACTATAAACTTGTACATTTTTAACTAGACCTGCTTGTATTACAACCCTTTAGACCTGTTTATGTTATATACTGCATTGGCAATATTTAGATACTGTATTAGCAATAAATCCAACCATAATCATTTGCATAGTCATATTTTTTTATGCCTGATCAACAGTCTTATCTCTACTACTCTGCTACATAAATCAGAGAAATTTGCTTAATGTCTCCAAAGATGGTCCTGATGTGGCGTTTTTTTGTTTGAAACTATCACATAATCAGAGGATAGTGATCTTTGTAAGGTTTTTTTTACACACCTTCTCTTTCGTTTTCAGCAACCTGAATGCTGACCCAGCTTGGTCAGACACTATTTGAAGGCAAGCCATGCACAGTCTTATTGCCTTTCACAGAAGTGTACCATGTAAACACAGGATTTAACTTTGTGCTTTTCCAGAGTCAGTTTCAGAACTCACTCCTTGACAGACCTTTTCCATAGGGCAAATGCTGATGGACAGCATCATAGAAATGGTAAGAAATTGATTTAGCTTCCAGGGAAATCTAAGTAATTTGGTCAGGGAGAAACTTAAAAACAGAAGTGAAATTCTGTATTATAGTCTGTCAGCTTTTAAAGCGACATGTAATTTGGGAATGTGCGAGATGTGATAATTTCCTATATAGAAACAAAGACATGCCTTTGAAGATTGACAAACTTGCACATATGCTGGCTGTGCATACAGGTTGGCAGCAGCATCTCAAGAAAAAACAGGTGTATGTGTTTTATTGGGATTCATACTGTTTTGGGGTTTTTTTTCAGTGACAACTATGTGTTATTTCAAGTGCCTGAGATATTCCAGTGATATAAAATAAACTGCTAAATTTTAAAATTGCTTTTAATGAATTTGGTGATAGTTTAAATTCAATAAATTTTTCAGTACCCCTTTGGAAAATACAAGGATTCTTTTTAAACTGGAAAATACATCTGAAAAAGAATTACATCTATCTTTTAGAAATTATGTTCCTACACACAACTAGGTGTTGTTCTGAAGTTCTCTATGTACAAATGGATATAAATGTGTCTGCCAAAAAAAAAGGTATTTAAATGTGGGTTAAGCCATTTATGTGACTCTTTCATATAGGTGACCTAACATAATTAAAAGTGTCAAATAGAGGCTACATAATCTAATCCTACATGATCTAATGAACCAGTGGATGGCAGTCAGGACAGATGGGTTCTAGCTTTAGGTCTTTTGCTGACTTATCCCTGAGGAACTGAACTCAATCCTCTGTCTTTTTTTCCCACTCTCTCTGCCCAGCCTATTTATTCTAGTTCACTAGGTATTACATACCCACAAAGCATTTGGCCTGATGGGTCTCCAGTCTTGACTGGGTCCTGTAGGTGCTGCTGTAACGCCAATAATTGTCACTGATATAATGGAGAATGGGGAATTTTTCCACGGAAGTGAGTACTTTGTAGTTGTAGTTCTGTGGATGCAGTAGGCAGCCTTTGAAAGCATGAATCATTCTTTCTTCCCTTACAGTGCCTTGTAAATCATAATGTATTTCACACTACAGTTCCAGTCCCCTGATTACCCTACCCTCTGAAGCACTGCATTCAGCATATTAATTTTAAAAAGCAAAGCAAAACTGTGCAATAGAAGACTAACACATCAGTCAATTTCTTTACTTTTCCTCATATGAGAACGAAGTTCTGGATTAACCACATTGTTTAAAGCCAGAAGGCCTTTCCATATGTTTTCATGAATCTCAATGGGCTTTAATGTTGTTCTGTGCAGTAAAAACAGGTTAGTCCAAAAAAAAAGAAAATTATTTATTGAAATGAGTTTCTTCTCATGAGACACAAACTACATAGCATACTTTTCATCATAGAAAACACCACTTGTCCTTGTTATTTTTTAGTATAGTCCTTTTCCTTTTATCAATATATATATTTAAGTGCCGCAGTCAGGCTTCATTAAAATTCAAATGACAGTAGGTGGGCATTGATAGTAGACAGTCAAAAGTCAAAAACTTCTGCAAATGCAGTCACTTGTTCAGCCTTGGTTTTTCCCTCTTCTACAAGAGATTTTATCCTGGTTTGTAATAAACACTTCATATTTTTTAAGTTACCACTTCTAAAATCTGTATGTAGGCAGAGGTTAAGTCGTGAGTCTGGTATTTGATCAAATCCAGAACACTAATCTTTGTAATATTTGTGAAAAGTTTTCAATAAAAGGCCTTGAAGAAGGTAAAGAATGGCCCAGCAGTGCTGATGTTGGTCTACGGGAGAAAGGAATGATTTTGTCATTTGCAGCTTGTATACTATAAATGCAAATTTTAGTGACCAAAATATTAATTTGATCTATATCAAGATCAAATTGAGTTTAATTTTAAAAAGGATAAAGCAAATCACATGTATTAACTTTTTGTCTTTGTAACTACTTTCATTATTAAATCTCACTCAATTCTATATAGAGGAGTTAAATCTTTAAAAATCTAAGGAAGTCTGAAAATATTTTTGGGTTTTGGAGGCAGGAACAGATGCAAGGATGATGTAAATAAATTCTTGCGATGTTTGAATAACTACAGAAAACTCACTCTGACAGAAATTTCACAACTTTAATATCGCACCATTACCTCACCATTTTGTCTTGAGGTTTCCCACATTCAAGAGCACATCAAGCTGGTTTAATAAACTAGAAGAAAAAAACAGGAAGGCCATCAGATGTACCTACTTTAGTAAGAGAAGCTTAAACAATGCTGAATGTGTTGCCAACATTGGGTGAGTCCCTTCCACTACCCTCACTGATCTGCTAGAAAAATCTTCTTGGCTAAGAATAGAGCTCACAAGAAAAAGAAAGTACTTTGAACTCAAAAGGGAAAGAGATAGCAAAAGAAATCAGAGCTGTAAATAAAACAGTGAAAATGCATGTGCTATATGTGGCTCTGCTGCAAATCTTTGCTGTGTGTAAAGATCCTTTCTTTTTTTCCTCCAATCCCTCCCCTATTTCTGCTAGGGGCGAAAGTCTCAGTGGCACACTTTCAGCAGGAGCAATCTCAGGTGTTCATTTTTAAGTACAAATGAATTTTTTGGGCTTGGAGTCTTAAGTTAAAAAGTCTTTTGACTTTGAAAAGCATCAAAACTTCTGGGTGGTTTTTTATCTGAATTTTTTTTACACTGAACTAAAGAATAAATGGTAATCATTCTGGGACACCCTATTTAAGAAGTAATTAGAGCTGACAGGGTGTGGTATTTGTTTTACATTTTGATCTTGACTGTGTGCATTTTACAGACCTCTAGTATCTGAGCTGTATTCAGTTCACAGTCTTAATTTATGTTTACAACAACCTGTTTTGTAAAGGAGGAAGTAAAAACCTAATACTACTCCTATGTCATAAAGGGGCATTTAGACCCAGGGATTAAAGGTTTAAGAAGGTATTGAGACTCCAAGCCACTGGCAAACAAATGGAATTTTCAAAGCTTTGTATAGATATCTACAGACTTCTTAAAATCTGATGCTAAATATTTTTGCCTGAAATTTTGAGGCAGGATAGTAAACTTAATCATATTGAACTTTAAGTAAATAACAAAAGTGCAATTACAAAATTTCATGTTATACTAGGTAGCAGACATTGGATTAAAAGCTTGATAGGATGCTAACCTTGTCGATAGATTGCTTTTAATGAAAGAGCAAGTGAGAAAATATTAGAGAAAGATTTTTGGAGATATTCAGCGGAAGTTCTTAACAAAATCTAAGAAAAAGTAATCACTACTGGTATATTTTCCATTTTCTGCAGAGACAGATAACTAAATGGCTCTACCTTATGCAAAGACTAAAAAAAGAGGTGAATTAATATGAAATAAATATATCTTTCCTTACCTACAAGGGGAAGCATTCTAGAAAAGAGAGTTGGTGCTAATTTTACTGTTTTATTTTGTTTTTCTTGACATATTAAGGGGATTCTGGCATAGTTTTACTTTATAGCAGCATTAGTTCCTTTGGAAAATGTTGCTATGTGTCTGTCTAAAGCAGCAGTCTTAATTTGTAAGCATAAAATAATAAAGTTTATTTAGGTGTGATCATTTTGAATGGCAGGACCTATACAATTCTGAAATTGTTGAAAAGAGTTCAGTAAATGTTCTCTTTGTGCTATGGAGACTTCTCTTTTTTTCAGCAGGAGCATATAATTTACAGAGTGAATATATAACCCTGGGTTAAGGCTGTTATTTTGTGATGCACTCTTTAGAACATTTGACAAAAGCTTGGTGGTGTGCCTTTGACATCCCGATTGTATATAAAAACATGACTTAAGAAAGCAAAAGAATACAAAAATCTTTCTGGTCTCTGACATGACATGAGTGACAAATATTCTAAGGATAAAACCCTTTACACAAAAAATGTTTTTAGCACCAGATTGGCGGGACACCAATGCCTATTACTGGTTGTTGCTATAAAGATGAATTCTCTGTAGAATTTTCATAAGGAAACTGAATGGTTACTCTCACAGTGTCAGAAAAAAATACTTTATAAGTATGATCAATACACTGTTTCCTAGGTGGGTTATCACAGAATCATCACAGAATGATTTGCACCTTAAAGATTATCTAGTTCCAACCCTCCCTGCCTGGCCTTATGAGTGTTTGAAGTGCTGCACAAGTAGGAACATTTCTTGTCATTGAGTTCATGGTTGGTTGGGGAAAGAAAACAATAGGAACATATTGGAAAGTTTTGCTTGAAGCAGCATGGGCTGGCTGCTCGTATTTGGTTGAGCCTCCTGTTAAATGATGCTGGTCAGCAGGAACTCATCCACTGAGAGACAGGGCCTTTGCCAGCTCTGCCCTTAGATTAATTTCTAAGTAACATGTGCATCCATTTTCAGTAAGAATGAAGTCATACAACATTTATTCAAAGAACACAGCAGTCTGGCATATTTTCTGTTTTTCAAATGGCTTTTTGTAGTGTGGAGTTAGTATTTGGTAAGTTACAAATATACTGGGAAGGAAGAACTTTAATGAGTTTTACTTCTTTAAAGGATATTCTCTCTCAGTGCCGATTTCTTAGGTGCCAATTTCTTAGTTGCATCAGTCAGCATCAATATTAGGGTAAATGCTCTCAGTACTGGATTTTCTCTAACATGGATGAGATCTACACTTTATTCCTGGAATGACAGCTCCTTGCCAGACTCATAAAGTTAAAGGTAGTAAATGGAAGTGTCCTCTCCAGCTCTTCTCTCTTCAACTTTTAAAGCACAAACCCCTTGTTTTTCCTCCTGTTTTTATCTTCTTTCTCCTTTTTACTTGTTAGCAGTGATTTCCTCTTGGTAACAATACAAAATTGATGAAGTGTTGACCACCTTTACTGTCTGCAATTGCAATTATAGAGCAGAAAAGTCCAAATGTCTATTATGTATGACTTCCCTCCTAATGACTACAATTTCCTAATGTAATTCTTCTTCCAAAAGGCTTAGAAAAAAAGACAAATTAAATGCTGGCTGTCGAGCATTATTTTATGATCCTCTGCTTCAGGTCATATTACGTCTATGAATCTTTCACAAGAGCTTGAGGCAAGTGTGTGCCACCCAAAAGGCAAACTACTGATCAACCCACTGCAGTGTTATTAGTGCCACTTCAGAGTCTCAGTCCTGCTGCTGCTCTCTTGATTCACCGCCAGCAATATAATATGGATTAGACAGTAGATGCAGGTGGTTAGTCATTTTTCTAGTCTCAGTCAACAAGGGCTGCTGCATGCTGTGTTTCCCACGAAGAACAGCTTTGTACTGGGTAAATAGTGAGCTCTACCACATTAGCTACACATCTCTGTGCAACTCTGTATTTTTCCATCGAGGTTCTTTAGCAGTGCTAAAACCCAGTCTTTATGGATGTAAAGCTCTCCATTTGGTTAGTGAGATGCCTATTTGACTCTAGAAGTTTTGATTGCATTTTTAAAATAAAGATTCTGCAGAAATCCTGCTAGAGTAAGAGATGGTACAGATGCAGTGCTTTGCTGATCACAGTGCTTGTTTATGTGCAGAATAAAGAAATCATCCCTTTGTCTGTAATAAAAGCACCCTGATTCAACGAGCTCTGAATAGGTGATACATAATAATAAATCTTACATAGCGGAAAAGTAGATTTTTATGGAAGATAAACACTGAAACAGAGGGCAGGAGTATAGCACAATTTTTATAAAGTTGCATCTCTTTCAGGGTTTGACTATACTCCTCTCAATTTGTTTTGCTCCCCCAAAATATGATGCCTATTAATCACAAATATGGGTTTCAAGCCAACATTCCCCTATAAAACCTGTTTTCTTCCATAACAGCAAACTTGAAGTCACTACAAGGTGATAATATTTCACTGTGTCGATACAACAAACATAACCAAACAGTGACATGAATCATGCAAGGTACTGGTCTTCTCACCTTAAACTTGCACAGCACTGTGGCTCTTTATCCAAGTCCCTGGACTGAAGTACTCACTAACTTACATTTGTGCCTTGCCCGCAGATTCTTCAGGGCTGGAAGGTTCAGTGCCATCTTTAGGCTGCATGATCCAGAAACAGTGCACTAGTTATTAAAATTCGAGAGGAAGAGACATTTTAAGAAAATAAATGTGTTATTTTTCCTAGACTGGGTGTATTCACTAACCCCACACCAAACAAGGAGAAAGAAGGGAAAGTAAAGAAGGAAATAATGCATGGTTATCTGTATATTTTCTTTCAAGATGTCATTCCATAAAAAGACCTAAGACTGCTCAAATAAAACTTATACCACTTTGTAAAATTATGATAAATTTCAAACAAGAACACTACCATAAATGAAACCTATGAAAGAAGTCAAGAGGTTTTGTGGGGGAGCATTTTGGTGCAAAAGAATTCTTCCCTTAAATAGTTTTTTAAAACCATTCCCTTTCTCCACAAATTATAATGGATTTTAAAATCTATTGTTTTCTTTTGTCACGAAATATATTTCTGTTGTACATATGGATGTGACAGATGGAATCTCTTTTACGTGTTTGTTTGTAGCTGATTATGGAATTTTTACTGTGTTTTCCTAAATAAGTTAAGACTTCCACCTTCTGAAACAAAGGTGAATTAGGCACACAGTCTGAAAGGGGTGTCTTTGAAGAAAAGATAATCCTAGAGCTCTTGCTGTGTTCAAGACTGCATGCTCAGACTGACTGGTTCACACAGAGCAGACTCCTAGAGTAGATTAGTTTCTTCACACCATACTGAATTTGTGCAGCTGTCCCCAAGTCCGAATTTTGAGAGTGTGTGTGGGGAGCTGGGGTAGGGTACAAGGCAGGGAAGGACGTTTCCAGTCCAAAGTGTCCTGAATGGTTTTAATATTGTGCTGCAGCTCATGACAGTGGTATGTATTTTTTTACCATGAAGTTGTAGGTATGTGTTGCATGAGGTCTGTAAAGCCTTTTTAGGTACTGTAATAGGATAGTCAATTGCCAAAACTGATGTACATGATTGTCCATGTCACTTTTTGGTAATACTTTTGGTTCTGGAGAGACCTAGTTGGGATGGTTGAAAATACAGCAGTTAAATAACACTTAATCAGGAAGACAATAAATGAGTCAATATCGTTTTCTTCTTAAGCATTTCAGATGTACCCTGTGAGAGGACACTGCATGCAGACAGCTAAGAGCAGAAATTATGAGATATAAGAATTAAAATCCACTTAATACCAAGTCAAATTTCACAAGAAATAGAAAGATGATACTATTCCTAAAGACTCAAAGGGGACTTTGTAGAGTTTGTTGCAGCTAGGAATCCACTAAAAGTTGTTGATTGGGCACAGGTGTGAGGAAAGCAACAAGTACTAGGGTAATGCAGGAGGCAGGAAGGAGATGACACACTCCTTTACTCCACCACACCACCCACTCCTCACCCCCCACACCTTTTCTCTCACTTAAACTTTTTTTTCTAAATAAGATACAATAATCATTTCTATTTACAGAATAATAAAACCAGAATGCAGCACCATACAGGCTGCTCTGAAGAAAATTAACTTCATCCCAGACAGACCCAATACGAAAGCAATGTTGTTAAAGCCTGGTTTTGACAAGCTCCTTCAGACAAACAAGTGAGGATTACCAGTAGCACTGTTCAGTATGAGATGATGATGGGTGCCAATATATATTTTCAATATCAAAACTTGCTGCTAGGTCTATGCCTCAAAATGATTTGACTGAAAGGCCTGGCAGACTCCTTTCTGGCTCAATGAGAGCATGTTCAGGTATTCCGTGTGGAATAATAAGAATGATAAAAAGGTCAAAAATTTTTTGCAACTGCATATAACTGTGAGGAACAAATAAATCAAATAGGCACCTAAAGACTTTGCACTCTTTTCTTTTTTCAAAAAAAAAAAAGCAACTGGGACACTGAAAGTAATGAATCTATCGTTTTTTGGTCCCAGTTTATAATTTTGCCTGCAGCCTCATGCTGGAAACTTAAAAATCATGAAAACTCTGAAAAATATAAGTATATAAAATATCAGGTAATTCTGTCACAAATTATCAGGTTATTCTCAGTCAGCATATAATACTGTGTAAACAAAAATCTGGTGGAAGGAGCATATTCTGATTGCATTTTCATATTAAGGACTCAGAGTAAAATTGCTTCAGAACTGAAATTATTGTATGTGAGGATTTTCAAAGGTGATTGTGACATCTAGACACAGTGGAACTCAGAACTAAAGACAATAACATAGCTAAAGTGCTTATTTAACTTCGAAAACTTAAACATTTATGCTTAAATTGACACAAGGATAAAAACAACAGTGCGGGCTGTGACAAGGTTTTCTTGCTTTTGCATCCTCTGCTTTTTCTCTTGAAATTACGTAGCATATGTCCCTACTCCTCTACTGTTTATGGAATATTTTACACATTTATTTTCAAATTAAAATGAAAGAAAAACTCTGAAAAGTGCTGGTTACTTAGCATCAAACTTGGACAGTTATTTAGACTGCCCTCTCCTCAGCACTGCAATGCTATTCATTTAGATTTCAGAAACCTAGTTTTCACTGCTTTAGAATTAGCAGATGGAAAATTTATCTACTGTCTCCTCTATGTAAATAGTGAGTTGATAAATACGTTTTGTTTATCCTTTGTTTTAGAAAGTATTGAAACTTGCTGATGCAATACGTTAGAGACATCATAATATAGTCCTTGCTTTGGGGAAATTTTTCTGGGAATCAGAATATTTCTAGGAAGCTAAATTTATGATTATTTTATGGCATGAAGAGAGAAAATGAGCTCTCAGGCTCCTTTGAAACCAGCATCTTGTCAGGAAATTTGTACCCACTTCGATATGCTTTGTGTGTTATGATTTAGCTGCTGAATTTACTTATGATGCCTTTTTGCAAAAAATATCAAGTAGAGAATTTTGTGCTCTTGTTGCAGAATAGTGAATTTGATTAGCCATGTTATTTTATGTTATCTGTGATTTTATCCCTTCCACAACTACTGTGAAGAAGCATTTCGAGAAGCAGAAAGCTCCATATCAGTAATCATAAGTAAAGAGCAAAACTACTTCATTAGGTCTGTGGAAATGGTCAAACTTAGACGATGTGTTTGCTGGGTTCCAGGGATTTCTCACACAGTCAAACACATGTAATTGTATGACAGGAGGTGGTGAAGGGTGTTCCAGGTGGGTGGACAGACAGACTGCATCTCCTGTAAGAGATCTCTCTGTGGTCTTGAAGAGTGGATGGTCTGAAGATCAGAAGGTCTCCTCCTTCTGAGGAGAGAAGATTCGTCTCTCTGGATCCATCCTTTAGTGAATGCTTCTGTCTCCCCTGACCATGGATGAGGGTGCCGTGTAAAATGCCATGATGGTACGCCAGGAACACTGCACTTAGTAACACTTTACTGCAGCTTTAAAGCTCAATCATGGCTGGATTTTGGCAGTTCTGATTTGCTAGGATCCGGCTGTCTAAGGCATTGCTCTAATATCTAGCCAGGTTATTGGGGCAGCTCCCATACCTCATCTATTTTTTCAAATTCTTTGTAACTTTGGTCATATTATTTTTAAGGTTTTCACTGCTGTTGCAACAGAAGAAATTAATCAAAACTCATGACACTGAGGTTCTGAAGAAAAAGAGAGTATCTTCAAAGAAGTACCAGTGGAGCATGTGCACGGCTTTTGGCAGCATTCCCAGCACTAATTTTTAATATGTAGTATAACATTATGTTTTGCTCAGTTCCAGTCTAAAACCTAAGTGGACCAATTTAGCAAACGTGTGCAGTGATGGAAGGTACCTGAGTTTATGATTCAAACTTTAGTATTCATTCTTTTCAAAGACCTGAACCTTCTAAAATTCACAGCCTTTTAAAAATGTGTGTTGAATGGGAAGAAAATGGAGAGGGAAGTGTGATACTGTTCACTTCTTTGTGAGTCTTGTTATAGTGGACCTAATATACAACAGAGGCATAAATTATTTTCCCTTCCTTCTTTCTCCATATTGCATAGTTCTGTCTTACCTTAAAACACATACTCTAAATTGTTTCCATTGGTTTAGAGTAATCATGTTTCATTTTGGTAAAAGCATATAGACACTGACTAATCAAAGCCTTTCAGAGGACTGATTAAAACCCCATCATCAAAATGGTCCTAGCTGAGAGAGCTCTACCTATTGCTGTTCCATCCTGAGCAAGTAATCCCAAATAAATCAGTGAATCTATTTTCTTAAGTAAGAATAGATCTTGTATTTCCATATAAAATCAGTGCATGACATTTATCTAGGCCTTTACTTTTTGAGTACCTCTCCTAGCAAATTGAGATGCTTTTAGGACTGTGTCCTTGCATTATGCAAGGGGATGCTGCTAAACTCTCTGTGCTACCTTGCTCTTCTGTAACATGCATAGCCATATTTTGTGGGCTGGAGTCAGCAGGCCTTTGAGAAAATATGTGATAAAACCACATGCAGCTGTGCTAGGACCACCACTTCCTTTACTTGTACCTTTGCCCACTTTCTGGTCCTGTTCATGTCTCTGGACTGTAGAATTTTCAGGGCAGTGACTGTGGTTCTTTCAGATACATTGTTCACGGGGCACGTTCTCAGTCCGTAAGACTGGATACTCAGCTGTGGATAAAAGGAACAAATGTTTTTCCCTCACCTCCCAGGCATGCTGGACCTAACAACAAACTGGAATATTAATAGCTGAGTTTTAGAAAGAGCTGAGCTAGTTCCTCGGGGTACATTTGAAGTGCCTTTACACCTCAGTGCAGAAAAATCTGTTCTGAAATATTTTCTGCAATGAAAAAGTAATCATTACAGTCAAAATCAATAAAATTGAAAATGCAACTTTTTGGAAAAGTAATGTAAATATATTGTGACTAATATTGCTTATTTGTTTGTATAACACTTTTGTATTACAGATAATAAATTTGTCTCTATTATCTGTATAATGTAGGAAGAGACATTTCATTAGAATTTGCACATATTTTTAAATAAATTACCTATAAATGAAAATACCCCTGGTAAGAAAAAGTTTCTCTTGGTTTCAAAATATTAGAACAATTGTGTATTGAATGGAGGAGTCATTTGAAAAGCTTCGGGTAAAAACATTTTAGGTGAATGAATGGAGGATTGGGAAATCAGGGGTTAAAAGTGGGTGAAAATTATTAGCAATTTGAAACTAAAAATGTTTGTCTGCTCAGTGCTCTGTTCTCTTCCTTCTGGTTCATTTTCAGATTTTTTTCAATTTTTTCAGTTTGCTTTCAGCTCTCAGTGTTATCTGTTGAGGTAGCTATAGAAATGGAAAGAAGGATGTTTTTTGCCCCTGGTTAGCCATAAGAACTCATAATGCTATATCATTCCAATAGCTGCGAGTATGTAGGCAATGAGTGTACAGTGAACCCATTTTGTTATTAATCATTCGCTGGAGCAAACACACTGCTACAGCAAGGGCTATTCAGAGGCATAAACTGCATAATGTTTATTATAATAAATCAATCTGTACCAGATACCCTAGGGGATCCCAAATCATTGGAGGAGATCCAAAAGATTCCAAGTAAGACGTCTTACAAATCTACTGACAACTGAAAAATAAGGCGGAAAAAAGCTATATGGGCCAAATATGTGAGACATATAAAGAGGGATGATTTATGTTGGCAACCCATCATGGTATGTATGTTCATGAATGGAATCCACTTCTCATTTAAGATTTTTTTAAGACTATCATGGACTATGGCAAGTGAAGACATATTTGAGTTTCAGCTCGTAGCAAAACAAAACCATTCAGTTATTTGATTAATTATATAGTTAAGGCAACAGAAAAGTTGCATAGCATGTCTATCAGAATAAAGAATTTTAAGTGAAAATGGCACATAAAACCCAGCAACATAAGATCAAAAGAAATGTGTAATGTGCTTATATAGCTTAAGCTGTAGTCTTTTTATTATCTTAGGTGGAAAGGTTTGAAACATAAACTGGTTAATCTTTTCTTCCTTGTTATTTTTTTTTAATACTTGTACACTCACAAGCACACATGGAAATTATTTTAAACAATGGCTTTTAAAGCTTAAGAGTTGCTTATTTATTAGTCAGGAAATGCCAGAGTTTCCTATGTATTATGTCTTTGCACCTTGTTCAGGTTGTTTATGAAACAGACTTCTATATGTGCTGTAGTCTCTCTTCTCCTGTCTTTTCAGCCAGGTCTTTATCCTTCTCACTGCCCTTTGTTTTCTTTCCACATAGACTCTCTGGACTGTGCAACATTCCTGTTAAAGTTTCAACCCTGAATTCTCACCCCATCCACCTAATCCAATTTGTTTCTTTCGTCTTCATGTTTCCAATTTGCTCTTCTTTCCTTAATCCTTCCATCACTCTTCCTGCACAATTTTCTCTGTCTACTTCCTTCGTATTGTCATAGCTTCTCGAGGTATTTATCTCTTCCTCTCATACCAGTCCTGTGACAGACTCTATGCTGTTTTGGTCTGATTACCAACCTCAGCTCCTTGTTGTACTTTCTCTAGTTTGTGTTCTACCAGCTAAATCCTGGGATTTTATCTCTATTTTTTGGTCTTTGCCTCCCTTCCACGTGAATCTTAGTCTCTGTGTAATCTTTGTTCCAGTCTACTTCTCTCTGCTGAGCCACCCATTATACTCTCTGAATCTGAACAAAAAGCTGAATGCTTGTACTCAGCTCTGCTTTCAAAATCAGCTCTAGATAAAATACCTGGTACAGGGCACAGACAGCCTTTTTTTGTACACTGGATTGGAAATAAGTAATTTCTCTGTAAAGGATGCTCTTGCATATTATCCTGATTGGGCAAGGATCCTGAGAACATTGGTATAGTCAAGCATCTTCAGTAATGATGGAATTATTTTAGACGTCATCCACTAAAATGCAACAAAAATATATTTTGAACATGGACAAACGCTGTTTTATTTTCTGAAATATCTAAATTTATCCAAATTTGGGGAGACGCCTACAGGACCACCAAAGGCACTTCCACAGGATCACTGGTGTACAAGCCATTTATTCTTTCAAATTTTTTTCAATGCTCTTAGGACAAGAGCTCTAGGTGTTTTCAGAAATGTGAGAAATATCAGGCAAATGGGACAGCTGGGGCATCAGCAGCTCTGCTTTTCATAGCATCTTTTTAACATGACTTGATTTGGTGAATTTTACTAGGTCTATAGTCTAAGCAGATCCAGATCCAGACTTTAGCTGAGCAAGTTTTGCCAGATAATTTATAATCCAGACTAGGCTTACTCATTATTTTTGTTGCTGTTGATGTGGTTGGTTAGTTGGGTGGCTGGAGTTTTTTTGTTATTTTGGTTTGGGTTGGGTTTTGTATTCCACATCACAAATGGTAGACTTAGATAACATGGTTTTAGTGCAACTTGCTTGATGTTTCCTCTTTTAAATTCCTGTCTCTACATTATTTTAATTCTGCTTCATTTAAACTATTCAAATTGAAAATGCCCAGATGCCAAAAAAATTTTTAGGTGTTTTTAACCAAACTGTTTCAGTTGTTTATGGGACTGGGGAAAGGGAGAAGGACTATGGTACCATGTTAAACACCTGTACTGCACCATTTGTTGGAGAGTGGAAACACACTCTGCTTTGGAAGAATTTGATTGGTGCAGGAAAATGGGAAAAAATAGCCCTGGGGTCAGGGATGTGTGAGTTTTTTCCAATCAAAATTTGCCTAGATGTAGCTACACACTCAATGAAGAGAGTAGAAGCTCAATTCATTAGACCCCACCTTCTCCAGTCTGTCCCAGTTTCTGCTTGGAAAATAGGCTGTCCCCCTCCAGTACTGCCCCCAGAGCGACCTTCTTCAGTCCAAGACTGCATGGGCTGAGTAGGTCTTGGCCTGTAATTGAGCTTTATAGTTAGGAATTGCCTTATCACTTGCCATTAAAATTTAGTACAGAGTTTTGTGATACAGGTGTAGCAAAAATAGTTTAACACATTCGAGTCCCTTCAGGAACAACTGCTCTTCATTCATGCTCCTCTTTAGTGAGCTCATGAGGATCTATACTGTTACTTAATCTCCTGTTTTTGGACACAGATGAGCTTAATATGCCATTCACAGTGTGATGCCATAACTGCCATGATATTTGTTAGCAAAAATCAGGAGGTTTTATCCTCCCTCCAGCCAGCCAGAGGTTTAGGGACAGTAATTCTTTAATGATTCTGCCACAGCAGCTTCTATATCATAAAAATTATGCACACAGATTACGGAGTCTGTGGCCTGTACTGTCAGTGTTTTTCCAGGTGGTACCAGGCAGCAAGGAGGAAATTGCTTGTGTCAAAGGTAGACAGGTGAAGAATGAGCTACTTAAAGAGGTACAGATTCTGTGAAAAAAATTAACTGAGGGAAAAATATTTCCCCTGGACTTCTCAAATGGTTCAGGAAGAACAGAATGTCATCCAGTGAGGTATCACCATCAGCACAGGGACCTCAGGCTGAAGCCATAATTTTAGTTTTTTTCTACTTTTCTGTGCTAGAGCTTGAAATCTTTTGTGTGTGCATGTGTGTGTCTGTGTGTAATACATACTGTGGGTTCAATTCTTTCTGTAAATATTTTGAGTTATCAAAATTTTCTGAGAAACACATTGGAAAGAATGATCATAAATGAAACCAAATTCACATGACAGTAATACCACTGATGCTTTAAGAATCACTTGACATATACTAGACACAGAGTTTATTTCATGAAAATTTTAGTCATTATCATGTATCATGTATCAAAATAGGTAACTGCAGGTTGATGTCTGAGTAGATACTGTTAAATTGAGAGATGCATTTAATGTAGTGAAAATGTGAGCAGTGTATCTTTCTGAATTTCTATCCTCTTTCAGGTTCTCATGCCTCCCTGACTCATCTTCTCTGTCTATTCCTACCATAGTTTTCTAATCCATCATAAAAATGTGCTTTTTGCAGCTACATCATGTAATACAAACACTACCTGCAAATACTTTCAGTCATCTTTTGGGCACCTCATCTCTAGAAGAGATTCTAAAATCCCATATTAAAACTTAGATTCTTCAACAATAGCATCGTTTTTGTTTGGGAGTCCTTTTTATGGCACATCCTCTTTTTTTTATGTGGCTCATTATACATAATTTGAACATCACTTTTAAGAACTGCCATATGGTGTCAATAAATAAGTCTTTAGAGGCTTTCACTTATCTTCTAAATATGGTTCAATGGTGACTAATTAAATCAATATATTAAAAAACTCCACAGCCTATACAAATCAAGCATCTTGAACTGGTTATTTTAATATTTAGATCCTGCCTTATTAAGAACTCCTTGAAGATACATCCTTCAAGGGAGAAAATGAGCTATTTCCCCATCCCTTAGCTTTTATTTTATATTGCACTACACAGTTTTTATTGCGTAATGAACTGTATAGCATATTGGTAGTCTTATTTTTTGCATTTCTCCATGCTTTCAGTCTCAGCTGGGGTCCCTGAAAAAGCTTCACTTGCTTGCCCTCCCAGCAAAAGCAGAATTGGAGATTATAAAAGGGCTCTCCTCTTCATTCCCTCCTCTCCTCTGCATTCAATGTGAGGTAATTTTGTAAGTACTGCATTCTAATATTAAATTGGATAGCAACTCATCATCTAAGGGAATGATGGCAATGGCTGATTCAACTCTGTTCTCATCTCAGACATAATTTGTATCCTTGTATCTGTAGCAGAATGTATTCAGTGTAGTAACTCAGAACCTGGCCTTGACTAAATCTCTAGTTGTTCAAAGAGCACTTTGATCTCTCATAGTAGAGGTTAAGCAAATGTCACCTCTGTCTGTCTTAACAAGAATTAGATTTTAAATGGGTAATCATCAGGACATAAATTCTGTATATCTCAGAGGCCTGCCTGGAATGCTTTACAGCTACTAGAGTATCCATCCTATCCTCTCCTCAGTTCCTGGGAACACAACTTGCTCCTTTGACTGTTTGGAAAATAGAAGCCTCCAGCCCTCTTACCTTCCAAAACATCCTGGATTCACTCCCCTGTGTTCTTGCCTTAAATATTTGTTAGACACCCTTGCTTGTCTAGAAAGAAAAAAAAGTAATCCCATAAACATTAAATTCAAAGCTTCCGTTTTTCTCTTTCAGACAGAACTGCTCCTTCCCTCTCTGATGCCTTTCAAAGACTGACTTACATGATTGTGTATCAGTAATGTGCTACAACCAACCATCCTTCACCTTCGTGACAAGATAGGCTTGATAATGCCAGAACCGATTCTTTCTATGCGCTCCGATATCCAATCTAAAAACCGCAATCAGATACACAGGCACTTGCTCCACAATATTTTTCTTCCCACAGGCAGCCTTTAGCATTCTAGTGAGCCCTCTTGGATATTGTGTGCAAATGTAGGAAAAGAAACTTTAACAAGAAAGGCAACTTTCAAGGCTCTGCATAAACCTGTTTCAGTGCTGATAATCAAGCTACTTAAACCAGTGATTTCCAAAGTGGGGTGAGTGCATCTTAGGGATTGTGCAGGACAATCTGTTGGGATGTGGGAAGAAAATATTTTGAAAACACATTTTATTATCTTTCTAAAAATCCATGCGGTATTTATTTTGTCTTTATCTCCTGCTTTTTTTTTTTTTTTAGATTTTTAAAGATTTTAATGTACATAATTCATAAGCACAGTAATGCCTGTGTATGGTTTATAAATAAATCTATATAAATATATGTAGGTGATGCACGCTCAAAATGCTTTTACTGATAGGGTTGAATGATCAAAAGATTTTTCAGGTGCCATCTTTTCAAAGATAAAAGTATCGGCAAACAGTTAAATGACTACAAGAGTCGTATTAAAAAATAAACACATTTCAGTATTTATTTTCCACAACAAAAGGAAATATTGCTCTTATAATTTTTTTGAAAATCATGGTATTTATTAGAATGTTTAAAAATGGGTTACCAAAATGGTGACTTTAACAGGAGAACAAGAAATAAAGCAGTAAAGCAAAAATGGACAAAGAAGGAGAGAACTGTTTATTCAAGAACATTTTCTTCACTGAGAAAAATATTCAGTTTCAGCCATTCCTAGGAAAGAGAGATGCAAGAGACAAGCTGGCAAGTAATATAAGGTAGTGGAAATTCTCTGAGAAAAAGATTTGAATAAAAGGGGAAGTCCGAGATGAGTGAATTTGCAGATGAATTTTGAAAATTCTTTGGAAGTTTGAAAATATTGCTGGGGAAGAAAAACACTTTTGCTGAAAAAGAAGCTCCCCTGTCTTCTTCTTGATTAGAACCTTCATATAGACTTCAAAAATACAAACTCACTCTGAATAAAGTGTTTTTAGTTTTTTAGTTGCCTAGATGAAGATAAAAACATGATCTGTATTTTTTGCATAGATTTTGAGGAGTCTTACAACAGACAGTGGGCAGCAATACAATAATCTGAAGTGCCTGGTTGCAGTTTTTAAATAAGAAATGTTGTGTTTGTTGTTTAGAAGTAAGTGTGTTCACAGGGTAAGACATCTCTTATATAACTTTACATAACCAGTAGAGCTAATACCAAATACAAGATCCAAATACTTGTCACACACGATGTATATGGGTTATGATGCAAGAGAGAATAGTATGCAGAATTGGTCTAATAACTCATGCTGTGAAATTTGCCAAATTCCAAGCAGAGTAAATGAAGTGAAAGTTCATCTTTACAGAGTAGGGCAGGTGAGTAGATTGATGAAAAAACACCCCATTATAGGCATAATCTTATGTGCTCTCGCAGAGTGAGTACAGAGACCTTAAAACTCTGTTATCCTCTTCAGATGACTGTATCACTCCCTTTGTAATGATTTAAGCTAATATGGAATTTTTTGCTTCAAAGCATAGGTGAATGACTTTAATTTCATCAATTGCTCACTACCATGGGTAAGGTGATGTGTGGTAAAACAAGGCTGGTACATGGTAAATGGAATTGTTCAAGCTGTCCACAGCAATATGCCTCATACGCCCTCTGTGTCTCATGATATTGTTTGACCAAATTGAATATAAAGCATTCATTAACATCCAGTGAGATTTAACAGCCCTAAGGTTAAACAACACAAAGTGGGGGAAGTATATAGAAGCAATGGAAAAGTATGAAAACACCAAGGACCTCCAAAATTTCAGCAACCAGACAGTAACTTTACTCTTTTCCGCCAGTATCTATTCCGTTTTTGAGACTATATTAATTGCACCCAAAGAAACTCTAGTGTGGGTACAGGCAAAATAGTTTAAAGGTGCCTTAGTGTGATGTGTTTTATTTTCTGTCTTTTATCTGAGTTACTTCCTTACAGATGCTTATAGCTGCACATGGTGGTATCCACACTTGGAAAGTTTCACTGTGTTATGTATCTTGGTAGAGTACATCAGAGGAACATTCGAGTGAAGATACATCCCTAAGGAAGTCTAAGATGTTCAAGATGAGACAGCAAGCCAAACCTAGTATAATAAAGAAGTTTTTGGTATAGTACCAAAAGGTTCCTGAGTAAAATTTGCAACTTACACAGTATAAAAGGTGCTTAAACTTAATACAGGTGATGAAGTTATAGCTTGGTGTGCTTCAATTAGGAGAAATGGCTTTTAGGGAATCCTTGAAATCAATAGTTGCACAGTGATGTGTGAGTTACAGAGGGATATAGTTCGTCGCCTTCCGGAGAGGTGGAGATAAGGAAGGAAAGGCACAATCCAGTCTTCAAATGTGAAAACATTTCCTGCTTTCTCAACAAAGAAAAATGAACTGACCTCTTACCTTCCCAGCTACAAAAATTGGTAGCAATTAAAAATTAAATGAAGCATAAGTAGCAAAGTGAGTTCAGAGGATATATCAAATATGAAGCACAAAAAGAAAACCAATAATTTAAACTAATATAATTTGAAGTAATTTTCAAGACCAAACATTTTATAGTTTACAAAGCTTTATGTCTGATCATTATTTAATAGTTTTAAAATGATGCCTAGAAATGCCAAAGACATTAGTGGCCTTAGATTCATTGTTGCTGCAAAATTAAATGCTTAATTCCTTTCCAAACAAAGGTAGGTTCAACAATATAGATAGATATATCAGACAAAGTTTGGAAGAGAATTTCTGTTCAGAAAGGGGAAGTACAGGAATCTTTGGACCCTTTGGCCAGGGTCTCAGAATGACTGTGTCAAAACTAGGTATCTTTTGTCACAGGTGACACTTGGATAATGTAATCATCCTAAATATAAAAGCATGTGGGAGAAATAAGACTATAAAAACTAGGGGAAAAATTAGACTGTATCATAGTTGAAGTGGGTTTTGGCCACTGGTTACACTTTTATGGTCTGCCCTTAGCCCTCACAGTTCCTCAAACATTCTTACAGATCCTGTGGGAGTGCACCTCAGAGATTTTCATGTCACTTTGTCACTTGCCCCATTGAGCAGCAGACCCACACTTTCCTCGCCTTTTCTTCTGTTTCCAGTGTACCTACAGAAACCCTCTTCATAGCCTTTGCTAGTTTGAGCAATATGTGAGCTTTGGATGTGTCCACCACAATCTCTGCAAGCACTCTGTGTTTTTCCTGGGTAACTTGTCCCAACTTCTCACTCTGTGTACTTCTTTTTTATATTTGAACTCGGTGTTCCCTGTTGAATCAAGCTGACTCACTGTAACATTTCTGTTACTTATAGAACATTAGATCAAGCCATTCTTGTGCTCTGAGGAGGCTGTCCTTGAAGATCAGCTGGTTCTTCTGGTGTCCTTTGCCCTCTAGGGCAACATCCCATGAGATGTTACCAAATAGGTCCCTGAATAAGCAAAAATCTGCTCACCACTAGTCCAAATTTGAGATTCTGCTATTCGCCTTACTTATCTTGATTTTAAACTGCACAGTCTCATGATTTTACCGGCCAAGGCTGTCCTTGACTTTCATATTTTTGATGATGTATTTACTGATTTTGAAAAATACTTCCAAGAAAGTGTTTCACTGAATGGCTGATCAGTCACCTGCAACAATAAATTATCTTAAGCACACGCTAGAAATCTTCTAGATTTTTTGTGCCCAGCTCTCTTGCCTTTATAGCAGACATTCAGATGTAGATCCTTGGGAGAGCCCTTTGGTGATTGCAAGTCTCCTTTCAGCTGTCTACGGGCTTCACTTACCCCTGAATTTTTTCTTCTGCAGCACAAGCCTGTGCTGCCCATGACAGTCTCTTCTCTAAACTTAAACATAAGTTCTCAGCAGACTTGTCACCACTTCCTCAGTGGTGAAAGCTCTGTGCACTCCACCCATTCCCTAGTGTAAAACAAAACCCTTCCTCCTCACCTTTCTAGCCTTTCTCTCCTGAAAAAACATGCATCAATTCATTGGAGTGCTCTGGTGAGACTTACCAAACTACATCTCTGTAAACTTAATGAGGTCATACCTCTGCAGCTCCCATGTGTTTCCCGAAGTGCGGGCTTTTCCTTCCCCCGTGGTCTTGTTTTCCCAAGGGTAGAGAAGAGAAAGCATGAAAAGTTGTGAGTTCTATTTTCCTCTGGTGCCCTAAAGCTTTTTTACTCTCCTATACCTTGTCTTCTCTTTGTATTATGACAACACTACCCCAATATACCTAATTTACAGTCCTTCTCTAAAGGTTAACAAAACTGTTTGCAAAAACACTCTTGCCCCGTTTTGTCAAAGCACTCATTCCTCAAAGAGCGTCCCACAATCACAGAGACCAAAACCTTGTCTGTGCAGCTACTCATACAGCCAGGTCTACATCCCATGGGTATGTTCACACCTACCTGAGCCTTTTTTTCACCGCAAAGACTGGTATGAGGGTATTTCTTTGAATAGTCAAGCTTTACAGAGACTGCCATTTTAAAGCTAGAAAATTTGTATTAAACTGCTGGAGAGTCAAATAAGTTTTGGAAGTGCCTTTGTCAGGCACACAACAACATCAGGTCTAATAGTCAAGCTTTTTATATATAAAGAGACACCAGAAAATACTTTATTCTGAAGGGTACCTAGACACAGTAATAACGTACCAAGGTGTTTCATACTTTTGTAATAATGGAAAATGGAATTTGCGGTACTTCTGCATGAATTACTTTTAATTTTTCTGTATTAAGTTAGATACTTTGTTTTTCTTCTAGAAAAGTAGGTATCCAGTAGATGATGATTTGTTTAAGACCACAAACCTTCATTCAGTTTTTAATTAGAAAAGTGTTAAGTTCATTTCTTGTCAGTAAAACAAATATTTGTTATTGCTAATACATTTTAAAGGCAAGCATAGCACTTCATAGTGTTTATAGGAATAGTGTATGTAGTGCACTGCTTCATCATGAATTCATGTCAATCATTTCACTGTTGCAATAGAACTTTTCTGAAAGCAAATACATTTCCCAGTCACAAGCAGGAAATTGAATTCTTCTCTATAAGAATTCAAGGGACACATAGCCATTGAAGCATCAGATTCACAAGTTAAAGTACCACAGTGCTTTTTCTTGTGCTGTAACTGACATCAATCACTTCTGAAATACCATAATATTTAAAAATCCAGCCAAAAATGCAATTAAAATGGACAATCTTGCTCACTGTGACAATAACTGCCATGAGTCAAGGCAATTTTTTCTTATTTCAGACAGACTTCTGGCTTCATCTTTTTAACATGTGTAACTGCTTCTTTCTCACCACTCTGTGATATTCAATAAAGAAACTACTACTTTATAATGAAGAATAGAGTCTGTCTTGTTTCAGTTCATACATTATTATTTAATAATATGGTCTGATGGATAATATAACTGGTTATTTGTTTGATTTTCAATCAGCAAAGAGGACTAACACATGATGTTTCCAATATTTGTACAGACGGGTGATGATTGTATCTATGTTATTAGAACAAGATGTTTTCTTTCTTTGGCTTCATATTAGAAGGGTCGAATGTAAATATTATTAATATCCTTTGTATAATTTATGCTCCTTTTGGCATATGAAATGGGTAAGTTGACTTAGAAGAAAGTTTTTACAATCATTCATGTAAAACTTGGAAGAGCTGAAGTCTTCTGAATTTTTTTTTCACTATAGGTTTTTTGGGAGCTGTTCTGGCTCTTATTGAGACTCCAAATCTGTGGCAAACTATCACAGTGAAAACTGTGGGTGTAAATGTTTTGTCTTTTGACTATAATCAGGAACTTCTCAGCGGTAAACCCAGCTAGGTCCAGATATGCCCAGATAGGTCTTGAACTTCCAAAAGTTCTCTGTCTGGATGGTCAGCAGCAGATTTACACTTCAGGTGCCAAAAGTATCAAGTGATTGTGAGAGATCTATAGTGTGAAAAGTGATTCCTTGCTTATGAATAGGCTATAAAGTGATTAAACCATCTTTATAGTAAGGGGCTCTCAAGCTTTTAGAAGTTTTTTGCCTTAATCTTCTGGATTGTAGAATATGCATTGGAACGTAATTAGCTGTATAATTCCTGCAGAAAGCATTCTAGCATCTTTAGAGTCTAGAGTTTTTGTCTATAGCTAGATGTATCTCCATCTACGATGGTTCTGCCATGGCTTATTCAAAAAATGCTACAGGACAATCTATATACTGTAAAATTTTTCTAATTTCTCCAAGTGGATGATTTTCAAGAGAAAACTGACTTATGGAGGGAGAGGAATGTTTTTGAGAATTAGGTTTTGGAATAAAGTATTTCCCTTCCCATGACATTTTCTCTTCTTCATACCCCAGACATATATTTGGAAATTTTAGAAGGAATTAATTTTTCTTGTGTACTTCAGATCATTTTCTGCAGGCTTTATTCCCTCCACTCTAGACAACAGAAAGAGCCATGGTAGAACCTTGAATATTGACATCTTTTCCGTTACTTTCGTTCAAGTCTTTCCTTATCCAGGAAGGTTTATTCAGTACCTGTGGAAACAAGAGCAACCAGAAACAGAAACCACACTAGAATAAATATATGTTTCTGTTTCTCATGTTAATGATCCAGATGGTAAACTCCACTGCTTCAGGTTTCTGATGCAGAATCTGCTCATTTACCCTCTATAGAAGTCATCAGTAGCCTATTGAATGGAATCAGATACATTTTATTTCCCTCTAATATGAAGGAAAAAATCAACTGCAGAAAGAAAATAACATACTTCAGTGAGTGGTTGGCTATGAGCTTTGCGAATTAGCTTTATTGTATGTATCTCTACTAGACAAGGCCTTGAGCAACCTACTCCAACTTTGAGATTAACTGTGCTTTGAACAGTTTTTGAAGGGCCCAGGACCTCAGACGGGCCCTTTCCACCTATATTTTTCTATGACTTTATACATGTAATATGTATGTATTTGTAGTCAACATACATGTACGCACCACATAGATACAGCTATATGCACCTGAAGGCTTTGTTCTTCAAAATAAAATAAAAGGTCAAATTATACTTTTGTTACTAACATATGTATGCACATGTATGCATGGCCACGTTGTAAACCCATGCTATATAACTCATTCTTCCCTCACTGCATTATGGTTGCTGTTGTTGGACTACTCGTTAGATTGCTTTTTGGTGCTTTTCTGTGACATATGTAAGTTTTATTCACTTATAACTATAATCAGATTTTATGGAAATTATCTATGAGACTGACCTACTTCAGTTTCTTTGTTGCCATACAAAACTAAGCTCTTCCTGGAATCTCTGTGTTTACAGGAGAACAAGTGTCAATAATCAGTGAATAATATCAAAGCAGAATTAACTGCTGTATCCCAGAGTTGTCTTTCTGGAGCCAC
The DNA here is from genome assembly GCA_026261815.1 of Monarcha castaneiventris obscurior. Taxonomy (NCBI): domain Eukaryota; kingdom Metazoa; phylum Chordata; class Aves; order Passeriformes; family Monarchidae; genus Monarcha; species Monarcha castaneiventris. The sequence continues at coordinate 48,519,479 of JAMPIT010000230.1, read as the reverse complement.
AACATGGCAGCTCACAGAGGTGCAGATGCCCAACTGAATGATACAGTGTGAAAGGCAGGATGGAGGAGAGCTCTGCTTGCTAAAGCCAGGAATTTGTTAAGGGTCATGTTTCTCTTATGAGAGAGAGGAGCAACACAGCACCTACAGTGTGTGTACAAAGGAAGGGAGTATGCTGACCAGTCTGGAGAGTATTTGGAATTAATAGCTGTTTCTAAATGACCATCCACCATGAAGGGAAAATTCAGTGTCTGATGAGACAAATTGCATCAGTGTTCCATCTACAGGGAACCCAGTTGGAATATTGATGTTGAAAGTGTGGTTGTAGCTGTGTCTTCCCCTATCCATAGATCTTCTGGTCTAAAAAATGAAGAGAACTCAGCAAGCTTTTGGTAAGTACCAACAAAATCTGCAGACTAACCCAGAAAAGGGAACAGAACTGATATAAGAATGCTTAATGTGTTTTCTCTCTTAATAAAAGTGCAAGAACTTCCAATTTTATTAATTTCTCCTTTGGGTACTTTCTTGCACATCCCCTTCTCCCAGTGTGGAGTTTAGGGAAGAATTAATAGTTTATTTTTTCTTCTAAAATGATTTAGAATGGTTGGGTCATACTATATTGAAAGTGTCAGAGTCTGCTTGGGATGCTTCTTGCCTCTCTGAAGTGGATTTACTTTTCTTATAATTAGGTTCAAATTTTCTGACTTAAAATTCCAACCAGTGTGTTGATTCCCTTCTGTTGATCATATTTCACCAGATTTTGTGCAGAAATATTTGTTTCATTGACCAAACACAACAAAAAAGGAATGGGACTGATGCTTAAGCTATTTTTGTTCTTACTCATAGCTATCTACTGATAACAGATAAAGACAGGAGTAAAATACAGAATTTTGGTCATCCTTTTCTGAAACATAATTGTTCCACCTACAAATAAATGAGCTGAGGTTTTAACAAGCAGTTTTCATGCAGTATCTTCCATTTTCAGAGTCCTCAATTGTTTCATCCTGTAATCCAGTTATGGTTTATTTATCAGATTAACTTGGTGAAAGTTTTAATTGAGCCAAATATATAGCACTATAAGACTGATGACATTTCATGGCTCATTTTTGTTGGTGTAATATTACTGCACGTCTGATTTCCTCAGAAGACCCTTTATTATTTTATTCTGGTGTTTGACAATGAGCTAACATTCAAAATGCAAACAGAGAGACTTTACACATTGACTGCAGTAAAAAAGCATTTTCTTCTTATTTACAATATATGAAGTAATGGGGAAAAAGTGATCCCAGCACCAACCTAAAATGAATTTAAGTTATCTCATATGGAAGGAAATATGGCAATTTTAAAAGAAAAATCTATAGCAAACACAGGAGAACTGAAATAGCCTAAGCTATTAAATATTTTTTTTTTAAGTCACAAAATAGAAATACATAAAATGCTAATAAATTGACCAAATGGAATAAGACAAATTGAAAAATATTGGTTCCATTTTCCGTATGAGAAATTTACATAGGCAAAGTTCAAAGCAATGCTTGTGAAGTTTCAGGTGGAATTTCAAATTAAAAATGTCATCTACTTCCTTTTTTGTCTATTTTGCCATACAGGGAAACACTGATTTTAGCAGTTTTATTACTATACCAGCTCTTCAGCACAGGTTGAGAAAACACACCCAAATGATGCTGAGATTTTTCACTGTCAAAATAGCAAATACTGAGGTAGGAATATGAGTTAAGAGCTGAAACAACTTTTGCAAAGCCTGATAGACCAGAGTTGATACTTCTGAGGAGAAAACATCAGGTGTCACAGAGATGTCTGAGAAATCAGATTTCAGGTCCTGAGCTCCGTGCGATGACCAACAGCGACTCTAACAACTATCAGCTGACCAAGGTTTCCTTTTTTATAGTTATCTGAGTTCTTAAATGAATGGCTTTTTTGTTTCTGGGTTGCTCTCCCAAAACACATTGATTGTCCACAGTTATGCATTTTGGTGAATGTTGGGAAGCCACATTGTCCTTTTGCAATCAGTTTTAGTTTTACTGTGTGTGGGTGTGTTTCTTTGTCAACAATATGGGGAAAATTGCTGAGGTTTTAAAAGAATTTAAGAAGTAGAATTTTGCTCTATTTCACCATGTGCATGCTTTAGAACAATTAGAATATTTTATTAAGAGATTGTGTCTCCATATTCAAGGGGGACTAAAGTGTAAAACAATCAGCTTCACTTTCCTTGAGCTAGTTTCATTTCTTTTCTGATGTATTTTGTCTTCAGGATTAATCTTTCTGATAATTTGCAAACTGAAATCCTTTTCAGTGTGAATACAGGATTACTCAGCCTTTCATGGCTGGTTTTATTGAGACTACTGAGACAAGAGGCTGAAAAACATCCAGAACCTGCCAAAGGTTAATCTTGTTCTTAACTCCACTATCTCTGCGATGTAAAATGCATAGTACTCTTTTCAATTTTATATTGAATTTTGTATTGCTAGGTAATGTGGCACACTTTGAACTTACGGGGGAGGCTTGGGAAAATTAAAAAATAAACCAAATTAAAAATGCAGATATCTTGCCAAATTGTATGAAAAGTATGTAAGCAAGTGAGGAAAGTCTGGAACATTCTTTGAAATGAAGGAGCAGTGGGAAAATCTACAGTCCAGGCTTGAAGAGGTGGAATCATGTACCTAGCCAATAAAAAAGTATTGTAGGAAGGAATGGTAACAGAAATTTGCAAGTGCAGTGAAACATAAAAAATTTAAAATAGAGGAGAAGATAGTCATTAGTGAAGGAATTTGAAGAAAGGAAGATACTGATGGAAAATATGTCAAGTGCCATGGTGATACCTAAAAAAATTTGAGGCATTTTAGTTAAAAGATGATAGATATGACATTATGCTTGTGTCACTAATATTCTCAGTCACAGGGAGTCAAAGAAAGTGCTAAAACCAGTAATGTTTTGTCAAAGAAATATAAGTTTTAACACTGGAATAAATCACTGTGATTGTTTAAACACCAGACTATTAAATAAGCTTTGGGAAGATATGGCAGAATGTTAGCATACATAGTCCAAATGTCTGGAAGATGCCTTTGTGCAGCAACCTGGATAGAATACTGCAGTACATTTCAACATCTATTACAGTCTTCATCATTCAATAATGGTGTCTAATGTTGAAAGGTGAATTACTAGGTAGCTGAAATGAAATGTTCTGAACTCCAAAAAGGTTTAGATTTCACATATTTGATAGCACACTGATATTGCATAATGATTTTTCTCATCTCACAACACTAGTTTCTTGGTGATAATTCAATTATAGTATTTTATAAACATTCTTAGTCCTCCTCTGGCATCAGTTAGGCTTTAGTTATAATTAGTTTTTCAAATATGTAATAAAACACAGAATACAATTTGGAATCCCAGTCAACCTTTAAATCATTGTGCTGTGCTCTTTAACTTCTAATCTAATGCTTTCAACGCATGGCTTCAAAAAAATGTAGATTCCTTTTTATCCTTGTCAAGTAGAAATTATGTTTAAACCTGAGATGGAATATATTGACCCTATTGTTTACTCTGTTAAGTGGTTTCAGAACAACCAAAAAAAGTGTTTGTCTTACCAAATCTTATTTGCATATGTCTAATCAATTTCAGTTGTTACAGAACTATAAAAATCAGTTGTGAGTCAACTCCGGTTAAACCCAGTGACAAAATGGAGTGGAAAAAATTTAATCCAATCCTTTGGTCTGTTAGCTATCTTCCATTCCTATTACGGCTCAATATAACTCAGAGCTGACCTTTGTTAAATCTTTAGTCAATTTATATTAGCCCAGCCTTTTTTTATTTTTACCAAACTTGCATTTGCACTCGGTGGGACTGTGACTTTTTGCTGTGACTGTGGACTGCTCCTATTCTGCTTCCTGAGATGCCAGTCTGGGACCAGAGCTACCAGTCTCTACTTACGCACTTAGAAATACTTATGCCAGAAGTTCTGCCTCTGCCACTTCTCTACCTCTTGTCTCCCCAAAATGGGTTCATACCACCTCTTCTTGAGTAGAGAAAGCAGTCATCGATGTAATTTTATGACTGGTTTTGAACTCTGTCTGTGCACAGCATCACAGCTAAGGCTGCACAGCAACACATAAGGAAATCCATCAATGGTACTTTAGCCTAGCACTATGGCAGTGCCACATAGAGAAGAAAAAAACCACATTATGGCATTCTTCAAACAAAAATGCTTCATGCTAAGATAAATGGGAGAAATGACTTTAATTTGGAGTAATTATGCTGTTGAAATATTTTCAACACAACATGATGTAACTTAACCCTGATCACCAGTGCTAACCAGCTTCCTTTAAAGAAGAAATAAGTATTTACTATGGAAAGAGAAGATTATATGTAGTATAGAGAGACAAGATCTAAAATCATCAAAATCTAAACCAAAACCCAATCCTTTAGAGAAAAGGAGTGAAATAGTCACTAGACAAGATGGATAGCTGACTACTATTTATTTGTACAAGAATTGATTTATGTAAGACAGGGATTCTCTTAGGTCTCTTAATGCACCCAGTAGAAGTTATTTTTTCAGGTCATGAAAGTTTGTGAGGGCAAACAGCTTTCAAACTGTCAAAAAGTAACAGATTTTTTGCAAAAGTCTTACAGCACCTCTGCAAATACTTGCAGTCTAATTGAAATATGTACAGGAGCTCAGAAGGGGCAGAAACTTCTATAACAGGCAGAAGTCTGGTTCATGCTGTCATGACAGCAAAACCTGTGACAGTGCTATAGAGTTTTCTATAGACCAGGTGCACTTAATCATAATATAAAATTATTAACTTAAATCAAGTAACTTCTCAATTTGATGAACTTTTTTCCATCTTTGACTGATAATGCTTATTATTCTTTTTCTGGAAAATGCATTTATTCTTCTATTTTTATTCATAACACAATTTTTAATTTTTTATGATTTTGTACCAGCTGGAATTACATTTTTCATAAAAGATCTCTTAATGAGCACAAGACACAGAATTAGAGAAGCTGGAAATTACATGTTCTTCTTGAATTGAAAGTTTTAACTCTGCTTTCCTATGGCATCGGTATTTTCAACACATTATTTAGTGATTTGATTTAATTGTCTTGAGTAGAAGGGATAATAGATACGATGCCAGTAATATTTCAGCTGGCTTTTTTTCTAGAATCTTTTGGTTTGACTTTCTTTTAATTCTGTGAATCATAAGTCACGAGCAAGACACATCTCCTTACTTCCTAAAGTAGAACTTCACAGGCAATACTTTCCACAAAGAATTCTATTGATGGAAGAAGTATTGACGGGCTTCTAAGATTCTGTGGGGAAAAAAAAAAAAAAAAAAAGAAAAAGAAGCGCTGGACTGGCTTTGTCTTTGTTTTAGACCCTGTTCCTTGCAGCATAGCTGAGAGGCAGATATCATGGGTTAGCAGAAGAAAGAATGGATCTGTGGCCTGTGAAGTCTTGGACTGTTTCTCTACTTTTTCAGCTTAAGAAATTATGAACAGTATGAGATGAAGCTGCCTTAATGGTAGTGTATAAGGCTAGTTCAGGACAGATTCCAGCTGTCTTTTACTTGGAATCTGGAGGAAGAAGGAAATTCCTGAACATAACACTTCAAACAAACCTGGCTGCTCTTTCCTGATATGGGAAGAAACAAAAAAACCCCCACATTTGTGCTATTAAATGTAATTTTTCTCAAACTTTGGGCAAATAGCCCACTTTCTTTTGTTATAATTTGGAATGCCTATGAAGCAGAAACCTCCAAGGAGGGTCTGAAACAATTTCCAAGAAAGAGACTGTAATTACTTTTTTAGTGCTTTGTTCAGTGAACTGAAACAAAGCCTTAGGCAAGGGAGAAGTTTGTGCTTGTTTGCCTGTAAACTCCATGTATGCAGTGCCACTACCCCAATACCCTACTGTAAGGTGTGTGTATGATGGTCTGTATCTCAGACCTGATTGGTGCTGCACATTTCGGTACTGCTGCATCATTTACCCAGGGGACCTGCTTTATGGCTCTTTCTGTCAAATTGACATTTTCCAGTAGGTTCCAGAAAACAACAGCAAATTACTGTGTAAGCATATTTCTTGGAAAGAAATAATGAAAATTCAGAGTTGAATTATCCCACATACAGGACTCCAGCTGGAATGTTGCTCAGGATCTCCTGGAGTGATTTGAATTCTGAGCTCTGTTGAGGACAAACACAAGGTGTGTTTTTGAAGATGTCATATTATGAAAGCATAATTAATTCACAATGCTTTCAAAATTAGCTTTTTTTTTCACTGTCAGTATAGTTCCACATAATGAGATAGCAGTCTTTTTTTTTTTCCCCTCCTTCATAGCTGGATAAAGGTACCCCAAAAAAGAGCTTATTCCTTCTGCCATATTTGAAATTCAAAGCTCTTTTGTACCAGGAGTAAAGCCCATATTAAGGAAGATGTCTTTTAGCCCACAGACTTATAATTTGGCTACAAATACGTAAATTTTCAGAGAAGGATCCATATTAAAGAAGTGGGTTGTTAGCCACAGGTTTAGTAGTTAACCATTAAAAGAAAAAAGAAAAAAATTCCCTTCTAGCCAAAAGGAGAACACTTAACAAATTTATCATAGAGTTTGTACGGCAACTTAATGTCATTTCTGGCCCTGACTCAAGCAGATGTGCTGTAATTCCAGAGGAAATGTGGCAGCTCTTCAGGAAACTCCATGGCTGGTTTCTCCTTGTATATATGTCTGTTTTGAGTGAAAGGAAAGGGGCTAACAGGAATAAAAATAGAAATTTTAGATGAGACATTACTGAAAAAATAATTGAAGCAGTTGGTTGTGAGGCTGAGATTGCATTAGAAGTATAACTGAAATTGATTGGAATCTGTGCTATAGCATTATGATAATGAAGTCTGTGGCCTTACCAAAAGATTATAAACATGACTTTTAAACTCCCTTTGATATTCTTATTACAACTGCACTTAAATTCATTATGAGTTGCTAGAAGGTCATCTTGTTACAAAACATGCATAGTTGGCACAACTCAATATGCTCTGGTAAGTCCTAAAAACCAGCTGAGTTAAGAAAAGCATTTGAAATAAATATACTGGATATCAGATCTTAGCTTTCATTATACTAAAGGGCCAATGTCAGTTTTGATCCCTAAAGCTCATTAACATCATCATAAATTTCATTTGTTAACCATAACCTTCTATTATAATAAAGTTGGTTGCTTTCCGCATGACCTGGATCTTTTGTCTTAAATGCACTCATCTCTTAAATTTGCCATGCCAACAGTCACTTCACACTTAATACTTTGGGGAGTTTTTTCTCTGATTTTGTGGGTTACTTTAGTAAAAGAATGCTTGGACAGAAGTGCTAACCAATGACTGTGTTTGAGGTTTAACTTTTTATTAAAATCTGAAGGAATGTAGGTCTCAAAAAAGGCATATATTTCAATCAAATTATTTAAATGTTGTATTTTTGAGGTGCTAAACTAATTAAGTACAATTAAAACATGAGTTACTGGTCTGGAAAAGGTAAGATTTTTAAATCCCTATTTAATATTGTTTTACTTACTCATAATAGTCTGACTGCTTTGTAAGACCATTGGAAATAAAGCAATTTTTACAATGGTATAGGTTTTTGAATATTTTAGAGAGTATTATGAGCGAACCTTGTTACATAAAGAAAATTACTTAAGAAATTTGCAAGGTATTTTACTCAGAATAAGCATGCGCATAGGAACTGTTATTGTGCCTCCCAATACTTGTAGAATGCCAATAGGCGAAAAGACGTGTATGGTACACAAATGTTAGAATCTGGTAAGCATTTAATATGGAACAAATATGCATAGCTGTTAAGAAAATCACTTCGGAGTTGAATAAAGTCTTTCTTTCTTCAGGAGTTTTAGCTGTATCCCTTGCAGACTACTTAAGCAGCAGGGATTCTTCATGTTCTTCGGAGCATATTTCCCCTGATATCTGTCAGAGGTGCCATGGCTCCTAGCAGTGTCAGCCAGGCTTTCTAAAGATCATGAAATTTGCAGAAATTTCTGAAGGCTATGGGAAACTGAAAGCCTTCAATAGTTGTCTCAGTAGTGCTTCAGCCTTCCTCCCTTTCCCTTTCAAACTGCTAAGCAACCTAAAGACAGATGAAAATATTGCCACTTTTTAGGCAATATTTGAATGTAAACATGTGACTCGAGGCAGCAAAAAGCCATCTTTAGATACATATAGATTAAGACAGCCTAGTTCAGAAAATCCAGAGGAACTAACAGCTTTAACTGATTTCCAAAAATCAGTTAATCTTTTAACAACATACATATGCCCTTAGGAAAACTACCATCATCTATTTTTAAGGTATTTGCCAGATAAATTCTTTGGAAGTTGTATTGTAAGGTTTAGTTTTCTCGAAACCCAAAAAAGTCATTCAGATTGTGATATTTGATATTGACCTGTTTACTTCTTTATTTATAAGAGATGAGTGATCGGATGAGGTAGATCCTCGTGGAAGGAGGTGGCAGGTTGTTGCTGCTCTGGAGGACCACAACCCTTCCATTTCAGGAGTGAGACTAGACAGGTCGCAGGCAGATATAAAGAAATAGGCTGGCAGCCTGCAACTATGAAGACGCTACTGAGAGAAGGGATGAGACAGACAGACCTTGGAGGTGGCAGAGATAGTCAATGCAGAAATTGGTGCATCTCAGAAACGTTCTGTAGTGCTACGAGAAAACCTGAAGCAAGCAAACTCTGAGAAGACAAAGATTTTTGTACCTAATCTATCTTAAATGTCTGTCTTGATTTAAAAAGTAAAGTATTCCAATTTATAGGTTAATAAAAAAAGATTGATAAAAGTAATTTTATATTTTAGGATATTCATCATAAAGAAAAATTTTAGATAAACTTCCTCAAAGCCCTGTCTGACTCTGGGTCTTGCCACAAAGATGTACAAGTGAAAAACTCTTTGCCTATGATCAAGGAAAGAAAGAATAATATTGATAAAATAAATATGCTTCAATATTATTTTAATGATATTTTTATGATTATGAAACGCATGTGAAACAGTATGGGTTGCAAAGACCATGTACCTCTTCAAAGCATCTTGTGTTAGTACAGCACCAAACCCAATTTGGATCACAGCAAAACTAGCTTTCAGGCATTAGGGCTTGAGGTGCCCTGAGATTTTGAAAAAAAATGTAGGTAGTTGTCTGACAGATCCTCTGGTCTCCAAAACTCTGATGTCACCTCTTGGTCATTTGTGAATTATCATTCAAAGTCCACTGAAATCAACAAGAATAATTCAGTGAATTTCAAATTGGATTAATATTACATTATTACTCCTATTAGATTATCCAGATGTAAATTATCATTACAGTCTGAAGGAAGTGCTGAAGGGAACTTAACCATCTGTACTGCAGTATCTCAGGAAAATAATGGAAATTCTGGGAGCTGCTAATGATAGAAAAGTGGTAGACCCCCGAACTGTCCTTTATGAGAATGTTATTCTGTATGAGCAATTTAATGAGAGCATTCTGCTCTGCAAAGGAGTCACATTGCATCATTTTAGGATGTTCCTACGTGGGCAGTTTTACTTGCTGTTTATTCCACTCCCAGACATTTGCACACTTTGCATACATGATAATTAATGATAATTAAGTTCTGAACCCCCTTCTAAAGCAACTCAACTACTTCCCTCAAAGAGAATACCTGATCACAGATGATGGAGGCTTCAGAGCCTCTTCCAAATGTGTCTGTCAGGAGTATGGTTTATGCCAAGTTTGGCTCCCCCAACTGACACAAACAATGTATTTGGAGACTTTTCCCTTCAAAGGCCTCATGCCTTGCACAGAAACTCTGGCATCTTGTACAAATGCTGCTCTGGTGGGCTACAAGAACAGTTATTTTGGTACAATGAAATGAGAAGCCACAAACAGACTTTTATCTCATTACTACAAGGAGTAAAGTGTGATTTTGAGAAGATACAAGCCAAATGCTATGGGAAGTGGATGAATTCAGTTTGCTAGAAAGTGTGACAGCCTGTAAAAATTAGAGATGAGCCAGCTACCAGCAATTCACTAGGCACTTGTGTTCTACTTGTGAGTGACTTTCACAATACAGTTTAGAAAAATACTTAGTAATTTTTAAAGGGATTTTTTACTTTGAAGTGTAGTAGAGATTTCGAGATTCATAATGAATTTCAGAATTTCTTCAAGAGTCAAGCATTCAAATGAATTCCTAATGGATTAAATTTTTTAAAATAATATACTTCATATTTGTAGAAATTAGTTTAAGATGACATTGTAACAGTTAAGACATGGAAACACCTTGGTGAACCACTCACACAAGTTTTACAACATTGTGTATGGTATAAGGCACTACAGGTGCAAAAGCTTACCCATATGTCTTCATCTAGAAACACCTTCAAACTGTAATCACCTTAATTTAGTAGCTTCACCTTTACTATGTAGATTTTAATAGCAGCTGGCCTTGTTTAGTAGCTGCACTTATTTAATAGCTGCACCTTTACTATGAACCTTTCCCATGCAAGCCGCAGGGCAAAGTAATTAAATTTAATGAAAACTGTGCTTTCCAAACAAGGATATATGGCTAGTCATATGAAATGGTCAGTAGGCTAAATCATTTGTGGAGAAATTATCCACAGTACAAAGGTTAAGGTACTGTATCTCAAAATATGAATTAAGACTATATTGTAAAGAACATAAATTGCGGAGTTTCCTTGATGACAGCAACATAGGAACTATTCCCTTCCAAGGCCTGGATGTCCCTTCAAGCTCAAGAACCCATGACAGCATTATTCAGTGAATGAGGATGGAGGCTGCTCTCTGGAGCACTGTGGAAATGCACATTTTTTTCAAAATAAGTATCAAAATGAGAATCTAATTCTCACATAATATATCTTGCTTCTCCTGTTAAGGGTGTTTTTAGCACCAGTCTTTGCACTCTGCTCCTTGTATTATGTTAGACAAGGACAGACTTCAGAGCTTGAAGTGATTTAAGGAATAGAAAATAAGCAATGAACTATTGATATACTAACAGGGACACGATAACAGCAGAAGAAATGAACAAAAGAAAATATTGGTCTTAAAATAATCTCCTTTTTTATAAGAATGATTAAAAAGTCTTTAGAAAAACCACCGAGTTCCGTTCACTGGTGTTATTTTAAGACAGAAGCAGTAAAAGATACATGACCTCTGCTAAAGAGACAGTCTTATTTCATCTTTTTGATCAAAATTGGTGAGTGGAACACTACAATGATTTGATGGTCGTGGGTTACAACGAAATAAAATTTTCTTTTGTTTTCAAAGGGAATGAAAAAAAATTAACATTATTTTTATAAAAGATATTTCCTTGATGTTGAAAAAACTTTGCTTTCCACTAATGACAACATTAGTACTACCTGTGGAAATACTTACTTTTTCACCTCAGAACTTTGTGTTCTGGGAATGTAAGCTGCAGTAAAATATCTTGGGATTTTGCCTACTAAAAGGTTCCCTACTATTTTCATCATAGCAGCATAGAAGTTTCATTGCTGGTATTGTTGCTACTTGATATACAAAACATTAATGGAACAATAACACTGTGAGATTTTTATATGTTTTGAATTTCAGTTCTCTCATATTGCTGTGCAAAATGCACAGGCTTTTCCAGTAGATAAAGCGATGTACAGCAGCAGCGAGATAAAAGCTGCAAACAGCAGTTATGAGATGCTTTTGATTAAAAAATGTACTTCATTTGAAAGATAAGCCTCAGAAATTCACCTCAGCTTGTAAAAGCACAAAAATTTATTCTTTGTTGTGCAGCAGTAGCAATTAACTGAAAATATATTTATTTGAGTTAGTAGTTCTCTCTTTTCTGAGAACTGAAAATACTAATTAAGATAACCCTACATGGATACTTTCATTGCTGTGATATTTCTGCATTAATGGAATAAAAAAAAAAAAAAAGGGGAATTTTTACTTATGTATATCCTTGGGAAGCCTGATATTACTCTGTTTCTGGCTGGTAATGTGTAGAGAATAATACATTCGGTTTAATTGTTTTAGAGGAATGTATTGCAGCTGCTTGTCTTCACTGGAATAATAGGAATATTTCACCCTTTTACTCAGTTTTGTAGCAATCCTGCTTATGTTCTATCTTCTCACCCATGCAGTGTGCAGCCCTTGCCCAGCCCAGCAGTTTCAAGTGTAATGCTTTCCACTAGCAGTGCGAGATGTTTCTTGCCCCTGCTAAGAGCAAGGGTGACTTTTTAGCTGACCACCTTTAGTGAGGCTCATGATCCATGAACTTGTGCTAAGCATCCCTAAGAATCCAAGAGCTCATTCCTCCTTACAGAGCATGCACATTTCCATTCATAAAAAGGGAATTTCTGAGATAGGCGCAGGAAATGCAAGACATTGTGTCTCAGTTCTGTGTTTGCTCAGCACAGACCACCTTACATATTCTCTTCTGCCACAGGCAGACATTTTATCGTAAGAGCAGCAGTTAGTGGCCCCTTTACCCTCAAAACTATTGCCCTGTATAACCTCTTCACATGAAATGTTTCAAGAGAAATACTGTTCTACTATACCATGACAAATGTCACAAACACTGAATTCTTGGTAAGAGTCTCTTCTCTCATTTGGACTAGATATTATTTCTGGGCTAAAAAAAAAATTTCTTCAAAATAAACATATATCTGCGAAGTGTTTTTCATTTTGACAAGTGGGAGTTCCTCATCGACTCATAAGAAATGCATTTTGTCAAAAAAGTTTTGATCAGTTCTGTCTGAGAGCATTCATCTATCATTTAGTTGTATTTATTTTTCTGCTTTTTCTATCAGAAGTTGCTATTTGGTACACCCTGTCTCTCTGAAAAAAGCAATATTCTGCTTCAAGGCCAGGTCACAAATGTGAAGATGGAAAGAAGCAATATAATGCACTTTGATAAGTTTGCTCTATCCCCTGCACACAGTTGCAACCATTATCATAGGAACCTGCGTCCGGTCCCCTAACCTGACCTGCCCTTCTCCATAGCATCTTTGATACCCATGCCCTCTGATAGCAAAATGTCCAGGCTAATAATACAAAGGCTTTTTCACCTTCCTTTCCATGGTTGCGGTCCATGGAAAACACAGCTGAGGTAATGATGAGGCCCATAAGCTGCAATATTACCACAGGGCTATGAATATGTTACAGATTTCAGAGACAAAATAATGAAAAGGAGGAAAGAAATTTCTCTTGCTATGATAAATACGGATTTCTCTGGTCTTTTTGAAGAAACATTACACAAGAGAAATTTTAATCACACTCTGGAGCCATTTTCAATGATTCTTGTCTGCAAAATCATTTTTGCAACTTATTTTTATAGTGAACACATGGCAGAACACCTTGTTTGTGAGCAGACATCTTTTCTTCTAAATGTGAGCTTGCTGACAGTCTTACCTGCAGTACCCGAAATGCAATTTGTGAGCCCTGAAGAGGGGAAGGAGAGAGGAAAACACTATCCAGTCTAAATTTTATTATCACATGTTATTCCATTGCCCTCAGCTTGGGGCAGAACTGGGATTCCCATATGAAGGGGAATTTTTACATGTGATTTGTGTAGACACCTCAGCAGAAGTTTTTCGCTTTATTTTCTCCAGCTTTAAACCAATTTTCAGATAAAAAGAGGGTTAGAGATTTTGGCCACTGTGAACATGCATAAGCATTAATAAAGGCAGCTTGCTAAAACTTACAAGGAAACGATAATGTATAAGTGAACCAGGGTATGAACTGGCTTTGTTGGTTTTTAATCTTTTTGCTTCTAACAACATACCCTTTCATGAGTGAGCAATACCATTGTTTCATAGAAGCTGATTTTGGAGAATTTAATCTGTCACCTTCTAAGGAAAGGCTGTGTAGGCATTTTGGGTATGTGCATGCCTGCCTTGTTATTGCAGTTGGAAGGAAGGAGGGCCTGCAAAAACTGCATCTAATAGTATATGAGTATAAAACTGTGAGCTTTCATTAAAATACAGCTATCAAAATGGTTGCATTCATCAGATGACACATGAAAATGGGAGATGTCCTCGACTCTTAGTATTTGACTGGTCTATCAGCATTCCAGGAAAGCCAAGACTCTTGTGCCCAACCAGTCTGTCAGTGTTCCATTAGTGGGACCCTTCACTGAGCAGTCCTGCTGGATCAGAGGGCACTTCAACTGAGTTATGCAGGGACACACACCAACAGCATAAAGGAGACTACTCAGTGGGTCTTCCACTTTATTTGATTATGTTCCCTGCTTCCAGACACTGCCAGCACCTGTGAAGGACTCTTTACAGAGTAATGCTCTTTATTAATAGACAATTGTGGCAGGTTAAGATTCAAGGATTGTCAGTGATAATATCTGATTGCAAAAACTTATTCAAAGCAATGCACAGACAAGCTCTAATCCCCAGTAAAACTGTTCAGCATGCACAGAGTATGGTTCTCCCCCAATAGCAGTCCCTATGGATGACACCACAGGTTCAGGCTGTCAGCTGATCCCAGTAGCTACAATGGAGTATTCCCTGACTTTCTCCCATTCTCAGCTTACTTTTATACTATTTCTTTGTGTTTAGGTGGAGCTTGATGTCATAGTCATACTGATGGTGTAAAATGCTTTTTAATTAAAAGAAATTAAATTCTGTAAAATAACTAATCTTTGTCACTGATTGGTGTCAAATTCACTTGCTTTGCTCTTAAAGGTCTAATCAATAAAAGTATAGAGCACGTGCTCAGTGAGGGGTGGTTGTCCCTTTGGGTTAGGTAACTTTGGGATGGAGGTGTGCATTAATATTGCAATTAGGTTAAAATGAACCAAACCAATTTCATCTGAGGAGAGTGATTTCACCACAGTGGCTGGCTCGGCAGCAAGGCATCTTCTCCCATCCCCCTTGACTGACAAGTGCTATGCAGTTTATCAGCTGCAAAGTCCCATCGAGTTCCCCTCTCCGCGAGGATGTAAACAGTCTGTTCCACACTCCATTCCATCCCCCTTAGCAGGTGCTAAAAGTTGCAGATTGTGGGCGCGGGAAATCATCACAGCATAGGTTTTGAGCATGCCAACTGCATTCCATTCAGGAAGCAGCAACTGCATTTCACCCTATAATTCCCATACCATTATAACTTCTGTTAGGATGTGAGTATAACTACTCAGTTTCCTCTAATTTTACCTCTAGCCATCTTTTCACATCAGAGTTCAACAAAACCTGAATTATCACTTTCTCTCTAGCATTACAATTCAATTACTCCCTCAAATCTGAAGCAATTTTCAAGACTCCATATTTTGTTGTATTTTCAAAATGTTTTAATAGAATATATTCGGTATCTGGAACAGATTACTTGGGGTTTGAGTCAATAGTTGACAATTCTCCTTGGCAATGTATGTAGATTATTTGACAAGTGCAAGGGAAGCCTACACCACTGCAACCCTAGTGTTTAGAGGTTATTGGAGCACATAGATGTGTTTTGACAATTCAGCTTTTCTCATGTTCTTTTTAACTATTAGCAGTTTTATCAGAAAAAGAAGTTGTGTAAGTTTAATTTTATTACCCTTAGAGATGAAACGTAATGTCTACAGTATAATCTACTTTTACACCTATTTGCTGACCATGTATAATTAACAGTAATAGAAATGTGTTTAATTTAATAAAAGCTGATAATTCTAATTTATGAAAATGTTTGTATCGATAATGTATTTATCATATGGCCTATGTTTCAGCATACTGTTGTCACTACACATTTCTTACTAAATTTATTAATTTTATACATGGTTACACCAAACACCCAAAAAATTATAGTAGATAAAATAGCAAAAAGAAAAAAATCCAAAACACATGAATTCATATCTTTTAAAGTGAAGGAGAAGGTTTCATTTGACTTCTGTTTTCTATAGATTTAGGTTCTGCAAACCAGAGTCCTTGAGCTATGCAGAGTATGTGAGGTGAACTAAAGGACAAATATTGTTTCAGGTAGCTGCTGTAAAACTATCACAGAATTCCTGTTCAGTAGAACAGCACTTATTAAGAGAATTATGATCCCATGGTATCTTAATTTTTATCTGGATTAAGATACCTCAGAATCTTCTACATATCAGTATCTGCAAAGATGACAGCATCTCCTCGTATTAAAAAAAAATCCTTTGATTTATAGGTACTGAACTGATCTGCCAACTCCGCAGGAAATATCAGCATTGAAAGTATAAGCCATCTGTGACCTATATGTAAATATAGGTCTCCATATTTGGGAATCTATATTTGAAAATTTTGACACGATTTTAAAAATATGCTGAAATACCTAAGGGCCAAGACTGGGTCTTTCAAAATAGTTATTAAACTACGTTTGTTTGCAAAAATTAAATTTTATACATTTATGTATATTTAGGCTGAGTATTTGTGATGTGTTTGGATTCAGTGTTGCCATTTAAAAATCACTTCCCATTATTGGTGCCTTTGTTTTAGACATTATATTTTGTGTTTTCTTTACATAGAAGTATTTGATAGCTTTTGCCTGAAGTAAGCTGAATGCAGAAGATCTGACAATTCATTGTGCTAGTTTTAAAATTATCCTTGGGCAAATAGTAATAATTCTACAACTATTTAGAGTTTCTTTGGGTTTTGATTTGTGGGTACTTTGATAATTTTTATTGAGCAAAGGAGTGTCTGGCAGTTAGCAAAATGCATAATAACAGATATGCTCTTTTAGTTGCTGAGTAGTGTAAATGTTGCAATTTTCGTTCACCAATCTTGAGATCAAACTCTTTTATAGATAATGGATGTGTTGAGTTAAATTACATGGATCTGCCTAAGGCAGTTTCTTCTTGTATAAAGCAGTGAAGTGTGTATTCTAAAAATTCTTATGTCTGTTGTAGCCCTTTCCTTGCTAAAAAAATTGTGATTATTTTTTTTTTTTACTTCGAAGAATAATTCTATCAACAAGTCTTATGTGCTACTGATAGTTTCAATAAAGTGTACCAGCAAAGTACAGTATCACAGCTCAGCATTAACCATGTCATAGTCAGCAATGAGATATATTTCTAGCTATAAATAAGAATTATAACCTTTATGTGCATTCAATATTATTTCTTCCCTCTTCTCCTAAAATGAAAGCTCTGAAAGGTGATTGTCCACATCTTGGTTCAAGACCTGACTCCTCAAGAACTTTAGAAAAATAAAAAAGGACTATTAATGTTATTTATGTTGTACAATTGGATACTGTAAAGTGATCTAGCTCTGTTAAAGCTCTTGGAACCAAACTAATAAAAAAGGACCACAGTATTCAAACAATTACCTTGTCTGTGCTTAGCTGTAAAATCTCTTCCATTCTCTTTGCTGCTTTTTTTTTTGTCTCTAATTTCTAAAATAATTTGACTTAAGACCTCCAAGTTGTATATTCTTTTTTGCTAGCATTGCCAAAGAAAAACTCCTTTTAATATTAAATATGTGGTTGGAGGTATAAAAAGTCAAATAAAGACCTTGTGACACATTATGCATAAATGTAGAGCATAGCATGAGCAGGGAGAGCGAAATATTTCTCCATGGGATAAGGACATTAAAGTGACAGAAATAGTGAAGAAACTCATCCCTTCCCACTTCTCCTTTTATTTTTATAGTAAAAATGAAACTATTATGAGGGCAGTGCAAAACAGCCTGTCTTACTTTTTGCACAAACTTTAGCAGCAAGGAGTGCACCCTGCAAATGCCTTATCCAGCTTCTCCATGTGTCCACTTTAGATGAAACCATAACACAGTGTTCAGGAGTGCCATACCCAGTGCTGTTTGATGTCAGGAGTATTAGGATTGCCATGAAGCCACGCCAGGAGTATTACCACTGTACTTCCTGGATGATAGAGTTAATTTCTCCTTCCTTTCCTGATCACATCCCTCCATCTCCCTCTGTAGGTAGGACTGACTGGCCTGAGTTCTTACAGGTTTAGCTGTTGGAAACAAGAAATCACTCCCAGTGATTACACTGATATGAATTCTTCATGCGGGATTTAAACCCCCAAGCATTATGGATGAAAAATAATAGATAGACTTTCTATTTTCTGAGTGACAACATTTATTATGAGAGAGGGTAGAATTTAGTAACAAAGGAGACCAGAAACTGGAGCAAAAATGAAAGATTCCAAGATAAGCACGTATCAAGAGGTGGACTCCTATTCAAATCTAAAATAAAAAACCACGAAACCCACACATCTTTTCATTTGGTTTCCGACTGAAGAAAGATTTTTGCAGTGACCCTTGCTATCCACCATCCAGCCTGTCTCTTTGAACCCTCAAATAAATCTGACGAATGCAAGGAGTTACAGATTCACAAAAATTTATGCAAATTTATGGAAGGTGGTGATGAGTCAGTTGTACTGATAGCAGATTTCTATCTAAGAGATCAGTAATAGTGTTATTTAGAAATATCTGATTTTCAGCTAAGTTCCAACTGCACTTGGATGCCTGAGTAGACCAGTGTCAGCTGAACTCAATATAAACCTCTGATCAATGGCTGATCCTTGGAAGGTGAACATGCATCCCACACACCTGAGTCCAACACAGAAAGGAGATTTCAACTCGTTAAAATTATTTCAGTATGTTTATGTTGAAAAACATACTGAAGTATGTATGTTGTCATATTTCAGTATGTCTAAATGCTATTCTAACATTAAAGATCTGGAAAAAGCTAAAATATTTAAAAGGAGAGGAGAGGAGAGGAGAGGAGAGGAGAGGAGAGGAGAGGAGAGGAGAGGAGAGGAGAGGAGAGGAGAGGAGAGGAGAGGAGATGGGGGGGGGGGGGGGGAGAGGAGAGGAGAGGAGAGGAGAGGAGAGGAGAGGAGAGGAGAGGAGAGGAGAATTGGGAGGGATCTACAACAGCTGTCTAGTTCAGCTGCCTGACTTCAAGGCTGACCAAAAGTTACAGCATGGCTTTAAGGACACTCTCCAAATGCGTCTTAAACACTAACAGGCATGAAGCATTGTTCACCTCTATAGGAGATCTTGCAAGGTTTCCCACTCTCTCAGTGAAGAAATGTTTCCTCACATCAAGTCCAAACTTAATCTGATGGATGCAGCTTTGACCCACTCCCACATGTCCTGGCACTGGGTACCAGTGGGGGAAGAGCTCAGCACCTCCCTCTCCACTTCACCTTCTCAGGAATTTGTAGGGAACTGTGAGGTTGCCCCTCAGCCTCCTCCTCTCCAAACCAGACAAGCCCAGAGCCACTCAGAGGACAGGACTGCTGGCTCCTTCTCCAGCTTTGGTGCCCTTCTTGGGACATGTTCATATATCTTAACATTGTTTAGAAATGGTGAGGCCAAGAACCACATTGAGCCCCAGGGAACACCACTGGTCATAAGCCAGACATAGCCTCATTCTTTACAGCTCACTGAGCCCTGCCCCTCAGCCAGCTCTTCACCCAGTGCACCATCTACATGCTCATCTCACAGTTAGACAACTTGTCCAGAGGATGCTGGGAGGGACAGTATCAAAATCCATAAAAACTGCATCCACTGTCTTCTCCTCATCCACTAGGCAGGTGATCTAATCATAGAAAGATATCACACGATTTAATATATAAAACATATAAATATGTGTTATCACTTACTATATTATTATAATATTATATACTATGTGGTTACTGAGAATAATTTAAATATGTGTATTTAAATATTTTTTATTTCCTGGAATATACACATCTAGGCAATCATTCACCTTTTCCTTTAGTTACTTATATAAGGGTCATCTATATAGTACCTTGTGGCAGAAAACTGACATGGTCCAAATGAACTAGGCATGACTACACAGAACAGACTGTTAGTGCTGGTATCCCTGGCTACAGAGGAATGCAGAGCTCATTCCACAGCTACCCACTGGCACAATGGCTATTGTAAAGAAGCTGGACAGATTCAAAGTAACAAAGCTGATGTCTCAGAACTGGACAAAGTACCAGCACTTTGCTCTGACCTCTAAAGCCTCTGACTGCCACTGAGTAGTTTACATTGTCTGTCCTCTGTAAACTTGACAGTAGCTGCTCATACACATGCAGGTCAATCACAACAGGTCTGCCAGAGCAATAACAAATGGGTCATACTGGCAGCCAGTCTTGATCTCCCTGAGATAAGAGTCAGAGAGTTTGGCCTCATTATGGAGGTTTGGCCTCTTTATGGAGGTTTAGCCTCTGGGTGATAGTTGCTTGCTCAGAGGAATTTTCTTGCTTGCTTACTTTATCCACGGCCATGCTGCAGGGACAGCTGGCTAATACAGAATCAGATCGAAACTGGTCGCAACAGAGTTAATTTGGCCCTTCTGTGAAACTGTCTTCTCCAAGAGATGCGTGCTGGTAAGGAACTGCTCACTTTGTTCAGCTCCAAGCAGATATCTTCCAGATAATCCCCACTTTGAAATTCTTTTCAGGCGCTGTAAGAATGGTAAACTGTCCCCCTAGACTGGTTGTTTAGATCTTCAGTTACGAAACTTCTCCTTCTATCCCATGTCCCACTGTGCTTATGCCTGGATTTAGGGCATTTACCTCATTTTGGGAGAAGCTCTTCCACTCACAAACTGCCTACTCAGAATAAGAGCAGCATGAGACTGATTGTTGAAAGGGAAACATATTTTGCCAGCAGACATTACTTGAAGGGCAGACAGACAGTAACAATTGTTAACTAGGGAATATATTCAAGAGTAGAATTGAAGCCATGTCAGTAGTTGATTTTGAAGTTTAAAAGCTGAATCCAAACTCTTTCCCAAGTTCATGTCCATCTCTCACTGATTCAGAAAGAGAATTTTAATGTAAGTCTTTCATCTTCCAGAAAAATACTTTGGTTTTCTCATGGGCTATACAGTATTAATAAATACTATTTTCTCTCCCATTTCTGCTCTTCCATTCTGCAGAAAACAGATAAATATTAATTCAGAGAGAACATGGAGCTAGCTGTTCATGAGGAATCTGCTTGAAAGCAAGAAATAAAAGTCCAAAATCCCGCTCTAAAACAGAACTCAATCTTAGACCCCAGGCTCCTGAAGCTGTAGGGCCTCAGCATTTCATTTGCTTTCAGCGTTTCACTTGAGGAGCACTAGACTTCTATAGTTTACTGGTAAGACCCCCTAGGAGGCTAAATGTGAAAACAAACCTATTGCTAGTATACTTCAATTCACTAGGCAGGGTTTGCTTCTCAGCTGCACAGGGCTGTAAGTCTGGGAAGATTATGAAAGTAAAAGTAATTTTTACAGGGAAATTTTAAATTAGTATTTCTGGGTATCTACTCTCTACACCTTGACCACAGCATGGGGATTTTGAATAAGAAAGCACCAAGGCATACCAAGGATGCTGAAGAGTCAGCTTGAGTTTGGCCACTGAAGAAGAATGCTTTCTATGTAATTCTTCTTCAATCCCATTGAAAGAAGCTATGAAAAGAGCTGATGAATGCAAACTTCAGTGGCAAGCAGATCAACAGAAAGAAGTAGTTGAGTTCAAATCTGCATTAAATATTTTCTGCTGAACATGCAGACAGGATATATTCAGAGAGGACTATTTGATTGTGTAGATTGAAAAAACAATTCAGGAGAGTAGACGATCCACCTGATAAGGTGTCACCTGATAAGTTTGGAGTTAATAATGTGCGCCATTATAAATAATTTAAACACAGAATGGAAAATAAAAATAAACCTACTGCCATGAATAAGTGATCTGTAATTCCTCAAGTTTGTGGAAGGTAGTTTCTTGTCCCAAGTACACAGCGAGACAAGAAAAGATGCCTTCTTAGACTAGTTTTTTTATGAGTAGAGAAGGACTCATGGGAGATGTAATGGTAGGTGACTGAGTCACAGTCATCCTGAGATGGTTGAATTTAGAACTTTTGGTGTGATAAGCAAAAACATCAGCAGAATTGATGCCTTGGGTTTCAAGAGCACGAACTCAAAGCTGGTCAGAAAGTTAGCAGTGTTCCCTGGGAACCCGCAAGCTAAGGTGCCCATGTGTGGTGGCCAGTTTTGAAGAACTACCTTTTAACAGCATAGGATCAGGAAATCCTGTTGTGACCTAACTCAAGAAAATGTGTCAAAAGACCAGCTTGGCTGAACATTGGAAGTCAGGAGGAAATATGAATTGTATGATCTTTATAAGAGAAGTCAGGCTTTGCGGAAAGTTCACAGGTGGTCGATGCCCTGTGCCTGCCAGTGTTTAAGAGGAATTTGGACAATGCCCTTAACGCCATGCTCTAACATTTGGTCATCCTTGAAGTAGTCAGGCAGTTTGACTAGATGATTGTTGCAGGCCCTTTCCAGGTGAACTATTCCTTCCCTTCACATCCCTTCCTTTCTTCTTCCCCTCACTCATTTCCCTACCAGTATGTGCTGAGGTAATCTCTGAGGACACTTCCTCCTAGCCCTGCACTACCAGAAGGGATTGAGTAGCCATAAACATGCCCCAGCCTAGGCATTGGGTCTCTCACCTCATGTGGTAAAGGTATGTACCTCTGATGGGGGTGAGACCTGTGGATCACCTTGAGATCATTGGACCATCTATGCAAATTTGCAAACAGCAGGTGTAGAGTGCAGTTTTTGAAAGTCTCCTGTGCTCATCCGGTTTCTCTAGGTTTCCTCAGGATGGCAATACCCCACACCTCATGCAGGACATGCTCTGGAACTAAAAGTTTTAAAATTTTTTTGGAGGTAAGCAGTACCTGTTCATTACCCATTCAATTATTTTTCTCCTCATACTAATTTTTTAAAATGTGTGAGTTGTTTTCCATGGAAAAACATACTAAACCACACTAGCCAGAACAGCAGCACTCTCTCAGAGAGAAGGTCTATCTGGGCCAATACTCTGCTTCCCAAGTGGACAACCACTAATCTCTTAAACTGAGCATAAGAGTAATGCAAGTCTTCTTCTGTCAGGGTCCTGGGGTGGGAGTTTCCCTCCCCTGGGACCCCCACCCCCACCATCTCCTGCCAAGGGCCCAGGGGATGTGTCACAGCTCCACCTGGGACCTTCAGTCCCTGCCTGAGCCCTGCTGTAGGTGTGCCCAACTCTGTCCCTGTCTCCTGGGTGGGCCTGGGACCTGCACTGCAGAGCTGCTCTCCGGGGTGGAGGCCTCAGACCTGGGTCGAACCTTGTCATGCAGAGCTCTGGGAATAACATAACTGTCCTGTTCTGTTCCATTCTACGCCCTGCACTATGAGTCAAATAACAATGAGCCTGTTTCTTGCTTGATGTTTCAGAGGTTTTCAGATCAAAAAAAAAAAAACCAAACCACTTTAAAGGACACAGAGAGGTTAAAAATTGGAAATGGCATTTTATTTTAATTTTCCAAATTTGTTTCAGAGGTTCACATCAAAGAGGAGGAAGCTTTGTAGACTCCAAGGGTAAGTCCCCAGGGTGGGTCCTTGGGCCTGAAAGGTTGATCATTTTCAGACCTGCAATATTTGGGTCCACACCCAAAGTACAGCCAGGCAAGGAATAATTCTTCCAAATGGGAAAAATACCCCATTGCTGATCTCATCATCACACCCCCTTGTCCCACTGAAACCAAGCTTCTTTGAATCCTCTATTAAACACACTGATTGGCCATGTTTATACAAGATACTAAACATGATTCAGCCATGGGTCAAAACTTTCACAACTTATTTTTGACTTCAATCTTTGAGAGATATTTGCTTACCTTGATTTGTGGGAAGAAGTTAAAACCTTATCTAAAGCCCTGAAAAGTCTTTTTTTCCTTTAGGATTTAGTATTTTGAGTCCTGAAAGAGTAAGGATGGTACTATTTCTGCCGTTTTGTAAGTTAGCACCAAAGTTCATCTGTATGTTCAGACTATATAAATAAGGGTGTTTGACCCCCATACATTCACTGTTTGATGTCTGGAGCTTTGCGGAGATGTAGAAAGCATGCAGGATTTCCTCACCGTTCCTCACAATGCACCAAGAGAAATTTCCTACTAAACCACGTATGGTGAGGTCTTCTTGGAAAGAAGTACTGAATTGTTGTGTCTTGACCAACTTTTCCCTTGCACTTTGACAGCTCTTTTCCTCCTTTGGCATTCATCCTTGATAACTTTGAAAGATTCCATTCCATTCCATTCCATTCCATTCCATTCCATTCCATTCCATTCCATCTAGAATTACAGTACTCCAAAAGTATGTATTTATGATGCAATTACTTTCCTCTAATCTGCCCTGAAATTTTCTAATGTATTTTGCACACAATGTAATGTCACTCTTAAAACAGCAATTATTGTGTGTTACTAATTAAGCCCATTTAGCTATTGTAAGAATCACACTAGAAATGTGCCGTTTTCCTTCCCAGCTCTCTCTGAAATGTTTCTGCCAGTCTTTCTTTCAAGAGACTATTTACTTTCATACTCTATCCCTTCAAACATGTGCCACTTTGCAGTTAACTTTCTTCTCTTAACTTTTGGTAAGTATCAAAGTGCATCTTTTTATGTGTCCAAAATATATGATAAATGATTTACATTTTCTTTGCAAAGTTTTTTCATTATACTTATTTAAACAGTCTATATGAAAATTCTACATGTGAATCTTGTTAGGATTTTTTCATTAAATCCATGTCAATTATTCCCTAACAACATGTATGAAATAGTAAACAATTGCTTGCTGTATTTTCTTACTAAGATTTAGAAAGCTGCAGTCCTGATTCTGCAAAAGGTGAACATATAGGCTGATCTTAATGCTTAAATATGCATAGAATTCTACTGAAGGAAGAAAAAGCATATATTGTTTTTTACATATATATAGAATTTAAAGTAATTAAAGGAACTCATTGCACCCTCTGTTTTCATGTTTAAATTGTTCCCATGAGGTACAGTCGCAAGAACATGGTAACTGGCTAAAGCACACAATTGTCATTGTTTCGCTGTTCCATTCCAAGTTACACTAAATAGTTTTGGTATTTGGCCCTTGGAAAATTGTACTAGGTATATAAGGCTTTGCAGGAGCTGTTTACTGCACAAATATATCTCAACCAGACGAGACCTGGGCTTGTTCCAAATGCCTTTGTTCCACTCATGGATAAGGAAAGAAACAAGCTTTCTAAGCTTTCTACTCCTCTTCTGCAGACATAAACGAGCTTTCAGTGGTGCAAATACTGGCAGGGGGTTATTCTGTGGGCCCTGGTTGTGGACCTTTTCCATCTGAAGGAGAGATAAACTTGCAGTGTAAGAGTTGTGCTAAGAATTCACCTCCACAAGTCCAACACTGAAGGTAGAGCAGGGTTTTTATCAGTAATTCTTGATGAATTTGGGGCACATGGGAGGAAATTACAAACAATTTCCCCTCATTTTTCAGGATTTGACCAATGTATCATCTGCTTGCTTCTTTTTAATTAGTGACATTATTTTCCCTCTCTGTTTCATTTTAATAACTAATCTTTTTTTTTTTTCCCATAACCAGATAAAGAGATTGTTGTGGTTGAATAGCATCTCCTTTTAATGTGTTGCACCAATGAAGCACTTTCTAATTAATATTTTGTTCAGTGCTCCCCATTATAACATTTTGTTGTGCTTGACAAAAAAGACAATAATAAATTTTCCATCAGGAGAAATCTTTTGGTAAGTGCCAAAGCCATTTGTTTGCCCACAGCTGGGATGTGTTATAGTTTAGCCTTCAGTGGCGCCATGCCAGCAATTTCCTATGGAGACCTGGAATAGTTAATGTATATTATGTGCTGAGTATGCCACATACACATGGAAATTAATTGCTAATCCCTCCCAAAAAAGTCTTGATTGCTCCTTTTCCAGATGAATTCAAAAAGCAAGAAAGCATAATACTGAGAATTTCCACTGTACAGCAGTGCCTGAAATGAACTTGTAATTGGGGCTGTAGTACAAGAAGTTGCTGGCAAGCTTAAATATTTTACGGAATGAAAAAACAATAGGAAGGGGACACTGTGTGTCCCAGTATGACCATCATGATCATGTTTAGAACCCGAGAGCCGTGTATTTTCATTCTTTTTGAGAAATTGTTTTCTGCTTGACATAAAAGTGCCTTTGTGTCTTTTCTGGCTTCTTTTTATTCCATTTGGAATCAAAGCAATTAATTTATTTTATTTTATATTGAATATTAGGGTATTTTGTGATTTCATCCAATGAAAAACTTGGTGCTTTGGCTTCAACATCATTTCAGCAAATAGCTATTTTTTATCTTACTACGAATGCAATTCTTTAGAAAAGCCATCTGGCCCATCCTAGGCATGATGTGCCAAACTTGGAGTGTGACAGAGTAGTGTTTGAAAGATAAATGAGTAAGTGTGTGTGGTCCTCTTGGAATTTCATCATCTGCAACTCCTGCTCAATATCCTCTTTCCCAATAATTTTGATACTGTTATAGCTGAGGAAAAAAAAAGTATGATTTAGAGTCATGGAATCATAGAACAGCCTGGGTTGGAAGGGACCTTAAATACCATCCAGTTCCAACCCTCCTGCCATGGGCCGGGACACCTTCCACTAAACCAGATTGCTCAGAGCCCCATCCAATTTGACCTTGAACACTTCCAGGGATGGGGCATCCACAGCTTCTCTGGGCATATTTACATTTGTGCTTGTCGTGGGGTTAGTCAAAACTTGACAGACAGCCCTCTCAGCCAATGCGCTTCTCGAAATTTTACATATTTAAGCCCCACGGAAGGCGGGAGTTTTAGGAGATGCAGTTTCCCGGCTCAGGTGGGTGCAGGGCCGGGAGTGAAAAGGAGAGGGGTGGGCCCCGTTCCTGGAGCCTGTGGGCCCGGGGACGGGGCGCCCCTGCCTCCTGCCTCCTCCCCTCCTTCTCCTGGTGAGGAGGGGGGCAAAGTTCAGGGGCCCCCAGCCTTCCGTTCCGGCTTGGTGCAGGGACGGCAGAGACGGAGGGGTGGCCCCCCCTTCCCCCGGCCTGCGCGGCTGGGGACAGGGCTCCTGCCTTCTGCCCCCTGGGGATTTCTTGCTGCAGCACGGACTCAGATTTATAAGAGGGGAGCTGCTCTCCTGAGCTGCGGGGGTGCG
Organism: Monarcha castaneiventris obscurior; assembly: GCA_026261815.1. Classification (NCBI taxonomy): domain Eukaryota; kingdom Metazoa; phylum Chordata; class Aves; order Passeriformes; family Monarchidae; genus Monarcha; species Monarcha castaneiventris. Next base: position 48,492,492 of record JAMPIT010000230.1, on the reverse strand, counting down.
TCCGAGATAGAGCCCTCGAACAGCCAGTAAACTTCGCGGCGAACAGGAAGGACCCCCCTCTCTCCACATGGTGCAGCGTGGCAAAAAGAAGCGAGGGAACACCCTGGACATGGCGGCTTCAGAGCCAGGGAGAAGGAGAAGGCGGAGTCACGTGAGACGGAGCTGCTGCGGCAGCGCTGTGGGTGTGTGACTCGCGCGGGAAGCTTAAACATTTCCCTGCCTTGCTGTGGATGAACTATTAATATTACAAACTGTTACGTCTCTTTAGTTCATGTTAAATGGGGGGAATGGGCATTTTTATCAAATGGCTTGTAAAAAGGGTGAAGAGTGCCGAATGCCAGGATATATATGAAAGCAAGGGAAGGCTTTCAAGACTTGGTGGCAGAGGAAAGCCTACGTTCAAGCTGAAAGGGAAAATGTTTCATCCTTAAAAAACCCATGTAAAAGCCTGTTGTATCAGCAGTCGCAAGGGCTGTGAGGGCTCATGACAAGAGATGTGTTACACTGTAGCAGAGAATGTTTAATTGTAAGCAAATCTGCGAAAGGTGGCAGTTTGGAAAACCACACAAGAAAGGGGAAGCCCCTTTTTTCCCCCCTTTCCTAGGACTGTGACCCTGATTTGGGAAAGCGGAAAAGTGGGGGGTAAGCTCTGAAAGTCTGTTCTGTTGTTCTTAACATCTGGGTGTTAATTAAACTTTTTTTTTCCCTTCTTTCAAGTTGTGTGCCTGCTTTGCTTTTCCTCCTACAGCTTATCTCGCTGCAAGGACATCGGGGGGGAGGGCTACTGCCCATAGTTAACCCTTAAACTACTACACAAATTGGTGTTCCGCCCGGGGAACCAAATTCAACCCGCTACAGTGCTTTAAAAAAAACAAACCCCAAACCCCTTGTTCATTTGATAGTCAAGAGTCCCAATGCTACTGATTGTCTTCTGTGCATTTGTAAGACTCCAGCTTAAATAAGAGAGAGAGTTCTTTCCTTGAAGTATCTGTACTGTAAACTCAAAGATATTCTTTTTATCAGTTTTTGTGAGTTCAAGACCATTGCATATTCTGTGGTCCCAAGCATAGTTTTCTTTGGTGACTCCTCCATCAGTGCATTATTCTGTTTACAAGCCATTGTATTTGAATGGAATAACTAACTTGTGGTTAAGGTAAATCATGGATCCCTTAAATTCCCACCTACTGAGTGATTTTTCACACATATAATTTCTCAAAAGACATTAATTGATCACATTGCTATAATTTATTTATCATGAAGAAGGATTTTCCTTGGAATCCACAGCATCTGAACATCTGTGCTTGTACTAGTTTGAAAGCAAACCAGTGAGAGACTCGAAATTAGAACTACAATTTAATAAAAAGATTAAAAATAAATGCAATAGTACAAAAACACTGACAGAGTCAGGATACAAACTGACACCCTGTTGGGCAGGGTGGTGGCAGCAGGCCGATCAAGTGGTGGCTGCAGTCCCCTTGAGGTGATAGATGTGGTTCTGTTGAAGCAGTGATCCTGTAGAAGGGTCTGGTCTTCCTCTGAAGGTCCAGTGGTGGTTGTGTAGCTCTTGTCCTCTGGGAATCCCGTAGGTAAGGGCTGACTATGGCGTTCCAAACCTCAGATTACATCCAGGTTCCTCCCCCTGGGCGGAGCATCTCACAATGGGATGATGTAATTTTACAAGCCATGCAGGGAGGCTTGATAGCCCATTAACAGAAAAATATCTCTCTGGAGGGAGTTATCAGGGATGTGTCCTGGAAGAGACAAAGAACACTGCCCCACCTGGTTTTAACAGCTGGCTCATTAGCAGAAGATACCTCCCAGAGGGAGTTACCAGGGATGTGCCACAGATGAGATAAAGAACATTGCCCCTCCTGGTTTTAACAGATGGTGATAGAACACATACTTACGGTTATATCTTACATTGTAACCTAAGACAGTGCTCCTGGTGGGTGACATTAGAGTGAAGATGGTAAGGAACCAAATGGAAGAGAGTGAAAAAATGTAGAAATAACCTATTTTGATCATCAGAGTTTGGCTTGTGGTCTGCTGCTGTTTTCCTCTTCTTTTAAAAGTAGCACCTGTGTATGTCCCATGAAGAAAATGAATTTATGTGCTGTTTGTTTTATGCTTTTGAAGTAATGTGACAAGCATTAGTCTTCACAGCAAGACTGATATTCAGTACTTAGTATTTCCAAAAGAGCCCATAATCATCATTCCTGAGGTGCAGCTAATGTAGCCAATTTGCAAATGATAGAAACAACAGAAAGGGTAAGGTCCCTCTTTTCAGGGTGTCATTTTCACTCCTACAGATTGGAGAGGGACACATCTAGTCATTTCTGAAAACTAACTGGTCTTCTTATTTTGAATGCATATTTTTTAACCAGCTCCCACTAGGAAGAGTTGATCTGAATGATTTTCTCTTGTAAAAACCCAGTGATGCTAAGAAGGACGGCTGAGAATAGGGAATAGTCAGCTCTGAGTTGTCTGTGGTATAAAACTGCCTGACTACAGTACTTGATGTCACCAAATAAATCAGGAAGTTTATGTATTTTTTGAATGTTGTTTTCATCATCTGCTAAAACAGAAGGCAACAGAAGTGCAGAAGACAAAACTGAAACTCAACAAGAAATGAGGACAGGCTCCTTACGGTTTTTTTAAGGATATTTATTACCTTTAACTTCAAAGAGACAAAAGGAGGAATCAGGCCTGAGAGCAGCCTGTTGTGAGAGGTTCAGCCACTGCAGGAAACTGGGGATCTTTCTCCTCCCTCATTCATTCTTGTAACCAAAGATTAGGTTTCATTATATTATTTGAGCTAAGGGAAATAGGGAAAGAAAATACACTTTTCGAGTAGGCTTTAAAATTTTAAATTTAAATGCCCTTTTATAGGAGGCAAGTAATCATCAGTTACTCAATGATTTACACATTAGAGTGAGGCCATGATCTTTTTGGCTGTATAAACAAATGTGGCAACAATGCTAATGCAAACCCTGGATTTCTCTTTTTCCGCAGTTTTAGTGGTAATTTTCTGTTATTTATTCCAGAGCGTATAATTTCAGGAAAACCACTTATTCAAAAGCACTAGCACTGGTTTTCCTGGGAAAAAAACCCAACAAAACAACAGAAAATTTCCATTAATTTGATTGCAAAAATTTCAGCTCATGATATCTGTAAATTTTGTTACCAGTAGTGGTTTAAAACTCTTTGGTGGAGAATTGATGAAGAACAATGAGATTCCTTGGTTGGGTGAACATTAATACCAATGAAAAGATGTCTTTGGTAGAGAATCTTACATATATACACTAAAGAATAAAGTAAGAGTGGAGATTTCTGAGACGGAAGTTTACAGAAATAATTGTAAGGGGACAAAAACCCCCAAACCCAACATCATAAAAGCAGCAGAAATAATGAAAAAATAGTTTAGGTACAGAGATCAAATTCTTCCATGCATGAACAGAATTGCATATGCAATAATAAAAAATTAAAACAACTTAAAATGTAATTGTCATAATTATAATACTGTAATTTATAAAATGTTAACTACTATGAAACATTTATTGTGTTTGCTGGGTACCTCTAGAATACATTAAAATAATAAATGATAAATAGTTATGATATTATTCTATTCCCAACTGTAGAATTAATCTCATCACCCTGCTTGGACTGTTGGGTTTCCAGTATCATAGAAACAGGACTTGTGGAAATATTCTGAATAGAGAACTTTCTAAAAAGTGAATGCTGCTAACTGGCAGTATTTAACTCATGGAAAGGATTGCTCTATCTGGACTAATTATAATACTGCTTATTAGAATTGTTCAGTGCTAAGTTCAGTTTCATAAGGGAGGATAATAAAATCCCAAATGATTTTATTGATGAAGAAACTCAAGTGTGGCAAGTGAAACTATTTGCCCTCGTGTCAGAGCCAAAGCCAGTAAACCACTAATTTTCCCATTGGAAATTTGCAAAATATACTTAAAATCTCTCAGCAATGCTGGGGGGCAGTGTGAAAATTGCTATGGTAGAAATGAACTTCCTGAATGCCTTTGAAATACTTCTCATAGCCTATAGGAAACCAGGGGCTAGGGGCACAGTTCTGGCGCTTCTCTTTCCTTCCTATTGCTACACTGTATTAGCAAGCAATAATTAATCTTAAGAATTTCTTTTGTTGTTTTTAATGGCTGCAGTTCTCCAGAGAGCAGTGTACACAACCACATATCTATGTAATGACAGTGAGAAGATATTAGTCCTTTCCATCTTGATTGAAGTAGGTAAACCCAGGGATATCTTCTACCAATTTGTGATTAGCAATTTATGATCAGTTATGATCCAAGCTACAGAGCACTTAGGAAGCTCTTCTTTCTGTGTTCTGACTGGCTGTATCTGTATTTGTCAGACCTCTCTGTCCTTACAACTCTACTTGTTAAACTGAAAAAGCTCTGATGGATGCAATACTGCCAAGAATGGAAATTATCACAAAGGAAAAGAACACTTAGGGGAAATTTAATGCTCAAACCACCGTGGCCAGTAGCGTGGTAAGCAACTTGACTTATTGTTGAACACTTTTAGGGAGCTTAACTAATGAAAGTAGTTCTTACCGGAAAATAAATCCTGTTTGTGAATTACTCTGGGTAATTACAGGTGTTTATTTGGCCCCAGACCAATCAGATAGGTTCGGTACATCGCGCAAGACAGAACTGTGAATTTACAGTACTGCTGCTCATAACACTACATGGCTCACACGCCACCCCGTGGACAATCGTGGAAAATTTAGTATTTCTTTTTACTGCTCCTGGTAATTCATTCATATGCTTGCCACATTCTGGGAGAAATTTCTCAGATCTTCTTTTTTTTTTCTTTAGGATTATGTGCATCATTTCTTTGGTGCTGTAATAGCCTTAGAGGAAAAGTTGCTACAATGGGTAGAGAGCACGTCAAACATTTTGATTCTATAGTGCCACAATGTTATATGCCTTCTTTGATGTAGCAATGAGCTTCCTACACAAATGAAGCAGCTCCCTATGCATCCTTACTTAGTGCCAATGCTCTTCCTGATAGAACAACTTCTCACTGCTACTGTGTTAAAGTAGTGCCAAGGAATTGGAGAATTACATTCGAAGACCTGAAACTTACATTAGCAGCTTATTTTTATTGCCTTTCTTTCGTGGCAAACTTGTTAATAACACAAGCTAGATTATAATTTTCTCTACTGAAATTGATTAGCTTTGAACAATTTTTTTATAAGAGGAAAAAGAGCCATTCTTAATGGAGAGCCACATTCTCTATTTGTTGAGAACATATGCCAATACACTTATCCACAGTAAGGGCCATCTTCACAGACTAACTGAATTCAGCAGTGATGTGCAGACAAAATCTGTTACTATCTGATTACTCTGGACTATAAAGCAGTAGATATTTCAGATTTTCCATCAATATTGTTGTTCCATTGATACCATACCCAGTGTTCTGCAAAATTGTTATGTCTTAATAAGTTTGCTTTTGAAATGAGAAAAAATAGCTAGGATATGGTGTATGTGACTTAATTCTTGGGATGAGAAAAAATTGGAGAAGTGGACAAAAGGACAATTCACAATGTTCATTTCAAAACACTGACATGGGGATGTTATAAACGGAACACATCAAATTAATAATTTCATTGTAATAGAGTTCAATACCTATCCACTGGGATGCATGCGGACAAAAGGTATGTATATGTTTTATAAAAAACAGTAACATTTGAGTCTTCTTTTACTTGTACAATTTAAGAAACTTCCCTGAGTGAAGTCAGATTGCACTAGGAATAAGAAAAATCAACATCTTACAAGATAGATGTATCTGACTGATAGACGGTTCTAGACCAATTTTATTCGTATGCACTCCCTATTGATGTCAAAAAACACTTGTGTAAGGATGACTAGAACAGAAGTAGGCATGTTGTAGAAGCTGTAGTTTTTAAAGTTTTAGTGATCAAGTAAGATCAATTTTACTTTTGCTACGTAAAACAGAACACTTTTAACTTTTTTTTATGTAAGCATATTTTAAGATAATAGCAACAGTTAATTTTATTTACTTCTGACCAGAATAAGAAGTTATTTAGTTTTATCAATCATTTTGTACAGTCAAAGTCTTGCTCATATACCGCATGCTGTCAGAGGAGAATTTTCAGTCTACAACAGATGTGCAGTGGAAATGTTCATCAATGTCTGCAAGATGCAGGGTGTCTACTAGTAATTTTTTCCCCTTTCATTTACTACTCTTTGGTGACTAGTAAATTAGGGGGAAATTGGTTTTAACACTGCACAGAAAGAAAATTTTTGACATTTCTTTGCATTCAGTGTGTAGAGCATATGTGGGCTTTTGGGTTAAATCCAATCCACCTTCTCAAATGCTTGCACTTCTGTTTGTGTCTGGTGAAATCTTTAGTCACAAGCAGTTGACGTAATAGAACAGTATTGGAAGGAAATGGTTAAAAATGGAAGAATGGTGAGGAGGACAGTATATGTGCTCAACTGGCCTTGCAGGTGGAAATGCCAAGAATTTCAGGGTGAGAAAACTCCATTTATTATGCCTAGTGTTGTTCATCCTCTGCCCATTTCAAAAAGTAGAGTGCCTGTGTAGAGATAACTTACTCTTACAGACATGCTTGAGCTTCCTACTGGGAGAGTTAGATCAAAGGCTCAGTGGTTACGACAGCACAACCTTGTGATAAACTGTGTATGCATGGAGCATTTTGATATATTGGGGCAGGCAGTGCCCCCCCCTGCCCAGGAGGATGAACTGAGCCTAATGGATCTGGGTGTCTGTGTGTCTCTGTCCCCTAGGATGACCTGAGCCTAATGGAGCCTGTGTCCCCGTTTGTCTCTGCTGCCCGGCGTTGTCAGAGAGGTAATGAAATAAATCTCCTCTTTGCATTTCAGCTCTAGTTTGGTGCTCGCCCTGGCTACCTGTATGTTCTAATTCACACAAACATCTCATCTATTCAAACAGTTTTGGCTATGGGATTTGTTTGGTTTGGTCTGGACTTTTTCCTGCTCTGGTGAACCATGGACAAAGATACATCCTTTTTGGGGATGCAGAATTGCTGGACACCATTTTGAGCAGGCTTAGGATGGTTCTCAGGAGTAAACTAACACAGATCCCTAATTCCTCACCAAAGGCTGCTTGGTTCTAGTAGGGTAACTTGGTTTATGACCAGATGTACTCTACATTTTGCTGCCTGTAGTTTACACTGTTAAAAGTGATGAGAAATTAACAATATTACAGTGTATGGAGAGCATATCCTTTTACAATACTATCATTTTTTAGTGAGGGGAGAGCATGTTTGTTTTATGTGAAGATTGAAGACAACAAATTTGTGTGATTATTTCTATCATTGTCATGAAAGGAGTCAAACTCTATCTGAGAGAGTTGAGACACAGGCTGAGTTGAATAACCTGTCACACTGTCCCTTTCCTACCTGTGGCTGCACAGAACATCTGCAATAAATATGGGTATCTTAATGTATTAATAAAATATATGTAAAATAGCAAAAACAAGGAAGAAGATCTTATGAGGAGATTCTGTGCTCCACATATCCCAAATTCTGCATGCATTGGCAACACAAAAGGTTATCATTTTGAAGTAAAATAAAATTTGTCATTTACCGCATAAATACTTCATGGATATTTTCCCCAGTGACATTTGTAGAATGGGGCTGCAATCCCTCATCCATCCTCTGCGACAGAACAGGATGAAAGTATTTTTGCCAAGAATGTGTAATAAGAATTTTGTTTCTGGTTTTCATGGAAAACACAGTTACTCAGAGTAATTCAAGAAGCTTTTACTTGAGAGGTTCATGCTCTGGTTCAGTTAGGCAAACGGCAGGAAAAAAAATGCCAAACAGAATACAAAATTTTTTATAGAGTTTTCCTAAAAGTTTACATTCCTATCTGCTTTACCATGTAGTAATTGAATTTCTCTTGTCCATAGACCTTAGCTGACATGTATATAAGGTGAATGCCACCAGTGACCAGTTGAGTCAGAGAAGTCATTTCTCCCTTGCTCTAAACATTAAGGCACCTACATGAACTAATAAATCACTCAGGAGAAGGAAAACTGAATCCTGTGCAAACAGTTTTTTACTTTGACACTTGAAAAATACAAAGTTTTGGCTTCCAAATAAATTAAAAATCTGATCCTACTGTTTTCATCATGCCGTACCCAATTCTAGTGTCTTCCTTTGAAACGAATAGTAGTGACAGAAATGTTGATTGGATACCCTGAAAAGGTGGACTGAGATGTTTAAGAAAGCACGTATGTAGAACTTTGTGTAACTGAAAGAGAGCATATTTCTCATGTAAAACATACAACTAAAACATCATTCTCTAAGCATGATAATTTACACAAAAGCAAATTACCTAGAAAGTTTCTGCTGAGGATAAGATTAAAACATATGAGGAGTTAAACAAGTTTGTGTCAATTTCCAGAAAGACAAGAACGGTTTTCTGTACAAGTGTGGTTCTGCTTTTCTGTAAGTGTACATGCTGTTGTGTTTCTTGAATTGTAACCATAATCACTGTTTGACTTTTTCAGGGTCAAACAAATACAAAACCCCAAAGGCTCCCATTTTTCCCCCTGATGTGTTTGAAAGGACACCTGTGCCTGTATTATTATAAATAGGAATAAGCCCATTTTATTTAAGACCATTTTTCCACCCATATTGCAACCAGACATTCAAATGTTTAACAATTTGTCTTGGTATTAATCTGCCTGGGACTGAAGAACAATTTCTAGATAAGGGGAAATGTTAGCATATGAGCAAATGCATAAAAGCCACCATCAAGATATTTTGGCTGAAAATTCAAAGAAGGTTCTTGATCATTAGAATGTTCTGATTCAATTTTCTAAAAGGATAAATAATATGAAAAAAGTTAAGAAACTTTAAGGTGGAATTCTTGAAACCAGAAGGGGTTGAAATTCATAGATCAGGGAATCTCTTCTGGTCCTTGATTCCAATCAGGAAATGATTGTCCTGCATATGGTCTTGTAGGATTTTTCCACCATCTATCTGCCTTACTACTTTCTGGGTATAGAATGAGGGCTTCGGTGGATCGATGCCGCGTTTCTTCTAGAGTCCCTCGTGGGGACGGCAGCACTCTCCTAGCACCTACACATGCACACAGTCTCACCTTCGCAGGCAGTCGTGAGCAGCCACTCACACACACAGTCTATGCACGAACTGGAGACGAAGAGGCGAGAGGGGTTCTCTGCGTGCAATTCCAAGGTATTTAATAGCAACAGACACGAAAGGTAACAGAGGCAAGAAGTCCCCAGAAACAACCACCTACGCCGGTTTTATCCTGAGAGCTCTCAAAGGTGGGCAGAGCATCCAAACCCAGTAGTCTGAGGGCTAGGGGGCAGAGGCAAGGTTGAGTGGCATAACAGGGGCCAATGGGAAAAGGGATCGGGGGGGGAGAGAGAGCCAGTGACCAGCAGAATCTCGACAAAGAGAAAACTTCCTATCGCAGTGTTGTAGGCAGAGATCACTTTTAGGGTAACTTGCAGGGTGTAAAGTGGACTTAGCCACCGCAACATCTGGGTAACTAAATTTATGGTGGGTCAGTTTTTCTCAGTGCTGCTAAGTGACAGGTCCAGACTTCTTATTCAGTAATCAAGCAACATGTTAAGATGGAAGTGACCAAGTGAGAAATGTGTGTTTTCCAGAGAGACTGGAGAAGAGAGCTAGACAGCCAGTTATCATGGAGCGTTTCCCCCAGCACTATCATAAACTATGTCAGTAAGATATAAGCAAGACAATATAAGCTCTACAGGATCACAGACTGAGCCCAGCTCACCATGACGCCAGTGAGGGATTTGGCCATTGACAATAAAAGGAAGGTAGAGTAGGCTATGAAAGGCAAACTGATCCAAATGCTCTCTCCGTATAGCAAGCATTGGCTCAGTGTGAGTAAGGAGCCATGATTTTGTTTTGATATAACAGCGAACGTCAACGAAACACCTCTCCCAGCTGTCAAAGCAATTTGGAAATACCATGAGTATTATCCTTACATGCATACATAAGATTTTAATTGCTTTTTTCTTGCACAGGCTGGAGATTGAGAAGCAATTGAGCATATCTAGCCTGTCACCAGAAAATGAAGGAAGGGTTTACTGTGCATCCATGGAAGTAAAAATTGTTCTGATCTATAATTGTCAGTACAGCAGGGAAGGGTTGACTTTGGGGCCATGTTAGGGAATCAAATTGCTATATTTTTGTTGTTCAGCAATCCCTCAGAGCCGAGGATTCATTATCTTCAGTTCTTTTATGTTTTACTTTGAGAATTGATGATAAATAAATGGAAATGTTGGGAAACCCCTTCAGGAGAGAATAGTCTGGCACATAGACGGGTGTTGCACGACATTTGGGTTTCTTGAAAAAGAGGCAAAGACCAAGGAATTGGTCTTTCGTTTCCATTTTGGAAGCAATGTAGAGATTGTAATTAAACTTTTCTCAAAAGCTAGTAGCAGAGCACACATGATATCCTTGAAAAGATTATTTTCTTAAAAAAAAAAAAAAGGCAACCCTATTTTTTTCTTCATTTCAATGATTTGAAATGTGTTATTCCAGTGAAAAATCTGCTACTGTGGGTGGGACCAAACCATACAAAAATGACCATATTAATGCTTTTTCCACCCAGTATGTGCATTAATTACAGGGAATTCCTTTGTTTTGATGGTTCTTAAATTGCTATCGTGATTAGATTCAATAGGAAGTTACACATCTATGATAAAATGAAAGAGAAAAAAGTAGACAGAAAAACAAGGAAAAGCCAGCACAACTGCCTTTCTCCTTTAGTTTCTTTTATGAGCTGCACAACCATAGAGTACCTACTATTTTTACTGCTAAATGCAGTATTTTCTTTAATTGTCCAATGATCATATTTTTACTTCATATCTGTTATTTCTTTTGTGAAGTCTCCATAGTTTTGTGGAGTTTTGGAGTTTCTTAATTATAATTATTATTGCTGTTAATGTCATTTCTGGCTAACTAAAAAATTTTAGGCTTGGTGTTAACTAGCAAATTTAAAATCTGGACCATTCTTATTAGCCTACGGCACTTGAAGCACCTTGCTATGCAAGATGCTTCACAATTCTTCACAAGATACTTCTGTTCTGAGGCCCATGTTTCACTGTCTACAGCTGTGCCAGGTACTCAAGGATCTTCCTGTAGTTAAAAGAGAGGAACTTTAATGGTGCTTGACTCATCTGATCATGTGCAAACGTCTAGTTTAGAGTAACATGAATCTTATCTGAGATGATACTGGCAATACTGACTAGCTCTCTGTCAAGAGTAAAGGAGACTAAAGTGACAAGTTCAAAGTCAGATGTCTATATTCAGCTGAACCATTCCTTGATTTATGAGGGAGAAAGATGCTATCCTTTTTTTCCTTCTAACCATTTACTTGTTGGAATTCTATAGACTGCTGGCTGAGCAGCAGAGCGAGTATTACAGCAATCAAGGTTTGAAATAAAACCAAGATCAACCCACCCAAACACAACACTAATGAACAAAAGATGCACTTGTTCTGGGAAGAACAGATTTTTCAATCTGAGTTGTCAAAATATCCCCTTCGAGTGTGTCTATAAATGGTGTAGGTGCTTCTGAAGCATCATCAGAGCTGTCAGTTTTGCAGATAGCTGGCTTGAAAGAAGTGTGACTGAGATATGTCCTGGAACTGATGCACAGTGGGTTAAAATTTTTGCTGCTGCACAACCTCTAAGCAAGAAGTCCACAAGCTGATGGAGAAGTGGCTATATGAATGGACAACACCTAGAAAACAGGTTTTGTTGTATTTACAGCTTTTCTGAATGTTAATAACATATCCTACCACTCTCATATAGAGTGGTCTTTGCTAGAGGTAGAAGTGGAAAGCAACTCAATTGCTGCTATCAGATGGGTGAGTATAGAATAGTGTTTCAGGCTTTTGTTTGCATAAAAAATTCTCCTACATTTGCAGGCATGTCTGTGGGCAGAACAATGAGACCTTACTTCCTCATGAAGTTGGAAACAGTAGGATTCAGTGCTTTTATCACAGCAGCACTCATAATTAGATTGCATTCCTTTTGGTTCTTAAGAGATTGCATTCTTCTTGGTTCTAAATATTTACCACAGTTCAAGGTCTTTTTAAAGTGGAAATAAAATAGCTTGCTCTTCATCTTTCTTTTGCAGAGTACAGCCCTACAGACTTCAACACATTTCAAGGTTTTTGGCTGGGATACTGAAGATCTTTCAGTGTTCAAAAGTTACAAGTGGTTCTATAAAATTCCTCTCTGTACTCAAGTAATTTCTATGAAATGCAGAAATTTCTACAAAATAACATGCTATCACTTTCAAATGATGCACAACAAAAATGTGTGTACTCTGTAAATTATGAACATTTATACTACTAGTTTCATCTAGTTCACCTATACTCTATCATGCTTTTTTATGGGTAGCAAAAGGCATTAGCTTATTAGCTGCAGTCATCATGTTCCTTTGATTCCTTTTAAAGTACTTTTCACTTAGGTTCTTCTGGCTTTCCCTCTTAGAGTGCGTTTCTGATGATTAAATCTTTCATACTCTCTTGTACTCTCTGCCATCTCCATCAAAGTACTAATGGAGCACTTTCAGTTCACTTGCTTTGATAGGGCAACTTGCCCTATAGCACAAGAGGCATAGCTCTGCTGATTTGTCTGTCTGGCTTTAAAATCTTGTGTTTGGTCTCAGAGTCAGTGAATCTTTTTTGCAACAGTTGGAATATGGGTGATTTTGGACACTGCATAGATTTCTGTTCTTGTTCTTTACATGGATATAATATTTACTTATCTTGTTGGGAAGCTTAATTCAATATTTGTATGATGTTTTGAAATCCTTAGATGCTGTGGAGAATAAATTATGGTTCATTTATTACATGCCATATTGTAGTGTGTAATTTACAGTAGTCTAAGCACCTTTTATTACCAATGCATTTAGAGCTAAAAATTCACACTCTATCATAGGACTTTGGTCTACCGAATATAAGTTTTTCCTAATTTTTAATTAGGCAATGAGATAAGATCAAGAAGTATAAGTATTTTATAAAATACGTGTATTTTTTAAAAAATTAATACTTTCTGAAAGCTGAAAAGGGTCTGAAAGCTAAGTGATTTTTAAGTAGCCATACCTCACAAAAAGTATCTCCAAGTCACCCTGTATTTCTTTAATATTGTGAGAAGGATTTGTGTTTGAGAGGAAAAGGGAGTTTACCTTGGAGATAAATCTGGGCAACTGATATGACTTGGATGGTCTCTTCCAGTCTTGCTTTCTTATGAATGAAGACTATCCAGAGCGTATTTTAATAATAAGCTTGTCCTTCTACAATAGATATTTGCAGTTTGCTTTATATGTACATGACTTATTAAACAAATAACGTTAAATTTCAATTTGTGTGAGTGAGTGGTACATATACATACATACTTAGTGATATATATTCTGGGCTCCAGGAGATAATAGAACTCTATAGTGGGCTGGTACTGAATCCCCTGATATGTAAAAAGGGCAGTTTACCCATAGGCTTGTTCACTATTCTGTGGTATCCAATATCAGATCAATTTTTGCGATATTTTTCAAAACCCTCTTGCCTTGGTCAGGGAGACCTCTAGTCTCCAAACTAGAGGAAACATGCTCAAAAAGTCCTGCATGTGACACAAGAGTGGATGGCACATTCAGAATGCCTTCTTGTGGTTTTTGCCATGTCATCTCATACAGGGTTATTTTAGTTTGCCGTGTATGCTGAGAGTCAGGCTGCACCTCTCCTACTGCCATGTAGCAGGGAACGTGAGAGTTTATTGCATTGAGCTATTGATTGTAGAAAAGACTTTAAAATCATGTCTTTGATTAGATGTTTCCTAACTCCAGGCAATAAACCCAGGCTGTTTTGCAATGTATAGATAAAAATCTAGAGATGTTAAAACCAGAACATGGCTGCTTATAAATTAAGCTGAAATGGTCTTTATGAGAGGCCTCTGCACTATCAAATCTGCTGAGAGGCTGCATACCATTAAGGGTGGTCGCAGACGTGGCTCCATACATCAGAGAGCTCTTGATATTGTGTGCCTCCTAATAAGGCTTCCTGTTTGCTTTTGAGATCTCAGTGTGGAAGAAAGGATGGAAAAAAAGATCGTGGTACAGCCCTGAAATTTATACTTTGACTTCATTCCCTTGTTACTACTACAGAAGTAATTTCATTCTCAGTTTCATCCTTACTTCCAAAGTGGCTGCTGTGATATCAAGGACAATCATTTGTACTCACAATATTTGTGTGAGCACTTTTGTTGTACATGCATGTATGATTTTATTATATACTACTGCAGTCTGCTGACTGATTTACCTGAAAGAAGAGCAGGCAGACTGGAGTGGGACTACTCTGAACAAGGAAAGAATAACCCACCTCTTTTTCAGGACATAAGTACTATAGTAGCTGCAATTTTTATCAATATGGCAATAACACAAAGACTGGTTTTCAGAACACCACACCTGCTAACACACAATCTCCTTCACCAAAAACCTACATTGCCTATTTTTCCATTTGAAGTAGGAGGGTTGGTGGCCATAATGAAAACCTCCAACTGGTGAATGGGAACATTCCTCAAGGCATGAGATAGATAGTTCCACTGTGAGCTGCAGGCTGATCTGATCTGGCTAGGCTTGGCTGCAGCTCTTGCCCAGCTCAGAAACTCCACTGAAGTCCAAGGAGTTACTATGCTTGCATAGCCACAGCAAGTGGCTTCCTAAAGTTAGCATAAAGCTAATCTAATTATTTCAGTTTTTTAAAAAGTGCCCAGGTTGCCAATCTTTGTACAAGCAATGTTCTTAATGACAGACTTTTAAAAATTGGAAGTTTAGAAGAAAGAGAAAGAAAGAAAGAAAGAAAGAAAGAAAGAAAGAAAGAAAGAAAGAAAGAAAGAAAGAAAGAAAGAGAAGGAAAGAAAAGAAAGAAAAGAAAGAAAGAAAGAAAGAGAAGGAAAGAAAAGAAAGAAAGAAAGAAAGAAAGAAAGAAAGAAAGAAAGAAAGAAAGAAAGAAAGAAAGAAAGAAAGAAAGAAAGAAAGAAAGAAAGAAGAAAGAAAGAAAGAAAGAAAGAAAGAAAGAAAGAAAGAAAGAAAGAAAGAAAGAAAGAAAGAAAGAAAGAAAGAAAGAAAGAAAGAAAGAAAGAAAGAAAGAAAGAAAGAAAGAAAGAAAGAAAGAAAGAAAGAAAGAAAGAAAGAAAGAAAGAGACAAAAACAAACACACGGGAGGCATAGGAAATTATCTGACAGGCAGGTGTGCAGACAGACAAAGCAATATGCATTCATCTTTAAGTATAATTGTGTTTGGGTAGTATGCA
The DNA here is from genome assembly GCA_026261815.1 of Monarcha castaneiventris obscurior. Classification (NCBI taxonomy): domain Eukaryota; kingdom Metazoa; phylum Chordata; class Aves; order Passeriformes; family Monarchidae; genus Monarcha; species Monarcha castaneiventris. The sequence goes on along the minus strand of JAMPIT010000230.1, from coordinate 48,477,114 downwards.
GGAGCTTCAGTCATGACTGACACCCTGCTCTGTATTAGATGCACTGTAGTCACTTAATAAAAGGTAGTTCTTGAGTCATAATAAAGAATTACTGGAGCTTCATGTTTAGCTGAAGCACCAAGCACCTCACCACAATCAATTGTAAGAAAGAATTTATAATATGGTTCAAGAGGACTCTGGATACTCCTAATATAAGATAGAGTACATGGTAGTATTTTAAAGTACTTTTATGGTCAAGTATCCATATGTTATCTGTAGTAAGAGATGAAGATAACTGGTTTATTAGTGCGGTAATTGAGACTGAATGATGTGGACAATATAAGAGGGAGGCAAATATATATTTACTCAGAATGCTTAAATGCTTCAGTAACTTTAGTGCATTACTCTGCTAACCTCTTCCAATCTGTTAAATATGTATTGAGTAGATAATGAGGCTATATCCTCAGTAAAACAAATTATTTAAAGTAAAGCAGTGGTTTAAAGCTACTAGTTGTGAATTATTCCAAAACCTTTCCCAAAGAAGTTCCCAAGATGAGGGCTGTAGATCACTGTCAGTTTAAGGAAAGAAATTGTGTTATATTATGCTGGCTCTTTCCCACGTTTTCAGCTGCTAATTTGCATTAAAATATGGCTAAAAATACACGAATTTTTCACAAATATTACTTCACTGTGGAAGTATTTACTGTATTTCTCCAAAGTGTTGCTGTGTACTTGTCTTGAAAAAGCCTTCAAGTCATATGAAGTCTCTTCATCCAAACATAAATGATAGTCTAAGAAGAGCTGACAGTCTCTTCTCTGGCATTTACCTTGCAGACTGTGAAAGTGAAAGGATGCCTTTTTTCCTGCCTCACAAATAGCAGATGGAAATGTTCCAGATTGATTTTGATTTCTCCTTTAAAGGTGACTGAAGTATTTTCAATGTAATTTGAAAATATTACTATAATTCACTTTCTGTGTTTTTTTTCAATATAGACCTTCTCCTATGCATCCATGGATTGCCTATGAAATGGTCCAAACTGAATTAAGAAGAAAAACTGAGACCAGATATGGTGAGGAAAGGAATTAGTTATAAGACTATTATGTTAATGAAATCTGAAGTTTGGTTTAGCAAAAAGGTATTTTCCATTAGCAAGCCTTTTCTTTTTTTATATGCACTTAAATGATGTGCCTGAGAGCACTGTCCAAAAACTTCTTGAACTCCGTCAGGCTTGGTGCTATGAGCACTTCCCTGGAGAGCCTGTTCCAGTGCCCAACCTGCCACTGGGTGAAAAACTTTTTCCTGATATGCAAACTAAACCACCCCAACTCAGCTTCATCCATTCCTTTGGGTCCTGTCACTGGTCACAAGACTGAAGCTATCTGTACCTGTCCCTCTGCTTCCCCTTCTGACACTGTTGAAGACCACAATGAGGTCTCCTCTCAGTTTTCTCTTCTCCAGGCTGAACAAACCGTGACCTCAACTGCTCCTTATAACTGTTTGTAAAATTTTTTCATTATGCTGTGTAGATTAATAGAGATCAAGATACCACAAAAGAAATTTCTAAAGGTAGATGATGTCTGAAGCACAAGGTTAGACTACAAAAGATAGAGGGGCATGAAGCTGAAAACTTCTGAACATCTTCAATTTCTTTTGATGTCTAATAAATACATATTTTAATTTCTTTTATCTGCTTGTTTGTTTTAATACAACTACAATAATTAACTGATGGTCAAGCCAAAATGCATTCATTTCAAAATATAATGCTATATTTTTAGCTGCCTGAAGCAAGAAGATAATGTCTCTTTTCTGCCAATACACCTTCATCTTCCTTTTCAGCTGCATTAAGATTAGGAAGGACTTTCCTTGCATTTCTAGAAAATAAATATTTTCTTCAGGTCTTTACAGCATCTTATAGGCAGTTGGATCACAATTTTCATGTGATCTCTTTCTCCCTCAGAGAAATACCCATGAGTATCAACAAACCCAGTAGAAAACCCCATGTTGTTCTTAATAAACCTGAGACTTCCTTCAGGCATAGAGCTGTCCATTATCTGGCATTTCATTCTGTGCATGTGATCATAAAGACTTGTTTGGTCATAGTTTAGAATACACTGCATTTGGCTTTCCTGTGTTGAGTCCTCATATTTAACATTCTAGAGACTCGCATGGAAATTCTGCTCTGAATAATTTTTAGAGCTCTACCATGCAAGAGGGCTGGGGCAACCAAAAATATAAAAGGAAAACAATATTTTAAAATGGTAGTTTGTTAGGCATAAAGAAACTTGCTGTTTACTTTTCAGTATTAATTCAAAAGTTGCATGTCCTTTTTCAGGTTAGCTCATTTTCTTCTGTGGCCCCAGCTGATCACTTTATTGAATGCCATTTGGTCCCACCAGTGTTTAAAATTCTTAATTATCCGTTCCGGCTTTCTGACACTGTGTTTTCCTTCTTGACATTCACATACTGTAAATATAACTCTATCCAGGATGAATTCCATTTAGCAGACATTGCTTGACAGCTCTAGTAAATTCAGAATGATCTATTCATTCATCAATATGTGTGTACAATTTCCATTAAGCTCAATAAAATTTGTGTACAGCTGTAATAATTGGAGTCTTTTAACACTGTAGTGTCTTACTAATTTTCAGGGAGGTTTCACCAGTAAACTGAGATATCTCTCTACTTTTTAAGGCTCTAGGAGTGTTGAAGTGGTCATCGGCACTGGTGAGGCTGCACCTCAAATTCTATGGCTGGTTTTGGGGCCCTCACTACAAAAAAGATATCGGGGTGCTGTAGCATTTCTAGAGAAGGGCTAGTGAAGGGTCTAGAAAGTCAGTCATATGAGGGGCAGCCGAGGGAAGTGTTTAGCCCGGACAAAAGGAGGCTCAGGGGAGACCTTACCACTCTCTACAATTCCCTGAAAGGAAGTTGTAGCCAGTCGAGGATCGGCCTCTTCTCCGAAGTATAAAAGCAATAGAACAAGAGGAAATGGCCTCCAATTGCAACAGAAGAGGTTTAGGTCAGATAGTGAGAAAAAATTTCTTCATGAAAATGATTGCCAAGCATTGGAACAGACTGCCCAGGGAAGTGGTTGAGTCACCATCCCTGGAAATATTTTAAAAGACGTGTAGATGTGGCACTTTGGGACATGGTTTAGTGGTGGCCTTGGCAGTGCTGGGCTAGTGGTTGGAATTGACAATCTTAAAGGTTTTTTCCAACCTAAGAAATTATATATTTTATGATTTGAAAAATAAAATAAGGAACATTTAATTTTCTTATGGGAGTAGCTTTGACGGAAGATCCTCCTTCTGCACCTCTTGGCTGGTGTGTCTGTGCCAATCTGCTATGACACTTTCCTAACCCGTAGAGTGGAGTACACATCCCTGTTGACCCAAGCTGTGAACACTTGATGGTTGCAGGATAAGGGTGCTAAAGCTTGCAGTTGCCCTGCTGAGACCGCAGGTGTGTCTCACTGCTTGTTTAGAAACATCCTCACATTTACACTCTGGAATGGAAAGGTTAGGAGAAAATGTAGAAGTATCTAATAGCTTCATATTATGGCCTAACACAATTTGACCATGTTTTCATTGCAAAGGTTAATATATTCAACTTGGATTTGTTGAATCATGTAAAGTAATATTTCACAACATGCTCCAGGAAAAAAAAAAAAAAAGAAGAGTATATATGGTTAGCTTGTTTTATAGGACTAAAGAATGCCTCAAGATCTTTGTAATGATTTTTGTGTGACAGAATCAGTCAAAGTTAATGATGTTGCAGGCCTCAGTTGTGGTTATATTAAAAATAATTGCATTACCCTTGCACAACTCATTTCTGTTGCTATATAGTTTAAATATTTTATGCAGTTTTTAAGGACTGATCCTATTTTGAGGTGGGGAAAAATGCAATAATCTGTGCCATTTCTTCCGTCTGAAACCAAAACGAAATTTTCTACTATCACCATTATTGAGATATTCACCAATCAGCCTTCTGAATCTTCCTGTTTTAAATTACTTTTCTTATACCTTATGGCTGTTTTTTTAAATGTCTACCTACTTATGATCAATTTGAGTACATTTTTGAAGACCCCAATGATCGTATGTTAAACAAGTGTGAAGTTTGAACAACTAAAATCAAGTCAAATCAAGTCAAGGTTTTTGTCCTGTGCAGGACTTCATGAGCTGGTAATATGCAGGTATAGATGTATAAAAGTGTGAATGGGTGATGTGCGAGTATGTTTTTCATTGTGCTTATTGGAAGAGCCTTAAGAAGCAGAAATTTTATTTGAAAAATGATCTGCTGAGCCTTTAAGTACTTACTCAGAGAAGCTGTTTATTACTTACTCAAGTGAATTATAAAGGCCAATGAATACCAAAAGGGTTTCAAGAACTCAGACTGAGAGTGGTAGAAATTTTTGCATGTCAAAATCAGAAGTTTTTCTTTTTCCATGAATATATGCAGTCAGGTTGTGATGCTATTTCAGCTCTGTCACTTCAGCAGTAGATAAAGTAAAGAAAATGTAGGTTTACAAACTTGAAAAATTATGGGATATACAGCAGGAGGGGAATAGAAGACATGAACAGGAAAGAAGTTATGGAAAGAGGAAATTTTGAACTAGTTTAATGTCACTAATTAATATCTTTTTCTTAGTTAATTCCCAAGAAATTCACATATCCTAATGATTACTGGACTTCAAAATGTATCTGTGGGTTACAAGGAAAGGGAAGGGCATTGCAAAGAGCTCAGGATGATGCAGGGAAGAGGTAACAGAGTCTCTATGGAAATAGTAATTCTTTCAAAAACAGGTAAGTATAATAAAACTTACCATTCATAATGCCCTTTTTCATTTCACATTTGCTGTAGATATATTGGCATTACTTCTATGAAAGCATTTGAAATATTAATGTATTAATACTAGATATGGATAAGGCAAGGGAGGAAAAGCCTCAAGGAGGAAAAATTAAGCCAGTTGGGCAAGATTACAGAAACACTTTTCCCAGGACTGGCATTTAAGCTTTGTCCTGGGCTGTGCTCAAACCTCTAGGCCACAGCTCTCCTGGGATATCACATATTATGTATGGATGAGCTTTCAAAGTGACCTAAAAGATAGGCACTGTACTCCCTCTGAAAGGCAACAGGATTGAGGATCCTAATATCCCAAGGCCTTTCTGAAAATCTCATCTTATACATGGTCTTAACCACTTCATCACAGTCACTAAATAACAGCAGGTACTTGTTAACAGCATGTGTATTAGTCACTGAAAATAATTTATCCCTGCTTTGGGGCTCCTCTAAAGAAATTATACCTCTCCATTTCTCAGCTTTCTCTATATAACACCTGAGAAATAATTGTTTTCATTTTTCTTTGCCTCATTGATTGTAGAATAAATAATCCATGAATAACTCCCTACCCTCATTATTCTACCGTATCTGGTGAGCAATAACTTTTGGTTCAGCTGTTTAAGGGCAATGGCAGGAGGGATGGAGAGGGATGGAAAAGAAGAGTCAGACTCTTGCAATCCCTAAAACATAAGGCTGCGATATGGCCAGGTTGTGTCTGTCGTCTCTTGTAGGTGAAAACCACAGTGATACTTCAATGCAGCTTGCTTCCTGGCTCGCTCTCGGGCTGGGAATTAATTACCGAATGGCAACATCTGCATTAGCGGCTCCTGCAGCCCCAGCTCTCTGCAGGCGGGATGGTACTCGCTCCCCACCAGATCTAGGACCGCTCGGAGGACTTGCCTGCTGGCTACCTGTCTGGGATGCCCGCAGGCTGGAGCTCGGGGAGCCGCGGTGTGCGGGGAGCGGCGGGGAGGGCGGCAGGAGCCGGGGAAAGCAGGGACGAGCAGGGACGAGCAGGGACGCCGCGCCTCCGCTCCAGCGGCACCGCGACACCGCCCCGCCGCTCCGCTCCGCTCCTCTCCGCTGCCGGCCCGGCCCCGATCCCCATCCCCATCCCCGCACTCGCCCCGGCCCCGCTCCACCTTCCCCCCAGCCCCAGCCCCGGCCCTGATCCCTGCACTGGCTCCCGCCCCGCCCCGCTCCGCCCCAGCCCCGGCCCCGATCCCCGCCGCCGTTCCCCGGCTCCGCATCTGAGCCAGGCAAGGGAGGACGATCGGGGTCCTGGAGGCCCGAGGGGCGCAGAGGAAGAAGGAGGAGCTGAAGGAAGCGAAGGGAAGGGGAGGGGAGCGCAGGGGAGAGGATTTTCCCATCTCCTGCCTTTTTTTTTTTTTTTTTTTTTTTTTTTGAGGAGGAAGGTTGCTGCTGCTGGTGGCAGCGTTTCCTCCTGCTGGAAGATGATGAATACATGAGGAGAGAGGCTCTGAGCCTGCTTCTGTGCTGCGGGAGTGTCTCTCTCTCCCTCCCTCCCCTCTCCCTGCCTCTGTGTGAGTGTGTGTTTGGCTGCCCGGCGGTGTGTGCGTGTACACTGTGTATATATATCTGAGCTGGGAGGTTATTGCAAGCTTCTCTCAGCAGCGCTCCTCTGTACAGGAAGAAGGGCTCAGCTGCAGTGGTAGCATCAACAGCAGCATTAGCAACACCAACTGCTTTTTTCGCCTTTCTTCCTTCCCTTCATCTCCATCTCCCTTTTCCCTCCCTCCTCCCACATCTTTTGGAGGATTGCTTTTCCTAATTTTTTTTTATTATTTATTTTTTTCCTCTAGAATCCTTGTTATTTGCTACTTCGTGGCTTTTTTTCTTCTTCTTTTTTTTTTTTTTTTTTTTTCCCCCTTCCTCTGAGAAGGAGAAACAGAAACACACACACGCACAAGCATAGAGAAATAAAGGAAAGAAAAGTACCGGGACTTATCCTGCTGCTGCAAACCCAAAGATAGCAGACGAAGAGGGGGTTTGGCTTCTACCCCAAGGTAAAGCCCTGCCCCCTTTACCTCCTCGACACCTCCTCCGAGGAAGAGAAGGAGAGAGAGCGAAGGGGGCTAAAGTGGAGAAAAGCAGGTCTTCTGCGGCTGGCATTTGGAGTACAGGGAGCCAGGAAGTGAAGGATGGTTGTGGTTACCCGAGCTGGCTGCAGGGCAGCTCTCTTCCTCTGGATTTTCATCAGCATTAGCTGCAGAGCCAGGACTGCTCTGCCTGCATCTCGTAAGTACCCTTTTCTAAGAAACATGCACAATTTCAGCTCTGCAATAAGCCAGAGGGACATTCCCACAACTCTGTGAGGTTATTTTTTCTTTGCTGGTGAATATTGTGTTTGATTGTGTTTGATTTTTCTTTGTATGCGTCTGTGTGCACTGAAGTCTGATACTGTTTGCAGTGCTCCTCATCAGATCTTCCGTGGTGATTTCAGTGGTAGCTGGTGTGGAAAGTTGAAAGAGACCTGCTCTGTGATATAATCTTGGTTCTGCAATGGAGTCAGAACTGAAAAGGAATCAGAAGCTGTTCAAACTTTGGGGATAGTTTTTGTTTGGCTGGTCGGTTTGATTTGTTTTGGTTTTTCCCACCTTCCTCAGAAGGGATGCAATTTGCATTTTGAAGTACTTCTACAGTTTTGTGAGGGAAAAGAGGAGATGTGACCAGTTTCCATAACTAGTGTTTTACTGAGGAACAGCAGGAGAAAATTCTGTCTCATTTGAAGAGGAAAGAATGATTGTGAGTTGATGAGAGGGAAGTGAGCCAGGACAGCTGTTCTTGAGAGTGAAGTTTTGCTGCCCATAATAGAATGAGCAAAGGTATTTTCGAGGAGACCATCAATTGCCCTCCTAGCAGAGGCAGAAATAGTAGAGAAATGATCAAGCATCTGCTGAAAAGCTGAACTTCAGACCAGAGGAGTGTAGAGCACCTGTACACAATCTGATTCTGCTATTAGTATAAAAATGACAGCATATTCATTGATTTCAGTGGATGTTAGACCAAGTCTTTAACACTGCATTGAGATGTAGTTTTGAGCAAAACATTTTGAAGTAGACATTAGAATTAAGTATTTAGTTGTTTCTATTCAGACCATGTAAAACATTTGCCAATTGCCAAGTATTTTTGAAATGCATACTGAAATGAAGTAGTGCATTTTTATGGAATCATTATCATACTGCTGGCTTAATCGGCTGTTTATAGAGGAAGGAAGTGTCCCGAAATGTTACAGATAGATGTGCTGGCATTGTATACATGTGAATGGGGGTTGATTCTACTGACCAAGCAGGGAATTGTCATAGAATATAATGTATATACTGCATAGAGATCTATGTGGATCCCTCTATTTATTTATTTATTTAATTGTTTCCTTGGGGGCGGGAATGAACAATGCAATGATTAGGGAATTGGAGCATTGCTATGCTTTCTCAGTGGGTTTCTATTTGTTATCATCTGATAACCTATTGAAAAACAAAACAGTGTTATTCCAGGATTTACTTGCACTTGTGTATTTGCTCGTGTGTCAACAAATATGCACAGCAGCGTCTGTATTGTTATCTAGGTCTCAGAGGCTATCGGATGTTCAGTTGTTTTCCTACCTTTGAATTAGGAGAAGTATTGATCCTGAGGTTTACTTAGTTTTGACCAGATATATAATTTTTCTTAGTAATATTATTTCTTCATGGTCATCTCTCAGGCTGTGCATAACAGGAATGTGTGGGGGTGAAGATTCATGATTTAGGTTGTCAGAAAACTGTTCTTTGAAAACTAAGTCCCTGCTTTTCTCTAGCAGGGTTTCAGAGCTTTTTTGTTTGTTTTTGTCACTCAGCAGCTAATGGCTGTAGTTTAACATGAAAATGACCTACAGTGGGTTATCTGATTTCCCAACAAACAAATCTTTAACTTTTGAAAGAAGTTTGTTGAGAAGTTAATGGTTGTAGTAACCTTACTATAACCAGAAATTCCAGGAATAAAGGATATGTATATAATCTTAATTACAATTTACTCATATACATTCCCATCTTGATAACTAGGTGTTCAAAGATTTCTCTATAACAAATTCACCTTCCAAGAGCTTATGCATTATACTCCTTATGTACTGAGTGGCATTTAATTTCTGACTCACTTCTGAAAGTGAAATGGAGCTAGATTTGTTTACTGGAAACACAATCTAGCTAGAAGTACACGTCAGCCTCAAATTTACAAAGGGATTGTTCACATTGCAGTACATTCTGAAAATTCACATTGCTGAAAATTCTTGTAAAAGGTTATGTGTGCTTGGGAAGTGGTACCACAGTGGGAACTCGAGTGCTGTGTCACAGTGTTTTGGTGCACCACTTCAATGGTTATTCTGTTTCATGCTCCGCTATACAAACTGGTCACTGTGCTGTATTTTGTCACTGTGCTCTATTTTCGGGGGTTGTTTATAACTTCGTATGCAACCGATTGCCAATGGGACTGGAGAATTTTGTTCTCTGTTGACAAGATGATGTACTTAGCTTTTTATCTTTCTTTTTTTTTTCTTTTTTTTTTTTTTTCTTTTTTTTTTTTCTTCCTCTGTCAATTTTGAACATCATACTGGGAATACTTCTGCAAGAATTAAAACCTGTGTGAAATGCAACTTTGATGTAAAACTTATTTCCAACCACTATTTCGTTTTCTCCTCCATATTACTTTATGTTTTGGCTTTGAAGTAATTAACAACATCAAATTTATTCTTTACAGTATTTTTTAGGAAACATGCAGGATCTACTGTGTACAGTGAATTACAAATCCCTACATATGAGCTTGCTATTCAGTATTTTCTTACAGTCTGCTTGTTCTGGCATAGAAAAAGATACAGTTTTCAGAAAGAAGAGAATTGGACATTGCTTATATGAATATACTGCATCCCAAATGTTTGTTTACTTTGCAAATCCAGTAAATCTATCCCTGTCATTAAAATGGAAACTCAGTAATACTGATTCAGAAGTGATCGTGTTGAAAGCTTTTAATCTCATTCAGCTTTATCTCCAGATGAAGTGGGTGTTGAAAGCCCATCCTGTAGTATAATAAGCATACACTGTGATGGAATATCACACACACTAATGCTCGGATCTTACTGTCAATTCTACTCATGGTCATGTTTTCAAACCCTGGCAAGAAATTCTTAATATTCCTGCAATTTATTTTTACTAAGCGTGGAGGGATGAAAACACTCTTCTGGAATCAAGGCTAATGAACAGCTCAACCAGGAGAGGTCATCACAAGATAAAAAGTAACACAGAAAATACAAATTTAGTCTTAACAGTCTTTTACATGGCTAAGATGGAATGATAAAAACATGAATATGGGTAGACTAACTTTCATTTGTATTCCTATAAAAAACCCAAACATACAAAGCAGCAACCTTGTTACTTTATAAGAATGTTAAAGGTATTCAGTATAGGATCCTCTACTTCTCTGTGAAAGGAATTCACTTTAAAAGTAATTGTCTTTCACAACTAGGTTTTTTTGGGTTTTTCTGATTGTGTCTGTTTTTATGCAATGCAACCCTGATCAGTAAAGAACTTTTAAAACTTCTAGTTCTGATACTTGTCGTACTTTTTTAGTAAGTCCCATACCACTGCTCAAGTTGATGTTTGAGCCCATTTTACAAGACCTGGTGCCAAAATCAAATAGGGGGCATGTAGTAAGTAGTAAATCATTAAGATACGTAAAAGAAAAATATGCATCTTTTAGCTTTGACTGCATAGCGCCCAGATTTTCCTGGGGAAAGTATTGAAAAAGTGTAATGTCCATTTTGAAAGAGCAAGGCTTTGTACAAGAAAATCCTTTTTAAGAGTTCTGGACTATGTAGATTTACCTTCCAGATCATGTTGCTTGAATGTTGGGTGTATGACGTGCCATATGTTCTATTAGGTTCACACCTGGGGAATAGTTCTTTTCCAGATATGTCTCAGACATAATGGTATTTTTGGAAATCTGATCAATTAATTTTTTTTTCTGTTACAACTGATTAACATTTCTTAGTTTAGGTCCTGTTGTCTTGAGGTTAACTCAGAGGTCCCACAGAATTTAGTTCCAAGTATACAAAATCATTTTCATGTACATTTAACATTTAATAATTTTTCTTATCCTTGGGGTCAAAGCATTTAAAAAGATACTAAACTTTTAATCTGAGGGCCTAAGTTTCTTTTAAGACCGTGGAATTTCATAACATTAAACATATGCTTTCTCTTTTGCTCTTTTAGAACACTTTAGCTATAAATTAGAACAAAATTTACATCCATCATTGTATAATTGTATTATTATTTAAGGTGCTATTCATCACTATATAATAAAATTAACAGTCAACAGACAAGTGACAGTTTTAACATTGCACTGAGTAACTGTTATTATTTAACAACATTGCATTGAGTTACTCATCATGACTCTTTAAATAAATTGGCTTTTTCTTGAGCAATATGTTAACTTATATGTGAATGAATGGAATGTATCAAAAACTTTGCTGTGATTTCAAAATTGGTGACAGCAGCTAGAGCCCGTGTCAGTGCTGAAAATCCAATGTTTCAAGATTCTTAAACTTTTGTGTATGCAACATTGCACAAAACCTGATTGCAGACATTCATCTAGATACAGCAAGTCTGATTCAAAGTTTCATGTCAGTGGGCATTGAATCAATTGTAAATGTCATTGAACTACTGTTTTAAAAACTGGCTTTTGCTTGGGCTGTTTTTGCTTTGCTTGTGTGTTTAGTTTTGTTTTGTCTTTTTTTTTTTTTTTAATTCTGGTGCAATAATATGAAATAAGACATAAATAGTGCTTCAGTAAGTAGTCCAGTCTGAAAGAAAGTTTGATGGTGAAGTTTATGAGTAGAAAACTTGTTTCTGAACATTGGCTGTTTCTTTTGCATGGACATGAGAAATATTTTATTTTCTGTCTTTTTTTTTTTTTTTTTTTTTACTCAGGTACTTTTAACACATGAGCACATGAACACTATTTCAGTTCCTGTAGTTGTGATAGGAAATTATTTATTTATAATCCATTACACATCAGGCTGTACCTCTTCTTGAATAACTCACATTACAATGGATCTGTGACAGACAGTAGATTTTCCTATCAAAGTTCTTTAGGAATTTTAACTTGGATCTCTAAGTCTTTAAAATAGTCAGATCTCATGTTTACTGTTTAGTATTTATCACAACATTTAGGAGTTTTTAAGACTGTAATACTTTTAATGTTTGGGACAATAGCAAACTATGTACAAACCATGGGGGAGTTTCTGCATCGTCTTTTTCTAGATTTGCAGAAGCTGATCTCCCTCTGAGTGATCTGACTCGTAGATCAAACATAAGATAACTGGTTAAATTTTGAGGTGCCATGTCTATGCCATGCTGCCCATGTCTATGTCCTGAACAGCTGTCATGCTCTTCTTACAAAAGCACATGCACTTGGAAATGTTTCAGTCACTTCAATTAGGAAATGTTTCAGAAGAAACATGAGTCTTCTTCATCAGATGAACTGATAAGTGACTTTGCAAATCTGTTAGTCTTAAAAATTTTAAATAATTAACTTAAAATTGTAGCATTATTTCCAAAATCCACATAGAGTTGAGATCCTTCTTTAAAAGATCAGGAAGACCTGTGGGCTAGAGAGAGCAGTCCATTAGCTTGAGCCTTCTCCCACTGAAGGAAATGGAAGTCGTGCCACAGATTTTAGGAGCAGTTTGGTTATATTTTTTGTCAGTGAGAAGTTCATGATTCAGTCCATTGGTATGAGATACTAGAAATGATTAAAAGGTTCTTCAGACTTCAGCCTTTGAACTAACATTGATTTTATCTGTATCACACTTCATTTATTCAGCTACTTCATTGGCATTGCATTGGAAAATGTGAGACCACCATCTAATTGCAGAACATGTTAAATCTCTAAATTTGGTGATGTAGAAAATTGCAGTAATCAGTAATCAATTCTTTTGAGACACTTACAGTTCCAACTTTGAAGATATCATAGATAAAATAAAAAAATTCCCAAGTCTTATGCTTAACATTTACAAAGAACTTGAGCACTTGGTTTTGATAGCTCTGCAACTGTAAAAGAGCTTTACAAAGCTGAGACCTTTCCTATCTCAGAAATTGTGTCAGTATTCATTCACTGTAGAAATAGCCAGCCATCTCTGATTGGGTCTTAAAGGTTGAACAGCAGATAATTCAGAGCAGAAAAGGATATTGACATTCACATTTACCTCTTTCCTCTGCCTAAAAAAGTCTAGAGATTTTTTGGCTTTACAATCTCCTGGTGGAGAGATGGTTCATTCAGACATTTAACTTAAGCAAGTGGTCATGCTAAATCCATTGAGGGACTGGCAAACATATTTACACTTACAGTTCATTATTTGATGTTAATATTTATCACCATTTGAAATATTTATCAAATATTTTATTTTAAGCTGCATATGCACTCCAAAAATATGTTTTAAATAAATCAGTGACTAAAATCGACTCAGCATAGCTAGGAATTTTGTTGCCAGTTCTGCATTTGTATTGGTAAAAACTCAAGTTGGGTTACAACTTTCAATGTGTAAATAAAATAAGCAGCTAAAAATACCTTCTAGAAGCCAGAAAGCATTTGAACTGTTCTAGCCAAAGGATTTTCTGTCCCACAAACAAATGTGATGTTTTAGAATGAGCACTTACTATATGTCTCTAGACTATTTAAGTCCCAGCTTAAAGGGAAAGTAATATTTTCTTGTAGAAATTTAATGACTGTCTAAATATAACATAAACATTCTGTTTGATTTCATAACTCTGCTATATCATTTAGTTTTTTGTAACCTTTGCCCAGGGGAGTCAGCTATACACATGCTACATTTCTACTTTCACTTTCTACAATATAGGAATTTAAGCTTTTTTTTTGGCATCAAATCTAGAGGGGTGCCACTGTCTGGGTTTTTTTAATCACCTAAATATTGATAAACATGTCTCTTATTGATTGCTTAATCATCTTTTACACTTAAACTGGTATTTATTGTGAACCCGATGAATTTATAGTGAGGTAATACGGAAGATCAGCAGATGAGCTGAGGAGACTGCAAGGGTCCATTTCCATAAGGGGCAACAGAAAGTCTGTGATGGAAGGTTTGCCAGAGAAGAAAAAGAAGAATTATTGTCATAACAAATGGAAGTTTAAAAGTGTATGGGCCTAATGCAGTGGGATACAACAGTGGGAAAGGCAGCCTCAATATATTTTAGGTTTTCATATCTTATCTACTGGTTTTTAAGTATCATTGGTGTAAAGTTGTTGAAATACAGTTTAAAATGCAATTAAATTGGGATGTGCTTTTTCTCAGTTTATGGTAGTAGAGGGAGTACTGTGATTGGGGAAAAGCAAAAAACAAAAATCCCCTATAATAGCAAACCAACAGACAGGAAAACAAAAAAACTTAAATTTATACCCTGTTGACCCAGGTTTCAAACACAGATGCCTTCCTAAGATTTTTAGACTCTGCCCAGATCATCACTGAAGCACAGGAAGGGCTTGTACATATCTTTTTCCCTGGATACAGATAAAAATCCAAATATCTTAAAAAAAAAAAAAAGGCATGACGAAAAAAGAAAAAAAAAAAGGAAAATAAATTATATTTAAAACATAATCGAAGATTAAAACTAGTGGCATCCCACCATTGTTCTGGTCTATGGGGGAGGGATGTGCTGAAGAGAGATTGAGGTTGTCTCCCATATAATAACAGTAACCTATTTTTTCTTCCGCTGAGGAATGGAGTCACAGGGAGTAGCCTTCCCAGTCCACAGCATGAGCTCTGCATTAGGAAAAGAGGGAGCTTCTGTGAGAAACAGAGTCAGAAGCATATCCTGTTCAGGGTGAGCTCTGCTGGCTACTTGCTCCCAAGCTGCAGCAAGCTGTACTCTCTAATGTTCTTTCCTTTGGTTTTACATCCAAAAAATTATGCTAGTGGGCATACTGTCAGTTGTATGATGAATGTCCTACCTCCTTCTTCCCTGGTACAGCCAAGCTGTTAGAAATGATAGTAGAATTCCCTCTAGATAAGAGAAGGTATCCATTACAGTTCCAACCTTCTTCCAAAAAAATATACACCACCAAATCACATACCCGTTTGCTTTTGCTCCTAATTTATTTGCCATTTCTCAACATGCCTCCCTTCTGATTTTATTAATCATCTTCCTCCCTACCCTCTGCCCTCTCCCTACCCTTTCCTCCAGCAATAAACTGACTCCACTAACTTCTGTTGGATTCTCATTGATTCATCACCATATTGAGTAATTTGCTGAGCCTGAAACTAAGGGAGATTGTCTTCATTGATTCCTGATTAATTCATCCGTTTGTGAAAGCTAGGTACACAGGTAATAACTCAATTGAAATTCCTTCACTGCTTAATTGCTGTGCCATAATCCTGGCCTGTTAAATTAGATAATCAGATATTATGAATTATTAGGATTCATTTTTTCAAAACACAATTATTAGAATATCATTATAAGGAATGCTTTTATTTACTCTGTTTATAATTATTCATAAAATGCCATTTTAGACTTTAGGTCAGTACAGTTTTATACATATGAGAAAAAAATTGTGTCAGAGGAATTCTGTGAGTGAATTATGGTCCCAAATCTACATATTCATAGCTTACAAGGCCAAAAAGGATCCAGCCCAGCTATGGTGATATGGTAGATTGTATTACTACTTTTTTCTGCTTTGTACATCATAGAATCAATGAACCAGGGAATAGTTTGGGTTGGAAAGGACCTTTAAAGATCATCTAGTCCAACCCCTCCACCATAGGCAGGGACAGCTTTCACCAAACCAGATTCCTCAATGCCTTGTCCAACTCGACCCTTAACACTTCCAGGGATGGAACATTTGCAGAATTACTTCTTTTTGTGTAATCTAAATCCACCCTCTTTAATTTAAAAACGTTCCTCTCATACTATCAGTACATGCTCTGGTAAAAACTCATTCTTTCTCTTTCTTGTAGGCCCCCTTTAAGTATGGAAAGGCTGCTATAAGGTCTGCCTGGAGCCTTCTTTTTTCCAAGATAAACCACCCCAATCCTCTCAGCTTTTTTTTTTGTTTTTTGAAAGGGAGAAGCCATCTGACCATTTCCACAGCCCTCAGGGCGACCCACTCCAACATGTCAATGTCAATCTTCTGCTGAGGGCTCCAGAGCTGGACTCAGTGCTCCATATGGGGTTTAAGGAGAGCAGAGTTAGAGGGGCAGTGTGATCTTCCATGACCTTTAGCTTCCATGACCTGCTTGCCATGCTGCTTTTTCTGCATGCCAGGATCCTACTGGCTTTCTGGGTTGCAAGTGCACATTGCTGCCTCTTACATAAGTTTTTGTCTGCCAATATCCCCAAGCCCTTCTTTGCTCTCAATCCATTCATCCCCCAGTCTGTATTGCTATTGGGGATTGCCCCAACCCAGGTGCTGGACCTTACGCTTGGATTTGTTGAACTTCATGAGGTTCACGTTGGGACCACTCCTCAAGCCTGTCCACATCGTTCCATAAACTTGCTAAGGGTGCACTCAACCCCACTGTCTAGGTCATTAATAAAGACATTTTACAGTACTTGTCCCAATACCCCTGAGGGACAACACTCGTCTCCATTTGGATCTCCATTTGGGCTTTGAGCCATTGACTCTTTGGGCATGGCTGTCCCGTCAATTATTATCCATCTAACAATTCATGCATCAAACCCATATTTCTCCAGCTTCGAGACAAGGGTGTTGTGAAGGACTGTGTCATTGACCAAGTTGGTTACATCAGTAGCTCTTCCCTCATCCACCAATAACGTCACTCCTTTGTAGAAGGCCTCCAGGCTTGTCAGGTGTTATTTGCCCTTCATGAAACCATGTTTGCTTTCTCTCATATACCTCCTTGTCATTCATGTTCTTTGGTATCTCTTCTAGGAGAAACTGTTTCATGAACTTCCTAGGCACAGAGGTGAGGCTGATTGGTTGGCAGTTCTCAGGGTATCAGTTTTTACACATTTTATAAATGGGTGCAATATTTCCCCTTTTCCAGACACTGGGGATTTTGCTTGACTGTCATGACTTTTCAGAAGTGATAGAGAGCAGCTTATATCTGCCAGTTCCCTCAGGACCCTGGGATGCATCTTGTCAGGCTCCACAGACTTGTCTATGTTCAGGTTCCTCAGATGGTCTTGAATCTGGTCTGCTCCTAGAATGGCTGGGACTTCATTCCCCAGTCCCTGCCTTGATGCTCAGGGGCTTGAGAGATGTGGGAAATTCAGTTGGAAAGGAAAACTTGAGGAAAAAATGTTGTTGAGTTCATCAGACTTATTCATGTCAGTTGTCATCAGATGCCCCTCTCATTTATTGGGGGGGAGCAGTTTTTTTTGTCTCTTTCCTGAGTCACATACCTGTCAGGGTTTTGACACATTTCCTCCTGGCACTGAATGTCCTGGCCTGGAGCTGTGTTCCTTACCCTAAGTTCATGACTTCAGACATGGTCACACTGAAATGCATAATGTTTTCTTTTACCAGCCAACGTAGTAGTAGTTGTCCCAAGCTTTTGACATGTAAACTTGTAGTCGTCTTCAACTTTGTAGACTATGCATTTTTCCGGAGTTCAAACAGTAAAGATGTTAAACAACAAAGGACTGAAAATCAGACTTCCACTGGTTCTCACTAGAAACCACTCGTTTTCTTTGTTATGATTACATTTTGAGATATTTAGTGTCACATTTATAATAATTTTGAATCTTGGTTAAAATAGCATAGACTGCCAGTCAAGTGCCTACAGAATTCAAAATGCATATTATTTCAATGTATGCAGAAATAGACATAAATGCATATATCTGCAAATTTCTTGTGATCCGATTTTGTATTCTCAGAAAAAAAAAAAGCCATCAGAAGATCAGGATACTTTGACAAGATCAATTTTTTTAAAAACTATGTTGATTTTCAGTAATTGCATTTACAGCATTTAAATTTTTATTAATCACGTTCTATTATTTTGCCTAGCAGCAATGTTAGTTGGAGTGGCTTGTAAATGTGCAGGTCATCATTTTCAGTATTTGCACTCCACAGTTTCTTTCAGTCTTTTGGAATTTCCTTGGTGTTTCAAGGGTTATTGGAAATCAGCAATGATCAGCAATCAGAGACCTTCTCATTTATAGCTTACCCTGCCGGTTGAAACTGTCTAGCCTTGTTAACCTCTGTTTAACATTTTCCTCAACTTTTATTAGAATGTAAATTGTTTTGTTGCCCCTCTGGGATCTAACTATGCAGTCTTGTTTGTTTTCCTAACACTGTATGTTTTTGTCTTTTCTACGTGATTGGCAAATTCACCACCTATATGTAGTGGTCGTCTGGTATGGCTCCTTTTGCTTCTCAACTCCTCTCTCACTTCTTAAAGAAACCCCCAAAACCCAACACTCAAACCGGTGGTTTTGGGCTTTTTTTAATAATAATTCCTATGTTTTCTGTGCATAGACAAATTAAACCTTATATACATTTGCTTATAATTTTAATATCTTTGTTAGATTCTGATTTACAGAATCATAGAACGGTTGCGTTTGTAAGGGACTGCTGGAGGTTATCTTGCCTTGCTAAAGTAGAGTTCTTACATCAAATCTAAATCTGCCCTCTAGGATGGCTATACAGCAGCAGATAACATGGCCTTAGAGAGGCTAGAGGAAGATGGTTGTTGGTTTCCGGCAGAAGGAAGTAATATAATCTTTCCTGACCAGTTCTGACCTGTTCCTTACTATTGCTTCAAATCAGAGGAGAAAATTCATTTGGATTTTAGGGATTCTCTGACTTCTTAATTTAACAACTTGCTACATCATTTAGGCCAGTCTCATAGAAATGCCTCTCCCAGTCTTCACTGACATCTTTTTCTATATTTATAGAGAACAGTTAGTTCAGAATTCTTGCTGACATAGACAATATTTATGTCCTGAACTTGAAAATCACTCCTCTTCTGGTGCTGAAGACATACCTTTCATGAAATATCAGCAAAACCATTATGTCCATTGTGAAGAGTGTTCAGAGACAGGAGTTGATTTGATTTTTCCTCACTGGGAAAGGAAGTTGCTTTTGGTTTTATATTAAATCTGAAATGTGGTAACTCAAACTGTGGAGTTTTTATCATGTTGTGATGCCATGTGTGTATATCTTGAGGAATTTTTGTAAAGAGAGAAAAAGCTTCCTTTCTTAAAAGTGCAAGGCAGTGATGATCATTTCACAAAGTGAAATGTACTATAATATTAAGAAATTGTTCTGAAGTAAAGGCGTAATAGACTGATTTTACATACTTATGTTGACCATTTATATAGGTTTTATTGAGCTAATGGGAGAAATTATTTTGCAGAAAGAAAATTAATTTGCTACTTCTGACTGTTTTCCTCTGGAACATAAGCAGTAGATAGTAAAGGCCTTTCATTTTTATTATGACCATATTTCCCTCTTAGAAGAGTCAGTAAGTATTTTGTTTGTCTGGAAGAATGTTGTGAGAAGTCAAGTGAAAGACTGGAATAATTGTGCTTGAAATTGCTTAGAGAGGGAGTTTTTCTGCTAGAACCTTGGAAAGAATAGATCTTGGTTATTAACTTACAAATACAGTAGAGGATTCATTATACTATGTGTCTCATTGTAAGTAACCCTGTCTGGTGAATCAAGATCCTACACTAGGTGAAGACAGACTTTTGAATAGAAAATATTACCTAAATATTTCACTAGGAAGCATTTTTCTTATTTATACAGCTATTGAATCCTGAAAAAATACAGTTGCAGACAGTGAGGATCAGGGAAATAAATTTTGACATTCTGAAACAGGGACACTCAGACTGTGGGCCTGTCACAAAACCAGACACATCAAGAAACAGTCTAATGACTGAGAATTCTGTACTCAAACTTATGACCTAAAAGTTCCCTTTAATTCTTCTGACCAAGTCCAGAAAAAAGGAAGATGGAACCAAACTACAAAGATCTTGAGATGGAATTAAGTGCTGAAATTTCAGACATGACACAGATTCAAAATTCAGTGGAGTGAGGCCACTCTTTCTAGATCAGTCATGTCCTTGCACATATTCCTCAAACTCTATATAAGGATCTATTTGGCTATTCTTTTTTTTTTTACTGATGAGGGTGCACATGCATTGTCCCTTTGTGATTGCTCAAGATTCCTTGTATCATATACCGTGTATCGTGTTGATGTAGGAATGCATCCCCCAAAATGTTGTAAGATGGCATATTTTCAAGTAAGCAGCTACATGAAAAGTGCACGAGTAGCTGAATAAAAGCAGATAAATGTAAACAACAAAAAAAATTAAACTTGAGTTTTCAACTGAACTATAACTAAAATTGTATCATAATTTTGAGAACCCCAAACAAATATTTCAAAACTGCTTGTAGGAGTGAAAACAATTTGTTGTCTCCTTTACACAGAGCCATAAAGATAAGCACAGTGCTGAGAATTTCTCAGAGACTTTTTGGTGTGATTTCAGTGGTATGATTGACATTGTATTGTTATACATATATTTAAGATAGTACTCTGCTTTCCAAGAAGAAAAATATTATTTGCAAGTATAGCCTGATATTTGTACTTATGAATCAGTGTATTCCATGCTTTGCTTTAATAACTTTGATTACAGAAAGAAATGAACATAAAGGTATGAAGGATCTCATAGTAATTCAGAATATAAAGACGTAAATGCTTCTAATAACATGCAGACTTTATATATATCAAAGGAAAATTGTTCTGGTGTCAGTTTTAATGAAGAATATAGTTATTTTTCAGCCCTGGTGTTCAATGCCTAAAAAGTTTTTCTTTTCTTGCCTTCCATCTTCCTTCTGCCCCAGGCAGACATTTCAGCTAATTCAAATGAAAATACTTCTGTGATATTCCAGGAGATTCTTATCCTTTGATTTTGGCAGAGGAGCAAGAGGGAAAAACCAGACATCTTTCTGTATATTCTGGCAGGCAAGTCCATACTAATATCTAAGGTGGATCCATCAAGAGCTGAAAGATGTGAATACATCTTGAGGGATGTTTTATGATGGAAGGGATGTGAAGACCGTAAGGGCAAGAATCAGAACTTCCTTCTGTAGAATGTTCAGCTCCCTGGAAACTGTCCAGAGGGTGTGGGAGAAGACTGATAGCCTGGAGTAGGTTTAGTTCCCCAGTTCCCTGCAGTTTTTGTTGCACCTTGCCTGTTTTGACTACTTTTTTTTTGTCGATATAAATAGAATAAATATTCAAACCATTTGTAAGAATTAACCTCAAATGTAAATCTGTTTGTTATCTATGCCTTTAATAATAAGAGAGGTGGTGTGCATAAAACAGTGTTTATAACACAACTGATGACAGCATTTTTCAGAGATGGATCTCTAATTTCTTTTTAGCAACAGTGATATTTTCATAAACCATATTAAAATAATCTAGCCACATTCTATACAGTAAAATATCCCTTAGATTTCTAAAGAGAATTTATGAAATCTGACTGGCAGAAAGGCACCACAAATACTTTCAAAGAAGGAACCTGATTCAGCTGCAGAATTGCTTTTCAAATACAAGCTTTATATTGTTCTGGATTTGTTTGAATTGAATTTAATACACATAATCAACCAGGCTGCTAAATGGACTTCATACCTAAAGCCTGATTTTCTGGGAATAACTACTCCTCAGCTAGTGTAATTCCTGTGACTTGAATAATTTAATGGTTGAAATAATAAGGGACCTTACTCTCATAGACTTAGTGAGAATGGGAAAAAAGATAACATGACACTAACAGACATTGACTTCTAGGAACACAATAATAAACAAACATCAGCAACCTTACTCAAGGTTATTTAAGAGTTTATTGGCTTAGGCGTAATCTCCTAAACAAATGTTACTTTTTTAGTTATGAAGTTTATTTCTAGAGAGGATGAGTCCTCCAGAAATTAACTTTTAAGGATTTAGAGTTCCAAAGGTTACATTCTGTTTAAATCAGAGATGCAGATACTAATATATCTAATTGGTACTGAGCATTGAATTTTAGAATACACAAAATCTGTTCATTAAAAATGGCAGCAAATTAAGCCATGAAATGTAAGTGATTTGAATGGCACATAGAAGGTAGAACATAGAAAGCAGAACTGTCAGTTATTTTTTGGGGGTTTTTTTTGACTGTTAAGTGTGACTTTTCAGCTGACATCAGATGATTGTACAAAAATTTTGGAGCTTAAAAAACCAGAATAATATCCAATTAAATTAATTGATTAGAAATTCAATTTGTAAAGAATGGATAGTTTAGAGTATGATAATCATGTATCAGAATGTCTCTGAGTCTTTGAGAGTGAACTATCACACACATTTTGATAATTTGAAATCTTAGTCAATATCTTTCTCCAGACAAACTATAAATTAATTACCCTGTAGTGCACATTAAAACATGTGCACTCCTAGTCCATAAAATCAGCAGAGTAATATGCATCTAACATTATTTTTAACAGTTATTAATACATGTTCAGTTAAAGACATTTCATCACTGATCTGAAGTCTGAACTACTCATGTTTTGCAATGGATTGCCTGTCAATATCTTTGTAATTTAAATTAACGTTATACTTGACAGAATCTCCACAGAACCAGCTTTCTTGAAAGTGTTGAAACTTGTAACAGGTTCAAGGGATGGTTTAGCCCCATTTTGGTCACACTGGAAGTCTGTTATCCAGATAAGGGAAGAGGCTGATAAGAGGTAAATCCTTCAAGGTGGAAAAGTCCTTCTTATCATGCCAGTGTCCTTCCTCACATAATCACTAAGGTGTGAATTCTCCCCTTCGAATGGGGACATTGAGACATAGGATGAAGGTATTCATCTTGGCTGATGGGTCATGACTGATTCAACTACACTGAGAGACAACTGCAGCATCTCAGAAGATGTCAAAGACTCATAAAATGTCCTGAGATCCACAACATTGCATCATCCAGTGTGAAACTCCCTGCCTGAGGGGAAGTACCTGGTCATTGCCACCTGAACCTGAGTGACTATAAAGCCAATAGATTTTGAATTCTGTGGATTCTTTCCCCCCACCACTTGTGGATACAGTCACTGTCTCTCTCCCTCACATTTACTGCTAAATAAAAATCCGTTCTATCGCCTTTGGCATATGGTCTCATTTGCACCTTAATTTGGGCAGAGGCATCTCTAATAATTTTAATAATCTGATCTTAATACCATCAGGCATATTGCTACATCAGAAATAGATTGTACATCCATATGTCAAATATTACTGTACTTTGTGCCAAGTTTTATGTTTCAGACACTGAACGACTAACTTGCTATGACCAACTTTGTTAGGTGTAATTTCTGAATATCCCTTATGTTTCCAAAATTTTGGTAAGTTTTAAAAAACAAAACATTGGAGACTATCTTGGCAAGGAGATGTATCAGCACAACATAGCAGTTTAGTGCCCTATAGCTTCAGTGCTGTGCAATGTTGAGGAGCTCTGAGTTGGTGTATATGGAGTAATAAAATTCAAGTCCACTTGGAATGTCCACTTGAAATGTCCACTGGGTGGTGAAAAAGGAGTCCAGAATTCAGTTGAAAAATAGGATAAAATTTATTAGGGCCTGTTGCAGTGTCGGACACGAACACGCAGATTCAAACAGCAGGTTGGCAGCAGGTCAGCCACCGAGCAGAGCGAAAAGGGCCCTGCCCACCTTTATCATCACACTTTTATACCTCTTCGAAAACAATCATACATTGGTAGATGAGGTTAACACCTCTAGCATTTTACAGGATAGGAACACAGTCTATCACCTTTCTCCGCCTTGGAGAAAGAATGAACAACAATCTAAAAGTTCAGTAAACATTCTTAGCCGGTTAGAAAAACAAGAGCTATGTTTATAGAAAGAGCATGAGAACTTCTACTACAAAAGTAAAAACATGGAACACTGTGAAAACCAGGGCGACAAGGGCCGCTTTTACTTTGAAGGGAACACAATGATTCATAGGGAGCCAGGTTTGCAATATGAATAACTCAGATTGTTGCTGGATTATGTGACTGCTCATAAGATCAGTAAAGACTTAAGAGATCTACCTAATTGATTGCTGACATTCATTTGCACACAGAAATAGACACGAACCTTCCACTTCTCAAAGGCAGATCCAAATCTACTGGGAGACTTTACTAATTTCATTGTTAATTCAATTTCCGGGAGCAAGGGAACAGTTCATGAGAGCTGCAGTTTGAATCATCAGGCATAATATTCTTCATTACCATCACAAGAGGCTGCCCATTTCTTGTTGAGGTTCCTGCTTGCATCCTAGCTGCAATGGGGCAGCTGACTTTTATTAGAAGTGCAAAGATTTGTTCTGTGCAAGTGCAAAGGTTGATGCCCTGAAGACCTTGTTGCAAAGAATTGGGAATTTTTAAACTGATTGTTAAGAGCTTTAGGGCAGACCTAGGAACTTTTCCAGAGGTGATTATAAGATGGTGAAATGTTTCAGTGAGAGTTTTGGCAGGGAGTTGGCCAGCTGACACTGATTGAGAAGGAAGTTGTGAACACACAGGAGGAATTTTCATCTCCCTTCACTAAGGTCAGAGGTGATACTAGAACTGATCAGAGCCCTTAAGATGGACTCATTTGATCAGGGACTGGATATGCATGCATTGGCTGATACTACGTAGGGGATTGTTAACTGTAAGGGAACCAGGGATTTGGGAAAGCAGGTCGGCTAACCTCGGCCACCTCCTTATGGCTAGCAACCATTGCATATGGTCTTTCCTGAAAATGTCCTAATAAACCAGTGCTAAATAAATGAGTAATAGAAGTAAATTTGATTGCCTAACTTAAAAATGCCTTTTGAGGTATTATTACCGAGTCCCTTCTGGTTCTGTGGGCTCAGATGCACGAACACACCGATGCGGGGATGACTTCAGTAATGTGAATCCGACGGCAAGGAGCTGAGAAGGGCCCTTGCATAGAGTTCCAAGAGAGCAGTTTATTGCTACAACTCATGAAGGTTTCCATGGGCAAATGACCCCGAACTAGTGACAGGTCGATCTTAAGTACAGGGGAGTGGCTAACACCAGGAGCCAACCAGGGAATCAGAACTGGGGTACATCACCACCACCCAGCAGGCATCCTGGGAGAGGCTTCCTTCCTTCATCATAACCAATAGATCTTTGGCACCAGAGACTGTCTTACCAAGAGCACTCTTTGTCTCTTATACCACAGGTTAATAGGCCACCACAAGGTATGGTCATACTTTGATGCACAGTAAATAAAATTGCCTATTCTCCTCTATTTAACATTCATAGGGGGGTTTTAACCCCAGAATGAGACTGAACTGAGAGGGTTGGGGATTTATACCATGACTGTATGGTTTTTTGCTTCATGAACAAATGAAGATGTAACCAAATAAATACCCATATTTGTATCTTGGCTATTTTTTACTGCATGTGTGGGCTATTAAATCCTCAAGCCGTCTTTGAGTCCCAGCATGTCATAGTCATAGTTTTGGGTGGTTTGGTTTTTTTTTTTTTTTTTTTAATCATGTTAGAAGTTCTCTTTGGGAGTGACTTTATAGCAATTTATACAACAAACAACATTTTCCCCCAGGCAGTTAGAAGTTAATTTTCATCTGAATACTTATTTTTTAGAACAAACATATGAAAGAAAGCTTTTCTTTCAAATAAGAACAGGCACAGTATGCTTCAGATCAGTTTTTGTACAAGAAATAAGTCAGAAAATTAATCAAACCCCTACTTTGCATTCAACAGATCATTTAGTAAACAAGCATAGAAAATTAGAAGCCTATTGAGTACAACTGTACTATTTTCTTGATCAGAAAATTTTAATTAAAAATAGTAGCATAGTAAGGCAACCTCCTTCTTACTCCTCACTTCTCGTAATTGCTGAACATTATGGAATTTTGTTCTTTTTGTCATATTTCTACTAAATTATACCTGATCATTACAACCCCAAAGCATATAAAATTTAAGTTCATAAAATTGTGCAAAAATCAACCAGAAATCAAACTGGAACACCATCTTTCAATAACACATCATCAGACAAAATTTATTTATTTTATATTATTTATATATATTATAAAATTTTCATTTAAAATTCCTTTGTAATCAAATAAGGAAGTTGATCTTATCTGAATCTTTATTTCATTAGTTTTCCCATTCGCACCCCCTTCTTATACAAATAGCCTCTTCAGATAAACAATTTGTCAAAAATCAAATAATTTCTTTCAATCCCCTGATCTTTCAATAGCCTAAACTATGCCTTGGTGCCCTATAACTCTTTTCTTTGTAGCCAAAGAGATTCTAACTTTGTATGCGAACACAGAGGTTTTTTTTCTTACTGTTGTAATATTTACTTTTTTATCTTCAGCATACTGACATCCATACCATATTTTGACGTTCAACTTGATGCTGATCTGAGAATTTTTTTTCTTTTTAAATTGTAACAAACTTTTTTTCTTATACACAGCATAGCATCAAAATAGACGGTCTTCATAGTTTTACTATTGATGGATGACATTTGATTTAAAAGATGCTCACAATCTCATCCGACAGTTTTGCTGTGAAGGAAATGGAGGATGCATGGAGAATAAGTGTTGAATGTTACAGCAATCACTTGATCAACTTCAGAGTGCCCACTATTTAATGTACCTAACACACTTTTGATGTTGACTTATGAAGTGAATACAGTCTTCTGCAGCATTACAGCATATAATTAAAACAGTTTTCAACATATTTTTTTTGGCATGGAACTTGACCTACTTTCACACTTCTAAGGTTTAAAATAAAATATTACTCGCACTGCATTCCTTTTTTTGTAGAAATCTACCATATCAATTTTAAGGAAAACTGCACTACACTCTAACTAGTATGTGTGTAATTTAAGTCATAATAATAATTTATAGCTGAATAATAGCATTCCATGATTAGGGATCTAGTAATAGTGTATAGACATTGTGCTCAAAGCAGTAATCATTACTCAAGTAAGCAGTACCTGCAAAGTCAGCCATACTTGTGCAAATAAGAAATTGCCTATATTTATAAGGAATAAAGGATCAAATCTATGCATTACTTAATCATAATACCTTCTTACTTCAAGGCTTTTTACGTGCATGCTGCAAAGGAGTACATGGAGATTAAGGAGGTACTTGATTTGCAAAAGGGGATGAGGCAGTAAGTCTAGTTGACTGGTTGCCACTGTCCTTTTAGTATCAGATTGCTGTTTGCCCCAAAACCTATTTTCCTGTCAAGAAGCTTTTCTTCTACTTTCGGAAGCAGAAAGAAGGAGGTAAAATATTTCCTTCTGAAAGGAGCTGAAATGTTTTTCTTCAGAGAGTAGCCATTTAAAATGCTGAAACTTAAGGTGTAAAACCCCAAAAAATAGTTTCAATGAATGGTTTAAAATGTAAGTATTATCCTGATAATTTTGACATCTCTTTCAGATTTTAGAAAAAGTGTACGTATCTATAAATTTGTTTGGGGTTTTTTCCAGTAATATATAGCATATAAGATTATA
The DNA here is from genome assembly GCA_026261815.1 of Monarcha castaneiventris obscurior. Taxonomy (NCBI): domain Eukaryota; kingdom Metazoa; phylum Chordata; class Aves; order Passeriformes; family Monarchidae; genus Monarcha; species Monarcha castaneiventris. The sequence continues at coordinate 48,449,753 of JAMPIT010000230.1, read as the reverse complement.
AACACCGTCTCCTTCTGTAGGTTTCTGTACAAACTTTCTGTAGGTTTGCTCCCTATTAATGTTATTATTCACCATTACCTCCATTTGCCTGACAGCAAAGTCCTGTGACATCTGAAATTGAATTGTAAATACTGACACACAAAGGTACTTTCTAACTAAATTTATGGCAAATTAACAAAGGTTTCAATGTATTAGACACAAACTGGGTTAGAGACAATGCCAGTCCTAAATCTCCACTCCACATTGTCTAAATAAAGGAGTAGCAGTATCCTCAGCAGTATAAGCACATCCCTAGCTCTGTTTCATCCTCTTTTAGGTGTTGAATTTTTATCAGTTCTGTTCCTCATTTTTCCAGTTCTGGACAAATGAATTAATTTCTTTAGGCTACAGCTAAAAATTATTTAGATGTTTCAAGCCACTGTAGTGGCATAAGAGATGAAATAATTATATTTCTGAGCACATGGACAAAATGGAGAGATGGGAAAAAGAAGAGGGCTATAATATGAGAAGAGGGGAATTAAGAAACAGGACAGACTAGAATTTTGTATTTAGGTGCTACCACTATTTTGTTACATTCAGGTTTAATATCTCGCTATTCTTGAATTAATGTTGACAGGCAAAATTGATTTTGTTGAGTTCAAGGTTTATGAATTTTTTAAAAGCTCATTAGTCTTTACAAGAAGGAGGATTTCTTAAGGGTGATTCTGTTATGGAGAAATGATGGTAAAACATAGCAAAATGTAAGGCATAGCACAAAAATGTATGTGTTATTGACTTTCAGTGTGACTTATGCTCCTCAGTGTCTAGGGTTGTAGAGGATCCATGATGGTATTAAACTTAGAAGTCAGTGGTAATGGGATTTTGATACCTATCACAGGATCGTAGAATGGATCAGCTTGGCAGGGACCACAGTGGGTCGACATCTGGTCCAACCTCCCTGCTCAAGCAGGGTCATCCTAGAGCACATAGCACAGGATTATGTCAGATGGTTCTTGAGTATCTCCAATGAGGGAGACTTCAGAACCTCTCTGGGCAATCTGTTCTGGGCAATCGGGCTTTACCTACGCAGTAAAGAAGTTCTTCCTCATACTCAGATGGAATTTCCAGTGCATCAGTTTCTGCCTGTTGCTGCTTGTCCTATTACTTGACGCCATCGGGAAGAGCCTGGATCCATCCTCTTTACACCCTCCCGTCAGATACATTGATATGTCTTGGGCCATAGTAAAACTTTTAGTCCTCTTCAGTTTATTGTTCTGCCTCAACATATGTTTAAGTTTGTCATGGATATCTCAAGATTCACTCCCATACTGAATTCCAGCTCCTCTATCTTTTCATCTACTCATACGTCATGTTTACTACAAAACTTCTGGGGAAAAAAAAGCTATTGAGTTGTGGTCTAAAGTATGCAGAGATTCTAGCACAAAAGCATTAGAAACTCTTAAGCTTTCAAGACAGTGAAGCTGCAATACAGCTGTCTCTCCCTCTCTCCTCCTGCCACAGCCTGTCAAAAACATGCAGTGGGTAAGTTAAATAGTTTTGTTTAAGAACAAGAAGTGAAGTGATTTATAGCAGCTTGAATCTGTTTGTGCAAGCATAATTGTTTACTGAAATTCTTTACAGTACATTCCCAGGGGCTATGGAAATTGGTCCAAGAACAAGCTCTGCTATGCTGCTTCCCTACTCTCCTGTCAATATCAGCTCTTCTCAGACAGAGAAAGGAGGTTTCCATCTTTCTCTATCTTAAAAGAATTCATAGCTTACAGCAGAAAAGCATTTTTCTCTGCTGAAGTGTAAATGTGGGAAATACAGTTATATAATTCAGAGAAAAATAAAACCACTGCAAGTGTTTGGCCACTAAATCTGAGAACTAGATAAAAATGTTGCAGCACCAGACCTTATTGTGTATTTCTCAGTCAGCTTCATGTGTTCTAAATTTTGATTCAGATTCTTTGAACATGTGTCTCCATCCCAAACCTTTCAATGATAAGAAGCTTTATCTTTATCTATCCTTTTCCATGATGCTTATGGATGCTTCACAATGTTGAATCTGCCACTGTGAGACGTAGAATAACAAAAATGTTGAAAACATTGGCACAGAATTTGTTGCATTAGCATGCAAATGAGCTATCATTTTTCAGGAAGCTGATTCACAAAAGTGACTTTTGATGTTGAGCTTTATCTTAAATATAATTTAAGGAGAAAAGAAATTGTTTTAAAAGTTATTATGTTTGTGTTATAAAAACATAAACTATTTAATGAGTGTTTTGAGGACTTTTTCCATTTGTATGTTTGTGTGAGATGATTTTTATAAATACCTGAATATCCATTTGATTTTCTATTTTAAACTTGCTTCAAGGAAGTGGTGAAAATATATTGGAGGAAATAGGTTTCATGTTATTATGAGGGGCAACAAGGGCATAAAAATCCGACTTGATTCACACATTTCCTAGGCATCCATTACTGTTCTCTGTAATGGTAATAATTGCTGCAATCACGATCTAATTATTAATTTTCAGTTCTGATCTTTCCTGCCTTTAAAATTGTTGCACACTTGTAGAGAGTAAACTGGCCGAGTGGTGGATTTTATGGAGCATTTACCTTCTTAAAAATCCCATTTCACATTATCTCTGCATGTGAAGCACATATAATGTGCTTAGACTCTGAAAATATGAGCCCTGATCTTGGAGGAAGAATACTGAAAAGTACATGAAGGGTACTGAGTGCAACTTTGGACTTCCTAGTACAAGCAAAACATTGACCTACTGGAGCTACTCCAGAAGAAAGCAACCAAGATGTCTGGATGGACACAATATAGGAGAAAAGGCCCAGAGAAATGGTTCTGCAAAGCCTTTAGTATAGAAACCTAAAGAGAGGTAGATATTTCTATGGTATTCAACTATCTAATGATGGAACGTGGAGAAAGTAGAGCCAGGCTCTTTCCTGCAGTAGGATAAAAGGCAAAAATTGCAAGTTACAACAATCCAAATGCTGAAAAATACTACAAAAAATTACTTTCAGAGTAGAAAGATGTCAGAACAGGTTGTCCAAAAAGGTTAAGGAATCTTCATTCCTGGAGATTCTCAGTATTCAACTGGACAAGCATTTGAGCAAGGCCTACATGTGCATACTGGGGATAGTTACATACTGTACCTGCAAGCTTGCCAGGAAGGACATTGTGGAATTCTGCCTGGGCTTTGGAGATACAAAACAGGATGGCAGAGGCAAGGTAGCCAGTCAGGAAAGACGTAAAGGACATAATGGTCATGACAAGGTTCACCAGAGAATGGGCCTGAAGCCCCAGAGGGAGACTTCTTCCATTTGTGAGCTCCATGTCAAATGGGACTAGGAAAGGGAAATGGTGAAGCTGCCCCGAAGTCCCTGTGAGAAAGGAATCCAAGGCTTCGTCTAACAAAAATGCAAACTGCCATAAGAGTGATGGCTTGCCCACCACCAGTTGTGGCAAAATCTACAAATGTCCTGAAGCCAACTGCTAACCTCCCCTTTTAGTAACTAGTGCACAGGATTGTTCAAATTAACAATTGGAATGATCCTGGAAGTAAGAAGTATATTGGTTTGTGCTAGAACTATTTCCTTATATCCACAAATTCTCTTGTCATCCTACACTCTTGAAACACAAAGGAGACTTGGAGGGTGTTCCCTATTAATAATGCAGCTGGGAGTATATGTACACAAAGAGCTCAATTCTATATTAAAATGGGAGCATTAGGAGTGCTCTTTTTCTAGATATACTTTTTTCCCCCTCCTGTGCAGCCCTATGATTTTGGCCTGCCTGGAGAACTGTACTCTTCTACTTGGAAAACACAAATGTGCAGATGCACAATTCATAATATGGCATATTAATTAGGTTTCCATGCTGATCTTCTTGGCAAATTTATCTTCTATGGCAGTGTCTCCAGACCTGTTGATGTGTATCTGGTTCCTAAAGGCAAAATAAGAGTGGACAAAGTTATTTGAGATGTCTGTGTCCTATTTCTGCATGTTAGTTCCAAAGTTAGTTTAGGGAAGTTGATTTATTTTACCTCTGGTGCTCCCTGAAGGAAATTACTGCTAGGATAATATAGTTCTTTAAAATACCCTGTAGCTGTGTGGCAAAGTGAACTGTGAATTTATGAAGCAATGGTGATGCTTCTATTAAGAGTTAATATATTTTTTATGAGAACAGCCATTAAATTATTGCTGCTTTTTATATTAAATACTTGTAGCATTTGATTAAAATGTGTGAAACATCTAATATGTTTCTTTACTGGCTGGATATTTTTAATATGCTATTTAGCAATTGCCACCTTTCAGTGAGTGTCATTCAAAGAGCAAGTGTGGCAAATGGAGCAATGCTGGGGTAGTGCTGGTTCTGACTGGAGAGACCAGTTTGGGTGGTGTGGCTGTGGTCAGGTTGAGCTCTGCACCTTTTTTCTGTACTCTTTTGTTATTAATATTGCTTCTGCTCCTGTTCATTTTCTTGTCTCACTGCTGTTTCCAGTAAAAAGTTCTTATCTCAACCCATTATCCCAGCCTCCTGTCTCTCTCAGCAGAGTGCAGGGGGCTCTGGGCTGGGGAGTGCCATTCCGAAACCACAGGAATGTCATACCTGAAATTGTAACTTCCCATTCAAATATAACAAAACAGAAGTGAGTGTTATTGACTAAACCTCCCCCCCTCCCCACCAAAAAAGCTCTAAAACATTTGAAGTAAAAATAGGTAAATCAATTCATACAGACACATACCACATAAAAATATTGTATGCAACTTGTAACACTGAAGTAATAATTGTCCTGGATGGCCTCACTACTTACTTTAATTGGTGGCTTGCAGTCAAAATCTGGCTTATGTGACCCTTTACCTCAGTGTGCCAAACTGGACTTTCACAAATAACTGAAATTCTGTTTTTTTTCAAGTTCTGATTTTCATTTTTCCTGTACTTTTAGAAACTCTGCCACTCTACACCTATACCCAATGAAACAGTACAAATAACAGCAAATTCTGATTTCCTGAAGACAAGTCTATGAAGTTTTTATCAATATGAACCAAAACAACATCCCCTCCATGCTCTCTGCTATTTTTTCTAACAATGCTAATTAATTTAATTTATCAATCCACTCATTCATTCCTTAAATTTAACTGCAGGTGACCAAACTTAAGAAACTCAGAAGTCCAAATTAAAGGTGGGGTGGTAGACTCACTTCATAATAAATGTGAAAATTCTTCCAGTGCATCTTCCCACATTGTCTAAATTGGTCTCCTAAGTTACTTTTCTTTTAGATATAGTTATTCCACTGACTATATCTAAAATCTGGGGTAGCTGGACTACTGATTTGGGCATCTTATTAAGGCATCTAGAATTGATGATAGTAACATAAGCTTAATATTTCTAATTAAGAAAAATAAAAAGAAAAACCCTTCTTTTGGATGCCCAAAACACTTATTTTCTGGTTGATTCAAGTTCAGCATTTAACTTTTGGGTGTGTTATTTTTGTATTTTACTAGCTTTTATCTGATTAGCTTTATCCCTTTGCTGAGAAGTGTCAAGTTTTACATCACAGCAGTGACCCACATCATATTTCAAAAGAGGAGACTGAATAAACCAGTGTGTATCACTTCAACATAGACTCATTGCACAAATAAACTGGTTCTTTGCATAAGACATAAATATTTCACACTTAGACCTAGGATTGAACTCAATCTGAGAATGGAAACAGGGCATGAGGAGATAATAATCAGCCCCACTAGCAGACCTTGAAGCCAGCAGGGTCCAATACCTGGTTCCCAGTCTGAAAACCCATTCAAAGCGATTTTTTAAGACAGGTTGTAAACTTTTTACCAGTAATTGCTCACATTTGCTCACAATTGACCACAACAGTTATCAATCTGAAAGAATCAACTAAAAGTTAACTGCTGCAAAGCATAGCAAGATCTTCTATTTCTTAACAAAATAAACGTCTTTTAGATTTTGGAACGATCTCCAAATGTGATAATCTCTTAATTTCTCACACTGATCTCTCAGATAATAATCTATGGGCCTAATCCAAAGACTGATGGAGTCAATGAATTTTTTACTATAAACTTCAATAGGTTTTGCATCAAACCATCACTAGGTGATTATAAACAAAGCAATAAATTTCAGTCTGTAATAATAGAGCTCACCATGTGTAACATGAGTGTAGAGAATGTATTTATAGTTTAATGAGACGGCTTTAAATTAAACAAAATGTGTCAATTTTCTCCACAAAGTTAAAAGGGGTTTGGGCCCACACTTTGTATTCTTTGCCATATTCTCCTGGTTTAGCTGAACGGCTGCTTTTTCCCCTCTCTTGGCTGAAGCAGTGCCCTGAGAGAACAGCGTAGGATTCAGCAGTGATAAACCTGCAAGAATCTGATTGTGCTGAAGTGATCCTTCAAAGCAGAGGTCCTGAGTTTCTATCCCTGTTCTATATCTGACAGTACATTTTATCAGGGCGTACTGTAATGTGAAATACAGAAAATTGTTTTTATTATTGTTTTTTTGAGTGAATTATTTTGTAAGTTGTAAGCACCCATATTTTGCTTAAGTGAGGTACTTAAGACTTTTTCTGGATCCAATTCCAAATGCCCTGAAAGCCTAATCAAGGATTCCTGCATAATAGCAAGACATTATATTAAGCACTGTTTCTGCATTAGAGGATGCAGGCTATTTAGCTGTATTAAGAAAATACAAATATATGTGCTACAAATTTTACTTCAACAGACATCACCTTAATGAGTATTATAATAATATTCTTCTCATGTTTAAAATGATGCATTAAAATCCCGTAAGTACTGTACTTCTACCAATCTGTGAATTATTAATAAGGTGATAATCATGTTAATGATGCTGCCTTATTAGGTCTTGATGTATCTTGTTAACGTGCCAGTTAACTGCCTGTTGGTGTGGAGAGGAAAAGTGCTTTTTTGTGCTCAGGAGGGTACTAGGGAAGTTAATATTTTCCTAACAGAGTTTATTGCAACTCTTTCTAGCATTTTTTTTTGCTTGCTTCTTTTTCTTTTTTTTTTAAACTGCTTTTCTAAAGATTGTGATTGCCCAAGCCCTTGTTGTCAGTTTTACATGTCTTTAGGACATATGAAGGAATGATAGCATAATGTAATTGATGCATTACTGTAAAATAAACCTTACTGACAGCTAACCCTAAATTACTAAGTCAATATATTAATCAGTAAGATGACCAATTGAGGCAAAAGGCATTTAAAGCAGCAATGACAACAAACCAATAGAAAAAAAAAGAATGCAACTGCTTATTTTTCTTGTCCTAGGTATTTCCTTCAGTATGTTAATGTTCTGGCATGTCAAAGAAGTACTGAGGGAAAGAATTATGTCCCTGCAACTCAGAAGTAACAAATAGCATAAAGACTGTGTCAGCTCAGTTTGATAAACCAAAAATCTGCCATCCATCTCTCCTAAATCCTAAATCAAGCAAGCAAACAAACAAGCCATGTGAACTTTTTCTTTTTTAAACTTGGAAAAATAATGCTGTTTCTTTGTTTGCAGTTTGCATCTTTAATACTGAGTTCTCCTCAGCAGTTTAAAATGGACAGAACAGAAATCTGTTTCCATAATATTTTCAGTCTAATTTGCAAACTTTGGAGATCTGTGCAGTTTGGCTTTCAGTTGTTAATACTTGTCTGAAATGTAAGAAATTTATCTAAAAGAAACTGAACTTCAAGAAGTCCATTACAAAACTTGTAAGAACTAGGTAACTAGCTTGTGTTGTGAAAGAATTTATTTTTTATTTCATAATTTTTACATCTTTATCTCAGGCCACTTTTAACAGCAATAATTAAAGTGTATTTGAGGTTGCAGAAAGGGCATGCTGACTGACAAGTATAATTCTGAGGGTAGCAAGTTTTATTATATTTTGCTGCTGGTTGTTGGCACAGAGTGACTTTTGTATATTGGTGGATCAAGTGCAAGAGGAAAATTTTGTGTCCTAGTCACACTAATGCCAACATGGGTGTAAGCTGAAGCAGTAGGACACATTATCCTGAAGCCTAAAAAACCCAAGGGAATTATGGTATGCTAAAGCCTTGCTAGTACTTGATATGCCAAATAAGAGAGGTTACCTGATCTGATAAAGCCTGAAATTTCCATCTGACAGAAATAAAAAAATAAAATCTAAATAGTAATAAAAAATTCGCAGTAAAATTTTACTGGTAAAACAAAATTTCTGATATTTTGTTTTGAAAAGAATAAACTGGCATAATATTTTCTGTTTCTTAACCATTAATATGTTATTATCAAAATATTCTAAATGTTCTAAATAGGGTACTTCTACTTACACATCAAAAAAACATTTACCATTAAGGGGAAACAGAGTGGAATAGCGGTGTGCAGGGTTTCTTCTCTTGTTCCTTCCTTCTGCTTCCTCGCATTATCAGAATATTATTACTCTTAAACATTCCCAGTAGCAGTTCTTAAATCTTATTTTGATCACTGCAATTAATAACACTGATAAAGTGACAATTAAAAAATCATCAGTTAAAGTTGAGAAAAAAAAAAAGATTCTTTTACTTTCATTAGATTTTAGATGATGCAAATATGCAGAATATTCTTCTTTACGTTGAATCAGCATTTTCTGATGTAAAATTGTTCCAATTTAATCACTTTTTTCTAGGTGGTTACAGATAATCCTCTCATCCAGTCAGTAGCTTGCTGTGTGCTGATTAATTCTGTCTCAGAAAGGTCTGGTTTTTCTTCACCAAATAATTTACTGAGCCTTTTATGAAAGGTGTTTTAAGACTGCCATAGGAAAAAAATGTGAAGTCAATTGCTGCCTGGAAATCTGTAACTAATGAATAATACTAGTCTAATTAATGTCAAACTAATTCAAGTCCTGCAACTAGCTAGCTGAAATAATTTTCACTTCTTCAGGTACAAATTATATTTAAAATCCATAGAGAGTTTCTAATAATACCAAACATCAATGTCTTACCTATACAACGTGAATCTCTAATAAAACCCTGAAGTGAGCAATTAAAAGAAATATGGTTAGGACTAGGAGTTATTGTAATGAAATTTTATTTTTGTTTTCCAGAGTTAATCTTTTCTTGTGCACTCTCATACGTACTCACATTATTCATTTTCATATAGAAGTTTCCCTTAAAAAATAATTTAAGAAGTTAACTTAGTGCACAGTAGGATGTCAGCCTTTCTTAGGACTGGATAATTCATGGCAGAGCTCATTTATCCACACCACTGCCATGAGAAGTCTGATGGAACTGGCTGCTAAGAACTGCCTGGGCTGTGATTGCCACTGAATCAGTCCCTTAAGAGTCACCACCCGGTGCTAAAAAGTTTCATAAAATGCCTAACACAATTTCAATCTATATTATTGGTATTTAGTGGCAGCCAGAAGAACTTCCTGTAAAACACCCATTGACACCCTTTTGTCTGTTTGGGAACTGCTTCCCACAACTAAGCCCGAAGCAAGGAGGCTCCTGAGCATTATTAGTGTGTTGTAAGTACACAATTTTATACCTGATTTTTTTTTCCGTTGTGTTTATTATTGTTTATAATTTTTTTTTCTTTTCTTTTGCCTGCAGCCATAGCCACATTCCAAGAGTAAATGAAAGTACAGCCCATATATTTAATGCTTTGGGTGTGAGCCCATAATGCCTATTACATACCCTCCCTCCTGCCCTGTGTACTGGAACCCTGCAAACAGTAATGTGCACAACATGCCATTGCAAATTAGTACTTAAGAGACACATCACCTCATCAGTGAAAGTGCTGATCCAGTAAAACTGCTACAATGTCTTATTTGATGTCATTAGTGCTGTCAGTGGCTTGTCAAAAGTCATTCAAGATAAGGTGCTGGGACTGTTGGAAGCCAGTGATCTCAGCTGGCAGCTCTTTTGTGTGACTGCGACAGAGGTAAACCTTTCATGGTCATCTCTTGGTGGTTTTTTTATTTACTCATTTATTGGTTGGTTGGTTGGTTGGTTGGTTGGTTGGTTGGTTGGTTGGTTGGTTGGTTGGTTGGTTGGTTGGTTGGTTGGTTTTTTAGTGGGTTGGTTTTTTAGTGGGTTGGTTGGTTGGTTGGTTGGTTGGTTGGTTGGTTGGTTGGTTGGTTTTTTATAGTGAGGTTCCCTTGTAAGGCAGAAAGAAAAAGATGAAAGGTGGATGGCTAAGGTGTATTATGTGTGTCTTTCTGTTCTTTCCCTCATTAATCAAATACTGAGGGTTATATTTGTCTCTGAAAGTGAAGATCTGCATTACTTTTTTGGCTAGATGATAATTCAGTTGTAATCCAAATGGAATTAAATGCTTGAAATATGCAATTTAAAAGCTATAAAGAAATTAAGGGTTGATTAGACTGCAAAGAATCCCTTCTAAAATTGTAGACAGGTAATTTTATACTTACCAGAAGAAGGTGTTTGGGCCCTAGCTTCTGAAACAAATTGTTGGAGTCTATGAAATGTGTGAAAAATAAAAGAAAAAAAAATTGTAAGCATTCAGGGATAATTTTTACTTTCATTGCTCAGTTATGTTTAAACACCAATTCTTTGTTGCACATTATATAATTTGTAGTGTCATTTTGTTTGTTCTACAGTAAACCTGGATTTCTTTGTTGCTATATCATTTTAGATATGACATTTTGAAATGTTTAAGCACATACTGCTTTGTTTAAGTATATATTATAGATGTAAATTAATTTCAGTGAGAAATCTAGAGAAGAATTTGGTTCTTATGTGGGGAGGAAGCTCAGATAGTTAAAATTTTGTATAAAAGGAGTAGAAGAAAAATTTGCTGGTTCCAATGGTCTGCCTGGAAAATTTCCACAGGAAATTCTGTACACCAAAGGACTGAGAAGATGAGCCATCATTATTTGCATTTTTTCATTCTACTCCTCCATATAACTTAATGCCAGGTAATTTCCTGAAAGGAGGAGCAATATGTTTTTCATTCGGAACTCACTAGCTGGCTGTAATTACCATTGCAGAATTAGCACATCATGTGCAGTTGATCGTACTTTTGAAATACTTCCTTGTATCTTGCAATACCTTTTATATCTTCAAGGTGTCCCTGCTTATCACAGGGTGTCACTGGACAATAAGTGGCCTTTAAAGATCCCTTCCACCCCAGACTGTTGGAAAAAAATAAATAAAATCTGATCTGGCACTGCACAATTCAGCATAGCAGATACACATCTGAACTTGTTGTATCTGAGATAGGATAGCTATTGGAAGTTCTCAAAATACAGCCATTAAGTTCTCAATAATTTACCTTTTTCATAATTAATTTAACTACGTCTTTATCCTGGTAAGGGGTGTGGAATTTGTCTGTTAATTTTGGGGCACCAGTTTGTTAGTGTCCAGCCTAAGATATCTTTAAAAAGACTGGCATAAGGAAAGTACCACCTTTTACATCTGGGTAGCCTTGAGGATATTTCAAGTTGGGCATCCAAAATCGACAGTCATTTCAGAGAAAGTTGGCTCCTCTATCTACCAAAGTTGTCCTTTGTCTGCTTCCTCTCATTTTCACTAAAGCTGAGTTCAATTTGAGAATACTGCTGGGCTAGCAATAGTTTCTCTTGCCTTGGCCATTCGAGGTAATGTATTGTATAGGGAGTCTCTGATCTTTGAGTTGAGTTTTATGATCAAAGTTTCACAGTTTCAGAGAAATAACTTCTGGTCATTGAGATGAAAAAAGGTTAATGACTTGAACTCATTGAAATTTACATTATAAAGAGAAATGAGAACAATGGCAATTTAGGTAACTTTTTCTTAAACGTGTGTGTTAGAGTACTAAAAAATACCTGGGAATGCCATATAGTTCAGTTGATCAATTGTTGTCATCGACAGCTTGCTGTATGTTCTATTTTCAAAAGTAGGAGTCCATTCCTGTTGCTCATTTTTTCATATACTGTTTTACTTGCCTACATTAATGTTTTAATTTTTGACAGTCTGGATTCAGAAAATGCATTCTCTATTAGATCTTATATAAATATTATCTACAAAAAGCAAATCTCTAGGCTTTTATTTGGAAGCATTTCAATGTACATTGTAAAAAAGGCAACAAAAATTTAACTGTGGATTCCCACAACTAAAATCACTGCAGATTATGCTGAGCCGCATCTTCCTGTATTTTTTGTAGTCTATAATTTTCTGTTTTAAGCTGGATTTCTTTAGTTTTATGTAGGAGATGCCTGGCAGAAGCATCTTCATTCAGAGATAATCTGCAAACTATTATTCATATTCTTTGTTTAGATCCAAACTACCATTAATTTGTGTGGATAAAGTCAAGATACCCTATAATTCCTGTTACCTAGTACTCCATGTTAGTGCTTTTGTTGGGTTGGTGCTTTTTCTAGTAGCAGAAATTGGTGACCAGATAGATTGGGTTTATGACGTTACATTTCTTTACAATTCTGTAGAATTGCCATGCTGTCCTGGGCGCTAATTAAGCTAAACATTTACATCCTTTTAACGTTTACACAATTTATCTCCAAGTTAGCCCTGCACTCAGATTAATATGAAGGTACTTCAGATTTTGAGCTCTTTTTTGGACAGAAAGATATGTTTTGCTTCTTTTTCCTGAAATAGAAATTGAATGGAAATGGTTAAGCTTATACATTTCAGCAAAGTTTCTCTCCCAGTCATGAAAGGAGTGGTAGCAGACCATCTCAGCATTGGCTTATTAACCTTCATTTTCTACTGAGTGCATAACACTTAAAGAAAAATGCCCTAAACACAAAACCCAGTAACCCCTGCCCACATTATAAGAATGGGGGGCATTTGAGGGTCTCTAGGTGAAAGGAGGACATGTGGAAGGAAGCTCTCATCAGCCTGTGAGGGGGATGGAAGGAGGGATACATACATGCCACATACTGCCACATTCTTTGCCGCAGAATGGCAGAAAAAAGTTCAATTCTTCTCGCCCCATGTGTGCATAATTTTCATTGATGTGGATGAGAACTGTATCAGTGCAGAGAGAAGAGAGTAGATGCTTTAGGCAGTAAGAGATACAATTACTTTTTTGACAGCAGTGAAATGGAATTTTTCATGCAGAAAAGATGTAACCAAGAGCAGGAATTTAAGAAAATGTCTGCTTAAAAGCACGTTGTCCAATAAAATTTAGAATTTTCAAGAAGCATATGCTGAAATTTGTGCATATATATGACCATGTTCTTGAATATTTTTTCCTATAACTGTATACAGTTTAGGCATAAAAAACCTCACTAAGTTTATTGCTCCTTAATACTGTCTCAAAGGCACACTAGCTGTTTTCTAAGGTCTACTAAACTCTGTAAAATAGAGGAAAGTATTGGAAAATTAATTAACACTAAAATACTAAAAAATATTTTTGTTACTGAAACTTAAAACCATATTTTTTTATACTATTGGTTAGCCATAAATCCATTCTAAGCAAATTTTTCTTTTAAGTCAGGTAAATATTTAATGTTTCTCTGAGTCCAAATTTATTTTTGTTCCTTCAAATTTTATGAACCATGAAACTTGCACCCCAAAGGATTTTTTCCCAGGAATGTAAAGATTTTTACAAGATATTTTAGAAATGTAAAAAGGCAAAGGTTTGGCTGATCTTTGAAAACAGCTACTCTGGTAATTCTGAAATTTTAAATCAGTATGGATTTCACACCAATGATCTGTTTCAATAGAGTCTTTATCATCAATATCATAAAATTGATTTTAAAAATTGGGAAAAAGTACTCTTATTCTAAAATTGGTATGTCCATACAATTTCTTTGTGGTCAAGTAACAATTTGATTATATCATACAGTAAAGAGAAGCCATCGGTTCCAAAAAATAAAGAGAACCTTTCACTTTAATTGAACAAGTATACAAGACCGATTGAGACATTTTCATAGTTGAGATATTTTCATATGGTTTGGAATCTTCTGATAGACTCATGTCTTTTCTGTGTGGTCATGTATTTCCTATAGCACAGTCAAGTGTGGGCCATCTGGAACACAATCCTGTGCAAGAGGCAAGGAAAAAATTACTACTGAGGAAAATGGAGCAATGAATGTTATTCTAGGGTAGAGTTGTGCTTGCTTTTTGGTATTAGCAGTGTAGTCCAGAATAGCATCTGCTATTGAATTTAGACAAGGTTACAGGTATCTTTCTATCACTTCAGCATGGTTGTTTGTCTTAGAAGACACATGAAAGGTGTATTTTGATTAAATAAAAGAGTATGGGATGCAGCACTTCTGGCCGATACATTGGTCTAAATATTACAGTACAGACCTCTATACTTATGCAGATGTTTGAAACTAGTCATGACTCTACTTTCTGGGTTTTTTGTCAGGATACTGGTAGGAGTGTTGAAATACACTTTGGAAACAGTTACAATTAAAAGTGTTTTGGGTGAAACTGCCTAAAAACCTGTGTCTACTGCTACCTGCATGCAGACATCAGCTGCTGCTACAGAAGGGTAGGTCACCACTGGGTGACATATCATGGTCCAAGGTTGATGCCTCCAAAAAATTACATTGGATAACTACAGTTATATGTGTCAATAGCACCATACTAAATATTCTATCATTGTATTTCAGGCTTAGTGCATCAAATTTTTCTCCAAATCTTTAGGGAAAAATCAAAGTTAAATACTATGGTTCAGATTTTTCATAATGCTAGTAGACATGTCCAATAATAAACTATTGTTCAAGATAATTTCTATTTAATTAAGGTTGAGTGTTTGCTTATATTGACTGAACTCAAGGACATTTAAGTGTCTATTGAAAACTAAATATGTGCTCAGCTGTGTTGTGGAATGCTCAAGGAAATTGCAGTTACATAGACTGAGAAGGAAGTAAAAAGCAATTTCTATCTAGATGAACAGATACAAAGAAAGAAGAACCACAATCAAAGTATGCTTTAAAAAGTGAGGAATTTGGGCTTAGCAGTCAGAAAACAGGGTATAAAAAGAGTTCAAAAGGCAAGTCTACAAATTTTTAGGTGGTGATAATGGTTAACTTTACCGAGAAAGGACCAATTAAATATGCAATAAAAGACAAGGAAGTAGTGTTGATGTAGGGGAAAAAAAATAGGTTTAATGGATTTGGCAAATGTGAAGGGATGGAAAAAAATGCAGGAAAGTGAGATCTGAGTCCTGGAAGTCACTTACTTCAGCTGTTGGGACATACAGGCAGGAAGGAATGTACAATGGACATATAATGCATGTAGGGATTCAGATTTTGCTGAAAGCAAATAGTTAAAAACTGCGACTGACTGATGCAATTCCCAAGTCTGCTCTTCTATTTACCTGCATCAGGACTACATCATTCCTGATAGATTTATATACTTTTTCGTAAAACGTTCATTAATAGAGGTTCGGGGTATCTTCAGGAAATCTGCTGCAAAGCTCAGCTGTCTTGACGTTTAGAAATTTTTCTTCATTCTTAGCAAAACCTAAAGCTGAAGCTGCTGTAGAAAGAGGATGACTGTACAAGATATACAAAGTATGTACTTCATAGCTGGAGATACTATAAAAAGAATTTCAATTTTCACCAGAAATAACACAGCAATGCTTACAAAAGCAAGAGCTAAAACAATAGAGGAGAGTGTTCTGTTTCTACTAAGGTTCAGAAATTTCCTTTAAATTAGAGAGGAAGAGAGAGCCTGTGAAGAATTCTACTTCTGCAGTCATTATTGTTTGAATAATTAAAACATTTTGTAATATTTTCTTAAAATTTCTCCCCAATTCCTAGTTCATAGCAATGAAAATAAATTCTGATCTTACCTAATGCAAGGAAGATGCTGATACTTTAAAAAATCTCTTAAGGCCTTATGCACATTAGCTTAGTAAGCTTTTGATGGAGAAAAGGCATTCTGCATGGATGGCTGAAAGCAGAACTGAGACAAAAGAGTTAAATACACATTTAATACACTGCATTTTTACTTTCAATTTAAGTTGACCTTGGCCTCTTTTATCTCATTGCCACTAATACCAGAAAGAAGCAGATCATTAGCTGACTGGAAAAGATCAGTCTGCATGCTGTGGAAAGTTACAAAACATTCTGCAAATAATCAAAGGCAGGCAGTTGGAAAAGTGAGAGAAGATAATTTTCTTCACAGAATGTTTCAGGGGTAATGTATTAGAAAAAAAACACAAAAAACTTTAATCTTTGACATGCTTCTGGTTTGCACTTTTGATCCATCTCAAGTTAGTAGCAGAATGACTTCTTAAACTGGAAAGGTGAGGCAAGATGCAACGTGGAAGGACTGACTGCAACACTTTCCCATGACAAGAGGAAAATCCTGTCCAGAGAGAGGAAGGACAGGAGCAGGGAGAGCTCGGAGGCAGGAAGTGACAAGTGAAGTGCAAAGTGGGGGGGAATGGGAAGGTGGTTTTGCTCTCTGTAAGGTTTAGCCTGATTTCAGTGGAAAGGCAGAACGACTTAATAGTCAGTTCTGACAGTTCCACTCTCCCCTCCTCTTTCCCCCCACCCCCGAAAAAGCTCAATTGCCAACTTAAGTTATTTAAGTTATTTGGGCCATGAGGCAATGATTTCCATCAGGGCTTATTGAATCAAACACTGAAGTATTGATGGCTTCAGAATTTTTTTGGCAGCCAAACAATGAACTTTTGAAAAATATGAGATTTTTTTGTGGTTACTAATAACTTAGTACTTACAACAGTCACCGGGGATACTAAATCTTTGTTGTGCCTTTACTTTGAACAAAGATTCAATACTGCATCTCTTCTCGTGCAGACAGCTTAGTCCCCATCTACAGAATCAAGCTCTCTTTATAGTGCCATTAATTTTTGTAATAGCAAATTGTAACTTCACTAACCCAGAATGGGAGCTAGAATGTAAGACTCCATAACGAGGTGAGTAGGACAGCTACCAATCTGCAGGAGATTCAGTGTTTCTGCAAATCTGAGTTAAAAGCTGCATATTCTGCCTAATAGCTAGGACCTAGCAAATACCTTTCAAAATTCCCTTCTTGCTTGAGACATGCTCTGGCAAAGATTTCTTAAGAAAGTTTACTCCTTGTGCATACATCCTCTTAATCCATTTCAGAATACAATTTTGACTTCAACAAACCATAATTTTCAAATAAAACCCTGTTTAGTTGCAAAATTACTATTTCTATTCTCATGCATTGTCCTCCAATTCACATATATTCCCTGTTTCAGGGAAGAGAGGGTATGACTTTTGTCTAAGCCTTTTTTTTTTTTTGTTTTTTTTTGGAGGGAGGGGGTTTTAAAAACACCCCACATTTTGTCTCTGATGCCAGGAGAAATAAATGATAAAAAAGAAGTATGCCTAGAAGAAGTATGACAATTTTACCTAAGACAGTCAAGGAATACAATGATTTCTTACCAAACAAGACATCCTAGGAGAAAAAACAAATTAAACAAACCAACAAAAAGCCTAGCAACAAGTCAGTAAGACAAAGCCACTACAGTTTTTGTGGTTGTGAAATTAGAATATCTGAGATGGACAACTGTGGGAAAAAAGGATTAAATATTAATAGAAAAAAGGAAAAGTCATCATTTGTTTCAAACTACTAAATGAATTGTTTATGTTGTTAACTACCATGCCTAGCAAACTAATTGAATTCTAATAATGTATTCAGTGTATTTCGTCTTCATCTCTCTGAAAAGAAAGTGAGGAGATGACTATGAAATCTAAATTATTGAAGAAAGAGCATTTGCTGAACAGTATTAGAAGCTCTTCTCCACTAGTAGATATTCATACACAGTTTTTTGTAATTGCATAATATTTGGGATTGGAGAATTCAGATACTTTTCTGTTCTCTTATTTAAAGATTTATTTGTTTCTCAGCAGCTTTCCTTGGCACAGTTTTATAAATCTGAATTTAAAATTCCCTTTCCATGAATAATTTTTAATGCTCACTTGAAGTTCATTGTTTCAGCGAAAATTCCTGTCCTGAGTTTATGAGGTATTTGTCACCCCAGCTCAGCTTGATTGTTAATCAAGTATATTAATTCAGTGAAATCGTAGAGATGCTTCCAGCTCTATAGACTTCCTAGACTTACTGATTGGGGATCTAAGCTGAGACATGCATTTTTATTATCATTATCATCATCATAACTTTTGTGTATTTCACAGAAACACAGAATATGCTGAGTTGGAAGGGACCCACAAGGATCATCAAGTCTGACTCCTGGCCCCACACAAGACCCCCCCAAGAGTCACATCGTGTGCCTGAAGCATTGTCCAAACACTCCTTGAACTGTGTCAGGCTTGGTGCTGGGACTGCTCCCATGGGCAGCCTGTTCCAGTGCCCAACCACCCTCTGGGTGAAGAACCTTTACCTGATATTCAACCTAAACCTCCCCTGACACAACTTCAGTCATTGCCTCGGGTCCTGTCCTGGGTCACCACAGAGAGATCAGTGTCTGCCCCTCCTCCTCCCCTCATGAGGATGTTGTAGATTGCAGTGAGGTCTCCCCTCAGTCTCCTCTTCTAAAGGCTGAACAGATCAGTCACTCCTCATCTGATACACACCTTATTGTGGTCCTTAGGCTGTAACCAGTGTTACTGGTTTCCTATGCAGTAAAAATTAAGGGGAAGGAAAATGTTTCTCCTGTGGTGCTTGCATACCTTGGTTTTTTTTTCATTTACTTTACTTTTCTCAAAGAAAAGTTCAAGGTCAGCTCCAAGTTTTTTAGCAGTAACAAAATTAGCAAAACCAAATCTTGACACCTCAAGAGAAGGATAGAATAAATTGATCTAGATTTAGCAAGCTTAGTATTGATGGTTGAGATACAGCAGACACCATCTACACAAAAGAAGTTCAGAGTGCTGAAAATAACTTCCTTACTGGAGCAGAATCACAGTTACAGGACATAATCTGTACCTTGCTTTGCTCTGTGTCTGCTTCTGTTCTCACTGGGTTTCTAGGGCTGTGGCAGTGAGCGCATGTGCCTGTCCCACTGAGACAGACAGGCCTGCCAGGTGAGGAGGGAGACATAAATAGGAGCTGAGCTCATCTCTAGCCCATCCTGCTCTGCCCTGTAATCCCACTGAGCTTTTAAAGAATACACTTTAAGGAAAAGGTTGTGGGAGAAACTGTGAGAGGTGAGACCTGATTTATAGAAGCTGCAGAGCAGATTGGTGGCAAAGATGAGAAAGCAGTCACACTGATTTCCGTACCAGCATCTGTCCCTATGTGCACTACACTGCAGAAAGTTCTAGGTTTGTTACAATAGATACCAGGGCATGCTTCAAAGGGAAAAATAACTTTTCATGTATTGAAGTGAAGGCTTTCTGTTTGAATGTAGAAGTTCCTCCTGAAAATGCTCTCACTAACAATGAGTAAAAGAACAGACTGCTCAAACACAGACCTATTAGATGGATTTTTACTGTTTAAAAATACAGAAACTTCACTCGACAGTAACATTTGGTTTCAGTATTTCTGTTTGCTAAACATTTATACTATGATAGGCTACCTTATGAAAGCAAAAGACTTTTTTTGGTATTTTATCTCTAATTATTATTTTGAGTGTATTTACTACACTTGAAGTTATTCCTAGGTTGGGTTCAGTGAGCTAAAAAGTGTCAAATAACTTCATATTCTTTAAAGCTCATTTGAGATGATATATCAGAAAAATGTTCAGCAAATGCTAATTAACAGTAATTTAGCCATATACAATGCAGCTTGATTACATTTACATATAGAAGAAAGTCTAATGCAAATGGCATCATCAGATATTTTTATTGATGCTACAGTGAACACAGGCTGTAGAAAACATTATTTTCTCTCCAAAAACAACATTAAAACATCTTGTTGCATAATAACTCCTTGTAACCAGGGTATTTGCCCTTCAGTTCAAACTTCCACGCTTATCTGATTACATTCACTTTGGAGACACTCAGGGTGGCTAGGTTTTCAGAGAGACTGCAGAGGAAGGGTGGTAGGATTTGAGATATTTCTGAAGAAAATGCCTTTTTTAAGTTACTTGTGTCTTATTTGGGTTTATGTATTTCTTTTAGTGCACATAAACCTCTGTGCTACTGGCTGACTAATTATATCTGTGTATTTTCAATTACTGTTTCTCACAGTTAAGAAATTCTGCATTTATTCTGTATCAGCATTCCTATTCATTTCATGATCTACACTGCAGGGTATTTTCCTGTGTCTGCCAGTTCAGAGACACACAAGAGAATATTAGTAGTTGGTGAATGTATCAGCAGCACAGGGAAACAATGTGTCTCATCCAAAACTTGCTGAAATCAAGAACAGTTTGCCCCTAGCCTCAGAAGGCTCCAGAATGGAGGTATGACTCCTTCCCACATTCTCAGAAATAACCCACAAGCTCCATAAGAATTTTCCGAGGTTGACAGCAGATTAAAGAGTCTCGAATACTTTATTCCCTGCTCTGAACTTTGATTACTTTGGCCTTCAAGCATTCCCTGAATGGGTCCCTAGGTACTGGAATACCCAGCTGTCCATGTCGAGGAAATGCAGTTTCAGGCACAACTGCTGAAATGCAGGACTGCCGAAACAGGTTCCTTCTAGAAAGCATTCACTGTGATAACCCTGATACTCTGCAGCACTTGGCTTCAGTGATCTCTTTGCAGAGCTCTAGGGATGGACACATAGGTGCAGGTACCAAATTGCACAGTCTGGTTCTCTGCCAGCTGTGATTTTCATCCCTGCTGCACTGTAATCTGCCATCTCAGGGAACAACCTAGGGACCAGGCTGTGATTCCCACTTTGCTAGTGTGCAATGGAAACAACACAGATTATAAAATCCACCTTAGCTTATCCTCTTTAAAGAGATAATGCTTGTCAAAATGTTTTTGAATTATAAACCATATTGTTGTTAAACCCTTCCTGTTTGAGATCCCTACAGGGGATTAACACCTACAGGTTTATGGACAGGATAATTTCAGTTCCCTCTTTCATAAGAATTTTTTTTATAGACACTTTTGTCAGTGTTATTACATTACTGGCATATCCTTATGGCAGAGAATGAACTGGAAATGGTCTCTCTACCAGCACAGTGGGATTCCACTTCCTCATATAGAAAGAAAACATGCAGATAGAAAAATATACATTGTCATTGTCAGATGCTGCTCCTCGTAAATTTAATTTGAGGCTTGCATGTGACATGCATGGCATATGAAGATTGCTGGCAGGGTAACCTTCTGTGTCAATATGGATGACTTTTTTTATTCTGATAATGCTCATCTTTAATCAGAAACTGTATATACAAAAATCCTGTTTACAAATAGAACTTTGGCTAGACTCTGGTTTTGAAATGGAGAGAGTTGTTCAGAATAAAATATTGTTCTTTTGTGGTTTGTGTTTTTGATGGTTTTCTAATAATTTTACTTCAAAATATTTGCTGGTTATGATTTTCAAAAGCATTTACATTATTTCAGCTTGATTTCAGGAATCTAATTCACCAGAAGAAGCTAAGATCAACTTTGTTGTTAATTTAAATTAATAGAATCAAAGGCTTCACATATTTTTGTTGGAGAGACTTTCCATGAAAAAAGTCAGGGGTTTTATTTTCATGAAGTATTTTAAGGAGACATTTATGACTGATACTTGTGATTTCAGGAAAATAGCTTTGAAGAGTGCTTTTTGGAGAAATTCTGATGGGGGATTCAAATATTTTGAGTCAAAAAACCCCATAACCTTTTGACACTGTCCCTGAAATGTAGTGTTTGCCCAAAGAAGACAGCTTGCTCCTTATGCAGGAAGTGGTGGTATCACATTTTACCTAAATCTTCACTCAAGTAATCTCATCTCAGCAAGTCTGTTTGAACTGGTGGACTAAAACAACACTGGCTAAAGTTTTGGCCGCACCTCAGGCTCATTTTGGGTTTTCTTAATGTAGCAGTTCAGAGAAAAATGATAATTCTGGAATAATCGTGCACAATTCCTCAAGAGAAGTAGTTTCGTTTTTCTATTTTCTGAGCTCTGCCTGGCTGGCTCAGGACCTGTGTGTGCTGTCACCCAGCCCCACTTCTCTGCCTTTTTTTGCTGATTGGCACTGCAGGTAACAGCAGTGGTTTGTGTGGGGTTTTTTTTTCCACTGTTGTTCAAGGCTTCTGTCAAGAGACCTAAGAAAGAAATACCCATTGGATGCTTTTCTAATTTTGGAGAATTCACTAGAAGCTGAACTAGAATCTTCTGTTTTCTCATCTTTCTTCTGCAATTTGAATGCTACAGACCACATGCACATGAAAATAGTTACAGCGAATGCAAATAGCCCTTGCAGTGTAAGTAGCTGGGCTTTTGAAAAACAGAAAAATAGGTTTCCCATTAGGGGAAAAAAAAAGTAAGAGCTTTGGCAATTATTTAAAATTACAGTAAAAGCTGTAGGTCAAAATCAAAGTAAAGATTCTTTTTTAAGTATTGGAAATTTGGTAGTATGAATGCTCATTATAACCTAATCATATTCATCACTAGTGTAGAGACTGCATAATATTTTCAACTTTAGGATAAATGAGAAAAGATACTGCTTCTATTTTTGCAGAAGAAATGCTTTAGGAAGATGCCAACAATCTAAATTTCAATGAAAAATTAGTTCTAAATGCAAGCAAAATAATCTTCTTATTTCAGTGAGTTAGGTTTCCCAGAAAAAAAGTCTAATTTTTTTAAATGTATAAGTAGCAACAGTTCTTATGAAATATCTTTTATGGCTTGTTTGCTAGATTTATGTTCGTGAAAGATACTATTAGTGAGAAAAAGATAAAAAATATTTGAAATCCATCTGATAATTCTACATGCACATATGATCACATTTACATTTTCCACATAATTTTCAGAATTTATAGGAAGCTGAGCCTGCCAAAGAGAATTACAGTCACTCTACATATATAAGCAAAGCGCAAATGGGTGCTTTAGGTAATCTGCACCAAATGTATAGATTTCTACCAGAAGGGGGTGCTTTGAGCAAACTGGTGCTCAAGAGTCCTCAAGGGAAAACACTGAAGCCTTTTATCACACCATGGCTCTTGATATTCCATGTACCCTTTCAAATGTTTTAAATAAATATGTATATACATATCAGCCTATTTTCACTTATCAAAGTCTCCGCAGTCTTTGAGCATGAGCATTAAATAAAGAAAATGAATTAGTTTTGGAACTTGCTAAGCCTTCAAAAGTAAGAACTCATATGTTAGATGGATGAAGTAGCATGGAAAGATTTACTTATTTCAGTTGTTCCTAGTAAGACCAGTAGCTGAGAATTTTTTTCCAAGGATTTCTGCATAACTTTTTTTTTTTTTTTTTTTTTTTTTTTTTTTTTTTTTTTTTTTAACCTTTTTGTTAATGAAGTAGCTTTTGCTTGTAGGGATTTAGTTTGGTGTGGAACCAATACTAATTCACAGTGGCCAGTTTTAGTACTGTAATCAGAGTACTTATTTAGCAGGGAGGAATAAAACCAACAAGGGCAGTATTTTGAATGCAACAAAAACAGCCATAAAGCATAAGTTACCTCTAAACTACCACTGCATTTGTTTGCGTCAGTGGTGAATATTAAGCAGCAGATGTGGAAGAACTGTCAAAGATTCATTTCTGAATTTTGAATTATAAGAAGTATACTGCCAAAGAAGATATAAGATATAAAAATGATCAGTCAGTCACTCTGCCAGCGTGATAAGAATATTTTGAACTCTGCCCAGGAAAGTCATAGCATAGGTATGATGGGAATTCTTTAGATGCAATTGGGTTGCTCTTTATAATGTATTCTACTATAAATGTGCGTCTTTTTTTTCTTAATGAAATATAATCCCTTTTCCAATGTACTTTTAGATCAGTTTTGTTAATAGTGGGGCTTTAAATATGATGAACTGTAGCTAAAGAATGTTTGAAAAATGAAAATAAGTAATGTTTGTCTTCAGGCTGTAATTAAGGTTCGTGTAAAGTTAATATTAAGTTTTCTACATGAGACATATATCTCCACAAAGTCATATAGATACAAAATGAATAATTAACAGCATGGATAAATTCACTCTTATCACAAATAAAGTAAGAATAAGTGCCCCAATCAAGATGCATATGAATATTTTTTATTACACTTAGAAATGTAAATTGGAGCTGCAAGTATTTTCAGGCAGTAGTAGAATCAAATGCTGCATGTCTCTTTAGGAGCCCATAAGGAAACAATCTTAGTCCAGTTGTTAACACCTGTGCTATTTACCTTAAGGTAATTGGTGTACCTAAGTCCTTTTTGGAGGGAGATTTGCTTGGGGTTTTTTTTATATTTTGGAGGAAGTGGCAAAAGTGGCCAAGTTGGAAGTGTCCTGTTAGTGTAAGAAGCAGATAAGCAGATTTCAGAATAGACAGAAGAAACTGTCTAAGCTGTCTCAGAATGTGGATGGATTTTGCTGCTCACACAGTTGGTAAGTCAACTCAAATCAAGCCTGAAAGCCGGGATGTATCTGCAAGCACCCTGTGGACAGGAAAACAATTGTTCATAAATGCCTCCACTTTGGTGTGGTTTCATGTAGTCACTTCAAGTTAGGACTTAAAGAAGGAAATATTCTGATTTTAATTGCAACAAAACCATGCTATATCTGATTGTAAATGCCTTTTGGCCTTTTGGTCTAACAAAGCTGAATAAAGGGTTCTCCTGAATAGGAATCCTACTAGGTACACTTTATGCAGTAGATTAAAAAATTATTAGACATCTACCCATCTACATAAGTGCTATCAGTAGGTCTAAATCAACTTTTTAGCTTACTAAATGCTATTTCTGGATTTTTTTTTTTTTTTTTTGCCTTTGTGGGAATTGAGGAAGGTGTGTGTCTGAACCCTGGAAGGTCAGAGTATTCTTAATCCAAGCCCTCCCCCAGCATTGCAGAGAATGATGAACTAAGAGTCCAGAAGTAGGGGTGATCTCACTTTTCAGCAATCATTTTGATTATCACTTATTCTTAAGCCACAGTTCAGCATACTGTCAAGAATGCACAACAGTACTCTGCTTAGGTTTTACAGAACAAAGGAATGTAAGTTCCGTGTGCTACCCAGAAAAGGACTTTGGAACAGGTGAAGGTTAGTGTCACACATAGCCAGGGAGGTTTTGGCTTCATGTTCACAAAGAGCTAGTGCTTTACAGCCTGCTTGTGGTCAAATCATTTCCTCATGCCTATATTTAAATTAGCTTGCAAAACTGATTAAAAAGGAGAATCCCACTGAAAACCAGACGTTGTTGGGCTGAGTCCTTCTGGGCAGGTGCCTTACAAAAATCAGCTAAAATTAGCAACCCACCATTTAGGGTAAGGAGGAGGTCATGAATGATGCAAGGATGATAGATGATTTCTTATTTCCATTCTGAATTGTAACCTTTTAGTAAATCAATAATGTCATCTGTACAAGCTTGGCCACCACTATGTTCACTTTGCAGCTGCTTTGCTGTATCAGTTTTCCTTTTTGCTTGCCCCTGTCCCTTTGAACTTTTCATGACCAGACCTGTAGTGGTGGCATTAAGAAATTAAGGAAAAAAATGGAAATCAGTAATGGTAGAATAAATTCCCAGTGTATAATTTATTGGTATTTCTATAGTTTGGAAGGAGTGCCTCATATTTTCAGTAAATTACATAAATTTTTTAAAAGGCAGGGTAGTAGTGTTATTTCTATTTTATCATAAAGTGATTTGCTGCAAGTTGTCTAGAAAGTCCTTGACAGATGATGGAAAAAGTGTTTTGAATTTCTGTCTTGTGCTTAAACCATGCTCTCATCTTTTCTGTGCATCTTCTAAATCCCAGACTGGGAAGGGTAGGAAGGGACAAGGGTCTTGTTTCATACCAACCTTATATTTGTGTGTTCACTGGAATTGCCAAATATTTCTACAGAGAGTTCTGCTGCTTGTATTTAACCACAGGCTTTGGAGTGGTCACACAGCTTCATAATCTATAAATGGGGAATTAACTGTCAAGAACTGTAAATATTTTTCTAAGAGGGAAAAATAAATATGGGTTTAGATGACAGATTTTAATAAGGACATGTTTTTGATCGTGAATAGCTCATTATAATTACATATATTCAGTGGGGTTTTTTTAAGTTATCTTTCTTGTTCATTCTCACTAAATGTGTTGGCATAAATATGGGCAGTTAGTGTTGTGTGTCATCATTTATCATTTGTATAGCACTGTAACTGTTAATGGTCCTTTATAATGTACAGAAGTATACCAAACAAGGACCATAACTCTGCTGTCAGGAGCTTATGAACTCGGATCCTAATATTTAGACTGCTTGATGTTATGTTTAGATAAGGCCCTCTTTTATGTTGCTTGTATATTGAATGATCTCAGAAAATGCTCAGTAATCTAAGCTTGCTGTAGCAGAGCATTTAAACCCTAGTTCTGAGCAGGTGAGTATCCCTAATGACACGCATGGAACTAAATGTTAAGGGTCTGTGCATGTAGGTGTATGTGCATGATTTTACCTGGTATAGAGCAAAATATATAGGCATATAGAACTGTCCCAGAATGAGATTTGGGTGCTCAGTCCCAGAGATGATTTGATTTTGATGTTGAATAGAGTTGGGGCAGTGCAAAAAATTCTTGTGAGTGAAAGATGAATCTCACGTTGACAGAATCTTAGTCTTGTCAAGAAGCTCTGTGTGGGTCCTGGCTCCTTTTATCTCGTGATAAACTTCAGAGAAAATGAACCTTTAAATCTGCTTCTCCCCAGCAGTTTCAGTGACTCTGGACAAGAGGGTGAGACCACCTGTTTCTGTACAAGTGACATTTGGTTAATTTGGGACTAGGTATTCCTGAACCTTGGGGTCTATGGGGCTCCTTCTTCTTCCTTCCCTTCCCACTACTGCTTTCTTTATGCATTTCTGACGAAGACGCCATATGCTTTAAATTTATGGGCTGTTTAGGAATACTTGAGTGGAGGTAGCAGGGTGGGGCAGCTGCAGATTGAGCTCTGGGTGGTGAGAGCCCCAGGCAGGAGGCTGTGATGTGGTGCAGACCCTTTGCATAACAAAGGGCCTGGGAACCTGTGGCACAGGCAGTGACCGGACACTCAGAGACACGGCCAGAGCTGAGGACCTGACTTTCCCTGTATTTAGACTGGGAGGGTATAAAAGCCCAGGGTTTCCTTTGTTCAGCGTCCCTCCTCAGAGGCACCCAGCTCGATCTGTTATTTTGTTACTGCACCATGATTAAATTCTTTGAAGGATCCCAACGTCTGGGACTCTGCTATGGGAAACCTGTGGCCAGGCCATTAAGGTAGCCCTGTCTGACCTGTGGGAGTGGTGTGTGCAGGGAACCCATCAGCTCAGTGGAGTCACCCGCTGTGAAGGGGCTCTTGTCCCAGCACAGGCAGTGTGAGAGTGACTGCCAGGGTGGCATGGTCCGACGGGAAAGTTTCCTTAACAGGTCTCTAGCCCTGCTTTGCTGTTGTGGCAATTTGGGTGAAGAAGGAAAGAAAAACATTAAAGAAAGAAAGGAAAAAGGCAAGCTACAAAACTTGAAAGCTGATGCTTGGTCAAGCAGCCCAAATATCTTTGTGTCCATCCCCCCCTCCCCACACTAGTCTGCTATTCTAGAAATCATCTGAATTCTGGTATTTCAATCTTTTTATCTTTGTCATGTTGTTACCTCCTGCAGATGTAATTTCTTCTAGGGAGGTTATGGTTGTGTGAGGCTGAATTGGAGGATTTTAAAGTTCCTTTCAATTGACATTCTTCTGGTACTGGGTACCTACATTCTAAGTGCATTTAGGATAGCAGCAATATTAAATGTAGTAAAAGACTGAGGGTTTTCATAAGCTTCTTTAGACCTGGCTAACCAAAATTAATTCTGTACCATATGCAAAGTTTGCTATATTGGATGTGCTAAACAGATCCATTAAGAAAGCACCACTAGTAACATCCCTCTATCATGGAAACTATTCCTCTTGCTTTTTCCCTTCTTATGACTTCTTATGTTGTTGTGAAACTGATACTCCTTAATGCATTTCTTCCTGCTGTTTATCTACAGTGCAGGAGAAGGGCTATGAGGATGGTGAAGGGTCTGGAGGGGAAGGCTTATGAGGAGCAGCTGAGGTCACTTGGTTTTTTTTTCTTGGATTGATAATTTTTTTTTTTTTTCCCTTGAGAGAAGTCCTTTTAACATAAAGTAAGCATTGCTTATTTACTAGTTCAGTTTTTAAAAAAATGAAGAATATTGCCAATAATAAATTTAGTCACCAAGCTACAGGGGTTTAGTTGACAACGTGATGTTAGGTCATAGGTTAGACTCAATGATCTCAAAGATCTTTTCCAACCTAGTTGATTCTGTGATTTCGTGGCAGTCTGTGTTACTGAAAATTTCTCAAGTTATTTAATGAAAATAGTACAGCCCAAGTATCTCACTTCCCACATTGATATTAAATCATCAACTAAAGAAGTTAATCTGACTTTTTTTGTCAATAATTTTTTTAATGTAAACCATGCCCTCAAAGTAATTATTCAATAAGGTAATACTGTAGTGATCAGTATGACACACCTGTGAGGCCAAAAGCCTGAGTTCAGATTCATTTTCTACTTGCTGAAGAAGGTGTATTGATGAAGAATTTCTAAACCTTAGGAACTGGGTCACACTGCCTGGGATATTTTCCTCATCCAATTTTGTGACTCTTACTCTTGGAAATTTCTCCTAAATTAACAATCTTCAATGTCATCTGTTTCCACATGGGTTTGAATGAAAACCATACAGTATTTTCTCACCCTGTCCCACTTCTCTACCCTGAATAGCCAAACTGCCAAAGACTTCTGCAACCTGAAATTTAAAACAACATTTTGTCTCTTCTCCTCTGAATTTTGGAGCCAGCTCATCCATGTACTTTCTATATGCCTGACAGGTGGTTGGGTTTCTTCAGATCTCCTGTTGGCTTTTGTGAAAATTGAGATCATAATGCCATCTTTTCCCCACATGTTTTCTTGTGAGCCCACTTACATAATCACTTCCAAGTAGGAACTGTCTTTCTTGAAGCCTAAGCAAAGTGAGCTGGCTCCCACTTGTAGCCAGCTGATGTAAACTGAGGCATGCAGGTGTTACTGTGGATAATTACAGTCCATTTAAATGATTATTAGGGTTTTGTTCTAAATTGTCAGCCTTGCAATTGCTGTGGCTTCAGTATATCCCGGTGTCAGTAAGGGTTGAGCTCCCACATTGAAAATGTGATTGTTCTTTGGTTTCTGCTTAAGGCTGAAAGCAAGCACGTTCCTTCCTGCTTCTCCCTTTTTCTTTTAATATTGGAGTTTCAACGTTGCCCTTAATATTGGATATGGGAAACAGCAGATATTTGACAGTGTGCCAGAAGACATAAATGTTTCACTTCACTTGCTTTTTTTTTGACAGTTTCTCACTATCCTGCAGAATGTAAATTGGCATCTTTTAGAGGAGCTGGTTTGGACTCTCTCAAATCTAGATTCTGACCCATGTATTGACAGTAAAGTACCTTCCTCTGTTTGAAAAATGCATATACTTGATTTAGGAATTATGCTTACAGAGAGATTGCCACTAGCAGTAGTTCTTGACTACTTTTCAGTTGATTTTAGAAAACTGGTATCACAGACTTCTGGCACGATGCACTTGGAATCCTAAGTTGGGGGTGGTTGGTGATGTTTTCAGTAAAACTTTTTCTCTTAGAAGTGGAAGGTTGTGCAGAGACACATTGTCAGGCACTGGGGCTTTACTGATATGCAAAGACTTCTGTTGACCTGATTCCAGTGACTGTCCACGTGTAGTAGGAAGTAGGGCAGTATCTACATCCAGGGGGACTCACGCTTGAGTGTAGATTAGTCTTAAAAATTCACATTGCAAATAATAAGGAGAAAAATATCAAAATAATTAACAAGATTTTAATTCTTAGCTGAGATGAGCAAGGTACATCAATAATGACTGTTGTGAATGCGATTTATCTACAATGTGTGAACCACTTGCAAACTCTTTATGCTACACAACTGGAAGCAAGACCAAGAGCAGCTTTTAGCATGAGGTCATTAATTTGGTATGAAAGATCTTATTTTCCCAATGACATGGCAAAAATTATTCAAGAATTGGTTGGATTATCTGACAAATGTTGTTGTGCTGGTGTATGTATATTATTAATGATTTAGGAGGGGATTGTTTGAGATATTAATACATTGAGTCTGTATGTTGACATGCTGAGATTTAAGAGAATGGGCAATGGAGGACACTTGTTTGGTGTTTTTGGTTTCTTTTGGTGCCTCTCTGTTCTGCAAAGTCATAAAACCTTAGACTAAGGCAAAGTTTAGAGTTGTCCAAAAGTGAGAATTTAACAGCTTCAGGAGGACAAAACGCTATGTAGCATTTAATTTTTCACCTTTTTCCTCCCCCTCCAGTGTAAAGGAGCTGTATCCTGTCCTCTCCCCACACCTGCTGTGACCTTCTGCTTCAGTTCCTGGGCCTGTGAGCCACACTGACTCAGTGTCATACAACCAACAAGCCATGTGTACCACCTCCAATTTAAACTCCTTAAGTACCTTATTATCATTGTTGAATAGTCTGAGCCATCTACGTCACAAATTAAACTTCTCTTTTGGACAACCCCTACAGAACTGGGCTAGGAATGAAACAAAGTGCAAAGCATCCAGCTGCATCAGTGGTTAATGCAGGTCTGCAAACATGCGTTTAGTTTGTCTGAGGAAGCAGCTGTTTGCTGGCTGTCAAAGCAGATAAATCTGAATTCTTTTAGTTACAGCTTTCCAAGAGAAGCACAATTCTTCACCAGGAGAAAGTGAATGGTGATGTCTTAAAAAAATTTCTGTCTCTCTTTTTAAATGTCTGTAACACATTGGGAATCAGGATTAGGTTTAAAACTTGGATCATCCCAAACTATTAAAATGAGTAACAGCTTGGAACATTGAGTTGTAGGGGGATGCTGTCAGCTAGGCATTAATGGATTCAGGAAGTGCCAACTGTCCTATTAGGCTACTTCCTCAGTTAGACTGAGGTTGACTGGGATACTGGTTTCCCTTTACATAGTGTAAAGGTCAGTCTTTCTTGTTGGTGTACAAGTCATTAAATTGTAAGGGGGCAGACTAAGTGTTTAAATAGTTTTATTTTTCTTAATACTAGTCTACTTCCACTCTCTGAAACACTGGGGTAACTGCAAATAAAATGTGAGCTGACCTGAAAAAGAATAGAAGACAATTTATAATAAATCCCAAAGACCCTGTCCACAAACTTGATCTAGAAGGAATTAATAACTGAACCAAAATAACTACCTGAGTCTCTGATAACTACCTGAGGCTATTTAATTGGTTTAAAACTGAGATTTAAGACTGTAAGCAGACTAAACATCTGAAACCTACTCAAAAAGCTGTTACCACTTTTTTTTTTTGGTTGAAATGTAGGCAAATCCTCTTGAGAGGTGAGCTACATGCAAAAAAGACAAGAAAGTTCAGAAATGGGAAAATAGTTGTTAAACAGCAGTCTCTACAGGTACTATTTAAGGGGAAGCAGATCCCAACAGCATCCTCCTCAAAGGGAAGGGAAAACTGGTCCTGATCAGTGAGCATATGAAAACTTTGTTGCATAGCTTCTGGCACTGAAGTTTGACCAGACTCCTTTTCTGTTCCCCTATCTGGGTATGTCTTCTGGGAGGTCTTGGAGCATGCACATTTAGCTTGCTGTTTCATCATAGCCCTTGGACAAAGCCATGGCTAGACTCTAAGTGAGAATAGCAAAGACAAGCTGACTGTTGGAAGCAGGAGAAGGAACCCAAACAATAATGAGAGGATAAAAATTTCTGGAGTCTTCTGCCTAGAACTAATGTTTTTTATATATATATATATGTATATATATATATTTTTTAATTTTTATTTTTATTTTTTTAATATCATGCTAGAGTTGGCTTTTGGTGACAAAATTTTCCGAACACCATGTTCTACCAAACACAGTTGTATTTATTCTGTGAAAGGCATCAGAAAGACTGTTTTCTTCCACCTGACAAGAGTTTGCAGTGCCATTTCCCAAATGTATCTCAGTGCTCAGCAAAAGTAAACTGGAGGGATTGAATGCAGAAGTACAAAATTCTACTGAAATCTGTTGCTTCACTGTTGTCCAGAGAAAAATGGTTTTGGGTTTCTCTTGATGAAAAATCCTTTGTTAATTTTAAAACTCTTCAGATAAGATGGACATGCATCATTATCATCTTTGGCTTAGCAGAAAGCATGGGTTTCTTGATTGGTTCAGGAATCATAAATCACATGAGCTTTTATTTAGTTTTAATATAATACTGTGCCTTGATCTGAAACATGAGCTATAGAAGAGTCAAGCAAGATGAAAAGGAAGCCTCAGATTGGTTTGATCAACTAATTCCTGGAGATCTATGAATATTTTATACAGTAACATTCAACTTGCAGACTAGGTATTTTTGTCTCCCTGCAAGATGGCACGCACACCTGTTGTAGTTCTGCTGCATGGCAGAAGGGGAAGGATGAAAGAACAAATAGTGATGGACCTCCAACACCTTTTTCTCTAAGAATAGGCCTGCTCTGAAAGCTGAGAGTGTGGAATGAGCACACAGCCGCAAGCAGTTTATACCCAAGCTGAAAGATTGGTATCTGATAGTGATTTCAAAACCATCTCCTTGCCATTTTCTCCTGTGATCCAGCTCACAGGTTGCTGCATGGAGGCACTGCGGTAGCTGGCAGAGTAATTTCAGCACTTTGTGCAACACCTTAAGCAGTCTTCTGTTCACAACTTGGTGTGAGTCTGTTAGGGAGAGTTTTAATGGGCTAGTTACTGGGCAGCAAGGTTTTCTTATGTAATCCACTAAGTAGGTATGAAGTTTTTATTAAAAATGCTGCAAGGTCCTTTCAAAATAAGCCAAGTGAATTGCCAGCGAAACTGTTTCTTGTGGATCTGTGAAGGAATTAATTTGGTCCAGAGCAACTTATATTCATTTCCCTTCCTTTTTTTATGATATAATGAATGGTCAGATGCATTATGTAAATTAATATATTATCCATCCTGTATGGCTATAAAACTATTCTAGTGGAGCCCTCAGAAAAATTGAAGCACGTCAATACCGCATGTTTTAGGCCTCCTGCGTAGAAATAGCACATGGTGGTTATGTATCAATGGCCCTCCAGTACTAGTTACACAGTGATTTTCAGCAAGAGAGCTCTAATGGTTCAAGAGATGCAGTCATCTAAAAATAAATCAGCCTCTCCCAAAGTGCCCACAGCAGCACATCATAATCAAAGTTGATTACATTTGCACCCTGCATCAAATGGATGTATCAGAGTGCACCAAATCACAGAGACCTAATGGTTCACACCTGGCAGATAGCTATTTGACATTTCACACTATTAATGTAAGTGTTCCTGAGGCATGAGATTCATAATACCGGGCTCCACTGTAGTGTATTAAAGCGCTATTGCAGCTAAGGCACATCACCCTGGCCATTGGCTTCTTTTATTCTAACAGAATCTTCTTCCGCCATACATCATAATAAAGATTCTGTTCTGTCTGTAGAGTGTTTGCCTCCCTATAAAGACAGCAATGTAACCTTTTATCTTTGCTCTTTCCTGTACCATCCTGACCAGAATGACCTCCTATCCAGTTGGCCCAAGTCTGTAGATTAAGTGACAGCTTAAACACCATTCTTTCTCTCTAGGCATATACATAGATTGTGGTCAAAACTTTGCAGTTGGGTTTTCCGCTCTTCCTCTTTTTAGAAAGGGTGTCCATGTGTACATGTGTAATACTTTTCCTGCATGTAAGAGGTGAGATCTGGTCTTAATTTTTGTCTGTACCTGTAATTCTGCCAATAGATCTGTTGTCTCCTATCACAATGTTTCTTATATTTTGTTTCTTACGTTTGTTGCAAAAAACAGGTGGAAAACTGGCTTAGCCCACAACCTCAGTCTTGTTTAAAACCACTTGTTGTGGCCAATCGTTTTTTTCCATGATGCTTTTTTTTCTCATAATAGTTCACGTTCTTTATGATTTTAACCTTTCCACTCATTTTTTAAAGTTTAACCATCAATATTTTGGCCATAGCAAGCTGATTAGGACAAAGATGAGAAATCTTCTAATTGTGTGGGATACATGGCCATTATAGCTTTGAAAAAGTCTTTGCAAGTTATTAAAATAAAAAAGTAAACTCTCAAAAAAAATCAGCTCAATCAACACTCCTTCAGTTGCCTAAAATGGACTTATTTTTAATCTGAAGATATTTACAACATTAGGGGCTTTAGTGGTAGGGGTTCTCTCTACCCTGCTGTCCCTCATGTACCCTGGTATCTGGTATCTTGAGATGTTTTGCAGGATGCTTTGGAGCCTACCTTTTATATCTTTTCTAGTCTCCTGCAGATTATTGCATAGTTTTTCTGTATTATGAATATTCATAATATCTGTTTCAAATGCGTAGGACTACTCTGCCATGACAGTATTATTCCAAGGCTTTTGTGCTGCTAATCTATGTTAAGATTCATCAGGAACATAGTCCAAACAGGTGTAAAAATCTTTGTCATATGTACTATTGGCTAGCAAATAGTGCAACAAAAATCATAGATGTTTAACTATTACCTGAAGAACTTGTCTTGATCTTTCCAGAGATACTGCCACTGATGTAAAAGAGAATTTTTTATGAAAAAGAGGATGAGTTTGGGCCTTAGATGACAGAGTTATGTGCGCAATCTAGGAGCTCAAGTTCACCTGACTCATAAGTAGTGGGTAATTTGGGGATGGTGCGCACATTCCTTGCAAAGGATTAGTCTCTTCATTAGAATTCAGCACAGTGATTTCCTGGCCCATATTTGATTGACAAAGCACATACAAAGACCTTCTAAAGCTTTTGTAGGAAATAAACAATGTCCTGAGGCCAAATTCCTTGTCAGTAGTCTTGAATTTTAGCAAGCAAGCAATTTATCATGTTCAGCCCACACAGGTGACAAATCAGTCTTGCAGATACTATTGTACAAAAGCATCAGGAAATTGTAAAACTCTGGGTTTATTTTTTTCTTAACTCCTTCAAGGAAAGGACAGCAGCTAGATTTCTGGTATGGGATTGCTTTTTATTTTTTGAAGCATCAGCCTGCCCAGGAGTTTTACATATTCACATTTCATGAGTATTACCAAACTCCTGCTGTTTATCTCCAGAGTCTGGTCAGAACAACAGGACTTCGCTGCCATGCTGAATAACTAAAAACACAATAATGGATATATGTGAAAACCAAAATTAAAGGTAACAAGACGTATAAGGAGATAGAAGCCCCATTTACTTCAGACAGCACTGCTAAGTGGATATTTTCTTTTCTGCATTTCTACTTTTCAATTACTGATGATGTGGGAACTAATATATTATTATGGGACAATTTTGTTTTGTTTCCACTTCCTTGAAAGTAGGGAAAGGCCATACCACAGGTAGAAGGAGATAACTATTCCTAATTCGCATTTGCACTCTCAACACTTGAGTTTTTCAGATTTACTTTATGCCTAATCTCTGAGGGAAAGAATCAAAATTGATTGCCTTGAAGAAAAGAGAGTGGAGTACTATTGTTCTCTGGATCTCATAGTTTAGAAAGCTGGCATATTAAAGGAGAGCAAAAGCAGGCATGTAAGAGTTCCATTTGTTGTTTTTTGTTTTGGTTTGTTTTATGGGTTTTGTTTGTTTGTTTTTTTGGGGGGTTTTTTGTTGGGTTTTTTTTTTAATTATTGTTCAAATCTAGGAATATGGAGGAAATCAATTTTATTAAATACTCTGCATGAAGAGGGTAGGGTGGCTGTAGAGACCTTGGGAAAAGCATGGTGCACTAAGCAGAGCTTGCAGAATTAAATCTTAGGGGCAGCTGTTAGTACAGGTTGTATAAAAACATTGACATTCCTCCTCACCCCTCCCCCAAACCAATATTGGAATTAGTTATTAACAGAAAATAGGTATACCTTTAAGTGACTACATAATTTTTGATTCAAACTTTATCCAAATAATGACTAGGGAGTGATCCACAGTGAAAAGATTAACCCTTATAGTAAATTCTTCTACAAAATATATTAGATTCTCTAGTAAAAAGATATATCCTCAATATAAAGAAACCTCATATTATATATGACAAACGCTCTTTCAAACACCACCTGAGGCACTGGTAAAAAAGTACTATTGATACAAGAAGCTTGGATTTTTGAATTATTTAAAATCTTCAGGCTTCCCAAGCAGGTGGTAGAGTTGCTTTCCCTGGAATTGTTCAAAAACCAAGTAGACATAGCACTCCACACTATGGTTTAGTGGCAGTGGTGATACTGGTCAGAGTTGACTTGTTGGTCTTTTCCAGCCCTAATGATTCTGTGATTCTGTGTTCAAAACTCTTAAGTTGTAATAGACATAGATATAGATACACCATCTGTTGGTATTTTTATTTCTGCTAGTATTTGAAGGTAAAAGTCATGCTTGAAATGAAACTACGTACACTGGCACAGAAAAGGTTTGCCAAAACCAACAGTTGTTGGGTAGGATTCGTAGGACTGACAATTAACAGAAACAAATAATTCTAAATTGGGAAATGTTCTCTATAACAATGAGATTTTCTTAAAGGAAAAAGTGATTCTTAGTAGCTACCATTTGTTTCCAAATGGAAATGAAATACAAAGCATTTAGTTAGACTATCCAAATTCTGATGGAAATAATTAGGTGTTAAATGAAAAACACCTCAGAAGATCGTTTAAGGGAATGTATGAAATAATTAAGGTTTGGTTTGTTTTGCTTTCCTTGAGGAAAAAGCTGCTGCTGTAAGTATTGATTGAAAGAATGATTACTTGGAAAGTAAACAGGTTTGCTTTTTTTTCAAAGGAAACAATGTTAATCTCCTTAATCTACAAGGAATGAAGTAATAAACTCCTAAATAAGCATGAAACTGTTAGAAAGTCACTCTTAATTATTCTTCTCAAAGTGTTTCTAATTCTAACTACTCTTTGTAGTTCTAGAACAATGTGCATTACTTTTTGTCCTTTACTTCAACTATCTGTAGTTTAATCTCTCAAACTGTAATGCTCCTGGATTCTTCAAGCAGTCCTTGATTAAAACAATTCTTAGTAGTTTTTTAATTCTCAAAGTGTAGGTAGCTGAGATGACAGAAATCTGATTTTAAAGAAATTCTAATTGATCAGTGTGGTTTTGAAAAGGCATCTGGGATCCATAGTCATTTTAGTTTAGGCTGATTGAGTTGTAAATGTTGTGTGGTATTACCTGCAACATATGCAGAGCATTCTGTGACCAGTGCTGTTCCTTGAGCTATTATGTTCTCTAGAGTCCAGTGCCTCTTAAGCTTTTTCTCTTTTTGCTAGGCAGTGATGAACGTGGAACATATTGTTCATTTTAGGATGTCTTTAAAGGATGACAGTAACATGTTGGAGTTACAGCCTGAAAGCACCATAAATGTGTTTAGAGAAGAGTATACTCATCCAGACATATTACAACACCTTAGTAAATTGAATTCAAATGGAAATTCCTCATGCCAAGAGTCCTTGGCATGTGGCAGGCTCACAATGGTGTCATGTAGACAAGAAAGCATTTGGCCACAAGAAAAATTTTGTTTAAAATCTGTTTAATTCAGCTGTACTTTAAGACATGTTGGGATAATGTACTTTATTATTTGGAGATGTTCCACTACAGATTTTCACAGAACACTGCATTTTGATAAAACCTTTCTTTAGG
Source organism: Monarcha castaneiventris obscurior (assembly GCA_026261815.1). Taxonomy (NCBI): domain Eukaryota; kingdom Metazoa; phylum Chordata; class Aves; order Passeriformes; family Monarchidae; genus Monarcha; species Monarcha castaneiventris. The sequence continues at coordinate 48,412,130 of JAMPIT010000230.1, read as the reverse complement.
AACATATCCTGGCACAATAATGATGTGTATGTAGAATAGAGCAGAACGAGCTCCTCTGAAACAGTTGCACAGCTTCAGAGCGGGTGCAAGCTTGAGCAAAGGTTGTCATTTAGACTATGATACAACTGTCATGGATCTGTTCTTTCAGAAACCTTTCCTCTGAAAGGAAGCAAGATATTATCCCTATGTGAAAATACTTAGAAACTAAAGAGGTCTCTATTGTACTTCAAGGTTACTGTATTTTTATTTATATTGATATTGAGTTAAATGGCTACTTCATGTTTATGGTCTGTTCCTTCTCTCAAGTTTCTGAGACAAATAGATGCTTTCTGGTTAAGATGTCAGTAAGTGATTTAGACAATTGCAGAGAGTCTTGTAGACTTGTAATTAAATGTCAGACTCTGTTGAAAAATCCAACGATTTCAGTAGTGTAACTGAATACTGGATCATTTGCCTGGATACAGCAAACAGGCGAAGAGCTGAGGGAACTGTACTTGATCTTAAATGCTAATGTATTTCGTTTGGTTTCGGGGGTGGTTTTGGGTTTTTTCCCTTTAATTCAAACAAGATAAATTTTTTTTTTTCTGTTCTAATAGTTGAACTTGGAGCTTAAGAAATAAAATATGTAACTGTTCATTTGAAACCAAACTTTTGATACAACTTAAGTAATTACTCAGAAGTTCTTAAGTCTAGCTGGACTTAAGTTGAAAGCTTAAAAAATTAGATATGCCACTGGAATTTTTTTTAATATTCTTTATTAGATTGCACTCAGGGCTTCAGAGTTTATTTGCGTCATAGCTGATTTGTTTCCAGAGGTGTTAGACTTGTGCTATAAATTTTACATTAATGTTGTTTCATGCATGCACTGCTGATTTATCTTAACACTGCATTGTTCTTTGAAATTTAGTAAAGAGTAAGAGTGAGTAAAGAGAGCTAAAACCTACACTGTCTTCTGCCTTTTTTCCCATTCCTTCTTCACTTTTGCTGACCAGACTTCTGTGCAAGGGTCTTCTAGTCTAATCAGATGCAAAGGACTGATAGCTCTTGCTCTATCACTTTTTACTTTTTGGTGTCTAGTGTTTCTTTTATCTAAAAAGAACTGTAACTAAAGCTATGATAATATAAAAATCAAATCTATTAGTCTTACATCTCACAAGAGAGATTAAAAAAATGTCAGCTAGCTCCCCTAGAAGTAAGAGCTTAAGGTAGGACTTGGCCAATTCATATAACTTACCTCATGCATCCAGTTTTGTTGTGAACTCAAGAAAACTGTGTTTAGGTCTGTTCATGGTATTAAAGCCAGAAAAGCCACCCAGGAGTCTTACTGTACTTCAGTTGATTGGGCTAGCAGTAGCCACAACTCTATTACCAGGGAAAGCATCACAGCTGTGGACATTCTAACTCCCTTTGATGGGAGTCAAAGGGGGATGGCAGATTCTTTTACTCAGTATTTGGTACCTGTATAGGTGATGAAGTCCTTTACCTTTAGAAAGTGAAATTGTGTATTTGTGCATTTGGAAACTTCTGCCTTTTTCTTCTTCTTTCCCCCCTCCCTGTTCCATAAATGAAATGAGGAGTTTGATCTTTGAATTAGCAGTCCTTGATTTTTTAATGGAGAAGCTCATTCTCCTGTGTCTTTTTTTTTTGTATTGTTTAAGAGAATTTGTAGACTAGAGTTCATTCTTTGTGCTGCCTGCAGTTGCAGTGAATTTTGAAGATTTTATTTCTCTAAAATAGAAAGATATAAAAAACCAAGACACAGTTTTAGGGTCTAGAATCTAGGTCTACTAGGACCATGCCTCAGTCCAGCTCTTTTCTTTCTTAAGATAAACAACTGCATCTTCAAATGAGGTTTTTATGACGCCACTGCAAATAAATGTGAATAGAGAGCAACAAACCAACATCAGAATCTGATCACACTTCTATCATCCATTCCATACAACAAAAGGCTGTCTTTCAAGTTAAAATTACATTCCTTATCAGCTAATTTGGCTGTGGCAATGTTCCACTGTTTTTAAGATGCTATAACTAGCATTAGTCTTCATTTCTGATCATGACAGCTAATAGCTGGCAGGGAGTTGTGCATGTTTCTTAATGCAAATGCAATTAACACTCAAGGGCAAGGTTTCTTTTAAAAATTAAAGAAAATAATGAGTAATGAATGGCAGCAGTGTAGCACACATTTCATGTTTTCTCTTTCTAAAGAAGGATGGAATTTCATTTTCTGGCACTTATGTGGAGCAGAAAAGCTCTTCAATGAATCTTGAAAGAGAATATATAAAAGATCGTTGCATTCAAGAAACAACCAACTAGATAAGAAATGTAGCTTAACGTGAATTAACTGCAAGTGGTGGAAGGCTCACTGACAGCACCTCAACTTAATATAATCAATACTATCACAGTTTTATGGATTTGGCAGTTGTCACTAAGATTGGACACTGAAAGTCTGGGTTCTGAGAATGGCTTCTGCAGTCAACAGTCCACAGATACACACATTGCTGACGTCTAAGACAGTCCATAGATTAAATATTGTTGCATGAAACATTGTATGACAACCAAGAAATTAGAAGAGCATAAACATGTACTTAACTATATTAAAAAATAAATGGTAGAAATGTTTTAACTAAGGAGGCCTGCTTACTATTTTTTTACAAGCTGTGTTACAAAAGATTTTATTTCTTTTAAAATTAATACAAATATTTGAAGAACACATTGACAGTTTCAGATATTGAGGAAGAGAGTGTAGGTAAAAGGAAAAGAAAATGTAAGGTAGTGCTGAAGTTAGACAAAAATGAAATAAAAGGTTCTGTGATCAGAATAAAAGGTACATGCCATAGTATAGCTTTTATTTTCTTCTTCTCTTTGACATTCATCTTTATCTACTAATCTGCAGTGAGTGTTCACGTTGATAGAGCAATTTCCCTAATCACTAGCCTATTTGAAATAATTTTCCCCCACCCATGCTTCAACGTCTTGGGGGGTTTCCTTTGTGTTTGTCTTCTCTTTTCTGGGGGATACTCCCCTGCTTCAGAACTTGCACTTGCTCTTGTTTGCTTTTTCCTCTTGTCACATTGGAGCTCTTTCAGATTACCTTATACCTAAAAATGAACAAAAGCATTCTCAATACTGAGACTTGTGTTACTCTGTCATCTGCTTTCCTCCTTTGGAGTAAGTTGCTCAACTGTTCACATTTTTCTGGTGTTTTCTTTGTACATGTCTTTTGTTTGATGATTGTCTGTATAGCTTGTGCATTAGACTGGCTCTTTTAAACATAAATGGGGATTAAATGAGTAAGAAGTTTTTTCAATGTTTTTTGGAGTTCTGTAATATATATTATTTACTTCCCCTGGCTGAAAATGAGGCTAATAGGAAAGACAAGGAAGTTTTGTCCCATCCTTTATTTATTTGTATATATTTCAGAGCCATAAAGTCAAAGAAAATACCTGATTTTACTTTTCAGGTTACCTAGACCAGTGAGAACATCCTAACAGTCATTACCTAATAATTGACAAATAGGGCTATGCATGACTGATGTACAACTAAGCATAGCAGAGTATGTTTAGTGCAAATCACTTCTGAGGACCATTATTTTTATTATAATTATTTGAAGTAGCAATTACAAACTCAGTTATTCCAGGTAAACTGGTTTTAGAGTGTCCCTGCTAGAGGGTAGGTGTTTGTTCAGCTTGGCACTGTATCCTCTGTCAGTGAGGAAACATTCAAGCAATATTGTTTCCCTCCCTTGGTGTAGAGATGCACCTGTGCATGGAAATAAATGCAAAACAAAATAACCAGAGACTGTCAGCATTCTTTTTTTTTTTTTTTTTTTCAAAACGGTGTATCTTCCTCACACTTCCACTCATTCTCTGCTTAGATCCTGCATCTGCATTTTGCTGATCTTAAAGCATTTTACAGACATTCCACATGTGTAGAGATCAAAAATGCCACTTGTCCATGTGAAACAGATTCACACTGGAAAATACATTTAAAGTCATTCTTCTGTCTCAGATTATCTAGCCTTTGCTGCCAAAATGAGCAATGTGTATGGTCCTGGGTGCTGTGAAGGGCTGTGCCCCCAGGCCTCCATATCTGGGAGGTTTTTATGGGGAGAAAAAAAGAAGGTTTCATTTTTCATACTACCAGCCCAGCTGTGTGAAGCTGGGAGCCTGATGTATTGGCCAACATAGAAACTCCTCTGATGGACCTGCACATGGAGAGGTCTGACAGGAACTTAGGTCTCAGAACCAAGTCCTTTCCCACTGCTCTGTAATGAGCCATTCAGAAATAGATAGCCTTCATAATCATTTCAGAACATAGAAAGGATCCTCAGAATTTCTGCAGAAAAAGTAGCAGTTCTCACCACCTCAGTTTTTCACCCAAAATGAGTTAGCAATAAGTTTGAGCCAAATGTCAAATCATCTTTTAGTGACACATTTATTCTTATGAGTAGCAAGCAGTTTTAAAAATTTACGTTCTTGTTGAAAAATAAATAAGTAGAATACCTAATAGAGTTGCTACTCAGGTATTTATGCTCTAGGAGGTTGAATGTTGTTCAACTGGATTAATTTCTGTGCTGCAGAAATAGTGTCAATTGAATGGGGGGGATGCCAAACCCAAGCAAAATAGAACAAAGCAAATATATAGGTACCAAACTGGCATCTTTGAAATTTTTACCAGTCCTTGGCTATGCATTCTGTAAGTACACATGTTCAATCACATGGATTTAGTACTGGGGGACAGTGTTTGTTGTTCCCTAATTTGTTTATGTAACTTTTTATTTGCTCAGAATGTGGATGGAACAAGGTCAAGAGCTCAATCTGATCTTCAGGCAGTTCTGTTGGTGAAATTGCAGTGATTTAAGTTCAACATTCCTTAGTTATATATATGTTGTCATGAACAGACCAGCATCTCTTTCTGAGAAGATCAGAGATAAGTTTAGCATCCTGTGTAAGAGTTTCTGCAGTCATATTGCAGAATTTTAGGAGAAGAGGTGTTTTGAGAAAAAATAAAAAAGGAGAAAGAAATTAATTTTATAAAATGTACCAAGAATAGTATACTGTAACAGCCTCTTGGATTTTCAGTGTATTTTAGAAACTGGTTTTAATTCTGGTTTTGTCCTTTACAAGTGAGGAGATGACAGTATGAAATACCTGGCTACTAATTAATTACTAAATAAATAAAAATATTTATGTTCCTTAAACATTTTACCCTAGAAATTGTTCCCATTTCTACATTACCGATTCAAAGGGTACAGTAAGAAAGGTCATAAATCCTGTTGTGCTCACCATATGTGTTTACAAAAGTCACTAAGAATGGCAGCACTGAAAAATAAAGGTTTACAAATTGCCTCTGCTCTACAATGGATAAACGTGTTTGGTGCCTTTATTTACTTTGGCACTAAGGGATATTAAATTAAAAGAGAAATAGAGGAGGGGAGAAAAGCAGAAGAATAATTCCAGTATAAATAACTTCTGTATTAATAGTAAAAAAGAATTACATTTACACTAGGAACTTAATGGTATAAACTTTTTCATTTCAGTTATTAAAATATTTTTGTTCTAGACTTAAGAAGTCAGGATTTGACTTCTGTGACATCATTCAGTAGAGTATGTTAATTATTTTGAGGACTCTTCGATCTGTCTGTAGTTTCCCTGATGTGTATAATTCCTCTTGACCCAAAGGTTCTCCTTAATCCTGTTCTTCAGAATGACTCTGATAGGTCACTTGCACTCCATTTCACAAGGAGGACATCTGAAGTAAAAGGCAGATAGTTGACATGTCTGAAAATTTAGAATTCAGTTTTACACTTGGACCTTAGATGCAGGGATTCATTGATCTTGCCATCTTCCTATAATTACTAGAGTCTGTCTGTATGTCTTTCATTGTTGGGTAAAATAAACTATATTCATTTAGACATGTAGGTGAAGTTGGATAAAACTTAGTGTTTCAGAGGAACAGAAGGCCAGTGCCTGCCACAGAAGCTACCCAGGGGAGAGCTCTGAGGAGCTGCAGTGCCAGTTCTTATCCATGGCACCAGTGGCTGCAATACAGACGTGGCACTGCTGTTCTGAGATCCAGCAAGTTCCATGAAATTGTCTTACTGTTATTTTCAGAGCAACATGCACGAAGCTGAGATGTATTAAAGACTGAGGCACTCTGTTCTGCTAAGACAAATACTCCACAGAGTATAACAGTAGTAAACAGTAGTCATTTATTACTAGTTTTGAAGAAATAAGGAAAGGTTGAGGAAAACATATGTAGCATCTTTTTAATTTGTCAGGACACAGTTTAAATGAGTAATAGTTTAACATAACTTATGAATGTTAGCACTTGCAGTCAAGAGTTATATTTTTAAATAATCAATTTCTTCCCTAATTCCCAGAAAATAAGAAGTGATGCTCCTAAACGTTGTCAGAATGCTTTTAGAACATGCAATTCATCATGTGCATGAAAATGAAAATTGGTTTTATGAAATAGTGTAGACAAAAATAAAAGGCATACATTAACTTGTCTTCTGATATATTGGCTATATTATTATACTATGCATCTTTAGTACTTGACCTTACATGTCACTAACATAATACACATTTTATGATACAGCTGCACTGAATGCTCTTTGTGAATACTGAACTACATCCCAAGGTTAAGATAAAGATAAGATGCATTAAAACACTATCTCTGACACTATTAATAAAGAAAATCAATCATTCTGCTGCTTCCTGTTCCCTTGCTTGCAATTTCAAGATCCGCAGCTTCCAACAATTATTTTGCCAGCTCTACTGGTGTGGTTGCTGCACAGAAACTCTTCTAGGCTTGTTTCCCATGAAAGGCTTTGACAACATTAGTGATGAAACGCTAATGGTCTTTTTCATTTGAACATATTGCTGTACTGAATACATGAAAGGATTGTGATTGGGAGTTGTTTTTGTTTTGTGGTGTATATACATATGCTCTGTTTCTATTTACATTGCTAGACTCAGCTGCTCTGACTTAATTGATGATGCAGTTTCTTTGAAGTGACTGCTGCCAGGTGTATTCATATGAGATGTACAGAAAGTGTTGGGGGGGTTTAATTGCAGCAGAGAAGGGTAAGGCAATAGAAGAAATCATCCAAAAGATGGAAGAAAAATAATGTAAGTAAAATATAAGAAGTTGAAACAAACAAAAGAGAAGTAGCATAAAATTCAGAAAGAAGATACTATGAACGAAAGCTAGCTGCTATGTAAACAGCATAGCAATAGCTGTTGATGAAGAAACCGTATTTCAAAGGAGGAAAATTTAGCTGCTGTTCAGCGAAAACAATGGGAAAAATGCTGGAAAGCATATTTTGTTCATTTTGCTAAAGTTAGGCCCAGGAAGACACTTGAAAAATGAAATTTAAATAGTTAATTCTGGACTTATTCCACTAGTGTAGAAGAATGGTGTCATGCAATGGTAGGTTGTCCTTGTATACAAGAGAGCAGAAGCATGGCAGCCATCAAATGTCGCAAAGGCTTTCATACCAAATAGGATAAATCTAGAAATATATGGTCCTGGACGTGCTGGAGTTTCTAGACACCACAACTTAAATAATGTATTAGAGACATCCTGTAAGTACACAGCACAAAGTCCAGTGGGAATGAATGACCTCCAACTGATCTGATGTAGCCACATAATTCAGGCATATCTTCAGTGACCTGATGACATGTGGCAGTGAAAAATCAAAGTTACTTCCAAAACTACCATTTGCAGCTGGCCTCTCTGAGAAATGTGTTGTGCAAGGACAAAATACTGTTACAAATCTGCTTCTAGAGGTATTGCTGGAATGAATAAACTGGAATTCCAACAGTTCACTGATAATAACACAAAAAGAGCTGCCATAAAAGTGTAGTCTGGGCAAAACAGACAGAAATGTTCTCTGGAAATCTCTCAAAATTTTCCAGCAGTAATAAGAAACCTGAAGCAAAGTGTAGGGCGAGTCTCAGGATGTCGGCATGTCAAGCTTTACCGTGTCTCATGCAATAAAGCTACACCAATATGTTATAAATATTTATTAACATATTTAGCTGCACATACTTTGCATCCATTAATTAAATCATTTAGTTCTCTTTACTGCAAACCACTTTTTCCATCACCACTTTTTTATGAGGTGGAGATCATCCATCACGCAACAATATGGTTTTTGAACACTTACCTCTGTCATTCTACCTGCTGGTGTGTGACATCACTGCTTTGGTCACTATGCTGCTGCAGAAGTTATTTTAGGATGAATCTCTTTCTTTTGTTTTACTGCTGATAAAACACATCTAGAGAGCTTGTTAGCAAAGACCTTCAGAACAGGGCCAAAGTAATTTCTTCATTCAGGTTTTTTGTAGGTTCCAGCCCTGTCTAAAATCTCCATGTGCCTTTATTTCTGATTGCTTAACTCTGAATTCCAGCTTCAGGCATCCACACTAGGTGTTGATGACAGCAGAGGGCTTTTTGTGGGTTTTTTACTAACATGTTGAACTCCAGCCATTGCACTGTAAGTGCTAATTGGCTGGTTGTCCTCTAGTAGTATTGTGCAATAAACTTTAAGCTAACTGTAAGTTCACACAAAATGTAGTCCAAACCCAAAGTTGTCAAAATGTGTTGAAATGTCTTGTTTCAATGTTTTTGCTGAAATATTTTGAAGAGGCTGAAATATTGTTATAGGCATTTGTTTTACAAATATTTCTCTAAAAGAGCAACTATACCGCAGCCGCAACTTTTTATTACCATGAAGATTAACAAAGAACTCAAATTTCTTTCCACGTCATGAAATGTTATGAATGATGAGGATATTCTGTATTCTGTCTTTCTGTATTGTAATGTTTTATTTTTTTACTTAGCACTACATATAAAAAGGCAAATTGAGCAGAAAATTGATGGGTTTTCTTTCAGTGGGTTTTTTTAAGGGTTAATCAGAAAGTAGAATTTTCTCAGTTTCAGATTGGTATGTAATTAACAAAATAATAGAGTACAGGATGAAGAAAACTTCATTGATGCCATAGTGCTCTGTCTGTTGAGTTTTTTGTCTCAGGTGTTCCTGTGAGAACAAGCTCACCTAGAAACATTTGTGCTCATTTAGAATTTCTGTTAAACAACTTGATACTTCCAAAAGTATTTCATATGCTGAATATGTTGTACATGAAAAAAACCCATTGTTTTTTCAATATATTGAAGTCGAAGTCCATTAAGGGGACACAGAAGGGTTAGTCTACATTATTCCTCTCTATTTTGTGGATGAAGTACAATATTCTTTAATTCAGACAGGAAAGTCCATTTTGCAAATGCTAAATGTATCTAGAGAGAGGAAATTACTCTAAGAATATTTTGGAGTATGTGCATTTGTTCATTGAAATCACATTGTACGTGATGTAAGAAAACTTGTAACTGAAAAAAACCCCAACAAAATATGCCAGAAAGAAGGGAATCTGCTGGACTTGTAGTTGTACAAGTGAGACTATATTTTATCACCCACGAAATTGCAAATAAAGCATCTCTTCACCTCACTAGTAGCTTTCATCCTTTTGATATCCCAGCACATTTGATGCTTGCAAGTGCTGAGATGATGTTGCAATGTTTGTTCATGCTGATGACAGCAAATACTCAATTCTGCCATTTTTCTGCATGGTTTGGGTTTACAATCTAGTAAAAATTCAACTGGATATAGATTTCTCTCAGCTTTAGTGGTTTACTCGCTGAGTAGTTACGAAAATGTTTTGTTCTGCTGTACTGGATCAAAACCTTTGTGCTGAACAAGTTTCAGTTGAATTGCATGAAGGCTTTTTCAGAAAGTAATATTGCTGTTAATCAAGAGAGTGAGAAACTGGGTTTTGGATGTTTTTTGGATTTTTTTTTTAGCTTAGTGATGTTAATACAAGCCTATGCTGACATATGGTATTTATACTTCAGAAGAGTTCCTTATGTGCACTTAAAAGCATCTTTTTAAAAATACTGCCTTTGAAAATTTTGTGTTTCTCCACTCTCTCATGAACTCTGAAAACAGAGAAACTTTCTTTAAAAGTATTAAAAATTACTCCTTACAGGACTTGTATATCCCCATGAATGTTTCAGATCTTATGCCTTGTACATTGATTTGACTTCTTTGCTTTCTGTAAGGGAATTAAAAAAGATAGAAGCCATACTCTTAAAAATGAACAATTTAAAAAAAAGTTTTTAAGGGAAGGTGTGTCCAATAAATATGTTCATGTAAAACACCACAACTTTACTTACAGATGCAACGTGACCCCAGACATCTATTGAACCTCAAATTAACTTCAGTAAGTTTATTAAGCTTTGTGACACTGGCACACACCAACCTTCATGAAAGCTTAATCTTGATTGCTGCCAGTGAAGTCAAGAAGAGGGGAACAACGTTGCCTTCAAGGATGCAAGGTCAGGCTTTTAAAGCAGAAGTGACCTTGCCAGATGTACTAATCAGGAAGCTTTCAAGTGTAGTAATGCCTTTGTTTTATGGCATTTTTATCTTCTAACTCACAGACTGCGCTGAAGCATGATGTACCAGTGACTGCTGAGTCAGGGCAAGACAATAGATAAAAACTTTAGATACATAAAAATCATTTTGATTAGGAAGATTTTTCTGCTAAAATTGTTTTATAGAAATATGGACCTGGCCAGGGTGTCAGGGCATGTGAGGTTGCAGTGGTGTGGAAGGAAGAAGGGGAGCTAAAGAGCTTGAAAGCAGGTGGGCCCCCAGCATTGCAACCTTTCTCATGAGGAAATTTGCTTTCCTGCTACCCCAAGGTGAACCCAGATGTTTCAGGCTCCTTAGTGTCCTACAGATATAAATGCACAGAAATGGTGGATTATGTATAGACTTCATGTCCCACAGTTTCTCTGCAAAATACTGTTAAGAAAAAAAAGAGTAATGAGAGAAGTGTGAGGATTAGTGGGTCCTGGGAACAAGGACACAATAAAATCCAACCTAAGTTGGTGAAAGGTAAAATAGAGCATCTGAGTGCTTTTATTTTCCCTCGAATTTCATATTTACCAATATGAATCATGAACTGAGAAGACGGATGAACTGCTGCTCTTGTCTTTCTTGTTGGTACCTGAAAAGGGTGTGACATGTTTTTGAGGGAAGACTTTGGGATACACAGTGACTGCTGTTATTAATGTTGAACTGTGTATCTTAAGATTCAGAAGTGTTTTCATTTCTGTTTGTATCCTCGTGGCTGCCGTCAACATGTAAAATGCATCGCTACCCTCAGGCTAAAGTCAGATGTGTGTCAACTCCAATGGGAGCTGCAAGCTTGTGGAATGACATTATATTTGAGAAAAAAATAAGAAAATTGATATCTTTAATGGACACCAGCTATTTCCTGAAAGAGACAAACACTGTTTCACTCATGCCACATGTTTTCAAAGGACCTCCTTGAATTTAAAATCTAGTACTTTAAAAGGATTTTCTTTGATTACATATTAAAATCAACAATATGTTATTGATAAGAATTTTTTAAATGGTAGATGATTTGAGATGATTAATTCTTTGTTTCTTGAGACACCTCAAAGAAGCAAATTTTCAGAAATGTCTTCGTGTGCCATGAAAGACAAATTGTGTTACCTCAAGAGCTGCAACCTGGGGAGGCAAAAACACCAGGCACCACTGAAAATCCTAACTACCAGAAGCATTAGATCAGCTTGAGAATAGCAACTTACCACAGCACAAAAGTTTTGCAACCCCTCACAGTCATGTAACAACAGAACAACATTAGAAAAAGCAAATTCTCAATTAAATATAACATCCAAAACAGGTTAATTTTTTCAGAGAAGAAATCTTCGCTCTGTGTGACTTGTTCTTTTTTAAAAATTTCAACTACATAAATACTGAAGTGGATTATAAATTCCCTAAGGAAAAATTAATACAGTATCAGCTCTTCCACAGCTTACATTCAGACTGATAAAATATATTTTTCCTTCTGCTTCTTTTTATTATCCAGTGTAACATTTTAAAATAACCCTCTTAAAATAATTTTATTTTACACTGTCTGTGAATGTCTTGTTGCCCTCACATGGCCCCTACAGTCAGATTTGGCACTTACAAACACACATGGTGTCTCCTGTGTCTGTGTGTTTCAGGATAACAGAAAATCTGCTCTGTTTGATAATGTCAGTGAGCCATATAACAGTTCAGCAGAGACTGACTCAAATCATACATGACATCGCCACATAAATATTTCATATACACGAAATGGAAGTATGGAGAAGTTGTAGGGAAAAAATAAGACAAAATGCCTTTCTCTGCAATTTAAATAGGAAGGAAAAACAATCATAAGGAGCATTAAGAAGTGACAGATTAAAACTTGCATTGTGAATGAAGTGTGTTGTACTCATGTTTCAGAGCAGGATGCATCAGGAGGTGGGCAAATTCAGAAGTGGGTTCAGCAGACTCTGAGAAGAGTGGCTATATCACATGGGACTTCACAGATAATGAGATTGTACTCTACTGCTACAGCCTCTTGTTTCTTGCATTCATGTGTTTTAATATGCTGTAGAGTTGTCTTCTAAAAAGCACTGTTCGATATATTTGCAGAACACATTTTCCATAGAAAGTGTGGTACTATTACAAATAATATTCTGAACACTTTGTATAAATGGGTGTAGTAAAAGTTCACATAAATGGATTCAAAATCTATTAAGGCAATTTAAAAATACAGGTCTTTGCCTCTTTTTCTACTGATTTTCTGTATTTACAGCTAAGCCTAGCAATAGGGCGTAGGTAAAATTCTCGGTTGTATCTACTTTTAAAAATTTTTTTGGAAAGAATGAAAAGAAAGTGGTAAAGGCAGAGGAGGAGAGTGGGAAGAAAGAAAAAGTGTAATTCAAATGAGTCCGTTTAAGTTTAGACATACATGGAAAACATGAATTATTTTCTTTTTCTGATTATGCAGAACACTTTGAGAATGTGAAACAAGTACAAGGTAGTATGAAAAATGGTAAGGTACTCATGTGACTGCACACACCTGAAAACACGAGCTGTGAAGAGGTTGAGCTTTCCCCCTTCGCTTTTTAGTTTCATGCCAGTTCTGGGACTAGTGCTCTCCTTCAAGTAAATGCCATTGAAATTCTGCTGGTACTATAGCATTTTTAAGTGTAGCTGGCAGAAAATAATTGCTTATCCTGCTGCTGCTCCTAGAGCAATCAGAGCTCCCATGCTGCTGTCTCTTGTCACCTGAGAGAAGATATAGTGAGAAGAAAGCACGGATATTGTTGTGATGGTGTTCCTCAGGTCATGTTCACAAAACACATGGATTTCTCATAGATGTAAAGTATCTTGCACACGTACATGTTCTTAATAAACGTTCCCCTGAAGTCAGTACAGCTACGTGTGCATTTGCAGCACAATTGTTTGCTTGATCATAGCCCACCTCTTTTGAAAATGTGATCCTCTAATAGTATTAACAAGTAACAATATGGTGTTTATGACAGAAGGGCTAACCTTTACCCAAACCTTCAGAAATGCAATGAAAACTGATTCCATTATAGATTTCTGGAGTTAGGGCTCAATTGGTTAAGAAAAAAAACAACCAAACCAAAAACCTAATTACGATAGTTGTAACTTAATAGTGTCATAGATTTACTGTCTGCCTGTGATGTAAGCTAGGTTTAGAATTAATTTTGTAAGTCAAGTGCATTTGCCTACATTTAGGGGATAGGATAACCCACATTTTTTCACCAGTGTGAACTACTAAAGTAGAGATAAAAGAAAAATTCAGCCCCCTAGTATTTCCAAATATTGGAATTTCATTGAAGATATCCTATTTATGTTGAAAACTATAGACATGAATTATTGAATAAATTCTTCTATCAAACAATGTGTCTTTTCACAGATAAACTTTGACAAACTGCTTATCCAAGTTGTGCCTGTTTTCTTCCGAGTATGCCAAATATAATAAATTTTGACAGGTGCAACTTTGTAGCATCCCGTGTTCTGGAAACACAATTTGCCAAGCTTTACAGTAATTAAAATTTTCCATATGGAGCTGCAGATTCATTGAAATGTCCAAACCACTTTGTCAGTTTGCTTTTCAAATTTTCTAGTCCTTTTTTACACAGGTTAGAGAACAGTTTTTCTATTCCTATGCAAATCTAGTCTGCAATGGAGAAGGCTGAAATATTGTTCCTGCTGGATCTAGGAACTGTGGAAACTCTTAGCACAGGCCAATAGCAAGGAAACTCCTCTCAAATCCAAAATAAAAACCCACTCCAAAATAACATATACTAAGTGCAAAAATCAAACTGAGATTTGCTCTTAGGTTGTTTACTGGGGTTTTTTTTCTATTTCTCTATAGAATGAGACCTTCCACATAATGTCTTGGATTCTTGTACAGACTGAAGCTTGTGTTCTTATTTTTTTCACTCTTAATTAGTTGATGGTTTTGTATTTTTCCTGATGCTCCTCATTCACCAGTGAAAATACCGAAGAACTGACTGTTATACAGAATTTTTATTTTTTAACTTGGAATTCCTGTCTGTGAAATTTGCATTAACTGATATTGTGATAAACCTGACAACTTATTAGGAACACTACTGGGTTTTTTAGTATTGGTGGCAGGAAAATCCTATAACTCCTGATGCTATTTTTTAAACTTTTTGTGTTTTAAATTTATTTCCCTTTTCTTAGTTTTAGTGCTCATTCACAATTGATTATTTGCTTCATTTCCTTTTCAAAGTGTCAGTAGAATTCTATAGGAAAAGCAGCTAAAGTAGCTGCAAGTTAAAGGGATTCCATTGGTGCAATTTGTTGATTACCTGGTTAAACATTTTCACTTTAAGTTGCCCTTGTGTTCCGCTGCCTCTGATAGTCTTTGAGAGCAGTGCCATGTGCAATAATTCATCTTGTTCTGATTTTATCTTTTATAGATAAAATCAATTTTGGAAAGTAGCTGGTTTTGTCACTAAAGATAGAGTAAAGCAACACTTTTCTACTCATCCTTCATTTTCTCATAGCTTTGGACCTTAGATCTGGGTTGAACTTTACAGACTGAAGGTTTTCATTAATTTTTATAAGTTTTTCTGTGGAAATTATTTGTCAAATATTATGTTCTAATAATAGATTATGTCTACACTGTGGCTGTGAGAGGATGGAGGGAGATTTGCCATGCAGTGCCACTGGCTAGTGAGTGTGAATTATTTCTCTTTGTGCATTTGTTCCTACAAAAAAGAAACAAAAATTTGATAGGCTGATATTCTTATAAATGTTTAATAGAAGAAGTAGAAAATAGCTTACCTGGAAGTGGCAGTTGTGGTATATGTATTAAACAAGACAATTTGAGCACTTCTAGATGGAAACAGAACTCTTCAATGAGAAAAAAATCTTTTCTCTTTGCAGTTGTAAAGATTACTCAGCACAGAAATCCCAAGTTCAAGATCTAACCTGTTGCTATATAAAGTGTTGTAGCTGTAAAGAGCATTAAGTATGTTTCAGTCTTAGACTGCAAGAGAGATGTCCATAATTTAAGTTAGCCTGGGGGTACTAATGATGATAAAACCACAAACCATCTGTTAAACATGAAAAAGAAATGTTTCCTTCATTACAGTCTGTAATCAGATTGCGCATGTGAGTGCAGTGGGATAAAATGGCTGTAAGCAAACCCTCAGTAAATTCCCAAGAATCCTTCAAAGCCTACCACAGTCTGCTGCAGTCTACATAGCCTGCCTAGGTTTACATCAGAGACTCTGATACTGAGTCTGAGTCCCAAACTACTATAGGCATTTTACTGCTCAAAGGACTGCTAACAGCCTCTGAAGAGACCTGCTGTAACCTTTTGGTTTTGTCTTAGTGGTGGGAGTGGCATGTGGTGCACGTGTGTAGAATTTACTACACAAAAAATTCAGAGAAGAGGAGGAAAAGCAGTAAATATAATGTATGTTGGTACATTTTCCTGGCTTTTTATTTATTGTTATGTTGGAGCAACTCAAGGACTATTGTCTTACACTAAAGTTCTAACAGTATAACAACTTGGTTAATACCAAATTTTGACACAAATCCGTTAAAGCAATTTAAGACATTAATCAAAAATGATGATCTCTTTTTCATTTTCTGTTTTGGTGTTGACAAGGTAGTGCAAGACTCCTTTCTCCCTTCCTGGTTTTTGTTATCTCTGTGTTTCCATAATTAATAGAAAAGTTTGTGCACACAGCCAACATTGACATAACTGTCCTACTGCAGAATGTACTTTTTGGTTGCATGTGTTTGAACTTTGCAATATTACCCATGTAATTCCTGATTCTGCTTTTTTAACAAGTTTTCTTTAAGAATATGTTTCCATTTTTATATTTAGCCTTATTCTGATCACATTCTTCACATGATTCCTCTTTTGAAGTACCTGTACAACTTTATAGGAAAAGCAGCTGAAGTAATTGAATGTAAAGACATTTTGTTTGTGTAATTTGATTTTCTGTTCGTGTGCAAAAGTATCTTCTGGTCTTCATGGGAGCTCTAAGGACCCCAGCATAATAGATTTGCATGCCTACAGTTGAGTGTATGTGGGAAGTTTTCAGAGAAGACCTTTCAAGTCATCTGTGTGTAATTCCAAATAAAAGTTAAGTTCTTCCAGTACCTACAAATGATAAGGAAAAAAGCATGGTTCTTAAAGGAGAAAGGGTCTGCAATTCTGCCTCATTTTCTTAAAGGAAAAGGAATTTAGGAAGTAAAAATCTGGGTTTGGATCATCATTTTGTGTTGTACAGGTTGCTGAGTTCCTGACAAGGTGAACGTTAACTGATCAAGCAAAATTACTTTAGATATCTAAATTGTAAGAACTTCTGGGTTACGTGTGTTTGAAAGAAGTGCAAGCAGAATGAAATGCCATACTTGAGTTATATCAGGTACAATGTGGAACCATATGTTGGTAAATGCTTACAAAAACTTTAGCTTTCACCAGGACTTTATCTAGACACTTTCTAAATAATTATTGAACTAAGGTGAATAAATGCTGTAAGTATTTCCATCTGTTTATTTGAATGTGTGATTAAAAAAATACAAAATTGAGAGATAAAGTCATATGGTGCCTGAAGAGGTGTTCTAATCACGGCACCTACATGTAAGGTAATGGAAGAAATTTAGAATCCTATTCTTCAGATGGTCAGATGGCAGAGTACATAAATAGGTAGAACAGTTATGCTGTCTGTCTCCAGATCACAAATAGAACAAATCCATCTGATAAAATATTTCTGACAATTAGGATATAAGAGAGGAAGGGATATGTCCTGATTCTGCAGCATGATAAGCAGGACTGTTCTCTGCATCTGCTCACCCCCACTGACTTTATATGGGTTGTGTATGGGTTATTTTTCCTTCCTCTGCTTGCAAAAACCTTTCTTACACTTACAGGAATGTTGAAGAAAAAAAAAAAAAGGATGATAACAACAAGAACCAAGAAGTAAAGCAAGTGATGTGGATGTTTGGAATTTACTTTTAATTTTATTAATGTTGGTATTGACATTGCTCCTCGAGGGAATAGATGAGTATCTGCTTTCCCTATTTACCATGCTATTTGAAATTTCCTTCAGCTTTTCTTCCCTATTGAGACTTGCTCAAAGAAGGCATGTTTTAAAACAACAGCAATAACAATGCAACCAAAATATATAAGGAATACAGAAGATTACAGCTTTGTAAGTTTAAGCACTGAATTTAAATGTTTCTTCAGTATTTTGATACAAGAACATTTGCTGTTGATGGAAATTTTAATTTAGCTAGATTTCCAGTGGGCTGTTTATTTTCCATCTTCAGACTGCAATGAGTCATTGTAAGGGTGCATTTTTGACCAAGTTTAAAACAAAATAGAAATTTGCAGCAGCCCTCAGTCAAAATCTGGACAGTATATTCTCTGTTTGGAGAAATGATAGATTTTGCTTTTCAAAGTTTAATCATAGCTTTTGCAAACAATCAGTGTGCAACTTACTGAGTTTTTTTGGTGGTGCTTTCTTCTCTTGTGCCAAAAATGTTTCAAAACTCTGTTGTGTTTAATGAGCAACAGACTCTACAGCTTGGTGATTAGAGCCTGGGATGAAAAAGATACGATTTTAGGAGTAAATAGCATGAGAAGACCAGCTCTGCCTGATCCCATGTGAAATACAGACTTGATCTTGTGTTCCTGTAGTCCTGGGCACTATCCTAAACATCTGCTTATATTGAAAAGGTGAAAGCTCATCTTTCAAATTGTAAAACATTTTAAAAATAATACTGCTAAATGGGTTTGGGGAAATTTTCTGCTGAAACTTCTGGGTGGCTTTCATTTAAAAAATAAGTGGAACATTTGTGAGATTTGTTGTAGAAAATACTTCAGGCATTTTTACTGAGAAACAGTGCAGGAAAATGGTCTATACAGACCCTCAAGTATGCTGGCAATCAGGAAGACCTGTTAGATCATGCAGTCCTTCTGGGGCCACAAGAGGATTGACCACAGTTTATAACATAGAAAATAGCAATTATATTTCATAGAGAGAAGTTCTTGAGAGAATACAACTATTAAATAAAAATAAACCTTTTTGGGGGAGCCAACATAGGAAATTGTTAAGCATTTCTATATGAATCTGGCTAAACTGTTAGTCTTGCAGAAATCCCATAGGATAGATATTTAGTTACTTCACTCATCTAGTTCAAGCACCAAGATCAATATTAGGTGAACTTTTATGTTCATAAATAAAAAGAATTCTTTTTTTTTTTTTTTTTTTGGTCTTTATGGGATACACATAAAACTAATGTGCTAGCTTTTGGGGATCTTTCTGAAGACAAAGAAAATGAATGAGCAACTGAAATACAATCTGTCAACTCATTATTTTCTCACGTGATCGTTGTAGACATGGAGAGCTTGGTCTCTTTTTCATCCTGTGGAAGTTCCTTCCTCCTCTGTTGAATGAAATATTTGTTTTATATATGACAAGTGTGGTCACTGAATGCCTCAGTCTCTGCATTTTTCTTATCCACCTCTAAAGAAATCTGAATCTTATTGTTAAGGGAGCAAGAAAAATCAAATTAAAAAAATTTTTTTAGTGGAGATCTTGGAGGAACTCAGGATTCCCAGGAAGGCGGAACTCTTCTTAACTTCTCTGGGGAGAAGATGTAGGCAAGAATGCTGAAGGCAAGCAAAACTGTTGACAAGAGAGAAGCTTGGGAATATGGTAAAGAGTTGTATAACCTTTGTCCAGCTAACATCAGCTCACATCAGTAGTTATTGCTTAAAACAAAATGGTACCTAGTTGATGCTAAAATTCCATTCTTAAAACTGTAGAAATACCATGTCTTCATGAAATTAGCAGTCTTATTTTATAGCTGTTCAGATGATAACATGATTTCTTGTTATGCATTTGGAAGTTTTTGGCTGCATTCAGGTCTGGAATTCAGTTTTCAGCTGGATTCTGATGCAGTTGCCCTAGAAATCACAAAGCCTTGAGGAAGGGATAGGAGATTGGCAGAGAGCTGCTGTGGCACAGAATCAGCTACTGTGCTTATTGACTGTAGTGTTAGCTGAAGTAAATGGAAATGAGCTCATTTCGCCTCTGGAAGCAACTTGACAGGAATATGGACCTTACTATACACTTCTTTAAAATTCTGGATGAGGCAGTTAATATGTGAAACTTCAAACTACTGAAGCTAGGCTGCCAAAGCTATCTTAGACCTTTTTTTTTGTTTTTTTTCCAATATGGCAAAAAATGCAGTGTGAGCACCCCCTGAGTCTAAGCATTCAGGTCCTTGGAGGATGTCTCAGGGCACTGCTTTATGAAGCAAAGCCTTGCTTTCCTGAAGCTGAAAATAAGATGCTCACTTTTCTGGCAAATCAGTCTGGCAAAAACATTGCATAAAAACTCAATTGTTCCTAGCTTTGAGTTAATCATTAAAAAATAATTTGATTTTGTGGCAAATCTCACAAGCTGCAGAAATAGAACTCAGTGTTTTGGTAAAAATTCCTAGATGAGAAAGAAAACCTTTTAGAGAGCAGGGATGTAGCCCTCATACTTGTAGTTTTAATCTACATTTGATATAAAGAAGCAAGCTTACTCGGCTTTTTTTTACATATGCATGCTGTGTCTTCAAAATAATCAACTGGAAAAATGGAAACAACTCATTTTAACTGTTGTGTTAAAGCACTCTCATTTGAATTGAAACCAAATAGCCTTTTGCAAAGCTGCGTCTCATTTTCATGCTATTATGCAAATAAACCCTACAGATGAATCACAGATATTACTTCTTAATCCATTTTCTGGAACTGTGTTTAGCACACACAAGTCAAAGCAGTTCAAGATCTGCAAGGCTACTCTCAGTAACAAGCAGTGCCAGTGCTCAAGTTCAGCAATCGTGGCCCAGGGCCTCTGTGAAGAAACCAGAGCTTTGAGCAGTTGATGGAATTAGCCTTGCCAAGCTGCTTGCAGTATCACAGAAAACATGTTGTTCCTTCATAATCAAGGTAAATAACTTCCTATAGTGATCCCTGGTCTTCAGATAAGTATTAGAGATATTTAAAACTTGCCTTTTGGATATCTTATGTAGAAGCTTTTTTTTCTTAGCACCTTAGTGGAATCTCTCCTCAGGTCATTGAAGAGAAAACTTTTTCCTCAACTGGCAAACAAAGCAGATTACTTATACTCTGAATGAAGGTCAGATATGAAACACATCCTCCCTTGTGTAAGTTAGTTCAAAAAATAGCATATGTAAGGCTTTCAAGGCTTAACAAACTTGTCTTGTCTTGGTCCACGTCTTGTTATCCTTTGCCATTTGCATGTAATTTTTTGGATAAAGTTCTTGCCACAAAATTGTTTGCAGCATTGCGTTAGGTTTTTTTGTTTTTAAATTATGAATTACATCCTTTCATGTGCAAATAGGTAACAAGCACAGAAATTGCTAATGAAATATTAACTGAAAAGCAAAAGCTGAGATCTCCTTCCCCAGTGGTGGTAAGGGCATTCTTACCTATGTAAGAATAACCTTTGCTAAATTTCCCATCTGAAAAACTATTCATTATGGATTTAAGTTGCAGTCAAACAAAATTAGTTCAGGAGTCAGCTGCTGGAAATAATAATAATAATGCTATGTGTAGTAGCGATGGGGTGGGAATCCACTGCTGGACTCAAAGGAGTCTGGGATTAAAAAATGACTAGTAAATCCAAACCAATTCAATTCAGGTGTGAAGAAAAAAGCAACTGCAGCACGTTCAATCATGAAATGTGGTCTCAGTTTATGCACAAAAATCAAAAGCTTGCTTTTCAATGTAAGAAGGTTTTTTTCTGAGTTCTTACCATATTGTTTTTACAATGTCATGTCTTTGTTTTCCTTTTATCTTCTGAAGCTGCTTTACTACCAGAGCAAGGTAGTCCAGCTTTTTTCTCATGTCTAACTCTAGATATTAAATCGTTCTATTGTCAGTATCATAATGAAGGAGTTAAGCAGAAAACATTTTCCCCTAAGTCAGACTAAGCTGAAGTTTCAATTGCTCAATACTTCTTTGTATTCTCAATACAAAATTATGAGAATTTGAGATTGAGCCCTGCATTTCTAAGGAATGTTGAATTCAAATTTTGTGAAAAAGATAATTTCTTGCTCTTTAGGTAACATACATTAGTTTTTAATGCCTAGGAAGAAAGACTTTAAGTAACAGAGTTTACCACAATGGGTTTAACACAATGTGAGCAGGTTTCCATTCCCAAATTTTTCAGGGAAGCTCTAGTAATATTAAACTGAATTTGTATCTTTTTCAGTAATTAATGCTTTTACTTCCAACAAAATTAATTGCTTTTTGGGGATTTCTTTTTAAGTTTTATTTCAGGAGAATAAATACTGTGTTTCAGTATTTTAGAATAGCTGTAAATTAGTACTTTCTCATTTCCAAATCTACTAAGTGGCAGCAGTTAATACATTAATAAGTAAATAAATGCAAGTTAATAAATAGATCAATATAAAAGTAGAGTTGAGAAAAATTTATATAGAAAAATAGAAAAGAGCATGATATCTGAATGAACTATTTTCCTAGAATTTAATTTCTAAAAGGACATAGACATCTTATTCAGCAATTACAGAAATGGTCAAATGAATGAAGAAATGTGTTTAAGCCATGGACATCTCAGAGTCCAAATTGCAGTGCTTTTATTGGTATGTCTCCATTTAAAATAATGTTTCTCTGATTGACAAAGAAAATAAATAACTCAATTCAAAAGACCCCAGAAAACTGTTTCCCATTGATCAATGTCTTTGCATTTAATCTGAAGAGTTCTCTGAAGAACAC
Source organism: Monarcha castaneiventris obscurior (assembly GCA_026261815.1). NCBI lineage: Eukaryota > Metazoa > Chordata > Aves > Passeriformes > Monarchidae > Monarcha > Monarcha castaneiventris. The sequence goes on along the minus strand of JAMPIT010000230.1, from coordinate 48,389,886 downwards.
TGTCTTCAGAAAGCTGAGAAAGGAACTAGAAGGGACATTACATCTCTCAGTTCAAGATGGATACACAGAAAAACATTTCTGCATGGAAAGATTTTATAGGAGACTGTTTGGCCTTCTTGTCATTTTCAATGATGCAGCCCAAAGATAAAATACAGTTGCTTTACTGCTGTGTTAGAGATGACAGTCTCATTGCAAGGATGAAATCCTGTGGGAAATCTGTTGATGTTACTGGGTCCAGGATATTAGTTAGGGTGCATTTTCCCAAGCATACAAGAGTTCAGTGGTGTTCAAATATATTTTCATTTTTTCTTAAGCATGTCTATAAGTTCAAAACATGAGTAAATGAAAATGAAGGGCTTGTCTAAAATTATAGTGTTCTATATTAGTACACTAGTAATCAGTATATTATGTGAAACCATAGTCCAGTAGAACAATTAGTCATTCACTTGGAATATCATACAAAGAATTCTAAAAATACTGTAAAATTAATTAACTTATAACTGTATGAGAACTTAAAGAAAAATAGAGATAAATAGATGCAGCAGTCAAAAATAACATGTGAATGGTAACAAACTAATGGACTGAAAGAAGAGCACTAAAATTCAGTGCTTAAGAAGAAATGGTTAAATGTTCTTGTGAACGTTTTTGATGTTTTGGCCAAATAGTGAAAGATGAAATAGAAAAATTGCAATCACACGCAGCTGACAAATTAATACGCCTTTGATTTTTTGTTTAGAAAAAACAAGATGCTTTAGTTAGACATCAAATAGAACAAAGTCATTGAGATATACTCAGTATAACAGCTGAACTGAAAAATGGAGTCACAGAATCACAAAAATCTCACAATTCAGGTGAGAAGGGACCTCCAATCATCTCATCCAACCTCCTACTTGAGGCAGGGACAATGTCAGAGTCAAAGAAGGTTGCTCAGGGTCTTGTCCCATTGAATTTTGAAATATTCGAGATTCAGACAAATTTGTCAAAATTTGTCTGAACACAGATTCAGTGTGCTAAATCATTCTGGGAAAACAGTTCCAGTTTCTTCACTCTCATTGTGAATTATTTTTTCCCTGTGCCCAGCAGAATTTGTCTTACAGACATTACTGACTGTTGACTCTTGTCCTCTGAGTATTTCATATGATAGCTACATAGAACTGTGTAACAAATATTTGATCAACAATGCAGCCTGTTCCTACTTCCATTGAGACACTCCAGATAATTTTCCTTATTTTTCAGTTACAAATCTTTACTTTCTACTCTGTTTCTGTTTTCCTTGGATTTTAAAAACTGCATGATATGTGCTGGTTTTATGTGCAGGGTGAGAGGGCACGGGAAAAAGGAATCAGATTTATTCAAATTAGGATTTTTTTTCCCCCCCACATGATATCAGCCTGTCCTATATATCACAAATTTTACATCATTGATTTATGTCTCTAGTATAGCTAGTCTCCAGAAGAGAGCATTTGCTTACCAGTGAACCTACATGTCACTTGGTGCCTTTCCTTACAGGAAAGGAAAAAAAAAAAAAAAAGAAAAAAAGAAAAAAAAAAAAAAGAAAAAAAGAAAAAGAAAAAAAAAAAGAAGAGATTGTTTTATGACTTCTGTTCTAAATCAGTGTGCCATCTGCAGTAAATAATCTGCCCACCTGAGTACTATGTGAAGCATATTTCTATAATCATTAGAATTTTTATTCAGAGTGTGCTACAGGTTTGATTACATGGTTGGCAATCTGTCTCTGCATTCGTGGCACAGATCAGGACAACAGCCTCCTCCATTATTTCCTAACCTTCTGTCTCTGTTTTTTTGTAATGCTGCTCTGTTCACTGCTAATGTGTCTTTTGATCTTCCCAGCACTGTCACAGTTGAGGTTGCCTTTCTTCCACATAAGTATTTGAAAACCTGTCAAAGAGCTGAGGTTTTCATTATATGCTTTTCATCATTACTCTGTCTGCATTGAACAAGTTTATTTCAAAGGCTTTGCAAAAAATGACAAGAAACATGACAATTTATTTCCTTGTCCTTTCATTAGATTAGAAATGCCACAAAATACTTAGAATCCATTCATTTTTATTAAAAGGCATGATGCACTTTGCTTTTCCAAAGGGAAGACAATGAGAGAATGAGAAATATTAATTTAGGCTTTTATGGTGATTGAGGGGCTTTGAGTCTGAGGCATTTGGGTAGAAAATCTATATATTTGTAGTTCACAAATACAAATGTTTTAATTGCATTTTAGAGATGAATTGCTCTGAATAACATAACCAAGAATAAAGAAAACACTTTCGATGCAGTAACTATAGTTAGGCACTCCTTTGTAGTCAGCCTTGGAAAATTCCATTTTCTTTTGCTCTGAATCACAATTTAATGTGGTATTTATCGTCAGGCTATTAAAGATGTTACCACCATATAAGCCATAGTTTCTTTTTTCTTTTACTGTTATTGCATTTGGTACAGATCAAGAGATTTTTACTTAATGTTTCCCCTAACAACTAAACATGAATAAAACATGTAGGATAAACTGAGAAATACCATTCTTTGGAAGGTGCTATTCCATTAAAACATTTATCACACAAATTGTGATTTGAAAATTTTTCAAGCCATCCAAAAGCTAAATCAAAGTTTAGAATTCTTAAAGATATCAAAAAGAAGTATTGTTTAATTCTCATATTGTTTTATAGTTACAAACAATACAGCTACAAAAAGTTGAAGTGTGTTTTGTGTGTATGCAAGTGAGCATGATTTTAAAGGATGAAAGTTTGAGCCTGATTAAAGCAAATGGGAGATGTGCCATCTAATATTCCCTGATATTTTTAAAACTGTCTCTCAGAATTTCTACAAGAGAAGGCTAAGTAGGAGAAGCCAATGTGAGTTTTGGATTTTGGAGAGCATTTTTAGTGTCTTGGGAAGGAGGTTTGTACATATTTGTCATTAGGAAGACTGCTGCAAGTTAGCCTCCATATCATGTAAAGCAAATCCCATTTCTCCTGAGCCTTCTGAAATACTTGTTGATACTTCGCATTCACCTGATTCACCTGTATCTTTTCAGATAATGGAAGTATATGGATTTAACCCAGCTGAAGATCTGGGAATGTATATAAAGAAGTTATAGCCTACTGGACCATTATGAGAATAAAGATGCTCCTTAAAGGACTGAAGTATTAGACAAATAAACACTAGTTGTGTGTTTACCATAAGGTCTTCAACATGAAGTTTAGAAAATTAACGTGGTTAAACTTCTGCTGAAAAAAATACCTTGTGTTAATTTACAACAGAAATATCAAGCAGTGAAGAAAGTTGATGTAATAAAAACACTGAGAGAATGTCATTCTAACTCACAGTTAATTTGCACATTCTCATTAACCAGCATCTTGAAATAAGGCTCATTTAATTATTATGAGCTTCTAAGTACAGATATAAAATACTGACCTTCTCTATAAAGGACATTGGTCATTTTTACTGGATTTCAAACACCAGTCTCTGGGGTAGCAATTTAAAACTTGAAGTGATTTCCTCTTTGAGTTGCTTCTGATAAGTAGGAGAAAGGTGAGAGGGTGAAATGGAAGTCAGAGTGCACCAATACCTGGAATTATCCAATATCAGGATTTAATCAATATATTTCATATAAATATTTCCCATTTTAGAAAATGTTAGTCTCCCACCTGAAGGGTTGTTTGCATTTTTTCTTGGAGTTGTACTCTAAAGTAGTATATAGTTAGTTAGTGCCAAAACATCAATAAAAGCAAATGAGTTTATTTGACATATAAAGCATCATGAATTTTGCAGGCACAAAGCAATTGTATGGGGTTCTTTCATATTTAGTACATGTCTGACATTTATGCACTGACTTGTTTTGCATTCAAAAAACATAATAAACAGCACTATTAGATGGTTGATATTTTCCATATTTTATGGAGCCATTTGAAAAGTGAAACATAATGTAGCAAGTCTGAATATTTTATTATGATCTTATTTGGCTCTTCTTCCATATTTTGCAATCTTTCCCTTAATGTGCTAAAGAAAATAGAAAAACAGAATTATATTGGTTTAAGCAAGAGAGAAAAGAAAAGAGAAAAAGTAGAAAAAAGAAAAGAGAAAACTTTAGGAGCCCAGACTGCATATTCATTGTGAGAGTTTTCTTTGGTCATAGAAAACTAATTATAATTATGGAAATCCTGAAAAAAAAACTTCCAAAGGCTATTGATATTTGGTTTTTACACACTGTGGGTTTGGCTTTATTTCCCCATTGCTGTATTTAAAGAAAAAAAAAATCATTGTTATTATTTTATATTCCTTAATCTATTTTGAGATGCAATGCAATCCATTCTTTTTAAATGAGAACAGTTCATTGTGAACACACAATCTGTCTTATTTATTGCCCTAAATCATCCTGAATTAAATCAATTCATGTGATGAATTTGGCAGTATTGTCTACACAGAGGCTTCTTTTCTTTACTTACAAGTGTAAATCAGGAACAATGTCATCCAAATTGAAAGAGAAGGAGTACAAAGTGTGTTCTTGATTTCAGATATACGTTTTACAGCAAGCAGAATGCAGAAGGAATGCATTCAGTATTACTCTTCTTAGTGACCCTCTGCAACTGTCATCTTTTTACTGACTGAAGAGAGAAATAAAACTCCTGAAAAGACTATTAATTAAGCTTCTCTAAGACTAAGCATTTGTAGAAATCACATCACTCTTCTTCAAGAAACATTTCAAATGACAGAAAGCACAATCTATTTGATGAAGACACAGCTTGCTTGAAAGAGGTAGGAATTAGGGGAGAACAGGAAAATATTTATAGCATGTATCAGTTTCTCATATGTCTGGAAGGTTCTAGATCATGTTTGGTTTTTAGTTCATTCCAGAGTGACTTTTAAGCATAAATCAGTATAGTTGCTAAAATGCACTTGAATTAATTTATGTACGTGTTAGATTTAGAAAATCCCTCTCAGCTATGCTGAAACCTGGTTTTAAGAACCACACTTTTTCTCCTTTTTGAGGATGCAGAAGGAACTCTGCAGCTGAACCAACTCCTTCAACAGGCCATGAACAAGGCCAGTTACCAAAAATGTGCAGTGATTTTTCAGGAGCTGGTGAGGTTGGTTATGGCCCAGATACACCCTGTTCAGCGAAGTGCTGTGCTGGGACCATATGGCAGCTCTGGGTAAGCTGACACAGCCTGGGATCCTGAAAGAAGGACCCCTTCTTTCTTTTCTTTTTTGCCAGCCAGGTCATAAATTCACAGAATGGCTGAACAGTGAATTTTAGTGAATTGTATTGAAAATAAACTAGATGAAAAATAATTTACTTATTTCAAGTAGGCAAAACAGATCTTGTTGCTAGAAACCTACAGTTTTAGAAGACAAAATACTGAATAAAAATTTCTCTGTAGAGGAGCATCTGGAGACAAACATTAGAGAATAGTCTCTTTGGAGAAACACTTACTTTAGCTGCCATTCCTACCTACATTTAAAATGTATGGGCAATCTTAATACCTCTGGGACTATTGTAGAAGAAAGGTTGTGGATTACATATTGCAGAATTGAGCAAAGAATACATGTAAATCTGTATCTGAGTGAAAATAATTTAATGTAGTAATATTTATATGGTAGCAACACTAAAAATAAAATAAATATAATACAGTATTTCCACTTAAGTTTTTGTATGTGTGTTTCTCTCTTAAAAGATTAGTTTGTTTGCTTTCTCAGGGTGTTGCATTCATTGTGTGAGTGTTATTCAGCTTTAATACATGTTCTTTTGCTGTTCCACTTGCTTGCATATCTGACATATGATTACAAAACACAGTCTTCTGGCTTCAGAAAGATGAAATCCCAGTTACAAAACTCCTAGATAATTGGGGAGTACAATTAAACCTTCTGCATTACAGTATTCACTATTGAGACCACTGATCTTGCACAATAATTGAAGCAAATGAGAAAAAAGAAATTGCAGAAAAGCTTTTACTAATAAAAATGGAATTCTGATTACCACATCTAGATGGACATTAATTACTGAGCTTTAAAAAATGGTGCTCTATATTTTCTTTAAAAATATTATTTTAATTGACTAAGTATTCACTTTATGAATATCACCAATTGCATGAGTGGAGAAAATAAGAGAGGTTTTCAACCTCAGCTCTTGAGTTTCGACACTGAACATACAGTAAGAGCTGCTGTTAAACCTACCATGAGGGAGAAATTAAGGTATTTCTGTGATGTTAATAAGCTAGATTAGAAGATTAAAATCAGACCTTGCTATGTCATGAATAAAATTTCTCTTTTGTCCCTCCCATTTCCCTCAGATTTCAAGCTTTTACATTTGTGCAAAGGAGTGAATCTTTTGTGCATCTTCTCTTCTTCAAGACACATTTAAACTGACTGAAAGTATTACCAAAAATGCAGAGGTTCAGAACTTGGACACAAGAGTTTTAAATATTTTTGGTCCTCTCTTGTGAATAACGGATAAGGTCTTCAAATAAAAAATACTAACTTTACAAAAGAAAAGAATTAGCTCTTCTCTGATTGTTACGGCTAAAGGAGCCCTTAAAATGTATGAATGTAAATTTCCTTTTTTTGAGTAATATCCCAAGTTGCTTCATCTTTACAGTATTATGATATATCTGATGAGGGCAACTACTTTTTTTTTCTTGTGAAGCTTGTTGCAAAAAAAATCATGCTGGAAATACAATGATAGCATAATGAACAGCTCAGGAAATCTTCTACATGGGAATATAAGTTTAAAAAAAAGTGAATGTAGTTCCTTACTTTCTACTAAAAAGGCTGAGATCTCCCAGCAAAACCTCCCTGAGTCATCAAATCAAGAGAAGTTCATTTGTCTTCACCTTTTTCACTCTATATTACACCTGCATCCCTTATCACGGCTAATTTTACTAATTGTTGCTGCACAGTCTTGGGAAGTTCTGCTGCCTTTTGGCAGCTCTAAAGCACAGCAGGTGCTCTGACCAGCATCACTCATATCCAACCTTTCATCACCCCCTCTAGACCCTATATACAAAAATGATCTTTTTAAATAATAACATTTCAGATATGGACATTTTAGAGTTATAAGGTTAAAAGATAGTGAATTTTTTTTCGCAGTCAGTAGATCTTTTTATTTTGAGGAAGAGATACATGTGGAAGGAAAGAGAGATACTTATAAGAAAGATGCAGAAAGACTTTTTTCCCAAGGCCTGTGCTGACAGGAAAAGGCACAACCATCTTCAACTAGAAAGGGATAGATTTAGATTGAATGTTAGGAAGGAATTTTACTATGAGGGTGGCGAGAGATTGGGCTGGGTTGCCCAGAGAGATTGTACATTGGTCAGTGGAATCCGATCCATTGGAAGGTGTCCCTGCCCATGGCAGAGGGGTTGGAAATAGATGACCTCTAACAGTTCCTACCAACCCAAGCCATTCTGTGGTTCTGTGATACTGAATAACAAGAAAGTCAATAAGGGGTTAAGTCACTTTCAGCCATGGTTAAAAGACCTCCTATGAAGGGAAAACAACTGCAAGTACATGTTTTCCTATGCATATTTTTTTTCATCAATGTATCAAGAGCATCTGTATTCTTATTCTGATTTATCTTCAGGATTAAAACAAAATTAGGTTTCTGGGTTTTGACTAGTAGCCTGATATTCTACAAGTCCTGTTAGCTGTGATGCTCACACTACTCTTATACTTTAATAATAAAGGGTTTCCTTTTTTCCCTTTCTGCACAGATTAGCAAAAAGCATATTTTTCTAAGTAAAAATTTTTACTATCACATCTTCCTACATGATCAACCTAATTTTTAATACAAATTTCTATGAAATGGAGAGGATTTCAAACAAAACATCCTTTAAGCAAACTAAATCTGTAGTATAAGCCCTTCGTGTCTCACTCCTAGGGCAAAAGCCTGGAAGCCAACATGTTTGGCTCTTAGGAAAATGCAAGTGGAATTGTAGGAAATTGACAAACTCACTTTCAAAAAGAAGAAAAATATGGCTGAAAGCCTTACCGGTGCAGCTATCAAGCCAAAGTCTATTCAGCAACATTTTATATCCAATTTTTCTTTAAATTGGATTGGTGTCTGTTTTCTCTTTACCATCATAATTCAGTAATTTCAGGACTGAGAGGTCCCATGATCAAAGCTATTGAATTGCAACACAACACAGATGAAGAGCATATAAAATAAACTCCTGCAACTATTTTACTAATTAAAATAGACCTGGGGAAGTTGTTAATGCACTGGTCTGTGACCATCCACGCTCTTTATTTGCTAGCCTGTTTCCCAGCATGGTCTTGATTCCTATCAGGTACCAATTTCTCGGACAGTACCCAGACACTGTTAAGGGAAAACAGGAAACAGGAAAATTTGCTGCAGCCATCTCTTTTTGCAAGCAAAGAGAATTTAGGCTTATGGATGTGTGTACCCTGCATCCTTTTGCTGGCTCTATCCTCAAAGGTGTAGTGGCTGTGAAACACTGTGAAATGGCACGTCGAAATATCAAAATTCAGGCAGAAATGAAGTGACAAAGCCACTTAAAACTGTTGTCTCTTTATACAGGACTCCTATCACTCCATCACCTTTTCCTTCTCTAATGTAATTCCTCTAAATTCTTTCTTGTTGAAATGCTGCAGGGTTAGGTGAGCAATAATGGCGGATGTTGTCACCCTTTGTTAACTTAGTAATTTTTCTGGAACTTACATTGCCTTAGAAAGATGTTGAGCTCTTGAAAGTGTTGAAGACTAGGAAAATACTTTGGATTTATGTATATGTTTTCCTTCTGTATATAGAGAAATAAAAAAAAGTATGGATTTATTTTTCCCCATAATTCAATGGAATGTACAATTTCACCCTGCTGACATAATTTAAAGTATAATGCACTGAATAACAAGATTAATGTGGTCAGGAAAAATTCGACGTTTTGCAATTTTTGTCATTATTATTTCCAGTCATGAGTCCATACTAGCATTTGTCTTTATTATTTTTCTGATATATTGGATTAGCCTTGGAACAGAAGTCTTTGAAAAGGAGAGATCTCTTGAGTATTGAAAGTATTGCATCAATCTGCTTACTCCAAGAACTATAATTTCATGGCCTTGAGAATATAAAACTGCTGTATAAGGAAAGTTTGTTCTCAATAATAATAATAATAATCGTCATCATCATCATCATCATAATGCTACCAGGGACTTCTAGGTTTGCCAGCATTTTTGCATTCTACTGCAGGGGTGTAGAGAACTTGGAAGCAGAATTTATTTAAGAAAAATCTCATAACACTTTCTCAGACTCAAAAATAAAAACTTTTAGATTGTGTTAAATAAGGCAGCAAAACCACTTTTTGAGCTCAATTGTCATTACACCCTATTTAAAAAATGAACTGTTTCAGTGGATTTGCACTGAGAGGAAGACATGACTGTGTGTTTAGACTCAGGCAACCTGCCTTAATTTGCTGTCTTGTCTGGCAACTTGCATTCTGGTTATTTTGAATCAATTTACTTGAAAACACATAGATGAAAAATTAATTTTTTGAGCACTGTTTACTAAACACACCACAAAATGAAAGCTGCTGACAAAGTTAACTTCTCTCACCAGATAGAAAACAAAACCAAGATTTGGTGCAAGCATTTCGGGGTATCATCTACACTAACTAATGCATATTCATTTTTTCCAGATAACCTCCCTTATCCATCTCCTGAAATTCTATCTAAACTCACCTTATACAATTTTACGCAATTTTATGGTCTGTTGCTGGAGTGTACTTGCAGCTGTTTGGCACATTCTGTTTGTGACTGCTTTTCTTGGAGTCTGCCTCAGTGCATGTAGAGATGTTTACTGGTGTGCTGAATTTTGATTTAAAAATCACAGGCCTATGCGAAGATGTATTTGAGCTAGCATGGAGTTGAATTAGCAATGAAATATCTTCATGGAGAATGTTAGATAGAAATTTCAGTTTTATTTATTGGACATCTGCTGAATGCTGTACAAGGCAATCTCCAGAGTAAGAATATTTTCTTCACCGTCACAATTTTGCAAAAAAATTCAGGTGATGATAATTTTGCTCCTGGCACACTTCAGTTTTGTTATTTCTTTCATTGCATTTCACCATAGAACAATTTCAGAAGGTAAGACTTAAAATAATCACTACAAAACTGGCTTTTTTTCATATATTCCTTCCCTTCAATAGTCAATCAGTATAAAGAAGAATGTACTCTCTAAAATATGCTTTTCTTTTTAATTACATTATATATCCTTAACAATACCTTTTCTAGTTAGTGTTCACTCTTAGTACAATCACAGCTTTTCATAATGGGTATCTGGAAACCAACTTTTAGTCAAGGTAATGCCACTCTCTAGATCTCAGGGAGTGCATTTACATCTAATTAATGGGATTAATTAAATCAGATCCTTACAGGAACTTCCACTATTGTTTGCCACAAATAACTGAATAGACAACAAAACTGACTCTATGAAATGTTTGCACCTTCCCCTTTCACAGGAAGATAAAGAATTCAGACTGGTCTGAGATTGCTCCTGGCTCTTCCCAAGATGGAGCTCATAAAGTCAACTAAAGTATGTTTAATATTGTGCTGGAATTTGCATAATTGCTTTGGATTAGTCTCAGAGAATAGCTTGGAAAAATAATTCAGCCCTGTCACCCACAGGCAGGTATCACAGGCTTATTAATCCTTCCCTTATGTGGTGGGAGCTGAGCAAGAGAAGGGTAGGCACAGCCACTCTCGATCTGGCTTTAATGTTCACATCAAAGACTGCCTTTTCTTGTGGATCAGGAGGAAAACATATACAGTTCTTCAGGTGCCAGATACTCTCTAAGCTTAGTCATCTGTTCAAAGTTTGGTTGAAATGGAGGCAGAAGAAGGAGGAACCCAATGCCCTTGACAAAGGCAGTCTTTCTTCCCTTTAGCTGTGTCTAGACTGTTTTGCAGGTGGTCTTTTAGGCAGTACTGGCCTATTGTAGCCCTTGCTTTTGACTGCAGGATATTAATCATTGGATTGGTACAGTCTTTCTTGTCATTAGCTTCACCTGTCTCTTTATTCCCAGTTTCACAATAACATTAAAGCAACAGTGACAGCTGTCCTGGGGAGAGAAGTTCCTTCCTACAATTCTCCTACTTAATTTTAGTCCCTCCTAACAGCTTGTTGCTCTATTGCTTGTGCTTAACAGGATGGGGGAAGAGCACTGGCAGTCATAGAGAGGCACTGCCTTCGGAAGGCTCCAGGCTTGCCTCATGACAGGTTTGGGGTTCATTCTCATTGGCTGAAGGCCTGTGCCTCTCCTGAATTCAAAAGCATCAAGATTAAGGCTATTTTACATAATTATGTATTAGAGTACCCCAGGTCCTTCCCCTTCAGTGTACTATTGAACTTGGACTGGAGTTCCTTCAAAAGCCCACACACTATTGTATTTACAAGGCATGGCTTTGACCTATGAATTTTAGTTTTACCAGGAAGGTAAAGAAACTTATAATAGGTGGCATCTACTTCCTTTTTTTTTTTTTTTTAATTAATTTTTCATGAAATCCAGAAAGATGAGGTAGAGCTGTTAATGTTCCTAATTTTACTGCCAGGCACCTATCCCTGAAATCTGTCTCACTTACAAAAAGCCAAACCCAAACAAGAAACCTTACTTTTGATTCAATAGTAAGTTTAAGATATAATTATGTAAACTAATATTTTTAAATGACTCTTTGTTAAATTAAACTGTTTAGGAGTGAAATTAAATTAAATCCTACTGCTTGCAGAACTGAATAATATTAGAACTTAAGAGTTAGATGATTTCAGAATTTATGTGTATCTTCTTAGCTAGAAATGGATCATATTTTGATGACTACTTTACCTTTGGTTCTTTTTATTTAGTTAGCAAATTAAACGACTGAAAAAAATAGTCAGAACTATATGTAGTGTGTGTTTACCAGCCTTCATGATTCTGTATATAGTTGGGAGATTCTGACTTTCATCAAAAGTCTGACAAACACAATTACAAGGGAAACCTGGGTAATAGAAAAGGATGACATGACTAACTAGACAACTGGAGCACATCTAAGAATTTATTTCTTATCAAAGTGTTGTGCCACATCCGGGAAATAAATGTGTTTCAGAATATTTAATTCATCTTTTCCCATTAAAACATGGACCTAGACAGCAGGGCAGCATATTTTACACCTACAGTAATTGCTTCATTGTGAAGTGCCAAGACAGTGGAAATGAGAAACTTTTTGTGGAATGAAACAATCTAGCAGACTGATTCTCTGTGGAGGCATATTCTGTAAATTGAAATGTTCACTGACAGCAGATTTATTCTTGAATCAGCAGGTTTTTCACAGGGCTTGTGTTGTATCATTCTTGGGTGGATTAGAAATGATCATCTTGGTTTTCTTTATAGTTTGATATGTAGGTCTGTAAATAAGAAAGGTAAGTTGAGCAAACCTCCATTTGTGGGAATTGCCTGGGTTGGTTTCTGCAAGTTACTGATACCTCGCAATGTCCTTTTGAGATAGTGGGAACTGAGATTTATAATGATTTTGGCAATTCACATTGTAAGTAACATAGCCTCTATAATGAATATATGTTTTGAATATGTCAAATATATTTGACTTTATAGACACAGCATAGTAGTGCACTTACCTAAAGTGAGTAAAAGTCCTGATCTTATTCTTGTTCCTGAAGAATTTCTTCAGCTAAGTGCTTATCAGTTGGGATGCTGGATATGTTTTGATACATAAGAAATTTTATTTCTGGTTACCTTTATATGCCTGCACTATCTGATGGTCTCAAGCAGCAGAAACTTTCACCACAGTAATGTGAATGTAAATTTCAACGAAGGAAAGTGAACATTGGCAATTTTGAGAAGCCTTTTCACTGACAGTCCCAATGATCCTAAGAACTCTGACTTGTGATTTAGACAGCATTGTATAAAGGGTACTTGTTCACTTCTGGAAGGTGAGAGCAGTTCATGAGGTCTTATAGAAGCAGACTTTCAATCAGACCACCTATTACTTGAACCTTTTTTCAAGCGTTTCCTCTAAGTGGTTTTAAGGGAAGAGGCTCATTGCTGTGTCCTAGTGAGGATTCTTTCCAAGTATTCACCTAAGCCTGTCATTATGCCAAATACAGTGCAAAGGAGAAATGACTCTTATTTCTGTCCATTTGTCCAATGGAATAAGTATCTAGAGTGCCTAATACCAATTGTCTCAAAATAGACTAGGTAGGCGAAAATGAGATCCAGGCTCCCTTTGTATGAACTTATATATATATATATATAGAAAAAGCAGGTGGGTGTGTTACACTTCAGGCAAGCCCAGTTCTACTTCGTTGCTTCTATCAAGAGGTCTAATTACATAAATAAGAAACTGGCAGAAGAACTTGCTACAGTGCATTTCAAAGGCTTCCTTTGCTCATGACTTTGTTTTGTTGTCAAATGAAATAACACTGTACTAAATCCAATTTAGCAGAGCTGTCACCAATTTGTAAAGCTCTCATTGCACAGGAGTAAGAGTGAGAGTGCAGTTCCTTTTTTACTTCCAACCTAATTATCAGTGCAGTCCATTAAGAATCCATGGGTAGAGTTACTGTGACACAGTTTCCTTGATCAAGTTGGATGTATGGAACACCTGAGATAGATTCAGTTTTACTAACAGGGTATGTAAGCCTGGGTTGACAAAGTGCTATTTGGATCAGGTACCTCTGTCCTCCTTTTCTCTCCAGCTTCTCTCCAGTAATTCCGAAACAGTCATGATGGTCAGAAGAGCTGGTTTAATTTATGAAAACCACACATCTTCCAGTGCCCTGAGAAAAATTGCAACTTTTAGTTGGAAAGACCTAAAATCATGACACAAATCAGGGATGCTGTCAGAGGAAGAGATCCTTCTGCCAACATTAAGCTGCATAGGGGAATCCACCCCAATAGTCCTTGGAAGTGAGCTGTACCTCACAGGAGAGAGAAGAACAAAAGTCCAGTATTTCTGTGTCCATCTGACCTGTGGGGAAACTCTTCACCTCAAACCTAGCATGTGTAAGCAGGATACAGCAGCCAGCACACAAGATGAATTAATTTCATTGCCTATAACATATTTTAGTGTTAATTACTGATATTTGTAAATTTTACATCTACTTAAAGTGCTTGAGAAGTAACTTGGAATACGTTGAAGGATAGTCCTTCTCTGAACTGATTTTGAAAGTTGATACTTTATTTGAGATAATGAATCGTTAGTCTCTAGACTGTACCAGTGTTTGTGTATTTTACTCATTCAGCACTTCGTTAATAATTTTAAGACCTCCACTAAAACAAATTAGTTCTTTCTCTACATCTACACTTCACTAGTTACTAAAAAGAAAGATTTCATAATCTTCACAGTGTTTGAGTAAAAAGTAGCTTAAACTATTCATATTGGCATCCCACTGAATTGTAAGAATGTAGATTGTTAGGATGCTTTCATGAATCTTTATGAATGTTTTTCAAGTAGTCCTCCTAGACTGAAAAACAGCAAGAAAATTGCTAGGAAATAATTTTTGATCAGTTGCAGTTTTCATTTATTACTTCTTAAGGAATTAACCTTTGGGGTTTTGAAACAAACACAAAGGCTCTTTCCTGTGGTTTGAGACGCCCTGAGTTATTGATATTGATCCTGCATTAGTGTAGCTCAATGTTTGAAGATCTTGCTATCTTCATTTTCCAACCACTTCCATCTAACAGAAGGAATTTTTGAGGGATGGTGCATATCAGCATGATACAGAACAGTACCATGAAAAGGTTACTGAGCTAGCTTGGATACTGGAAATACATTTGCATTAGCATAGCTTCTCACTTGAGCAAATAGCTCAACTTAAAAGTAGTCTGTAAACAGTGTGGGCTTTTTCAGTCCTACTGCTTTCTTCACTGTTTGCCTCAGAGCATGTGTATTTCCTCAAGCCTTGTGTTGGGTCTAGACAACTGCAGGCAAATGAAGTTGCTCAGTCATTCTATTCTGAGTCATTGTCTCCTATTTGGCAACTAGACTGAAGCTTCTCTAAAATATATTGCCCAGGTGCTGCTGTTGTTGTTTTGTTCATCCTTAAGACAGAGCCTGCAGATGTTATCAAATGGAACACAGCAGCAAAAAGATGTCTCACCTAGCATTTGTGAGACTTAGTTTTTCCAGTTAAGATCCGGGGCATGACCTTTCCGGTGTTTTGTAAAATGTACTTGTGCAATGCTGTGAAATTTGGAAGTTGCATCTCACAGTAAGTATGAGCAGGTCTGAGCTCACTGTCTGTCATATGGCACCAGTGTTTCCAAGTGCAAATGACTGCTGCTGACATGAGAAAATGTGCAGATGACAAATTCATGACCCTTTCAGGTGGTGATGGCAGATAAGGCTGTGTCTCGGTTTGAAAGACAGGTGTCAGACAAGAAAGGCAGGAGCCTCCCCTGAAATGGAAAATGCAACCCCCTTCCCTCCGAATTATTATAAATCTGAAAATAAGGGGCTTTCAGGCAAAGATATAAGGGGTAGGAATAACAGTTCTTTACTAATAAATATATATGTATAACAACACAAACAAACAGCAATAGCTGTGGCAGTCACAGCAAACAGCAGCCCGAACCCAGCGCCGGCCTCGGGCGCTTTCCCCTGGGTGCAGTTCCTCCTCCCGCTGAGCAGGGCGGGTGCGATGGTTCCCCCGCGGCTGCAGGGGGCGCTCCGCAGCGAGCTCGGGAGCACCGGGAATGGCAGCGCGGGGTCCCGGGCAGGGATGTATGAGAAAAACCTCACAAAACTCTTGGGCGTCCGGCCGGATCCTCAGGAACAGCAGGCTGGAACGGCAGGGGCGAGCGCAGATCTCGGGTGGCAGTGAGAGGTATCAAACTGCGGAGCTGTGGCAGGGAAACCCGGCAGGTCTCTCAGTCGGCAGAGCGCAGGAGCTCCGTTTCCAGACGGGACAAGGAGGAGAGCAGGCTTAGGAACCCCGGGGGTTTGCCCGCAGAAAGCAAAACAGCCAAAGAAGCAGAAACCCGCAGTGGTGACCGAGACGTCCACACCGACGGGAGCCAGCTTCCCGACTAAACCTTGAGCACCCAGGCAGCCCCCCGCCCCGGGTGTCCCAACCCCCAGGTGACAAAAGGGTGGCCAGTCCCACCCCGCCTCTGTGGCCAGGTCTTTTGTTTCTTTTAAGTATCCAGCGATTTGTCCCCTAGCAACTAGTATGGGTAAAATTCTTTAAGAGAAAAAACAGGCTAAAATCCTAAACCCCAACAGGCTGGTAGTATGTGCTGTATGTGCTGGAATGTGACTGAAAATGAGGTAAAAGTAACAGCTAAATAAAGCCCCTGCACTTTTATTAAAAAGTTCTAACAATCTATTTATTACTGTTAAAAAAATGATTCTGCACCGTCCTTTAATTGTATGCATTCTATTAGAAAAACACATTTTGTATAAGTTACAAATGAGCTAAACTTTAAAGCCAGAATGACATTTTGTATCTATGTATCTATACATTTATGACTGTGTATATATTTATAATGTTCCTATATATTTATATACATATGCACTATAGATAAAAGATCACTTCTGAAAAAAGCAGTATAAAGTACATTTAAACGCTTGAATCTTTATGCAGGGTTTGCTTAAGACATTCCAATCCCAAATCTTGTTTTCTATCTCACTGTAGTTTGGAAATCTCTGTGTCAAAGAAATTTAAATATTATAAATACTGACTGTGGTGAAATGGCTAAGAATAGCAGGCTGGGTCTGATACCGTGAGATTCTGAAAATGTCTGCAGCACTAAAAGGATGGAGTTCTCTGTGGCAGAGGCCAGTGAGAGTCTCAAGGACTTCATTATGCTGCTTGTTTTGTATCTGAATGCTGAGCTTTGTGCTCAACCACTTCCACTCTGAGGTGGTTTTTCACTGGAAACATGCAGACCTTTTGGGATTGCTGAAGTGGTTTGCTCCTGTAGGGCAGTTGTATGCATGGAGGTTGGTGATCTTTGCCTCTGCATACAAACAGCAGCAATGTCAGTATCAGTTCTTCCAAAGCCTATCCCTTTTCAGAAGGTGGTAAAACTGTTTGACTTCTCACCATTTTCAAACAGAGGTGTACGTGCTTTCAGCTGGAGGATTGTGCTGGAGTTCAGGATATAGTTATGTTTCCAAGGGGTCACCCCAGGCTGTAGCCATCTGTGGGGACGATGCCCAGGAAAGGCATTTGGCAGTAGGAGTGAAGAAGGATACAGCCTTGATGAGTCTGGACGTGGCGTACAGCCCTTTGAGTGCTGCAAATATCAGTCTCACCAGAACACTCTGATTTAGCTGATTAAGGAAATTTGTATTCCTGCTGTTGGCTGCTTCTCCAGCTGGGTTGAAAAGGGCAGAAAAAGGCTTTACTTTGAAACGCCTACCTGGCTGTGCTAGAATTTCCAGAGCAAGCCAGAGCTATCATTAACAGTACAGGTTAATGCCTGGGGGAGTAAAGGGGAAGAGTGTTTTGAGCTACTTTGAGCAGACCTTTGTATGTCCTTAAAACAGAAGTGAAGTGCATATGATCTAATATATGATTTAGTTTTTCAAATGAAGTCAAGTAAGATGGACTTCCCCCCCATAAATACTATGGTAGAAGATACACTCCTCTTTTAATTAAATAGAAGTAAATTTCAATGAAGGCAAGGAAAAAAATGGTCAAGCATAATCTATATTATATAATAATAATGTCTGAAATGGTAGGTTAAAAGTAGTATTAAAAATGCAAGGGCCAGCAATCAGTAGTTTTAAGGCAGTACATTTTAAAAGATCTGTGAAAACAACAAATATTTTCTGAAGAAAGATCTGACTTCATTTAGCTGAGCCTTCTTAAAAAAAAAATAGAATTAAAAAAATAATGGGTTGAAACATTATGCCCAGAGAACTGTGTAGTTACAAGTTTCAGCAGTGGAAACAGCCTGGAGAGCCAAACACAGCCACCCCTCATTAGCTTTTCCCTCAGTGCAGTTAGTCTACCAGTGTTAGCATTTTAATTCTGCTTCATCAGTGAGAATCTAAAAATAAGGTTTTAAAGGGAAATAATTCAGGAAACACTACCAGCCCATTTGCAACAGTGGGGTTTTTGCTATGTTTTTGTGATGGCTTTTTTTTAATTCAGAAATGCTTTCTGAATACTATAAAACTTTCTTTAGTTTTGATTTTGTTTGAAATGTGCTCAGTAGTCATCTTGCTACACATATATATAGCAGAAATAGTTTATATTTCAAGTAGTAGCTTCTTTGAATAAAGAACAAAGGCTTTTTCAGATGAAATAGGCTACTGAAAAATTTAGGATGGCAGCCTGCATCTTAAACAGTCTATTTTATGCCCTGAAAAGAGAAAGTTCTTATAGGTAGTTTAGACTGTTTTCATTTTATTTCAATTTTACTATCCTGAGAAACTTTTAGAGACATGGACACGAGATTAGACACCAGAATGCGCTGGCATTTGGGAAGAAGATCACCTTATTTTTTACCTTTCTTTTACAGTCCTTCCCTAATGTGATAATTTTTATCGGTGGTGTGGGAAATAACAAGGCTACATGGCCTTTGGTTTGACTTTGTGCAGGTGTACTTACATATGCAAAACACTTTTTTTTCTAACTTAGAACATGCATTACTAATACTTTTCCTCCTAATGCATTCATAACTTTAATTATTTATGTAATCCATATAGGATCTAGCTTTAATTTTTGCTTACGGCATATTGCATCTGTGTATTTGCTGGATTCTTTCAAAGAATTTTTTAAATTAAAAATTTTTCTTATTCTTTTCGTTGAAAGTGGTTTTCTCTAAAAATTGTTAAGTTTAAATGTTAATGATCTGTTTCTTCATAGAAAACATGCCTTTTATATGTTTTATATAGAAGTCAGCTTTTGACGGGACAAAATTAAGATTGTCATCTTCTAGGTAGTTACAAACTAGAAACTATATGTTCTTGAGTGTTTCTTTTATTTTAAAAAGCTATTAGTTTGTTCATTAGCAATTTAAAAACCATATGAGTAATATGGAGGCTGTCCTCTGACCAACGTTATTACTTCAGACAACCATTTCTATGAAAAATGCATAACTTCAGAAAATTCAATACTCCTTTGAAAGTACATTATCAAATCAACATTTTTTTGAACAGAAAGTTACACATTCAGATGCATTTCTGTTCTTGAAAATGTACATGTTTACTAAGAGGAGGAAAGTTCCTGGAGGGTGGTCTGGTTTTTTCGTTTGTAATTTTTGTGTTTCTCTTTTTAAATTAAACTAGAAATCCGGGAAGATAGCTCTAAAAAATTCACACTGTCCTTGAAATGGTTAGTGCACAAAGAAAGGCTTTAAAAGTTATCCCTTGATGCTGAGGTCAGATTGCCAACTGTTATACCTTTTTTATGTGTTATGCCTTTTTTATAACCTGGTCCCTGTTTCTTGTACTTTGATGTTGCATTGCTATTCTACCACAACAAGGTACTTATTGATATGGGGAAGCATTGTGAGTGAAAGCAGGATATTTTAAAGGCTTTTGATGGAAAAATGGGTATTTATTATTGTCTTCTCTTACTTGAATTTTTACTATAGTTTTCTGTAGCCTCTTGCTTTCATTTTCCCTGGATTTGTCGTCTCATGCAATTCATATGTGTAACTATCTGTAAGAGAGAGGGCCAAAGGAATGGCTGGCAGACTTCTTTGGTGATGTCCAACATCTGCAGTATTTGGAGTGGAAAAAAGCATCTCCCTGGAACTGCTGTAGTGCAGACCAAGAGTGAAGCTACAGGTTGGCTCTGAGAGATGGCTTGCCTGGCTAATCCAGGCTTTGTTCTGCTCACAGACTTGTATTGAGACATTTTCATCCTCACTGACTTTCCCATCTGAGTGCAGCTGGGTTCTTCTTTCTCATCCTTTTCATGAAAATGTAAACAAGGATACTTAAAAGCTTAGCGAGAAGATGTGGACTCAGTTCCTTTTAGGGTACTGATGATAACCAAGTATATATCTCCAGCTCTTTTGGTAAGAGAGCTAAGAGGGACTGAAGTACTCTGGCAAGCAGTGGCTCTGGTGTGTTTTATATGCTCTGTGTTACACAATGCTGATAACACTCTCTTCTGTGAGAAGAGTTGACCTTGTTTTTTAATGCCAAAAGAAGTCAGTGCTAATCAGAAAGCCAGCAGGTTTGATATCTTGCATGACAATAGAATATTAAAATAGCTGTTCAACCACTTTCTTCCCTTTTTTTCCCCCTTACGGTCAGAATAGTTATTATGATAAATTCAGAGAGAGTTTTCACACTGACATTTAATTAAAATGAAATTACCTACCATTGTTATGGACTACACAGAAGCTATTATTTATGTTTATATTATTCTAATACCTTATTAGACAAGGTTTGCATTTGCATCAGGATGTTAGCATGACTTGAATTATTTTCTTCTGTACTCCTTAAGTAGCAGCAAGAGCAAGATGCAATGTTAAATACTTACAGAAAAAGATAATTCAGTCTTCTTGGAAAAGACAGGGGCATTGTTCAGCCAGAGGTTTCTTTTTTCCACTGTTCTCCATTTATATTTTGTTCTGTTCACTATGGCTGCTCATCACAGAAGCCAGCAGGATGGCTGAAGGACTACTGTTGATAGAATTTTTATCATGCTAGCTGGTTGGATTAATTCCCTGTGCATTTGAGGAAAAGATCATCTTTTAATGCAGCAAGACTTTTGTGTATTAATAGTTTTACTCTATACACTATTAAAATATAGCATAATACCATAAGATCACTTAGAAGCAGCGTTTGTCAAATGTACTATACTCTTTTTTTTGAAGTAACAGAAATAACTGAAGAGGGAGGTGGTGAAGGGGTTATGTCTATGATTATCGTGAGTTTTTCAAAGAGCAAAATAATCTAATAGGTTATTTAATTCCACACAGAGTAAGTTTAGAGGTCTGGGTAAGAGTGATGGATGTGTCAATCTAAGAGTGCACAGTCAGCTGTTCCAAAACAGCTGCTTCACAATGTCCTGCCACTTCCCACCTGGATCCCTCTGGTAATTGGGGAGCTCCCACTGTTCCTGATCCTTTCCCTCCATTTCCAAGAATTCCAGTGAAGCTGTTAGCAGATCATTGTGACTGTTTATTAAGGGCTCATTCTTTCAAAGAGAGAAATTACAGTGAATTTCCTACCCCTAGAAACATCCTGCTCCAGCTACTTTCTAATTTTCCTCGGACCCCTATGTTAATGCAATGTCTTTTGACTATGTGCTATGGGTGTTAGCCTTGGGACAATCAGGGAGCAGCATTGATGGGCACTGCTCCATAAGGGAATGAAAACTGGGAGCCAACTGTGACACCAAGGCAAGCAAGGGCAGTAATCCAAGGTTAAGGGGCAATCCCACAAACAGAGCAAGAGATGGCAGTCAGCTTCAGCCAAAAGCCCAGACTGACAGACAAGTCTGTAACTTCCGATGTAAGACTGGGATCAAACCATGAAGCAAAGTCGGGACAAGATTAATGACTTTTTTTCTCCCCTAATTTATGGATAAATAACTGCCTTATATTTTAGAGATGGAGTGTCCATTTGTTAGCCAAATTCTGCAGGCAGTTGGATAGAGAGTGGGAAGAGGGAACAGCACATGCCTGCAGCTCTGGGCTTGAGGGCAGGGGCTGCAGTACAGGCAGCCACTGGGAGGCATTTTCAGAGAGAGAGAGAGGAGTAAGAATTATTCCTGCTTCAGCAGGAGACTGTCAAAAGAAGGAACAATTTTTCAAAGCTTTAGTTTATATGTGGCAGCAAAGACGGCTCTCCTCAGGACAGGGTACCAACAATGCTTTTCTCTCTCAGCATTGCCTCAGACCAATTTGGATGAAATCCTGCAGGCTACAGCAGTCAAATCTTGCATGGGTCTGTAGTGAGTTACAGCATATATCCACTTAAATCATTGGCATAACAGTATATTTGGAGTTTAATTGGGGATGACATGAATGTAGATGAGCTGTCACATTGGCTGGAGAGTTTTTTACTGTTGAGAAGCTCAACATAAAAAAAGAAAAAAAAATTAATGATAAACTACATATGAACTAATTCATGCACTAAACCTGCCCATTGGGTTGAAGAAGGAAAGTTTTTCTAAAAAGAAAAACTTTGGGTTGTGGAGGGAAAAGTATTAGCTTACAATATATAAATGAAGGATGAGAGATGTGTAGGCAAATCTTCCAATTTTTATGGAAGCCACAGCTAGAGTTGCTTTGGCTTTAAACGTCAAATACAAGCACAGATGAATTGGCAATTATATGCTTTAACTGCAAGCACAGAAAACACAAACAAGTAAGAACATTTGATCGGCATATTCTTGGTAATAATGCATCAAGATAAAGTGTAGAACACTGAAGCTTAACATTGCTTATTGCTCAAATGCTTACCCAAACCTAGACAGCCATTTAGTAAGTGATATGTTTAAAAAGCCAAAATACGTAGCCAAAATATGATTTAAAAGCTTCCATATGCAAATAAAAAGCTCTTTCCTGTTGTGTTTTCCTCCACAGAGTTGTATATTAGCATTTTGGTAGCATACTTATGTGTAGCTTTATTTTTCTTAAATTTGCAACTGTGGTATTTGCAGAGTAAGTACCACTACCTAGGTTCATTAATGCAGCACTTATATTTTGCAACTCTTCATGTAAATACCGTGTTACAAGGCAGCATTATGAATATTTTACATGCTTTTGAAATAGTTGTGAGGCATTTTTCCTCAGGAGGGAGACCTTTATTGTTAATATGCTGCTTATCTAAAATGATTGTTCAAAAATATTTCAGTTGTATTTTTCTTCCTTTGACAAGCTTGCTTCCATTGCAGCATTCTTTAATTATAAGATTTTTTTAAATTACAATATGATGTCTTCTTAATCTTACTTACTTGATTGTTGTACCCTCTGAATTAGGAACCCTTGAAGACGAACAGAGAGCTCTTTCTGCTCCAGAGTATTGCTACATGCACAGCTCTCACCAATGGAGAGAATTGCTGATGTTATAGCAGCTTTAGCAGCCTCTTATTTGGAACAATGTGCAGTTCAAACATTTAACATTCATTTTATTTCTGGGGAAATATTAGACAGGTATTCCCTATTTCAAATGTAAGGATATCTATAAAACTTGTAATGATAGATCTCAAGCTTTGAAATACACCATGGAAGTACTTCAAGGTATTTTCATTGACTAAAATAACCCAGGGCATTTGAAATCTCAGCTGAGGGAAGCTGTTTCCCCAGTGTTGTTCCTGTACTCACATTCAGCTCAGCTGGAGGCTGGAGTCTGGTTGCCAGGAGGTAAACCCTCGATTTTGCTGTGCCAAGGTAACAGTTGAATTTCAGTCAATATTTTTAACTTTGTCTAGAAATTGTCTCTGTTAAATAATTGGTTTTCTTTTGAGTGTTCATTCTGCCTTGAGGAGTTTTTTCTGGTTTAGTCTGCAAGGCTTGTACTGTCCCCTGTGTATAAAAACCGCAAACCCTACCCTAGTATACTGTGGGTATGCCATAGACCTGAGAAGTGTGCAAACTTTCCTATTATACTGCACAGTGAAGGGATTGTTAATATCAGAATCAAATATTTAATTGACAGGCACAGATACCGTTCCTCTAATGCTAACATATGTTAATTTAGGGGTTAGGTAAACAAGCATCAATGGAGTTGCTGCCTATTACTATTCTGACAGTCCTTTGGTCGACTCTTCAGCACTTTGCCTTCATTTCAGACAAACAAAGAAAAATGTACATTGCCATGCCTTAGATGAACTCGTATATTATTCAGTAAATAGCCAGAAGACTCAGGAGTACAAGACACTAATCAGTTAAAAATACTATATTGGGTAAGTAAGGAAGGGAGATCTTTTTCCTTTTAGTAGACTATATTTCTCAAACATGAATTGGACAAGGACCTAAGCTTTGGTATTGCTGATTCTTGAGAAAGAGACCTACTTTGTTTCAGTAGTGTTAAGTAATTTAGGTCTTTGTTGGAGTCTAAATATATCATGGAAGAAATTTAGACAAATTTATGCTTGTACTGAAGCATTATTTTATTTTAGTCCTCAAAAAAATCTGTAACTGGAAATGGTGTTTGCAGTAATGAAGATATTTCAGTTTTCTCTTAGAAATAATTTCAAAAGAATAATGAGGTTATCTTAAGAAAAAAGAAACAAAATGGAACTTAAACAAACATTTGTTTCCAGCATTTGGAAACAAAATGTAACTTAAAAAAAAAAAAAGAAACTATTCTACAGATGTCTACCTTTCACTCTTCATGTCTTGAGTATCTCTTCTGTTTGTAATTAATTCTTCAGCATATGGACAATAGTTTTTATTTACCTAAACAAAAGTAAGGGAGAAGTATGATATTTTTCACAAGGCAAAAGTAAGAATGTCCCTATTTGGAAGAAATAGTCACATTCTAAAACTTGTCATGTTTTAACTTTCCAGTAAGTGATTACTGGAGACTTCAGAAGGAAGAAGGAATTTCTTTCTGCTAATAGTAGGGCACCATTCCAGCATTGATGGAGTGAAAGCTTTGACTCCATACTGTGTCTGTTGGTGGTGCAGAAAAACCTGTCCAGATGAGTTCCAGCTACATTCATGAAGCAGTTCAGTGAGGATTCCCCTGGGTCAGTATGGGGCCTGTGGAAAATGTTAATGTGTCCCATAGCTCATATTTTCCAGCTTTGAGTTAAACTGTTCGAGATAGGACACATGAATAATTTCTCCATGATATATCTCCCCCAAGAAAACTATACTTCAGTTAAAAGGCCCTAAATACATCTTGCTCTCTAGGACTACGAATTTATTTCTTCAAGAGTCTTTTGGGAGTATGGTAGTATTTCTGAGATCCTTGAAGTACCTATTTACATTTAAGTTCAAAAAGCCTTTGTAAGACTTAGCAAACAGCCTCCTTTTACAGAGTGTTGAAGGGAACTTCTACAAACAAGTGGAAAGGGAGGGCAGAAGTGGGAGAAAATCTTTTCATCTCTACAGAGCACCAGGTATTAGCTCTGCAGTGTAACTCGTATGAAATCGATCTTTCCCAATGCGTGTTTTGCCTGCCTGTGGCAGTGCACCTCTGTTCACTGGATGTAATAACCTGGATCTCAGTTCTAAACCTTGTTCATTACCAGGAAAGAATTTATTACTGCCAGGTTATTCATTAGACTAATTTAAGTATTAACACAATGATCACACTGTCTTGTCCAGTTTATTTTAAAAAGGGAGCATATGCATTTGCTCTAGTGTGTGTTTGACACAAAGGCTGTTGTAAAACCTGGAGATGTACGGAGACTGCGCAGTAGCTGCTTGTTCTGAGGTGCCTTGTGCCATGTGGATCAACCACCTTATGGTATCTCTTTCAATTCCATTGGAATTCTGCATAATTCTTCCCCTTGCAGAGCTCGTTTCCCAAAGAAATGGACTTTTGCCACATGGAGCTGTACTAGGCAGCCTAAAGGTCCTTTGTTTATAAACCGTGGGACTTACGTAATCAGTGTCCTAAGACAGCCAGTTAGTAAGGACCTATCTGGTAGGAAAAAAAAAAAAAGACAAAACTTTAAAATTAATGTAAGCGGTTATGAAGACAACTGAAAATGTCTGACTTCATAGTATCTATGACATACTGTTTGCAGTCATGCAAATATTATCTTTAGACAGGGGAGAACCTCTGGTATTTTATTTTGCTTTTTTGAAATACGGAATGCAAAGGATTTTGGTGAGATCACACTCAAGGATTGAAACATTATCCTTGCTGTTTTTTCTTCTAGCCTGGGGTTTTCTTCTCAACAGGACATAAGAAGAATTTCAGACACATAATTCATATATAGCAAGCATGGCTATGCAGATGAATCTTCAATATATTGTGAAATTAGAACAATTTTTTAAGTGTTTGAAATTGGGCAGATGTCTCAAAACATAAATTTTTTGGGGAAAAACAGTCTTGGTTACCATTTTTCTCCTATATTAAAAAAAATTTATCTTTTCCATATCTAGAAATATATTTTTCTTTCATTCAATTCCTGGAAGCAATGCTTTTGATGCAGGATTCTCATAACAGTTTTTCAGTGTTTCAGGTGCAGTTATGGGGAAGAAAAGAGAGTGGTGTGACTGACACAACACCTGGCGAACTCTTCATGTGTGCTGTCAGGACAGGTCTTGGGCAGAGTGGTTAGGGAGCAGAGTTAGATTTTATGGCACATCATCCATACTAACCATGGCTGAGAGTAGGACCAGAGAGGCAGGGGGTGCTGGGGTTACAGGAGGAACCACAGCCTGGGGAGATGCTGTAGAGATGAAAGCAAAGACACAAATGAGATTGGATAAATTGATTGGAATACATTAGTAATAACTGATATTACAAAACCAATTTGTGCACAATGAAGAAAGGGGTACTGAAACTATCCACATAGGAGACAAGAATAAAGTCTGTGTGGTTACTGTAGGACTAAGAGATGTGTAATGTAATTATTGAGATAAGCACCTTCATGCATGTTCAGCCCCTGAGAGGAGCAGAATTTGCACTAGTTCTGTTGCAGTAAAGAACAGCAGTGAGCAGCTTTCATCTCAGCAAAAGCAGGGGTGTTGGAGTGGCACAATGACATCAGTTACAGCAGATAATGAAAAGTTGTGGTGCGGGGAAAGATCTGCTGGCAGTTCACTTGGGTGGGGGTTTGCCTTGGTAGGCCTGGCAATCAGCACATTTCCCTGTCCTCATTTGCTGATTTCCCCAAAAAGAGCAGCTAATATTGAAAAATAATTGATATAAAACTGTAAGAAATAAAAAGCCAATGCCTTAAATAAATTTAAAATTAAAAACCATATGCCAACCTAAATAGAAGGAGAATAGTTTAGATTGGATATTAGGAAGAAATTATTTACTAAGACGGTGATGAAGAACTGGAACAGGTTGCCCAGAGAAGTTCTGGATATTCCTGGAGGTGTTCAAGGCCAGGTTGGACAGGGCCCTGAGCAACTTGGTCTAGTGGGAGGTGTTCCTGCCTATGGCAAGGGGCAGGAACTAGGTGATCCTTAAGGTCCCTTCCAACTCAAACCGTT
Organism: Monarcha castaneiventris obscurior; assembly: GCA_026261815.1. Classification (NCBI taxonomy): domain Eukaryota; kingdom Metazoa; phylum Chordata; class Aves; order Passeriformes; family Monarchidae; genus Monarcha; species Monarcha castaneiventris. The sequence continues at coordinate 48,362,827 of JAMPIT010000230.1, read as the reverse complement.
CTATGAGTCTATGATTCTATGACTATGGTTTAAATTTAGCAATTTAAATTTTTTATGCATACAATAAAGAAGTTTAAAATTTTTAATTACAGAAGAAATCTCATTAGGAATGAAGGAGAAAATAGAATTTATTTTTGCTAGTCTTGGCTGGTTGGGGTTTTTCTGCCAATAATTTTCTTGTGCAATTAGACACCATCTTGTTGTATGAAGGAAGTCAATATGGTTGTCTGTTTACATGGTGTTAAATGTGATGCACATGCATGACTTAGAGATAAGCTCAGGTGTAAATGCATTGCCAAATTGGTTCTAACTTTAAAAAAAGGTATTATAAAAGGAAGAAAGTCATGGTGGGCTTAACTTGGCCAGCAGCCAAAACTATCCCAGTCTTTTGCTCACTGCCTTCTCCTGGGGAATGGGCTTTTGTTTCATTTGTTTTGTTAATTTTGTTTTGTTCTGTTAATTTTCTTTTGAAGAAATGTCTCTGCCCTCTTGTCTGGAGCCGTTTTTTTTCCTGGTTTTAGTAAGCAGAGGAGTGTGTGACTACTCATTAATTTTTTCTATTAAGAGGACATCTTTTCTTCTTTATGAGCCTACCTAAGTACTGAAGAGCACTTAGCCAAAGTAACTTGGATAATGCACTGTAGTGAAGCTTGATCATGCCAGCACCATATGGAGACAGTTTTTGGCTGCCTTGTACACAGCAAATATATGAAAAACACAGACAGGTTTTAAGTGAGCGTAGTTTTGAACGACTTATATCTGTGCTCTTCTGCCTTGACCTGAAATACCATGATTAAAGTAGTATCAAGGATTTTTCTTCCTCTAAGCAACCTTATTTCTCCCTAATTGGAGAGGAAATCTGAATATTAATTTTCACTTGTAAAGCTGTAAAGCAATCTTAGAGACCAAATTTAATTGAATTTTTACTTTTAAATTTCTCTATTGCAACAGATTTTCTGTGTATTTTAACCCAAATCTATTACACAATTCTAATAAACTAATCTAGTTAATATCTTATGTAGACATTATCAGCAGTCTCCAGCATTAAGTGTTACAAAACTTCTAAAAAATATTTTGATGAAAATTAATTCTTCTCTTTCTCCTATAACTTGTGAAATAAAATGGGACATGTATTTTTGCTAAAATATCCATGGTAAGAAATTGGTAGATGAGAGATAGTAATTTTTTAGAAATACAAACACATGAAAAAAGGATGTGCTTTTTTTTTTTTTTTTTTTAAAGAAATACCATTTTGGTAATATATGGCTTTCTGCATTTTTATATATATGAACATATATATGAACATATAAATATATATTTTTTTCCCAATCTTATAAATTATTTTCCTGCGTGGCACAAAGAGCCTGAAGCGGTACAGATGTTACTATATTCCATTTTTATGCTGAATTAGAAAATTAATTAACTCCTTTGCTGAGGCTTGAGTTCAAGAAACATCGCATTTTCCCTTATCAGAATCCCAGTCACAAGGACAAGTGACTGTGATTTCCATGCAAATATTTCAATTTTCAAGTCATTTAAGAATTAAGAAGAGTTTTTTCAGATATGAGGGTCTTTCAAAGTTATCAGTGAGAAGCACATTATTGTTTTTGTGAGCGGGTTTTGTGAAACCTGCATACCCAATTCATATCCTCTATCCTAGTAATTTCTATAGGCGCAGCACAATCCAGTGTGCTTGACTTTGTCGTCCTTGCAGGATTTGGAGATCTGAAATGGAAAAGTCAGACAATTTGCTAAATCAGACAGGAAAGAGATAAGGATTACAAAAAGACAGGGCAAAATCTTAACCTAAATATGGGCAGTGAGCTGTTTGCTGTTTTTGTAGTTTGATGCGATTAATAACAATGCAAGCAAAGGTTAGTTATTATCTAACACCCGCAAATGCTAAACAGTGAGAAACAATTTTTACAAGTCTTTGGAAGCCCTTTGAAAAGGTTTATATTACATGCAACAGTGAAATACATAGTTAAATGGTACATTAGAGGCTGTGGAACAGGAGGTTGAGGCTGATGTTCTGGAATCTCTTTTCATATGCAGTTGGCCTTCTTAACAGTGTACAAATATACGGTTATAAGAATTTATTTGTAAATGACGTTATAAGCATCTTGTTTTCTTGAATATCTGCAGGTATTTGAAATAAAAGAAAGGACATATAAATCCAGAGGTGTTTGAACTGGAAAGATAAGTAGTAGCCCAAGCACAATGGCTATAGAGTCAATTGATTACAAAAATAACAAATATCAGATGGTTTGCATACACACCTTTAATTTGGAAAAGTGTGGAATAAAAAAATTTGCTTGGGACTTCTTTGTAATTCAGAGGTTTGTCTGAAAATGTACTTATTCAAGATGTTATGTTTGTGCAAATATTCTGTGGTGACTACAAGGCATAAATACAAGCAAGCCATAAAATCATGAAAATACTGTATGCCTTAAAAGGTGGTGTTTTGTTTGTTTGGTTTTCTCCATTTTTTTTTTAATGCTTTTGCTGTTAGTGCAACAAGCCTTTGTTTTGGGGTTGTTTATCTTTTTCTCTGGAGTCTTTTTTCATTCAGGATTGCAATGAATCTGCTGCTTGCTCTTGGATGGCATGCAGAGATAGCAAATTCATTGCAACAACTCTCAAGCCATGTAAGAACAACCACACATAGAAGCAGTGTGCCTCTCAGAGCTTTGCTCTTGGTTGCTAATGGAGAGCATTCAATATTTAATAAACAATTTATAGTGTTTTGCATGTGTCCTTGGCACAGCACTTCTGGTAGAGAAACAGCACTGTGTATGTGTACAAATCAAACGTTTGTCACAGAGGTTGAAGCTATAACAATGAAAAAAGTGTCAGAGAATGAACAGCTCTTCTGATAGGAGTAGTGATGTTACTTGACCACATACCTTCTGACTGAAAGTGCCAGTGTCCAGAAAATAATCAAATGAATTTTTAACTTGCCAACTGCAAAATTTATTCTTCTAATATCTGGAGTGTTTGCTGACATGTGTTCTATTTTTTGGGAATGATGTAAAATCCTGAGGGAAATCTAAACAGCAGATACAATATATCACAAATACTATGGATGTAATAAAATGGAATACAGTACGTCAGTTTTTAAGTACTTCATATTATTTAATTGCTTATGACAGAAGGTGTTTAGTAGTCTTGAAGATGCAAATGACATGTTCTGTATGATATGATAATGATATACATCTGTAGTTCAGTACATAACAATTTCTGCATTTTGCTTCAAAATATATTTTACTCCTGTTTTCTATTTGGCAGCAAAGAGAACGAAAGGACTAAAACTTCCTTTCTATTCTTGACTTCTCTGCTAAGATTGCAAAAGGACAATATTTAGTACCAATTTTAAAGGTCTTTTTCCTGACAACACCTGCCCATTAGAAAATAGGATGAAATGATCTAATGTTGGAAAAAACAGCAGTTGTCAATTGGTAATGATTTGCCATCTGTATTTAATGGTGAATTTGATGGTAAACTACTGGTAGAAGTCTATACACCCTTTTATAAATCTCCTGGACCATCAATTTATTTTAGTGTATAACTTGTTTTTATGCACAATGAAAACGTCCAGTGTTATGAAGTATGACCAGCTCACACGCCTTCTTTTACATATGTTTATCTTGTAAGCAAGATAATTACAGTAATACTGCACAGGGAAAGTGAGTGTATATATATATTTTCCAGAGCTGTACTAATGAGTATTATCTTATATTGCTATGGAGATTTAGAGAATTATTTATGCCCTATTCAGGGGCTGTCATTTTTTCCTAAAGAACATCTTTGCAATTATTTTACCTACAAGGTAACGAAAAATTTAAATAAACGAAAGGCCCGTTCTGTCTGTGAGTCAGTTATAAGCCATGTAATATGTAGTCTATTCACTCTATTCCTTGCCAACTAATGGCGAGGCTGTAAGCAGGCGTTGCTTTTAGAAGGTCAGTTTCTATGCTTGCATAAACCCCGACAAGCTACATTTCTCATGTCTGCTTTAATGTGAATGGATGAGCCATTTACTGGTTCCTTTCCTGGAGGTGAATGCCCGTTTCCTAAGCTCTGAAAAATGCTGTTGTGATCAATGTTCTTGCTACATTTTTTTTTTTGGAAAAAAATTATAGGTAATATTACCTAATTACCTAACATTACCTAAAATTACCCAAAGAGGAACTATCTGTTCCGTGTATATTCGCCCGTAAAATCTCCACAGAATTTTACCAGCCTTTCCTGTCCTTGATGCTACTTGTCCATTTTATTTGCTGCCAAGATAACCAGGCAGACTTGCTTCTTTTTAAGTCTGGTAGTGGATAATTTTAGATAAAAACCAAAGATTCCCATTACATGTCCTACAAAACAATGTTTTGTGATATTGGAAAATTTCCAGAGAATTTTGGAAATGTATATACTCTGCCATGAATGAAGTTTGGTATCATCCTTTTAACTTTGTACCAGGAATAGATTGGTGTTATGGAAGATAACTAAAGCCAACTGCAAAAAAAAAAAACCCTAATCAATTATTAGTAGACATACCTGAGACGCTTTGTGGTGATTTAAAATATTTCAGAAGATACATGGAAGCGGATAACCTTTTATTTTAACTGTCTTCTCATTAATATGCTAGTTCCTGGGAACCTTCAGCTTTACCGAAGTGTCTTGGGGTGACTCTATGATGTGTATCCCCCTATCATAGCTCTATGCCAAAAAAATAATTTTGTGCCTTTTCTGTGCCTTTAAACTGAGCTTTAAATGGTCTTGAAATGCAGATCTTGAAATACAAATTTACCAGTTCTTTAATTTAAACTAAAGGTGAAAGTATTAATGAAAAGTTACATTAATGACTTAAAGACCTGTTGTATAAACTGGGTAACGCTTTTTCCTGAAACAAGCCAGTTTGTCAATATGAATGCACATCAAAAAAGAGGCATAGAGCGTATGTTAACTGAAACTGGATTAAGTTGAGAAAAGTCTAATTATCCTTAATTGGTACTGCTTTGGGTATTAAACTATAAGAGACACTGTGCATGGAGAGACTGTTAAACAGAGATGACTCTTGAATTATGTGCTATTCTTTTCTGCCCCCAAAGTGACTTCTTCCACTTACTTAGCTCATGTATCTTCTAGAGCAGGTTTTATCTGTTAAATGGGGAATCAAGCAACTCCCATTGTTAAGAAAACACATTTTCAATTGGTCACCCTGTGGAGGATCTTATCACATGACTGTAAATTCCAAATATTTATGGATATTGGATATTGGATGTTGGATAATCTCCAAATATTTATGGGTTTATGTTTTTCATCCCAGTGAAAGGTGGAAGGGTGGAGTCTTGGAGTCTTGAGTGGACCAAGAATAAGGCTTCCCCTGCACTTAAACCAGCTGCTTCTTCTGCACACTTTGTTTGTCTAATGGCTTGATAAATATCTTTGGTCAATAATTATTTGGATAAAGATAAATGTGTCTGTAGACAAATTTGAGGATTTTCATTCAGCATAACACCTGGTCTCTCCTGAGGTGATGTGGGTTTATAATATGGTGACAAGGTGATCATGTAGGAGATGATGTACAGATCAACAGAGAGTTTGGCTAAAGTCCAGGAGTTCCAGGCATCAGACGTCTGTTGAGTCAGAGGAGATTAAGACAGCAACATACCCATACACAGTAAGAAAGATCTCCAGTTTAAAGACGTGGAGGATACTTTGGTAAAAAAATTGCCAGTATAGGACTATAACCTTCCCCCTTAAAAATTAAGTAAAATTGAGCACTTTGTTGTGGGTTTTTTGTCTTTAATAAAAGGGAAAGAGATGCTAAAAATTACATGGGGGTTTTGAATCACAGTGTCAGTGTAGCTTTAGCCACGGAAAAGTAGCCATTTTAGACTTACCTGAAGACAAAATTGTGATAACTGCCTTCTTTTCATGGTGAATTTAATGGATGAAAGATTGAAGAAACACCACCATATAAAATGTAAGCTAATAATGCTGAGTCTAGTATGATAATACTCCAAATTCATGTAATAGTTTGCATGAGGAGAGAGGAAAAGTTATCTTATCTTGAAGGTGACATGTTACCAGTATCTTATGTGTTCCATTTCATGCAGTAGCTATCTGTTTTCTTCTTTTTTAAGTAGAAAGTCCAGAAAAATGCACTTCTGATTATTAGTCCTTGAGTTCCTGTAAGAAGAAAATACATCAAAATTCTGGTAGTCAATGTTTTTTAATCTGTTATACGCAAATAAAATGTAGTTGAGATTTGCCAAATTGCAACGTTCATAGCAATTCATATTTGAAGGGAAATTAAATCTAAAGGTGTAACTGTCACAAATGAATGTTTTAAGGTCATTTAAAGGACCACCAGCAAAGGTATCGGCAAAAGCAGGTTTCATATAAAATCAAAAACGCAACAAGGTTTGTTGGCAAGGTTCACTCTACTACTTGCTAAGTGGTTAAAGCACATAGAGGAAAAAAACAAGAAAAAGAAACCTTAAAATTAATCAATCTACAAACAAAAGGGGCTAGGAGTAGAGGGGGAGGGAAGGGAAAGAGTAGGAAAGGGTAAGGATAAAATGGAATAAGAAAGACCCTCCTGTTGAGTCACAAGGTTCAGAGTAGATCCCCTTGCTAAACTGAGTGCCAGACTTGACCTACAGGTTAGGTCTAAATATTTAACAGCACTTAGTAGATAGCTTAAGTTAAACATTTTAACAAAGGATTCATATAGAATAGTTATTATAGCACAACAGTAACTCCCTCACTGGGCTAGCTTACTTACAAATTTAAAGTATTTAAGAATCCAGGAGAGCAACCATATTCATAATCCTATGCACACAGACCTGGAGGAGTTATGTAAAGGTGCACCCGTGAAAAATTCCCCTTTCATTCAGTGAAGTACTGACATCAGAGGCCTTTGCATCTTCTCAATGGGCAAAGGGTTGAGCCTCAAGGGGTGGGGTATCAGCCCAGGATCTCTTGTTGTCATTCACCAGTCCCAGTCCTCCAAGTACAGCAAACTTCAGCGTTTCCTGGCTCTGAGAGGTGTGCCACTCAGAGGGAGGTTGCTGGTTGCAGCCTGCTGAGGTCCAGGAGTGCTCGAAGGGTCTCACTTTGAACCACTGTTTAGAGGGTTTCAAGACAGTGGGCTTTAGTCATAATAAATTTTCATCCTGGCCACAGTTCAGGGGAGTAACTGTCTCTGAAAGTTTGATAACAAAAATGATATTCTGCTTGGGTTGTTATTCAGACAAGAAGAATAAGTTTCCAAGGCTGTTCACTGAAAAACAGGAGCTTGTAGGACAGCAATAGTTCCTGGGAACAGACAGTGTTTCTGATAAGCTCAAGAAGAGCTTAGCCCAGGTGCTGTTCATTAAAGATGAAGCCTAATGAGAATTTCTCAGCTCATAATATGGCTCAAGGAGTGTGGGGGGGTATGCACCACACTGTAATGAAGCATAGGAAATGGATATGAATTTTGGCATTGATATTAACTTTTTTTTTGACAACATTGTTAAAGATTCTCTCAAAAGCCCATGAAGATCAAACAACAAACTCACTCTTATGGCAAAAGATTTAGTGGCTCTCTGAGCTTAATTTTTCCTATATGTATAGTTAAAGTTAAACAAATAGTTTATTCTTCTAAGTAAATCTGTTTAGCAGGTGGATTGTAAGATGTCTTTTATAGCTCTTTTTCCTCCTTACCATGAAAAGAATGAATGCATCAGACAATTGCCAGAAGCGAGAAATTTGAAAGAAGGCCTTCATGCATCTGACTCATTAAGTTGAAACTTTTCCATCTGCATTCACTTTGTTAGCTTGCAGAAATGTTTAATCAAGAATTAGAAAGACTGATGATAACTTGTGTTTTTTGTTTATGTTGCTTTTTATGGAGACATAATTCCAAATGAGATGCATTTCTCATGTCAGGGATAATGAGCCTATAAACCACTTGCTATCTTTCTAAAGTGCAGGTGCCAAGTGTGATTGTGACAGGATGATATCTAGGAATGTCTGTAAACATATAAAAGTACCAATCTATGCACATGTGGGAATGTGAATATCAGCCATGAACAAGGAAACAAGGTTCCTAATAGAGGATGAATTCTGCTTGTATTTTGATTTTTTTCTGAATAAAACCTGTAGTTCTGGATCATTTTGTGGAAGTTAGGTTTGGTGTACCTAGAAGAGAATCTGTGTTGTAATGAAAAGATATTTGTGAAACATAACTATTAGGTAGATCGTATAATTATCTCCACAGAGATCAGCGCAGAGGCAGCAGTCATTGTGAAATACTTTTGATTTCATTAATATCACCAGTGTCCATTGTTAAAGTAGATTTATAAAAATAAATTGTGGTAGGTGAGAATTACTGCCCCAACAAACAAAGAGAAAAACTTTTGTCCTCATTACCTGGAAAACATGTAGAAGGATATAGGATTCTAAAGATTTTGAGAAGAAATGTGGCAGAAATTACAGAATCATTTTGGAAACTAAATGCCTATTCCACTACTTTTAGATAAGAAAACTTAAATGAGATAGTATATTGCCTGATATGAACTGTAAATAGTGTTAAAGTCTTTTAAAATTGCTGAATATTGTTAATGTCTCTAAAAGCAGCAGTCATCATCATAGCTAGGCTTAGCTATTTTCATTGATTAGAAAGAACTTCAGTGCACATTACTTGTACACCTGCTTGCACTGTTCTTGAAACAGGGTTAATTTTTTGCATTTTTATTAAATATTCTCATTTTGTTAATCATGATAAGTTTCAAAAAATTGTCACTAAAAATTGTACCCTTTTCCTTACTGAATATAAACTATGTCTTTCCCAAAACATATTTTTTTTTTACTGTACAACTGAGGATGAATTTATTTAAAGTTTTTTGTCAGAAAGGATCTCACAGTACTTAGAAAGCAGGCTAAATTGCAGTCTAATTAAAACAACTTGTTTCCTTCACCACAGAAATTGCTGATAGTAAGTCTTCCCTGAGTTTGACTTAAATATTTTGAGATAAATTGAATGCCTAATTTTTGATTTCCAAATGTAAATTAAAGAGCATTTTTTTTTTTAAGTCATGTTATTGGCCTAGTTTATTATTTGCACCTGAAATGTGGTTATGATGTGGAGGTGGATTTTTTTTCCTTTCCAAAGCCATGTGTACTAGCAAGGTGCTGTGCTATTAAAAGGACTTTGGTGTTGACTGGGACTCTTTTTCTGCAGTCTTGTATGATCATTTAACTCCCTTATTTTCCAGAAAAAGAACATGACAGCAGCTAGACTACAGTGATTTTTCAGCAACTAAGACCTTCTAAGGGGTGTGTGATTAATAATATTCCAGAGACAGAATGTTTCTTCCTCTAAATCAGCCTTTTTCTACTAATTGGCAGCTGCTTATGCAATGTATGTTTCTGAAGTTCTTGTTTGAATAAGGTAAATAACAAAAGATTTTAATATTTGAAGTCACTAGATTTTTGATAAATAGATTTTATGACGAAGTACTGGTTTCGGAATTCTATCTAAAATTATTAAGATTATGCCTGTGAAGGTTCTGTAGCTAACCCTCTAATTAAAGAGAAAAATACTTGGTTCTTGCAGATGGATCTGGATAGACTGAAATATGGGAAAATCATCAGTGCCACGAAATTGAGGATGATGAAATGCCATATTCTGTATCTGGGATGGAGTAATGTTGGACACAAGTCTAAATTGAAGAGCCTCTCTGCCAAAAGGGTCTGGGCGTGCTGGTTGCCAGGAGACTCAAGAGGAGTCAGCAGTGCTGACCAAGAGGATGGTCAAACCATAAACAGATTTCCTGTAGAGGGGGTTAATAATTCTATTCTGAAGAGAACAATTTCCTATTCTATTCTATTCTATTCTATTCTATTCTATTCTATTCTATTCTATTCTATTCTATTAGATTCGATTCCTTATAGTGCCACTGAGAAGATCTGAACTGTGCTAAAATTGATCAAGCAAATGTTATTTCATTAATACATTGAATAAATCAGATTTTATTTATTTATTTATTTATTTATCTCATGCATTTTCTGGAGCTTTAATATTGTCAAAATGGAGCCTTGTCTAAATGCTTCTTTATTGAAAATTTGTTCTTAATTCTTACAATTTTTTGAATAATGCGGCATGACATATTTTGAAAATGGAGTATCAAGCTAGAGAGACCACTTCTGGTAGGAGCTTAATTAAGTTTGTGTAGTAATTGTAGAGTGCTCCTAAAATTCTGTGCTTCTCAGGGAATTAGCTTGTGGTTACACTGAACCAGCTTTTACCCCATCCTCCTAGTTGCTAGACTTTATTAAAAGATGCTGAAATCTAATTAAATCCATCCTTATATAAATTATCAATGTTCTTTATTGTAATGGCTTTCACAAAGACATGATTTAATTGCATGTGGGAGAATATTGGGCATCCCAGCATCTTCTACTCTATCCATTTTTATCCCATGCATTAAATGGGTGTAGCAGGGGACCACAACATGCTAAAATTAGTCCATGCTAATATGTACATTTCTTGGCCTTTTGAAAATTCTAGATGTCAAATGTCATAGAAGTTAGTATCAATAATAAAGCAATTCTAAATGAGAATTTGTTTACACTATTTTTTTTTTTCCTAAGAGCACTTTGCAACATTAATGTGTCAACAAGGTTATGTCACTTTGTTTCCCTCCACTCTGTTTACCATCTGTATCATGCTTCCCTATTTAAGAGAAGAAACAGGTATTCAGGACCTCAGTATTCCTCACATACATGTTCATCTGGAACACTTCAACAGAAAGATTTTACTCAGAATCCTAAACTTTGTGTGGACTTACATAAAATCAGAATCAGGTCTAGCATACCAGCTAAACAGCAAAGACTCCCAAACAGTGCTACATGACAGATTACTGTTATTTTTAGTTCAGCCGAACCATACTTTTGAGCCCAGATGTCCTTCACAAAATAGAAGAGAAGGAGATTGTGTTCCCTTCGTGTCTTTTGCTCAGTGATTTGAATTTTCAAGTGGGATGTAGAAAACAGATTTAAAATCCACCTTTTCCTGCTTTAGAAATAAGATCAAGACTGTCCCAATGTTTCTTCAGAGACTTATCTTAGGAGACCTTGGAGACTTAGGAGACTAATGAGTCTTCTATGGAGTATGCACTAAGGAATTTCTAAGAAACTGTCCTGCTGGAGTTGTTGCATTTTAAAAAATAATTAGGTATTTCTTCAAGGAGGAATGGGATTGCTTTCTCCCAGTTTTGGGTGATTTAAATTGCAAGACTAAAAAAAAACCATTAAGCCTTTTATTCCTCTCTCTCTTCTTCCTCTCCCATCCCCCAAAACACTCTGACTCAGGGATTTAAGAAAACGTAAGTTCCTTGTCTGATATACATTAGCAGTGTAAAGTCACTTTGAAAAGATATGCAGAATAACTTTCTATAAATATTGAATCAGTCAAAAACTGAAATGTGGAATTTTATTTGGATTTTTTTTTTTCATTTATGGTGACAATTATTTATTCAATTTAGCTAAAATCATTAATAAATTTGATTGCCTCAGATTTTTCAAATATCTATACAAATATCCCACCCAACTCTATTCTGAACTTTTGAAATAGCTCGGTCAATATCAGAGCTTATTTCACAAAGAATGAAAAGCTAATAAGTGTAACATTTTCAGGATTAATGACAAAAAAATGGATATGGTAATCTTCAACAAATAAAGGTGTCCTAAAATCTTTTCTCCCTGGGATGTGCAGGTCAGTTATCCCTGTAGGCAAATGCGTTTAGAATTTCCTTGGAGGAAGATCTGAAATTGAAGGGTTTAGACAAGGGGGTTTCTCTTGAAGAGAAATTCTCCATTACATTGGTTTTGTAAGTGAGGTTGTCTTTTATTTTAATTGAACCAACAGTCCAAGTGGCATTCTTTCAGTTGAGCTCCAGTAAATTATCAGTAATTAAAATTGTTGCAGCAATACCTTTGAGGCCAGAGGTTGAAGAGCCTGACATCCCTGAACCTGGCAGAATAGAGATCATCTGATCTTTTATTAAACACCTGCTGCTGGGAGTTGTACAGTTTTACCTACATTAGCTGGCAAGATGTTCTGGACAGCAGGACTATTGCAGATTTGATTCAACAATAAATTATAGTCAATTAACCAGTAGCTATTAGTACCTCACAAGATTTTCCTAGTGTTGGTGCGAACACTAAATAATATTTGTGGTTTTTTGTTTCCTTGACTTGTTTTGGCAAAGTTGTTTTCTCATCAACCCATAAAAATAAGGAAATAAACCCAACGCACTTCCTGTAATAGTCAGATTTTCCTTTTAAACAGATGATTTATATCTGTCTTGTTTAAAGTGCATGACTGAGAGGAAAACAAGGGTCAAGTTATTTTATGACCTAGAACAAAAGGAGAGTGTGACTCATATGTCCCAGTTTCTCATCTTTAAGCTGCATATAGTAGGTTTTTTTTTTTATTTCAAATGGAGTTAAAGAGACTTGGTTTGTGATAGCATGTGTTAAACACTGAAAATTCAGTATATTAAAATAAAATACAATATGAATGTTGTATTTCTATGCCACTGAAATTCCTTAGACTTGATGTGTACAGTGTCATGTAATTACACTCTACCGTTTAATCTGTATAGTAAAGATCAGAGCCCGAAAATCCATATATATTTTGCCTGGATTCCTTCCAGCTTTTCACCACTAGCAAATTATTCCTGTCCCATGAAAATCTACACATCTGCCAATAGATGCTGGAAATGTTCATGAGGAGGACATTTTGCTGTGTCCTGCATGTGACCTATATGCTGTCTCTCTGATCTATCTAGGGATCACTCTGATTTCTAGGTAGTGGAAGCAGACAAAAAAAGATGACGGTAACTAATCGGAATCCTGATTTAAAAAATAAATAAATTTAAAAACATAAAAAAGCAAAAAGATGAAATATCGTCTCAAAAGCTGTTGTAACTCAAATCATCTTGCCACTGTGGGAAAAGCAGAAGTGCTGACTGTAGGTCTGCTACCATCTTCCACACTGAGCCTTCTGGGTGCCATGTAATGCAGCAGCGTGCGAGCACTCTTGGTACCTGTGTGCAGTGTTGTAGAGAAATAGCCCAGGTTTTAAGTGGTGCCTGAGTAGGGATGAAATTTGGAAGTGGGCCCTGGAAAGGCTGGCTGATAGATAGACATTAAACACAAAGGCATACATCCACTGAATTCAAAATTAGGACGTTTATAGAATATATACCTGTGTACTTGCTAATGTTTTCTGGCCCTATGGGATATGGGGACAGGTGCTACACACACTGCAGCAGCTGGTCAGAGGGCTGTTATCTATTTCTTCAGATAAGGCAAAGCCATCTGATTACCAGAGCTATGCCCAACCTGCCATGGTAAATCCTATCGTATATAATGCAAACAGACCAGCAAAGCAAAAGAGTTTATATGCTTTCTGGCAGGAAATGAGGTCTGTGATCGTCAAAATGTTCAGGCACAAGGGGGATATCACTGGAAATATTTGATCAATTCAGAGATAAGATAAAAAGATCAAAATAAGCAAAAAATGTAGCCCTGTTTAATTAGGTCATCACTAAGCACTGTGAAGATGGGCTTCTAAATCAGTTTGTGGTTATGGATATTGAAACAAAAGTGGAGAAGAATCTGCTGGTTTTGATCCCCAACGCAGGTATAGAATAATACATGATTTCTCCATCCTTCTGTGAGCTTTATTATAAGGTAAAAAACAGACTGTCAGGATGCTCAGTGCAACCTAATAGGAATAAATTTGAATATCGCTCTGAGCATTAGGATCTTGATTTCCCTATATTTCAATTTTCACTTAGAAATTAAAAGGAAGCTTTTAGGAATACTTCTTTTGACACAAAATTTTAAATTGTAGGAAGACAAATGTTTATATCATCTGAAAAAAAAGACTAAAATGGAAAGAAAAAAAAGTATATTAATCTTAAACAGATTATCTTCTTCCTTTAAGGGTGATAGACTATGTAACAAAATAGGTTTGTTTTAATAAATTTATGTTTAATTAGCAGAGCAGGAGGAGGTAATACAATAGAGCCAAACAGTGGAAGGAAATGCTGTTTATCAGCATGGGGCTCAGGTATTATGGAGTCAAACTTTTAGATAAAGCTTCAATTCAGATCTATGAAATATTTCAGAATACCATGTTTTGCATCCTTTTGCATGATTTAATCATCCTGCTCTTGGGAATTGAACATCTTTCAAATACATCACAGGAAACAGGCTAAATACCTCTGAATGATGATGATGATGATAACTTGTCTACATAATGTGTAAAAGTAATGCAGAAAATGCCTATTATAACAAAAATGAAATCAGCCAAATCACAGTATCCTTTCAGCAGCTCTCTTTATAGGATTTATGGTATAGTTTTAAATATGTCTTTAAGAGGTGCTCTCACACAGGTTTCAAGGAGCCTTTTAAAGAGACAATCTTTCCTGCAAGCTCAAAAGCATGCAATACATGGAAAGCAGCCATCTGGTTTATTTTAAAAGGTAACCATGAGTGTTTCCAGTTAACCAGAAGTAGCTATAACATAAGCTGTATGAACACCACAGTTATTGGGCAAAAGACGTGAAATCCCTTCAGATTTTTCTTTCCCATTTTGGGCTCTGAATTTCACTGAATGTGTTTTGTGACTGGGGAAGTGGAAGTCACAAGGAATTCTATACTGATGGCTTTCCAATAGCCTTGCTCTGGCTGGTAGCTGTGTGGGATAGCTAAGCTGCCACATTTTCCTGCCTTCTCACCTACTGACGAGGAAAAAGGCCTGTTCCAGAGGCCAGCATTGTACCAAGAAACCAGAATGCAGGGAACAAATTTCACTTCTGAAACCTCAGCAGGATTTTTCTAGTGATTTCCCATTTTTACTTACCAAAAACTAGTTTTTAATATGCCATGTCCCATATTAATTAAGGTGAAATTTTGTTTCTTCTCCTTTATAGGGCAGGAAATACTTCTTGCAAATTCTTCTAATTATTTCTGCATTAATGGGAATTGTGTTTTGCTCTCAACCTATACTCAAGTCTCTTGCCTCTCTGTCGTTCTTCTTCTGTTCCTTTAGCTGCTTTTTGTTGTTTACATTTCTAGATGCCTTGAAGTGCATGGTCATGAGCTTACCTGTGATAATTACTGCTTACATTATATCTAAAAACTTATTTTCTAGACAGAGCCTATGATTACATAGCATTAGTATGTACAGGCCTCGGGGAAATTGCAGCCTCTTTGTGATGGGCTCTGGAGTGCACACTAACATACTGTGTTTGCCTTCAAACATTTAACTGAAGCCTATGATCTTAAAAAAGATGCAACTAGCATAATTATAGAATGGATTTCAAAGGACTGCTTGTGGTGGAAAGAGTTAGGTAAACACCAAATTCTTTGTAGTGCCCAGGGTGGGAAAAAAAAAAAAAAAGAGAATATGTATAAGGGAAGGGAAAAGGAAATAAAGAAAAAAACCTGAAACTGCTGTAACACAATTTAAGCTCTGCTAATGGATGTAGGAAGGGCATGTAGATAGGTAACTCTGCTAGCAGCTATACTAATGAGAATTTCTGTAGGAGCCCAACTTTGCACCTTTGGAGGACAGTAACTAAATGTCAGCAATGCAGTCATATCGACTAATCTATATTCAGTTTTTAGCATGAGATACACACCTTGCAGAATAAATGTTTGCCAGTTAGACACTGAGAACCAGTCTGGCAGGAGGAAATTGTGCAGATCTGGTAAGAGGCCCATTGCTCTGCAAGTGACAGGTGGTTCCCATTCTTCCTTTCAGACTGTCTGATGCCATATTATTCAGTACATAAAATAACAAAAGTACAACTTGCTCAATATTATCAAGGACTCTTCTGTGGAAACCTACAAGGAAAAAAAGAGTTCTATGTACATGGCAGTCAATGACATGGACTCCAGTATTACTGGATTTTGATTTGTTTTTTGAAGCTGATGATGAGTGATAATATTTGAAATTGAAAAAGCCACACTAGAGATAAAATTTGCTTTAGATTTTATTGCAGAATATAAATGAAGTTATAGCTATTTAAAATAAAAAAGTAGATATGAGTGTATAGAGGGAAAGTAGTTGAAACACTTATTGTACAGATTCCTTAGGTGGTATTCTGTTTAATTTAATAAGAAGATTCTTAACACTGATTTACTCAGCATTTTTAAAACCTAACAGGAAATATGTCTCTATTCACATCCTTTTTCTTTGGTGAGATGTGACAGCTGTCCACCTTTCAAGTTATCCGTGTTCATATGTGTCCTTTTTGTAAGTGTTTTGCAGTGTCAAAGCCAGAGCTTAATAATAAACAGCAGCTCTGTGTATTTGCAAATATTTGTTGAGGAGGTTATCTAAAATAATTAACATGCTTTGAATAGTAAGTTTTCTTATGTAACAAAAAGGTGATGAGCTACATGAGTTTACAAGTATTCACAAAAGTCATTGTGAGTGGTGTACAGCCTTTTGAAAGCTTTCTTTTGTGATCATATATGATGACAAAAGCAATGTCAATGAGTGTATCAGTAGTTACTGTGAGAAATTTCCGTGTATAAAATTGAGAAAGTATAGTATAATACTTATCTTCAATAAAATTGAATGAGTACTCAAAATGTGTTGAATTGTAAATTCAATGTTAAAAAATTATTATTAAGGCAATGAATAAAAACGAAATATTTCTATAAGTCTGCACTCACACGTGTTTATCTGTGAATGCAAGCTTAAAAATATCTGTGGAATGAAAGTATTGAAAATAGAAGTCATATCAATTTAAAAAATATTTCAGCTTTGGTTTTCATGTTCCTTAAGGAACTAATTGTAAGAAGCTTCCTTAGAAACAAAAAAGTTGACTTTTTTTGAAATGCTTCATCTTGATCAGTATCTTGAATGCTTTGCTGAAAGTGCTGCATTATTCTCTTCCATTATTATTACCTGAAATAGCACTTTGCCATGGAAAGCTCTCAGATTTGAGCAAAAACGGGTTAATCCAATGTTAGGCCAGGTTGGCTGAAGGAGAAGTCTAATGGTGAATGAAGAATATGCTCATCAAGTAAGAGTTCCTGCAGGTATGAGTAGCATCTTAATATAATGTGCTAAATTAGCTCTCAGGTGTTTTAATCTGCATCCTTTGCAACTCGGTGCCCTGTGGTGTTGCACATCGTTTTCAGAAATGCTCTCCTAGCATACCTGAGGTTAAACTCCAGCTGACCTGATGTGGTTTATTGGATGAAGATGCCAAATGGGTCTTATATTTAGCTGGCACCCAGCTGCCTTCATTTGAGGAGAAAAAATAAATCCAGCATCTGGGCTGCATAAACAGACACCTGCCCTTGTAAATGACTATGGGTCTGTAAATTTTGGAGTAGGAATGAAATATGAAAACTCTAGGGCTGGGGAAGGCATTATTAAATTTCTTCCTTGACAGAGATACAAGAACATGGGCATGTCCACTTCGGGGGCGGGGGGTGTCCAGTGCACAAGCTGAATATGAGCTCATGTTTGGCATAAAAGAGCAGACAGGGCTGTTTTAGATCTGATTTCCTAGTATGTGTCCATTTACAGTCATGACTAAAACTGCTGTTACCCTGCTTTGGCAAAACTATGCAATTGCAGTTATCACACTGAAGGACCATAGGATAAACATGGCTGGGAAGAAGATAATTTTCTGGAAATGAAACTGTTCATTTTGCTTTAGTTTACCAGGGATGGACGGATGCTACAGGGATATTAACTTCCTGATGGGCAACGATTTAATACAGTACCACGTGTTTATTACATCTGTTAATATTAAGTATCTTGGATAAGTTGAATGTACAAGAGAATGTAATTATGAAGGAATGATATGATTGTTCTTGCAAAATGCCAGATTTGAGATTAATACAGGACTTTCACCTAAGTGTTATCTTAGGCCTTATAATGCTTTTACATAAATCACTTCCTATATTATATTGTAAATTAAAGATGAAAAGGGACTCAATCAAGAAAGGCCAGCAGAAGTAGTGTGGATTTCATGGAAGGTGCCAGAATGGTAAATGACACAGTGATAGCTTTGTGGGAAGAGAGATTGGACTAAACAGTTATCATATTTTGAGAAAGAAGAGAAGTAGAAGGCATGTGCACAATAATGGACTATACTGACAAGATAAATGGTGGCTCCTATTTACCACTTATCGCATAAAGACAAGGAAATAATCACGGAAATTGAAAGGCAGTACGTTTTAAAACTGAGGAAAAGAACTAATCATCCAACATACGAGATTTATGGAGCTTTCTGTTCCAAGATAGCACTGAAGCTAAGAGCACAGAAGAGTTTTTTAAATCTGTTGGGTGTGTGGAAATGTGGTATTAAATGAAAGAAAAAAGAGCTTCTGGAAGAATTCATCTTTTCAGTTGCTGTTCAGCAAGTGATCTTCCTCCTTTGTAGTGGCTGAACTGCATATATACAGAATTAATAATTCATCTCTGTCACAAGGACAACAAGTAGTTTTCCTCAGTTTAAATCCATATGGCTAAGTTATTAATAAGCACTTCAAAGTTGCTTATGTTTGTTTTGTTGCCTCTTTATCTTTTTATTGTTTTGTCTTTTTTAGCAATGTCACTTATGTCAGGTTGAGCCAACCAAATCTAATTTAATTTATCTGCTGAAGTAATTATGCAACCCTGCAGTCCTAAGTAGAATCAATTATCTGTCAAAACACAGTGCATCATTAACAATATTAATGGTGAGTGTTCACCAAGATCTTCTGTTCTTGCCTGTTTGGATGTGTGTCACAGGCAGCATCGATATTAACAAGCTCACAGGGGTTAGGTCAGGGCGTCTGATTGCCCCCACTGTTTAATCATCAGTGTGGCCACAGGCACGGGCCACCCAGCACTCCCAGCAAGGAGACTGAAGGCCATCAAAGTATTCTGCAGTATTTCAGGTGTGTAAACACCATTTGTGCTGTGCACTGGCCTCAGTGCACTGCAAGAGAATAGCCCCTGATGAATTTTCCTTCCTCATATAGGCATTGTTCCAACTCCTCAAGACCAAAAGAGCAAGTAAGATCCTGCCCACATGCTAATGGGGATATTTTGAATTGCCTTTGGGTAAGCGATAGCTATATTTAGTAGGAAAGAAAATGTAGGTCCAGTGACCAGTGGTAGACGATTTGGAGATCTTTTTACAGGCTGTGGACATACAGGACTTTTGTTTTGGCAAGGTCACACTTTAACTTATTCAATGTCTGTAAAATGAAGCTGCTGATTATTGAAGTTTTAGAGGACTTTAAAGGACTAATACATATAAATGTCTGAAATAGTGATGACAATGATAAAACCTCTTTTCACGTCTTTTCAGAAACTTCAGGGCTTTTTTAGTCACAGAGCAATAGACTTTGTAGGCTGTTATATGCATGCATTGCCAAAACACCCACATCTAAAAGTAAATATAACTGCATTGTGACTTATTTTCCCATGCTTTCTCCCACAGAATTGTTTCTGTTTAATAATAATTGGTGTGTGGGAGAAAAAAGTCTTACAACAGCACTTCTCCATTGAAATTGCTTGCTAGATACTGAAGAGGAGAATGGTATAACATGACCTGTTCAGAGGTCATCCATCAAAGTAGTCAAGCATAAATCTGTTTTATTTTCACTGTTGTCCATTTCTGCATCATTTAAGTCAGAGTGGAGTTATTCTATTAGACCTCTAGACTTGTCTTCTTTTCCACAATCACTTGGATATTTAAAAGGCTGACTTGCAAGAGAAAGAACAGAGGTGTAGTTTGTTTCTCCTCTATGGTATTTCTTCATCTATTTTCAGTATGCCTTTCAGTTGATCTATATGCTTTCATATTTTCAAACAATTTCAGTAGTGCACATTATTCTGCTTTTTGTGGTTCTTCTTAGAAACTCTCTGTGGGGAGTTATTCTGCACCTATACCCTTATGTAAGGAAAAAAATTATTCTCCATATCTTTACCCATCACATTCTCCACAAATTATTACCTGGGATGATGATCCCATTATATCACACTCACAGAGGTCATTGTAAAAACTATCTGTCTAAAAGAAATGCTGTTGTCCTGAGCATTGAGCAATTACAGATCAGAGTTCTTGAGATCCCTTTTGGGGAAGAAAAGGGAGAAGGAAAGAAAAAGTGTTGCTATTGGAACTAAAAAGGAGAAAGGATCGAAAGCAATCCCTGCATGTGAGATTTCTTAACTGTGTGAAAGCTAATACTGTGTATATCTCTAAGGATAGTAGGTTTAAGTACATTCATTTGAATTTGTTACTCTAAGAACCACTTTAGTACAGGTAAAATTGGAAGAACCTTGGGATCTGAATGCTGTAGAAATGAATTGGAGACTTCTGTATTTCCTAGAGACTGCTTCTTTTCATTGTGTGCATGTTGTATAGTTGCGCCAGTCGAAAAAGATTTAAAAAATTTACGGAGTATCACATATACACAATTGTGTATCCATTACACGTTTGTAAAAATGTTATAAAATGAACAAAGTGGTGCAGATTCAGAACTTTGAGGAAACAGTTAGGTGCAACTTGGACAAATGGTGAAATTTTGTCAAGTCTGTTTAGAGTTTGTGGGATATACTACATGATTTCTTGAAGGAAGAGGTGCTGTGTCAATGGACTAATTTTGTTTTCTCATTTTGAATAATTTTTAGGGGGGAGAAGAAAATGTCTTCTTTCAAAAGTACTAATGTTGCATCATACTAGGAAATATAAGGAACACTATAATCTGACAGAGTGCAACAGTTACAAATAACTGCCTAAACAACAACAAAAAACCCAACTAATTGAGACACAAATATTCTTGGGCATATGTGATTTTTCTGGAGACATTTGATTACTTTTTAAAAATCATAGAATAAAACCACTTGCCCAGAAATTCCCTAATTGTTTGGATGTGCTGCAGGTAGGAGAATTTCCAATGCAATACTGTATGTAAAATAACTAAAATACAAAATAGGTAAATAGAAATGTGTTGGTTTATGGCCACACATAATACAGTAATGAAATACACTGAGGTCTTGAGCAGTGGCTAGGATGATTAAATGCACTATTTCTATAAAATGTTCTATACTTTAGGATAGGACACCCATCTGATGATAAAACTGTAACCTCTGGAACTCTGAACACTCAGATTCCATAAAACAGATTTATGCTTCTAGGGAGAAACTCTTAGTGTAGGCCTTGTTTTCAAGCCTGGTTGTGTTGAAACATGAAAAAGACATCACCTGACGTCAAACAGACTCTCAGGATTCATAGCTCCAATGCCAGCTGGATGTTTCTGTACTGCCTTTGAATTACAATGATAAAGGAGCAAGGGAGACCTGATCTTTCTGATACTGATGAGCTGTTATGCAGTGCTTAGGACCAGATTCACAACAGCATAAAAAGTGTGAATCCTAATAAAATGAGAGGCTTTTCAATGCCTCTATGATTTCAAGAATGAAAAGGCAGGACAATGAGTTGTAAGTTAGAAGAACTGTCATGCTATGTCATAATTCAGAAACACAGAATTTGAGCACTGTGGAACAACAGCTCACCTGGAACCAGCTTCCTATGATTCCTCCTCATAATGAATTTCTCTGTGCAGAAGAGACTGCACTTCCAAATGTACAAATCTGTGAAGAATTCCAGTGTGTTTAGTTAATTCTTACAAAAGAAAAGCCTTATTTGCATGTATCTAGAAAGCAAAAAAACCCCAATCCTGCATCCCTGCCTCAGGAAACCTAAGACTGCATGCGGTGTGTATTACTGATTTTTGCATTGAGAACCAGGTATGGAGTCTTAAAAATGCATGATCTGGGCATTATGTAAAATATCAAGCACATTTGTAGGCATGAGGAAAAGTAATTTGCATATTCTAATGCTATAAACAACCACAGCTGTTTGGCTTCATTAATATATTGCCAGTAAAAAGTAGGTCAATATACATTTGCTCCTTGTTCTCTGAGCCAGCTGTCAGACTAATGGATGTGCGTACATCGCGGGGGGTGTTCATCATAGGCTTAATTTCCCCATAACTTATTGGGAAAACAAGTTCAGATGAGAAAAGTTGGAGATGGTGAAATACTATGACTTTTAGAATTTGGTGGAACATATGTCTCTGATATGGGCAATTGCAACTTTAGTCACGTCTCTGAGGGAAGCTGCTTTTTCACTCAGGTCTAGAACCTATATTGTTCTAGAACCTGTAGAATATTGTTCTATATTGTTCAGAACCTATACTGTCATGAGAATGGTGTGACTAGACAATGTGATTTATGGCAGGACAGAATTTTTTTTCTGAATATCTCTTCATCTTACTGTTCCACCACAGTTGGCTTATGACTTGAGCTTGCAATCACATTTTCTTTTTTCCTTTTTATATTTTGTTTTCAATGATTGTGTCAGTTCACAGAGAATCTACTTGGGAATCTGTCCCTGGGACTTGTCATTAACTGCTGGTTTTGAACAACTCATGGTAAGCTGCTGAACTTGGCTCAGGGATTTAATGGAAGCTGTTTCCCTGTACACATGCTCATTGCACGATCTGTCACATTCCTTCCTCACTGAGAATATTAAAAATATGACAGTGGTTTTGTGAGAACATGCTGAGACTCACAGTTTGAAATGAGGGGAAAAAAAGATGTTTCCTATAGGTAATCTTGATTCCATATGTGTAAAGTATGTAAAATACATTAATTTAGACATAAGTATTACACAAATGCTTAACTGGGATGAATAAATAAATACATGAACATTAGAATAATGTCTTGGCTTTTCATCATCGTTGCCAAACCTTCAGAGTAGAAGCATGATCATGTAAGTAGGTGAAAGTAAAGGACAATTACAGTTGTTCATCTTCAAAATTTACTCCTTTTGAGCACAAGAAGGCTTAAGGAGAAATATTTGAATAGCTAAAGACTGAGATTTTCATCATACAAGCTCTCTTAAAAATAGCTCAGCTGCTATTATACAAACTATTTTAAAATTACTTAAATATTCATTAGCTTAAATGTAATATTTATTCCATATTGTAACTTGAAAGTAGAATTTTAAACCTCTGGGTATTAATGCATAGCTCTTTTCTCGTTTCAAAGCCATAAATGTGGCAGCATAAAAATTTGAAGCATGTAGAAGAAAAAACAATATATGCATGTGACATAAACATGAGAAGCCTAACTGCTTCTCAGTTTCTCCCACAGCTCAAGGGAAAACGCATCTTGAAAGTGCTTCAGATTCTCAGTTTTTCATTAGTGATTTATCCACTAATATATAGGTGGGCTTTTTTATTTACATGCTTTTTAGTCACTCTGAGATATATCAAGGCTCGTGTTAATACATGATAACACACAGCACATGTTGGAAGTACAGGGCTTCACCTTCTTTCTGACAACCCTCACAAAGCATATGTTATCTCTCACTAACACTTGCCTTGTTGTCTCTCACTGCTCAACTGAATCGCACAATCAATTGCACATCACACGTGACAGCCCTTGGGCTTCAGCCAGTCCTTTTTTGACAGCTGGCTCTGGCTGTGAGGAAGCAGTCTATTAATAACCAACCCAACATTGTATTACAGGACTTACTTAGGAGCGAAATGGAATTGTGAGCAACTTCTCTGAAATTCAAATATAAAATTTGTAAGATTATGACTAAAACAAACCAATGAAACTGTAAAATATGAAGCTATGGCTAGGGATTCATCTGTAACATGTCCTTGTGCAGACAGTGAATTTCTAGTGAATAGAAATGTCACAGTGCTGCCTTCTGGTATGGCTGAGAAGCCCTGGTAAAACAGGGAGAGCTCTCCAGGCTGCAGATATAGTTCTTCTTTCTGTGAGGCTTCAAGCACACAGCTATCTGCCTTCCAGCCAGCCTGCAGGCCTGATTTGGAGTCCTCCAATGCTTCCCTCTGAAGTGTGATCATAGGGAGGATGCCCTACTTCTTTTAGGTGAAAATTTTGGAAGAACAGCTGAGAAAATGAAGAGGCTGAGACTGGCTGGCTGTGAGGGATGTTCAGGCAGCAGGCATGTAATGGCTCTGAGGAAGAGACAAATCAGATAGCTAGACGCTTCTGTTAAACACCTTTGGCATATGAAATTGAGCAAAATATGATTGCTTCCTAAAGACTTTGTTCATACATGTACTGTTTTCATAAATGTTTTTTAAGAACTTGGGAAGTACTCCAAGACCCAGAAGAGAAGAGTAATGAAGAAGCTTGTTTTCTCCTTCAGAGATTAAATGCAACATGTCTTGTAGCCCTGTTAAAAAAAAAGAAAAAAAAAAAAACCAAAGCCAAAAAACCCTGTATTTCAGTATTACAATTATTAAACAGAATTTAAAAAAAATTAAAAGGAAGTTTCATAACTGGGCAAACCTGAATTAGTTTAACAAAACTCAGCAGAGAACATCTCTGGTTTCAGATTACGTCTTACTCAAACAATCAAACTATATGTCAAAATTTCTGTTACAAGTTATATGGGACAATTGTCATTCCTAATTAAATCTGGAATAATGCAACAAATATACTTTTCAAAACTAGCTTAATAGTGGATATAAAACTGACACACCATAACTAATTCTTGATACAAGTCCAGATTTGAACACATAAAATTAATTTCTAGTGGTTGCAGAGATCATAAATTGCCCAATCACTGGCAAAATGTAGTGGTGGTAATGTTTCTGAATTCCATGTGATTTTATCTTTATTCTGTTTTTCTGTGAAGCATTTCATCTGAGTTATGCAACATTAATCCTGATACATGACTCCTGCAACCAGTGATTGAAAACCTTAAATGTTAAGCTTAAAGAGGGATACATGAAAAAGTGTGAACCTCCTTTTTCAGCAATCCTGAAATACTTATTGCCAGGTTAATATTGCAATGGCCAAAACAGAAGAAAAATATTTGACTAGAATCACAGATGAAACTGATAGTTTAGTTTCAGCATCCCATCTGTAATATGCAAAGAAGACAAGTATAAATACTTTTATTTAAGTATAAATCCTGTAGTATAAGAAAGATTTTATCTATGTACATAATTGTTTTGAAGTTGAAACAAGCCACACACATATCTTTTGTAGGAGCATAGTCTTAAGATTTTATGGGAAAGAGACTGGTTTTATCCTTTTCTTTTGGCTAAAAAATAGAAACATTTTCCCCAGAGTTCTTATTTTGTGCTACACACCTGGGAAATGGTTTGAGTGCTTGCATAGCAGTCCATTGCACAATAGTACCAGGGACAGAAGGGCTTCTGGTCCATATGGATGGGGCTGACAGTGGGATATAGTAGACTCACATGTTTTTAGTCTTAGTCCATCTTTAGTCCATCTCACAGTTACTATGTGAAATGGTACAGGACACAGACTCTGGGTAACTGAATTCTCAAATTAACTCTTGACAGAGATTGTCAGATACACAGGACTACCAAAAACAAAGATGAATGCTCAGTCTTATTTTTAAACATCTATTCAAAATTAATTTTCTTAGGTTTCTGAAACAAGTAATATCGTCACAAGGATTTTATAACTTACCCTAGGAACAGATATATACCTATAAAGCTACTGTCAATGACATCTTTAAATTTTTAAATATTTGTTGCCTAATTGTCTGCTCACAGCAATTTTCTGTGTCGGGTTTTCATCCATGACAGTGACTCAACAGTTTCCTTCTAAACCCAGCATCAAAAATGTGTACAGCTATTGAATGTTATTGCCATTTTAGTTTAGCTCAGTTATACATATCCAAATAAACATTTCCTGTGAAAACAGATTTCTGCCTACAGAGTACTAGAGAAGTTTTTCATCTGTTAAGCCTGAAGCAAATGTATGAACTAAAAGGTCCGTCTGGAATTTTCCAAACATAGTTTTGCTTTCAGATATGGAAACAAAGCTGTCTTCATAATAAGAAGAAAACCAAACAGTAAATATGAGAAGAGGTTGGAAGAGAACATGGTCTCTGTGACCTCCTTGGATCTTTTCCACATTTATCAAAATATTATTATCTGTCAATATTGCCTGCTCTTCAATAATATGAGTCACTTTATACACCAACAGGGTTTTTTATCATGTTGCTGTTTTATTTGTAAAGGACTCTTGTATATAGTTTCCCCAGGAGGTATAACTATCACAGACATTGAAATCATGAGGTTTAAATGTATTCCCTGCAGATAAGCTCATTTTCACACTTGAAGAACCTGTGTATTTCGGCCAATCAAGCCACATTCCTGGACAATTAAATTTCTTGTCTAGGCTACCTGGGTAACAACATCTATGGAAGGAAAAAAAAAATTAAAGTGTTAACCACTTTTGCAAGCATTAAGCTGACATATTAAGTGGGCAGAGCATAATTTAGGACACTAGTGACCCCCTTTTGTAATTATAACCCCCATTATATAAGCCTTTAAGTGACAAGAAAAACAAATGAACCACTCAGATGAGTGTAATGGCCCTTGTAAAGAAGAAAGTGAGCCCAGAAGCCTGGGACATCATAGCTCTTTGCTCAGAGATATCTGAACATCCTTTGAGCAGCCAGCTCTGAGACAGGAGAAAGT
This sequence comes from Monarcha castaneiventris obscurior, assembly GCA_026261815.1. NCBI lineage: Eukaryota > Metazoa > Chordata > Aves > Passeriformes > Monarchidae > Monarcha > Monarcha castaneiventris. The sequence goes on along the minus strand of JAMPIT010000230.1, from coordinate 48,336,232 downwards.
GAAGGCTTCATTAGAGTTTATTCCATTTCCATTCATTATCTGTCCTAATGGAGATGGGGACTAGTGATGATTGGCTCCTAAATCTTTGAAAATCCATCACCTTTCCACTTCTACCTTGAAAGAAAAGGCTGTCTCACAATATGTCCCCACTTTGTCTCCTGGGGTGAAAGATCTATTGACTGTTGCAGAAGTTGCATGTGGAAAACGCAAAAGAAGGGATGACAGGGATTGCAAGAGGAAGTTTCTTCCTCTTCCAGACATTTTGTCTTCCTATTGTCCAGCTGAAAGGAGAGTGACTTTTGCAACAATTAATTTTAACTGATCTCTCTTCCTCAATAGGTTAGGCATTCAGCTGAGCATCGTAAACTCTACTAATTTGTTTTATTTCCTGATCTATTCTCCCATTTTCAGTGTGCAAACTATTTATGTAGGTACACTGGACTCACCAGCTGTATATTTTGCCATCAGACAGGGACCCTCATGAGGGCCAAAGGGATAGTAAACAATTGTAATATTTATGGTTTAAGGAATAGTCTGACTTAGCATAAAGAAGTCCATCAGGCCTGCTTCCAGGAGGAACAAGAGCTATAAATTGGTGGACATTATTCCTACAAGACTGCAATAGGATTTTAGAATCAAAAATATTTTTGTTGGTAGGGGACTCCAGAGATCATAGCCCAAACTCCCACCCAATGCAGGAACAGCTTCCAAGCTAGAATATTTTGTTCAAGGTTACTTCAGTGACTGAGATTTGAAAATTTCCAGGGGTGGATTTTCTACAGACTCTCTGAGCACCTTGTTCCAGTGTTACACCTCTCATTATTGCTATTATTTTCTTATTTTCAAGCAGCAACTTTTTACTGTTACTACTCATGCTTTCACTGTACTGCTCTGTTTTCTCTGCAACCACTCTTTAGGTAGTTGAAGGTGGCAATTAAATCTCTCCCTCAGCCTTCTTTAGGGTAAACAAAACCAATTATCTTTGTCACTGTTCAACTACCATATGCTCCGGTCCTTAACCATTTCAGTTATGCTCCACTGGACTCAGCAGTTTGTTGATGTGCTAGGAGACTTGAAATTGGATAAAGGGTTCCAGATGCAACCTTATAGATACAAAATAAAGGGAAGTAATTATCCTCTGTTGAGTTACTTACTATGCTTTGGCTGATGCAGTCCACTATGTGGTTAGTCTGTATCACTTGCAAGGGCACACTGCTCACCCTCAGCTGAGAACCCCCCAGACCCTTTTCTCTATGGAAGGGTGTGGAGGGGCAGGCTCCAAATGTGGCAGCTGTCTGTCATTCCGACACCGCCTCTGACTCTGCCTCTGGGGACGGAGACTCCTCCTGGGAGGAGGACTCCATGGGCTGCACCACCGTGTAAACCCAGCCCAGGTTCCAGAAGATTCCCCAGAGTGCGTCGAGTGATTGGTCCCCGGTTGATTGATTTGTGTGTACCACCCCCTTGTAAAATTTTGATTTGCCCTCGGACCCTGTACCCTCCTACCCTCTGATGCCCTATTGGTTTGTTATCCGGCGCCCCTCCCATATCTGTACCCCTTAAAACGTCGTGCACCCCCGTCTCCGGTGGGGATTTCTCCTCTGTCGGCTCTCCCTCCCGGATCCCTCAGCCCACCCCTCAATAAAGGAGACCTTGAGGAGACCCCCTCCCGCAAGCCTCTTGCCTCCTGCGTCTTCATTGCTGTTCTGCATTCCCTCCCGGGGAGCGACCACCCTCAGTGGGATCCAGCCCCATAGCCTCGGCATCCTGAAGGATCCTCAGGTGCAGGCTCACCTGGTCGGCGTCCCTTGAGGAGGTGTGCAGCAACACCGACCCACAACAGCAGCAACACTGACCTGCCGCGATACAACACAAGGGCATAGCTGCTACCCACCCAACCAGTCTACATTCTACACCAGGTCAAGGGTTTATTTCTATCACGGGTGCCAAAGTGTGCATTTGCATTTGTCAGACTTCATGAGGTTCATGCTAGCACATTTTTCCAGTATATTGGGATCTCTCTGAATGGCACACCAAACCCTGGTTTATGAACAACTCCACTAAACTTGGTGTTGTCCAAAAACTTGCTTCCAAGTCTCCTGTTGTCCAGGTCACTGATGGAGATGTAAAATACTATGGAGCACTATTTTCTCTTGAAGGATAGTATTTATAACCAGACTTTGATCCAATGTTTATCATGTCCCTGCTCCTTGCATGGGGATTGGACTGGAAGACCTTTATAAGTCCCTTCCAACACAAACTGTTCTATGATTCTATATCCACCGCCCTCCCCTCTGCAGAGAGCCAGTCATTTTAAGGCAGCTGGTGTTTGAATATCTTGATAACATTTGGATTTTTTTACCCACTGGGGTAGCAGGAATAACTATAATTAGTTCTTTGGTTTGGCTGAGAAGAACATGCTGCATTGTTGAGATTGTTCCACAATTCTTCTGTTGCACTTAAAAATATCAAGTATATTAGAGAACCTTAAACTGATTCTTGTACATTTTCTTGGTCACCTGCATAGCTACATAGAACAAGATTGTGCTTGAGGAAAGGGGGTCGCTGCAAAACCAGTCACACTGTCACACCATGAAGAATTCAGTAGAGCTTCGGGGATATTAGAAAAAAATGCATTTATTTTTTTCAGCAAATTCTTTGATGCTTCTCCTGAAGAGTACTTGAAACTGTAATTACCGTACCCTGAATCTTTTTAATTTATGCTGATATTAAAGATGGAAGTGTCAAGAAATATTCTGGAAGGGGCACAGGGAAACAAAGAAGGGATTAGAGAGTCATGGCCCTGCAAGAACATGCTGGAGACAAGTATTTCATTTTATTAAAAAAGAGATGCTACAAGGAGGCTTTCAAGTATTCCTCTTCATCAAAGGAAAGTTAAAAGCCTGTGAATGACATGGAGGATTTTTTTCCCCTAGTTTAAAAATCCTTTAGAGTTCTGCAAGGCTTCTTACAATTAAGACCTATTCTCCTTTCTACCACCACCCTTTTGAAGTTATTTTGCTTGGTTTTGCTCTCTGCAATCTTTTATTTTTTCTTTAATCAGATATTCATGTTACTATGCTATATAAGAAGTGCTTGGGCTTGTAGAAAATATGTCAAATTGTGTAATGGTGCAAAAACTGTTCTGCCTTTTCTAAAATGCCATGAATATGCCATGCTCAGTCTTCCAGCTACACAGTGAATTGCAGTTAAGGACAAAATCTATTTAACTGTCTCGTTATTTTAACTTTGTGCATATACACACTAATGGACATGCAGAGTCAGTAGCTCCACAGTTTATGAGAGTGTTCTAGAGAGGTTGTACTGTCATGACCTGTGATGTGGATTAATTCTACTGTTTGTAGTTACACTTTGGGTATCTGGCCTACTTTGTATTTTGCTTCTTTCAAGTCCTTCTGTCTCTATGGGGTTCCTGACAGTTCACATCCTGTTTGCCAAATCCAGAACCTGAAAATCAAGAAAATTTCTATTACTTTCAGAGGTGCTTTGTATAAAATAATTTAATGCCGTTTTTGGCTTCCTTCCCCCCCCCCCCCCCCAAAGAACTCTTAGTCATTTTTTTTCATTTTTAAAATTTTAAATACCCATTCAGTTGTTTCTCTGATAAGTGGCTAACAGGCTAAAACCCCCAGCATGCTATGGTTGCAAGTTACTTAATAAAGCTCTCAAGCCTTCCAGAAATCATCACTGTAATAGGATTTTGAGTTGGCTGGCTTTTTCCTCTCCTTTCCCTTGAAGCAGTGATACAAGGATGTCTACTGGAATAGAGCTGAAGAACACGAGAACAGCAGCTGTTGGCAAGGAGAAGGAGCAATAAAATCCTTAAATATTCAGGTACTTCTCCAAAATGTAAACAGAATTTGAAAGGATGTACTTTGCACAAAAAAAAAAAAAAAAAAAAAAAATAGGATGTTTTCTGTAACAAAGGTACAGGAACAGAGATTGTATGACCAATCATGAGCTTTTTGGTTCAAAACACAGTAGATGTACAGAATATTGATGAACATCGAAAACTCCCGAAGGACAAGTCCTTCATATTATTTTTTGTTATCATAACATATTGATATAATGTACTTATAAATTTAAGATACCTTACACAGTGGATGCAGCTGAAGGAGAATATAAACAGAGCTTAAAAATTCAGGACTTAATATTAATGGATCCCTGAGTTTCTTGGCTTTGGGAGCTATTTATATGGTAAGAAACAGAGCTGCTTTGATTAATTTGGTGTTGTGGACTTCAGCAAAACAATGGTCATCACATGCTTTTACTACAAATGCACAAACTGATTTCCAAATGAAAGATTTTCCATGAAGTAATGCCATAAGCATGTATGTAATGCATATTCTGCAGAGGCACAGTCTGAGTGGCAGTGACCAAAACAATGCACGTGTGTGAAGGAACAGGATAATGTTTTCTAAATTTTTACATGCTGTATTCCCCTTTACTTCAGGGAATTTTGAGAAAGCATCTGTCCTTGGAAATAGGAAGGAATGGAAATTCTGAGTACATTTGTTATCTAAAGCTTCAAAATGATTTGCTGAAGCAAATGAATTAAATTGTTAGGATTATTTGTTAAATATTACATCTCTCAGCAGAGCTGTTGATACCACGCAGTAGCTCCTGTATAAGAACTTCTGCCCAATAGTTTCCTCCAGATTGGTACATTATATACATCAGTCTCTACTTCATGTGCTCGGAGTGTGTGTGGCAGGCTGCCATAGGAGAGAGATGATTTACAAGGGCACATAGTGACAGCACAAGGGTGAGCAGCTTCAAACTACAAGACAGTAGGTTTAGATCATATAGTAGAAAGAAATTCTTTACTGTGAGGATGAGGCACTGGAACAGGCTTCCCAGAGAAGTGGTGGCTATCCCTATCCCATCTCTAGTAATGTTCAAGGACAGGTTGGATGGTGCTCTGAGCAATCTGGACTGGTAGAAAGTGTCCCTGTCCTTGGAACTAGATAATCCTTAAGGTCCCTTCCAAACCAAGCTATTCTATGACTCTATGACAGATGTGATAATTTCCAGTCTCCCTGCAGTATCATCTTGAATTACTAGTTTTTTTTTTCAAGTTCACTATTCTATACTGTGTCTCAGTCTCTGAAAAGGGAACTGTGTGTTTCTCTTTGGGTGGCAGGCAGATGTTTCAGAAAACTATGCAAACTTTGGTTTCAGACAATGTAGACAATGCAAAGATTAAACATTAAAAACTTCTTAAGTAATTTTTGTGTGGTTTGTCTACTTTCACAGTGGGAGACAGTTTTTGACCTTGAAAGATAATTGCACAGATTCACTTCTATTAAGATCCCTCCCCACTCTCCCAATAATTTAATAAGTATAGGAGACTGATAAATAAAGTGTGTAATGTCAGTGTTATGAAAGTTTAATCATTGGTCATTACACTAGAACCAAGTAATTTAATAATTGCTCTGTGAAGCACCATTACAGCATGTTAACTAAGTGCTGTTGAATGCTCGACATCTGAAAAAATGTGCAGTATCTCTCCAGAGCAAAACAGTCACTGCATCTATGCAGCACAGGGAATGTCTCCAAAGGATTTATGCCTACCCCAGATTCTAATGCAGAGATGCCAGCTCAACCAAGACAAAGCAAGAGGATTGGTGTCCTGGAGAGCTGGACTTCGGTGAGCTTTACAGATAACCTGGCAGCAGGTATATGCTATAAGCTGCTGGAGCAGAGCCAGAGCTCTGGGTTTGCATAATGCTCAGCACAGAGGCTATTTCTTTACTGTCCCTGATGTATTGCAGAATGTAGTGCTGTCCTCTCTTGTGCTATGCTGTGTTAGATTACAGACAGAGTGATGGGCTGCCCATTCCTTTGATCACTCAGCAGCCTAGTAGGCACCTGGTCACATCCCCCAAAAGCAAGTATGGGGCTGCAGGTGTAACTCAGCGGGATCTTTATTAATAATTTGGTTAGCTGCCCTTTTCTGAGAAAGTGCAGTGCTAATCAAGAGAAACTGAAGGAGAGATCCTTCTATGGAATTCTAAAATAAAAGATTCAAGTATATCTAAGGCAGTTCTAATTCCAAAATTTTCTGTGTCCAGTCTGTAAGCAAACCTGTTGTATAGATTGTTAGCCTGATGTCACTATTGTTTTTTACCTATGTTTTGAAACCCTAAATCTGAATATTTTAAGTTTGCATCTGAACCTGATTTTTAGCTACCACATATCATCCTACAGATGCAGGACCTAAGACCTTTGCCATTTAGTTTTAGCTTATATTTAAATGCACTGACCCGTTAGATGCAATGGACAAAGAAATACAGTGATTGAAATGAGCATAGGTGACATCCTGATAATCCCTATCTGTAAAGAAACAGGGCAAACAAGACCACACTGCAGAGACAGGGACAAGAAGTGATTTATAGGCTAATAAGTTTGAAAAGCAAAAACCAGATTCATGGTAGACAAAACAAGAAACTCCCTGCACTGTGTTTATTTTTTTCCCCTTGATTCTTATTTTTTCCAGCAGCTGGTACCTAGATTTGTCAGCCTCATTAGCATTTGCATGCTAATACCTCCTAACTGTACTAAGGCCCTTGTTAGAATTTCAGAATAAGCAAAAATATTTTTGAAAAAATAAAGAATTCCTACAGTTGATTTTCACCATGGAGAGATTACCTTAAGCATCCCAGTTCTTAAAATGACCTGTATTTTTTTCCCACCCTTACATCTCGCAGTGAAATTAGTCTTTGAGGTTTTATCAAAAAATACCCCAAACAAACAAATTAAAAGAAAACAAAAAGGTGATTACCTTTTCTGTAAAAGAAAGAATAGGATGAAGAGGATGAGAGAATATGTCTAGAAAGTAAATCTCCCCCCTGCTATTAATTTCTCCCAAAGCAACCTTTCCGGTATAAAAACGTTGAATGAGGCTATTTCTTCAACAAAAACATGTTCTGCTTTGAAGAGAGGTGAACTACTCTACTTTCTTTAGCAAAGTATTTATTAATTAACTGCCCTTAATAAACATTTGAAAAGCGAGAGTAAAAATGCATGTGTTTCTGAGCAGTTAACACATTGATATCCAGACAATGATGTCTAGAGCAGTAAAAAACCCCATATTTCAAGGCATTCTAAAATAATATATATTTGGACCACATACTTGATTATTACTGGCTATGAAGTTCAGTTTCAGAGGGATACACTTTAACAGCCTTTCACTGAATATTCTCAGTGAGGATGTTGGCAAAATGTGATTAGGAAGCATATCTTCTTAACTGTACAGTCATTAAATAAGAAACAACAATTAGTTGATAGGCTGCAAGAGAAGAAAATGAAGGACTGAATACACACTACTATTAACATTTTGGTTTACAATTTACTGGTCCCATTATTAAAACCATAACAAAAATAATGAATACAGTAAACTCCCAGTGATTTGTTTCTTAAACATGAAGACCGGGATAAGAATAAGGACCACATCAACACAGTAACATCAGCAAGTCAGAGAAATGAACAGGATCTTCAAAATGACATTACAATATATTAAATAATCATGCAAGTATTGTAACTGGCAGGTAAAAGTCACAAGATTTTGGGTGAAGTTTCTGTCTCTATGAACGAAAAGAAAGAAAACCAGGAAATTCTGAGTATTTCTCTACAACCAGAAATTTTCTCAGTACAGAATTGTTGCATGGGTAGTGCACTTAAGTCCTCTCAAGGAATGCTAAAATCAGGATAATTCATTGTTGAACAATAAATTAAATTCTTAGTAAAAGTCTTCATGTAACCTTCCCATTATATGACATAGAAGAAATAAAGGAAAACATAATAGAAATGCTCTGAATCTGAAAAAGACAGTAGGGGAAAAATACAATTTCTGGCAAATTCTGAAGTGCGTGGTTTTCAGTGGACCCAGTGTAGACTTCAGTGTCAGGTGGTTTTGCAGAGGTCTTAACAGATGAAAGGTAATAATTATTTGCTGGAGGGCAATAAAGTATTTGCACTAGATTTCTGTGATTCATCATACTCACAGAAACAAAAAGCTGTGTAATTTTCTGACCATGAGATTTCAGCAGATTTGAACATTGTTATAAAGACAACAGTTTTCTCACTTTCTGAAATGAACGTTAAATGGCTTGGAAAGTACCACTGGAGTTCTCAGTCTACAGAAGTTCAGGTTTCTGATTGCTTAATTTTATTCCTTCAGTGTTTTCTGGATGAAACATTGCATCAGTATTCCCCTACTGATTCCAGTCTCCATACCAAACTAGTGTTTGTTAACTTCTTTTCAGTAAAAATGTTGTGGTTCTCTTAGGTTCTTTTTAAGAAACAGAACTGAAAGCACTGCACGGTTTTAAAGTGTTCCTGACAATGCATCTGCTATTATACTCCAAAAGCAGTGGCTGTAAGCAATAGGGGAACAAGAGTTTTGGGTGTAAGAGACTCTTTGATTCAATTTTTGTTCCGGAAAATTAATTCTACTATGAATTGACCGTGTTTATATATATAATCAATTATAATTGTGCAGCAGATAACATTATTATTGACATTTTTGGATTTCTTTGTGGCTTTTGAGTAAGGGTTAATTACAATTTTGTGCTATATAGGTCGGGTTTTTTTTTGATACATAGATCAGTCAGCAGTGGCAGCACTTTGGTATTGAGGTGGAAAGAGTTTGCGAGAGCACTCAGTTTTGTTTCTGGTCACAGCTGGCATTTTTATGGGCCAGTGTGGATGTAGCTTAAATGAGAATGTGTGCTACAATAGCTTAAATAGTTAAGACAAACAATGCTGTAAATGTCATCTAGAATTATAATTCTCCAAATGTCCTAAAAAGACAAGTACATCCTGGACTCCCTGTGTTTTGTACCTTTCTGCCAACTCCATAATCTCCCTTTCACACACCCTTTATTATTGCAATTACGGGGGGGTGTGTGGGAAGAAAATAGTGCCAAGGCAGAAATACAGGATGGGAAGCAATGTCAACAACAGGAAATTAATTGCAGATGCTTTGTTTACTCTTCCTTACTTCCCTTTTGCATGAGTGTTGCTCCTGTCTTTTTCTTAAATGTGCTTCTAGGCATTGTTGGCAAAATAGAACCGTCCCTCAATAAGGATGGCACAGTCACATAAAGTTTAATCACTGTTTTTTGGTTTGCATTAATTGGTTTTGTTTGTTTGCTCCCCTTCCTCCCTGCCCCTCCCCCCCCCCACCCCCCCAGATTAAAGAGGGAACTGTGTCTCAGGAAAGTTTAGAAGTGAATTCCACTAGGTTATAATTAGCTCAAGGTATCACTTCTTGCAGTAGGGTTTATTCTTTGAATTGCCTGGAATTTAATTTGACAAGCACTGATCTGCAGACATTGTTAAATTCCTCGACACAACCGTTTCAAAGCTATTAGAGGCTCTGTTTCTCTTTCATTGACATCAACACAGCACCTTCAAAAGCTCTATGATAAGTTCAAAACATTTGACAGTTGTTTATACATTTATATAATTTTGAACTCATGCAAATTTCAAAACACAAACTTGTTCCTATTGTTGAGGAAAATTCTGTCTAGCTCTCAAATGATAGCGTCCCTCTCTCACAGGAGAAGCTCATTAGCAAACTGTAACTCCTGTAGTCTTGCCTTTTGGGCTATGAGTCATTCCAGCTCTGCTGTGCTGCCTCCTTCCCTCCCTTGTGAACAAAATGGGCATGCACTGTTAGTTTTACTGCAAAGTAATTTCTGCTGCCTTGAAAACCTCCTAAATTCAGCTTTAGGAATTTGAAACATAACTCTGAAGCAGATTCAGTTTCAAGAGTCCTATAGTCTTTCAGCGCTTCCTGGCTGCAGTCTGGAATGTTTGGTTTTATTATGGCAAGCATTTTTTCATCATGGATTCTTTATATAATATGTGCACAACCTACAGTTAATGGTGTGGAAATGTGTTATTGCAACTTCCTCTTTTAAGTAGATGTGTTTCTAAATTATTTTGCCTAAAGCATCTGTTATGCCTCCTGTATCTCATTCAGTATTAAATCCCCCTTTCATTTAGACTCCAAACAGTATGAAGTATATGAAAATAACCTCATCTTGCTTAGTGCTTCCTTACCCTATTTTTTCAGCCTTTTGGTGAGGAATACCTTGTGGTTATCCAGTCACATCAGATGATTTAAACTCCAGTCAGGGTAAAATAATGTGCAAATAGAAGAATTAATAACACTGTAAACTGACAATACAGTGTATTGAAATTCGATAACAGAGTAGCAAAGAATTGAAAGAAAATTGTACTTAAATTACTTATAAACCAGAAAATCCTCTTTCTCCTTCAACTGTGATCTTAACATGGTGGCCAGCAGAGAAGCAGATTATGCAATTACATCTTTAGTTTTATTCTAGCAAATGAAACTCCCCTTTGTGTTTCCTTCACCAGAGTTTACTTTCTTGGTCTATCATTTTACTTCTTGCAGGCAGTTTTTCCTCTGAAGCCTCAAAATCTTCAGTTTTAATTCTTTCCTATCCAACATGTAATCTACTTACTGCTTCTCTGATTGTAATACCAAATTAATGTGTGGTTCACTTAGAGAAGCAAACATATCTTTGTTGGGCTGAGTATAACTTCTTGTACTTGAAAGGTTAATTGTGAACTCCTTGGTTCAGCAAAGGATAAACCTACCCTCTCTTTCTGTTGGTTCACTGAAAATTTCAGAGTGAAACATGTTTTACCCTAGACAATTTGGTATTTTGCATTTTGTTGTACCTATCAACAGTTTCTACATACAAACACTAAATCTCTGAAACTTATCATTGGTTCTTAATCTCAGTGGGAATGAACCATTTTGACATTAAATGAGCTAGGAATAAATAGCCTTCAGCATCCTTTTCCTAAGTGTACTGCAGTAGTATGAGTAGGCCCAGCTCCTAATAAAGTGCATTAAAGTGCAGTGATCATGCACAAATAATGACAAAGATCCTACCCTGAACTGGAAGATCAATATTTCTTTGTTAAGAACATAATAATAATTTGAAGGTTCAGAAAAGCATTTAGGCAGTTGTTGTACTTTTTTTCTAGTGGTCTGATGCGCCGCTTTTCTTTCCACTTGCTGTTTTATTTTTAGTATTTTGGAAAGATCTTCCATTTTGGGAGAACCAGGAAGATTATCATTCTGCCTGAGACAGCTAGAGTTGAATGATAAATTTGTTTGGTCACAAATCAGATCAGTTTTTTTTATAAGTCCTCTGCCTTCTGTTATCAGAAGTTAACAAAAGATGTGCAACTTTTTATTTGTTGGATAACTTTTTTGGTTTGGTTCTCTCTACCAGATAATAAGATTTCTATTTTTGTGAATATTATAGGAAAATGGTACTATTACACAAAGGGACAAAAGAGAGAAATTATTATTTGCAAAGGAAATTGGACTGGCGGCAAGTAGTGATTAGTCAGCGACAGGTGAGTAAGCAGGTTTTCATTGGAATTCCACTCTATGAACTAGGGTTTTTTTTTTAATAAAAGGAAGTTAATAGTTGTAGATCTATACAATGCAGAAGACACTTCAGTACTCCTGAACTTGGATCTTCCTTTCAATGCTCTACAAAACCAGTGTATTACTATCTGAGCTGTGTTATATTTGTAAACTATAAGCTGGAGTCAATGCCTGAAGAATGACATGTGCCTTTGAAGCAAGAAGGAGCAAATACTGGTTCAGTTTTTCAGAGCTGGGAGGGTTAAGCAAATCTAGCCAAAAATTGTGATCCTGCTTTGTTTACTCACTTATTTTGGATTGAGTTCAGTTATTCAGAACAATGACAGGCATGTTAAGACACACTTTGTTCAGTACAATACTGATTGCAATGAGTCTGTCTTCATAAAGAACTAGTTTTGTTTCCCATGTCCCTAAAGCATTTTTGATCATTTATATTGTACTAAACCAGGCAATACCACTAACTGTAGGTTGAAAACCCGGCCTTCAATTGCACATTATACAATGGGATGGAATAGCTTTCAGATCATGATGGGCACATTTTGCCTTCACAAGCATATACTGATTTGCATGGTTTCCAGGGATGAAGATTCTTTGAAGACAAACAATATTGTAAGTACACTTTAAGGGAAGAATGTGAAAAAATATTCTGAAAGGGTATAATTGATATAAAATGTTAAGTGTAAATGGTGAGTGTTGTACAGAAAATTTGTTGAGGATCTTGATACTGGAATTTGAAAAAAAAACATGGAAGATTACACAGCTATGAGTTAAATAATGGGGAGCATGTACAGTATTATGGCATGACTTTATAAATATTCCCTATCTAAATCCTGATGCAAGCAGTCTATGAATTTGAAAATTCAAATCTGTATCCTAAATATCCGGAGTACTACCCAGTTCTACTGCTTTTTTTTTTATTTCTGGTTCCAGTCATATTTGTTTAAAACTTGGTTTTAAACTTCAATGGAAATGAAGCGCAATCAGGCAGAAAACCCCCCCGCTTTCATTTTAATCAATTATTTTTACATCATAGTATCTAATTCTATGTTTTAGTTCTTCCTCATTGGTTGATGTTCTCTGTGTTTTCTTATGTCATGCAGACCTATTACTTGATAGGCATAAATTAACTCAGAGGAATTTATGCTGTCTTGATCTCTTCAAAATATTTTGACATTTTCAATGATATGTGAAATTACCAGATCATTCTTCTTTAACTTAAAGGATTAGAGTGAGTTTAAACAATATAGTTTGTATTGCACAAATATTCGCTATATTGTGAAGAAGATCAGAATTGTTTTCCAATTAAACCTTTCTTTTCCTCATCTTATTATGTAGGTGCTTTTATAAACACTGCCAGAATTTTTTTTTTGCCAGTTCTTTTTGTAATTTGGGATTATTTTTTGTATTAAGAGCATTACATTTAGACTTAATTTGGTGGGATTGTTTGATATTCAAAATCTACCTTAGAAGTGATACAATGATGGTGTTGGGTTCTATGCAAGAATTAAATTTTCTTTCTTTATTTTTCTGTCAGCTTAACTCTTCAGTAAAATTATGCTAACCTACACTCGCTGAAGGTATGGAACATAAGGCAAATCTCCTTTTAGTGGCAGTCTCCTTTTTCATTATTATCCACCCCCAGTATTACACCTTATCTTGTCATATGCCCTATTGTCTTGGGGTGATTTTATGATAATACTGTATTCCCCTATTGTCTGCTCTATGCCCAGAAATGGGTCCCGCAGCTTTGAGCTGTGTCCAGGAGAGGGAGGAGAGAAGCCAGGTGAATTCTTCAGCATGGCTTTTTGTTCAAGGACTCACACACACTCACACACAGCGTTCTCACTGCTGCAGTGAGCCAAGGGAGCAGTTTCCTGCTTTTAGCTAGCCTGTTCACTGAGGCAAGAAATTTTTCCTGAGACTGTGGCTTCCTCTCCTTCATCTCCTTCTTCTCCCTCTTCTCCTTCTTCTCCCTCTTCTCCCTCTTCTCCCTCTTCTCCCTCTTCTCCTTCTTCTCCTTCTCCTTCTCCTTCTCCTTTTCCTTCTCCTTCTCCTTCTCCTTCTCCTTCTCCTTCTCCTTCTCCTTCTCCTTCTCCTTCTCCTTCTCCTTCTCCTTCTCCTTCTCCTTCTCCTTCTCCTTCTCCTTCTCCTTCTCCTTCTCCTTCTTCTCCTTCTCCTTCTCCTTCTCTTTCTTCTTCGTCTTCATCTTCTTCATCATCATCTTCTTCGTCTTCATCTTCTTCATCATCATCATCATCTTCTTGTTCTTCTTCTTGTTCTTGTTCTTGTTCTTGTTCTTCTTCTTCTTCTTCTTCTTCTTCTTCTTCTTCTTCTTCTTCTTCCTCCTGCTCCTCCTCCAGAACTGTTCAGCTTTGCTCTGGTCCAAAACACCAGAACATCTCCAGAAGCCCCATGCTGCAGCCCAGAGGGGAGGCCCTGGGGCACCACACCCCAGCTCTGGAGGGCCTCAGGAGATGCCAAGCAGGGCTCTAAATAATCCACCATCTTTCTCCACAACAAGAAGGTTTATTATCTAACATTATTATCTTTTTTTTCTTCCTGTCCCTGAATGCACCCTGCTTGTTAAATAAACAGGATTTTTTTCACTTTCAGAAAAATTCCTTTCAGACCTGTGGGGGAGGGGCTGCCAAAACCTGCCCTCCATTAGACAGCACGTTCATCTCAGGATGTTTCCTCCTAATTTGTCTCAAATTGAGACACCTATACACTTCCTTCTTCTCATCCCCTTTTTCCAACCCAAATAGAAGTTATCTGTTTCACTCATATGTTCTTTTTATTCCCCTTACCCCAAACCAAGTTTCTTCTGCTGTGGCTCCTATTAATTACTGCTTTTATGAGGAACCTTTATTGCACCACCTCATTTTCCACCTTCAAATACTTTTGTGAACTTTGCTCCCCATTTCACTCACTAACAACTGTGCATTGTTACAGCCTATTTTTTTATGACCTATTTGCTTGTTGTCCTGTTTGACAGTGTTTGCTCGTTGTCTCTTGCTGAGTTCACAGTGCGTAGGTTCTTGAAACAAAAAAATATACAACAATTTCTTTGTTTTGAGTTTATATAGCAAGTAGCGTATGAGAGTTCTCAGATGCTAGGCCATATAGGCAACCTAAATTAATCCACACTCTACTGAATTTGATCTGTGGGGTGAATTCGTAATTCATGATCAGATCACATCAGACAAAATATAATTTATGTAGAAATTACGTAGAAGAATAAATGCTGATGTTCCTTTGCTTTTTTTCCCTTTTATTTTTTTTCTGTATTTTAACAAGTTTAGGAATCTCCCAAAAATAATTGTTAAGTATCTCCACTTAACTCTACTTAAAAGGGTATATTTGCAGGTCAGTAAACTCACTACCTTCCAATAAGAACTTTCGAAAATGTTTGTCTTTTTGTCTGAATTTCCCCCAAACTTGGTATAAGAGGGCAAATAGAAAGGGAAGAGTTAGTAAAATAGTATCTGTACAAATATTCTCCTAGGCTTTGGAAATGTGTTCATCTTTATTTGTTTAGCGCTTTTGGTGTAGCTATGGAGAAGATCAGAGAGCATAATTCCATGCATTTTTTTATTTGATATTTTTCCATGTCTTGATAGGTCCATAAGGCTCTTCTTACAGTGGGACTTGTTGCCTTTTTTCTCCTATGTGCATAGGTATGCAGTGTTCATATTTGAGACAGGTTATGCTTTCACCCAGTATTATTTCTTTCCTTCTGCCCTGCTGCCTGTAATTTCCTAAATAATTTATTTCTGCTTTATGTTCTCTAGACTCTGTTGATTTCAAAAGATTCACAACTCAATCCACTCTAGCAGCATTTTTGCATGGAGAAATGGTCTATTTTTCAAAAATACTTCAGCAATGAAATCTTTCATTATATCAAGTTCTCTATAAATTGGTAAGCAATTTTGAATTGCAAACATTTTATTTGGAAAATTAATTTAATCAATGAGGTTCTTTTAACTGTTGGAAATTTAAATGGCAGAAAAGATGCTTATATTTCATGGATGCCTTTAAACGCCTTATGATAAAGTCTCTATGCTTACTGCTTTTCACTATATAAACAGAAAATTGAATAGGTGATGAAAATATACCACATAGTTTGTACAAAGCAAATCAAAACCAACTTTTTCACTCCTTCAGAAGTTTTGGGGTTTTTCTTATTAATTAGGGCCTCAAATTATAAATGTTTATGCAGATTTCTAAAGCTTCATCAAAGGTCCTTACAGCATAATGCAATTAAGTTTCAGTTGATTAGGCAATTATAAATAAATGAGATTATTTTCTGTGTGAACAATGCACACAGATAAACTGGTTTGTGGAACTAACATGATAAAAGGAATGATGTGGGAGGGTTGTCACATGTATTATGCAAACTTAGAAAATCCTCAGAATATGGAATTTTAAACATTCTGTTCTCCCTGTGGCGTCTATTGATTTTTTGATAGGGAAAACCAGATAAGATATAAATTATTGCCCATTTTTTTCTGTTTAAGTCAATTATTCACCATAAGTCATAGGAGATATTTGCATGTTAAATTCAGGCTTAGCTGTGGAAAAAATCTGTGCTCTGTACTCAGAAAACATTTTAATTAAACATTTATGAATATGCAACAATAAATGTATTTTGTTTGTTCAAGAGATTACTGATGATGACAATATTCCAAATTGGAATAGACAGTTTTCTTAAAGTGTTTTAAAGCTTTCAATGCTTAATATAGAACAATGATTTTCTAACTTTAAAGTAGACTCTGCAGAAAACAGTATGTACATTTTTATTCTTGGTGTTATTATTTCTACTAATGTATATGTAGAGCATGCAGCCTAAAACAAGTGTCAGAATACTCAGGCCGTATGCTTCTCCTCCTTAATATGTTTTACAAGACATGCATTTATTTGAAGGCATTCTAATCATTTGACACCAAATGCTGCATGCTGAGCAGGGCATATCTGACCAGGAAGTCTGAAAACGAATCATGTTTATTCATATCTATATCTGATAGATAAGAGGTAGCATGTAACCGGGTTTTGCTAATGAAGCATCAAATGCTTTCCTGACAGACATACAAATTTTAAAACTGCACTGATTAAGGTCTTATGTCTTACTGATCATGCTGCCTTGTGACTTCAGTAATGCTGTCCCCACACACTGTAAGCAAAATTAAGACAATGGCATCATTTAGATGAAATACATATTTAAAGATTTTGCCACACTTCAGTCACAGGCTTTTTCCTTCTAGAATCCAGCCTAACTCAACACAGGACTCATTTGCCTAGATTAAGTGTTAGGTCTTTTGCTGTGAATGGGAAAATTGCTTTGATAACTGAACTTGATTTTAATAGTATCACTAGTATTTCATTCTAAATTAAATCTTTCTAATCTCTCTGATTCCAGCTTGTTTTGACATTAACAAGGAATTTATCCTGACCAAAATAAGATTTAGCTTTTAACTTGGTTTTTAAGGAAGTGAAGGTAAGGTGGTCCAACTCCATGTCTGTCTGCAACTAATTTATTTTGGATATGGTGACCCAGTTAAACCATTTGAAAAATCAAACATAAATAAATCTTACTAAGTTTTGTTACAATCCATGGCTATATATATATAAAATATGTTTCTATGTATATATATATGTATATTTGTTCTCATTCAGGAGTTTGTTGCACACATTTCTCTTTATCACATCCTTGCCTATTTGCTTAAAGTAGAAGACAGCATATTGTGCATACTACTTGATGTAGCATATTATGCAGTGACATACAAATATACCAGAAAGAAAGAGAAGTTCATTCTTAGTTTCATTGAAAGTATCAATTTTTTTCCCCTGTTTAAAAAGAGCCATGAAATAAACTTCTCTGGAACTTTTTTTGGTTTTTTTTCTAAATGACCTTAATGTTTCCTTTAGCTAATATTAAGGTATTAAACAAAGTCTTCAAAACTTTTAAATTTGAAAGCTGTTTATGAAACTAAATTTTTAATTTAAAAATGCTAGTAAGAAATATTTTGTTTCCAAAGTATTCCAATAGTGATCCACATTATTAAATTATTTTTTCTCTTATGCCAAATTGCAACTATAGCCGCATTTTCCTGATGCATATTACTTTTTGATGAACTTGTATTTTTCAATAGGAAAGACATTTATTGGAAAAACCTCAGAGCAACTCTCCTGTACATATGAGATACAAGTTCCTCTCATACTGACAGAAAATTGAGAGATCATTTCTTAGGGGTGGATACACAGGGGAAAATGAAGAATCCAGGCAGGAATGCTGATATTTTGGTTTTGATTATTTCATCAAAAACTTGGAACTCACTGCTCATTGTTTATGACAATTCACATTCGTTTTCTTTCCTCAGGTTATAAAAATTTAATTACCCAAATAGTCTTTCATTGATTTAATATGTTTCCCTATTGGCAAAGGGTTCAGCAGTATATTTTCCGGCCCATTTCATAGTTCGGTTTTGGATGGGTCTAGTGGCAGGATTTCATTCCTCTTTTCAGCTTGCGAATTGATCTTGCAATCTTAAATGTTTCTTAATTGTAATTTAAAATGCAATCTTTTTCTTTACACCTTTTTTAAATGCAGTTTGAGTAGTTTTGTTATTCTTTTATTGCGTAAGGATAGGCAACATATTATACAAAAAGGAACTAGCAATTTATAGCAAGATTGTTCAGGCTTGATCAGTGGTCTCCTCTTTTGTCTGACTTGTCAACAGTAGTTATGGGCAATATTTGCATTTAAATATCTATTAATCTTCATCTCTCTATATATATGTAGAGATAATGCCATGGACCCCTCAAAGATGACACAGCAACAACAAAAAAATATAAAAAATGGCAAAATGGAAAGCTGTCTTCTTCATTAACTTTGACAATGTGGTGTTAATAATAAATAATTCCTTTAAGTTACTATTTTATATGTATGCCTTAATTTATTGCTATTTTAATCCTTCTTATGTGACTTTTTAAATCCCCTCTTTAATTGTTCTCACCCAAACACTGCAAAAGCCATTAGAAAGCGGTAAGGAAGAAGGCAGGACAGAGTGAGAATAGGGCTATAAGGGTGTTTGGAACCATCCTAACCCCCGTTTGAATGCACTCCACTTGTTAAAAAGCCTCTTTTCTTCACAGCAAGCAAGATTAGAGTTCTCACAACAGTCTTGAGTGAGTAAGTCACAGAATAAGTTATGCTTTCTTTCATTAGTTTAAAATCAAACAAAATTATTCAAAATTGTTTGAATTTGACCCCAGTAAGAAGCCATCTTGTCTTTACTTTCTTCTACAATTACTGTTGTGGTGAGTACCTCCAATATTGCCACATGTTTATATACAACTTACAAGTCAAAAAGAGATCTGACAGCAGAAAAAGTTGAAATTCTGGGGGTGTCGGTTTCCAGATACGGGTATAGGAAGGCTCCAATTCTAAGTATCAAGGTGATCAGAGATTCTCATCGGTGAGATTACACTAGGACGAGCTGCCTGTGGCCACTGGGAATCCTACCAGATTCTAAACTTAGCACATCTAATTTTGCACATGGAGTGCTACCACTGCATGTCCCAGTACCTCACTTTTAAGTGTGCTGGCATAAATCAGCAGTCACTGCAGACCTAAAAGCTTCCCAATGGGGTAAAAGACATGCTGGAGCTCTCCCTACTACTTGGAGCAGAACCAAAAGGGAGTTCCAGATGGTAGGTTTTCAAATTGAGAACAGTCTGATTACCTCTACTATAAAGGCCAGTGCAGCCCAAATTGAGGACAGAGTTTTCATTTGCTACAACCTTCTGGGGCTCAGGACTGTGTGTCCACACTGCATCTTTACTGGCAACAAAATTCACACAGGTGCCAATCCTGCATGCCTGCCAGGCAGGCAAAGAGAAGAAACTAATGAAGCCACCTGCATCGACATTACAAGGGCAGTGCTCTGAATTGTGCCTTGGCATGTGACTTCAGCCTCTGAGCCATTAAATATTAAAACATTTTTTAATACACCAGTGGAGACCTTAAGTGTATAACATATGACGAATCTTCATCAAAAATAAGCCTTTATCACTAGTCACTAAATCACTAATGAATTCTACATATCTTTACTGAGTTTGACCACAGTAGATTTCACCTTCATATTTGTTTAAATTTGGCTGTTTCACATGTATTTTTCAATGCTGGATCATCTTAATAAAACTGAGACCAAACAAGTGAACAGTGATTCATGCAGGATTTGAAGGAAAAGAAAGGGAAAGGGAAAGGTTCTCCATGATTAAACTTGCAATAGGTTGTTATATTGGTTTCTTGAGATAATATACTGGCATCATGATGTATGGCAACCCTCCTCCCCCACAGCTATAATTATAGAAAGTAGACTCCTTTAATGGGTGCAATAAATTTTAGATTGAAAAGCCTTTCCAAATTTTCCTCTTTCAGTAGCAGTAGGGCATCCAAAAATCCATCAATTTTTATCTATAGTAATATTTTTAGCAGGCATGTCCAGGTCTGAAACCCCTGAAAAACCAGATCCTGGGGTAATGAAAATCAATACAGGCCTGTTGATATGATAACATTAGCCTGATAAGAATGTAAGTCTTACATTAAAGCAATAATTAGAGCTTGGCACACCTCTTATTTTTTGCTGAATTGAGAAATACCTTTCTGGATGCATTCAGGTAAATCCATCTGCAGATAGAAATGGATTTAGCTTTGTTTTAGTAAAGATGATTAATTTTTGGGGGGGGCTTGCCTTGTCGAAAAATTATAGATAATACTCTTCATACTCTTATCTCAACTGACTGGCCTGCCTCTTGTCTATTCTCCAGTTTAAAGAAGAGGAAGGAGAATTTCTGTGACAAGATTCTTTGGTAGCACCTCCAGAAAAAAAACTTTGCCTAACTTGATAGGATGGTCTGCAGGGACTGTAGGAAAAGTAACAGTATGTCTAGAAGATCTCACAATGCTAATTGTCCATTGCTAATTTTTCTCAAAGCAACCTCTTCAAATATTTGGTTGTGTTTGAAGAGTTTAAAAAAATCTGACTTTTTTTCTATCAGCAATAGTAACATCATAGTATTCAAAATTATGGTCAGCTCAATTGTAGAAATCATCAAATCTACTGTAATGATAACCCTAATATCAGTACAGAAATTCTTACAATGTGCTACCACATTTGTGTCACAGTAGACTTTCTTAGTAGGTGATGGAAATGTTTTGCTATTGGTGGGAAACTGTACAAACACGCACATGGAACACATATCTAAAATACATTTCAATAGCATTCAACTAGTGAAGTTACCTTGACAGCCCTTCTTGCATAAACACAATGAGTTGTGGTATTAAGTTTTTTTCCCCAAATTATCACAAGTGCAGTAGGACTTTGAATCAACTTTCTGTCTTTTATCACTCACTGATTTTACCTGGGCTGAATATGCTTTGAAAAAATTGTGATATGGGTGCAGTTTCAGTACATCTGTATCAGAATTTCAACTGCTCAGACCAACCTCATATATATATATATATATGTGTATATATATATATATATATATTCTGTTAGTCTCTTGAGAGATTCCTTGGTGCAAGTTCAGTCTTAGCTTGCATATGTTAGAAGTTAAAAGGATCTTACCCCTCATATTTTCAGTATTTGTAGGGCAAAAGGAAAGTGTAATGTAAGAAGGATAGTTACAGTACACTTACACTGTGGCTGCCAAAATACTTTGTTTTTAGGGCCCCTACCTGTGCATTGTCATAACCATGTTGGTACTACTGCTTGCTATTTGAAAACTACCTCAGTTGTGTGTGTGATCAAATAACATCTGTGGCTGTATTGTAGAATCTCTTAGTTCTAGATTTTTCAGACAATACTTGTGGCTGCTTTATAAGAGGCAGGGCAGGGGGTGGGTTTTGTTTCATAGCATTTTACCTGGAGTATTTGTTTTTCCTTGTCTTGAAAAGTTGTAGAGCTAGGGTTTCCCTTTAGATGTTGCCCTATAATACAGTTGGTCTAAGTTGTTTTTGGTTTACTAGTAGTGTTAGAAGAAAAGACAAATTATCATGGAGGTTGCTGTCTTGCTCTAAGAATGTCAAATATTTTCTTTTCTTGGCAGAAATTATATGAGAGCAAAATTGAGAGATTTTTCTCTGGAGTGAATGATGGAATAATTTCTTGATAAATACTGCTTAGTTTGATAAAATTTTTTGTTTTGAGATTTGGTGGTTTAGATAGATTAATTGGATTAGCTCTTAGAAGTTGTGACAACCTTCTACTACCTATTAATAAACCAAAAGCATTCTTATTAATATTTAATAGTACTTAAAATACACAGTCTCAGATTAAAAGATAAAAAATCTAGGAATTATGTCAATTAATTTGCTTAAATGGGGCTTGCAATTTCCATATTGCTTTTATAATCTTTCCGTATCTTATGATGAAGATACTGAACACTTCAAATCATTACAGTTCTGTCTTCATGCAAGTCGGGAAATAACTTGAAGTAACTGTGAAGTGTTTAAGAAGTATTTTAAAACTTCTTGCTTGTGTAATTTTGGAAATCTGTATTTGGATGCTATTTTTAAAGTAGGAAGAGTGGTGAGGAGACAGAAATGCTTCATATATTTTGACTTCATAGGATTTAATTTTTAAAAGGATTTAAATCAAAGGATTTAAATATTTACACTGGATGAGTAACTATACTAACAAAATACTGTTTTATAAGTAGAGCGGCTTATATAAAGGCATCTTCTATTTCCAGTTTTTTAGGCAGTAGCAAAATGACTTTTGATCACTACTGCTGCACATTCAACAGTAGGATTGAAACGTATATTTATTTAAAGTCTAATAAAAGTCATTTCAGTCACAAACTGATGGGTTTTTTTAAGTGTTTAGATTTTTAATGAAAAAAAATCTCTGGTAAAATACTACATGTGTTCTCCAGCATTACTGGCAAAATGTGAATAAAAATACATGTGAAAATAGTCTTCTCTTTGAAGACAGGAAACATGAGAAAATGCAATACACCATAGGCTTGAGAAGAAGGTTTGAACTTTTAAAATAGGGGCTCATAAATTAGCATGTTCTAGCTCATTCTTTAGTTTCTGAAAATTATTTGATTGGGATTAGTTTGTGTCAGGAATGTTTGCTCATAGATGACAAAATGAAAGAACAATGCAGAGGAACCACCCAAAGAGCAAGATCCTGACAACCAAAATCTTTGTTCTGTGGAAATACCTCTGTATTTGTTCATTTTTATGAGCAAGAAATATGAATTAAAATATCTACTACTGGCTGAAAGAGTCAAAGGGAGACACTCAAACTAATTAAATTTGACATGATGGGTGACAGGGAATCTTTCTAAGATTTGTCATATCACTTCAACAGATCTCAGTTTTCATCAAGAAAACTCTCTTCCTGATCAGCATGAGCTAAAACTGTGGATAGGTGTTATTTTGCCCAAGAGGTACAGCATCTTTGGTCTTTCTGTTCTTGCTTTGTGCCTTCTGGGATGAAGGTGATCCTGAAGACCTGGGAGCTCTTCCCTAGATGGGCAGCTGGTGCTGGGTTTGCCTGGAGGGCAAGTGTGGCCATTGTCACTGGTGCAAAGGGGCAGCGAGGGTGGATGATGTGGCACAGAAAGCCACTGAGGTGGGTACCTAGAAGATATCTCGGAAGCAGTGCAGCACAGGAGGAGTCCCACTTAGTTGCTGGTTTTATGTTAGAGGTTGAACTGCCAGTTTTATTTGTATAAAATTTCTCTTTAAGCCACTCTTTGAGCGTGCTATGCAGGAAAGCTGAGATAGACCCTGCTCAAAGCTCTGGTCAGCTCTGGGTGGTGTCAGCAGCATTTAAGAATTTGGCGTCCTGCTGCACCATCCTATGTTTATAACTGTCAGCCAGGGCTGGAGCACCCCTGGCATGTCCTGAGCCCTTGGACCTGCAAGCTGCTGCTCTGTGAAGGGCAGGAACTGCCTTCTGGTGGGGTCAAAATGTCAGCCTGGCTCCTGCTCCCTACTGTGCTGTGCCACAGCTGGCTGCAGCTCATCTTGGGTGGGAAGCAGGACCTGGGAAAGAAAACCACCAGCACTGGTTCACCTCCCTCCTTCATCTCTGCTGTAGTATCAGCGCAGCAGCAGCCACCACCTTCCTAGTACAAGAGTCTTCCTCTAAGGACTGGAAGGGGAAGGTCCTCTCTCCTTGGATTTTGAGTCTGGCTGCAAGCAGAGTCCCACTGGTTTCAATAATTTTGGTGGAACAGAGATCAGGATTTAACCTGGGGCTCAATTTACAGATAAATTAAAGGGTGAGCTTAGATTTTGTGTAAATTTTTCACAGTTTTTCAAGAGAGTTGGTGGAACTTAGGATGAATTCATGCCTTCAGGCTGAAAAGTTAATTGAAGATGCATAGATGGTTGCTCACAGTCCCAACAGGAAGTCCCTCAGTTATCTAGTAATCATCACAGCCAGTCTCTTCCAGACGGCGGCTCAAAGCAGGATTTTAACTTAAATGTACCAAGAACCCATCTTTCACTCCTGACTGATTAGTCATGCAATACTGCTGTTGCGGAATGTGCTTGCAGTGGAGTAGAAAAATTAAGCCAGGTAAAGCTCAATTCTTTCTTCCAGAGAAAGAATTAGTTTCTTCAGGGAGAAAAAAGAGTAACAATCAAAATATAGTAAGTCAGCAGTGTAATAAAAAAACCCAAAAACAAACAGTTAAGGCTGTGGTGAAAAATTTTTAAATTATTTTTACTTAATCATTTATTTTCAGATCCTTGTCACTGCTTAACATGAAAATTATTTCATGCTTTTTTGGTAGTGAGATTTTGTGCAAAGAAAATGCTCCAAGAGTGAGAGATTGACCCACTGTTCCCAGTTGGAGGAACCTGACTCCTGAAAAAGCTCTGTACTTACTGGATGTATTGATTATTAATTTCTGGTTTACACTTATTCTTGGTGAATATAATGTATCATCTAACCTGAAGAGCCTGTCTTATATGAGACTTCCTAATGTTATCAGAGGAAAAGAAATACCACTTCTTCCTGTCTGGCGGTAAAATTAAAAATCTATTATTAAAATAATTTGTTTCAAAGAGAACAAAATCTTCCAAAAATTGAATGTTTGAGGGGAGAAGAAAAACTTAAGATGTTAAAAAACTGGAGGAAAAATAATTTCATAATTTCATCTGAATTGTCACAGTAATTACTAAAATTTTTTGAAAAGGAATTAATTTATTATTTCATATTATGACATTCTGGTAGTAATCACATGTGTATCATAGAAATAATCTCTTTTTTAAAAAATTTTGGTTGGAATTATGTAGAGCTGGTTAAAATACTTTCCTTTTTCCAGTTTATATGTTTACAAGCTATGCATAAAAGTTATAATGAGATATTGGAAAGTGGGATAGTATAACAAAATATTTTAAAAGATTAATTAAGCCCCCAAGAATCTTAGTTTTTGAAATGGAATATTGAAATTAGTGTCGAAAACCAAGTTTTTCTTTAAAAATTTTCTCAGTAGAATTTTAAACAAAATTTAAAGCAAAATCTGGCATTAAAATATAAAACATTTAAATGAAAATATTTGAAAAATTTTGATTCCACTCTGCGAAAAGAATTTCTTGAAGACACTTACTGGCAGAAATGAAGTGTAATTTTCTTCCACTGGAGATGTGTGCTTTATTTACTGCTAAAGAAAAGCACCTTGCATGTAGATATAACATCTTGCTGTTACAATTTTCTTCTTCACCTTCTCTGGTCTTCCAGCTAAGAAGAACTAAGCATAGCTTCTTTTGAAGCCTCTTATGATTTACTGTAATCTGAATGCCAAATAATAAGACAGAAACATCTTCCCACAATAGAATATCATGCCAAAGAAGTACTAAGTGTAAACATTGAGCCTCACTGACAACAATCGCCATAGTATGTTGATCCATCTCTCTTTGACAAAAAGAATTACTTTGACTTTCATTTATTCAAGGATTTTTTTAATTTGGCTCTGTCTACTTGTGTCATGGCAGGCCCACATACAAGATTGTTTTGTTTTCTACATATTACTTTGTGCTCTAGGTGACAGGAGACCAGTAAGGAAGGGCAGCAGCAAGGAATAAGGTGTAAAAGAGATGACAGACTAAAGAGAAAACAAAAGAAGAACAAAGAAACTGCTAGTTTCACAAGTAGCCCACAAGTAGTATGTGTTGTTACACTTTTATAAAGCTAAAAATCTGTAAAGGCTGGCTGGGATGTTTGAGTTTGGACAAAGAAGCGTGTAAGAGAGGACTCCATGAAACTGCCTTGACCCCTCCTCTGGGTTTACTCCACAGGCAGTGGCTCACTCAGGATAGAACCACCTGCTCTGGTGGTGTTTTTTTGATTTTTTTTTTTTTTACCACTTCAGTGTGTTCATGGCACACATGCAGGGACAACAGGAAGCTTTAACAGTTTTCTGATGATTCTTGCAAAGAACCCCCAGCACAAATGTTCAGGAAGAAGGAATTTTTAGACTGTGTGGTGTTTTTTGAAAAGTTTTTATTTTTCTGTTAAATTTGCCTCTTCTTCCATATTTCGACACCAAATCACAGTAAGGGTGTCTAAGAGACAGCAGACAAAATGAAGGAATTACAAGGCCAGGATTTTAAGGAAAACGCTTACAAGGCATTAGGTGAGCCTTCGGCCATTTTTCACCAGTCCATGTTCCCTGAGATGTGGCTTCAGAAATTGTTTTGCAGGAAGCTGTTTCACTAGAAAGTTTGACAAACAAACCCCTCCTTCCCTGACCCCTCAAGTTCCTGTCAGGGGCTACTTTGACTTCCCTAAGCTCCCACTGCTGCCTCGACTGCCCACTGCCACCTGCTCAGCTGGACCAGAGCCCTAGTGATTGGCTGCAAAAGTTTAATAGGTAGTAAATGAGGCAGTTTGGACCATGAAATGTTTGTTTTGAGAGAAAGTGAATGAAAGATGAAACAAACTGCATCTTCTACATTGGTATGAACCAAGACATAACAGATTTTGTTCCAGTTTTTGCACATATTTTTATGTTTACTTATAATAATATGAATGTATGAGATATATACAAATCATTTAGATGTAAATGATGTAAATGTAATGTAAAAATTTATTCTTTAGAAAAGTGGTATTTACAGTTTTAAAGTGCTAGGGAACTTTGCTGGCTGAAGCCCTCAGGTTTTCTATATCCATGACCCTAACCCACAAGTACAGACACTGGTTTAAATTTAATTTTGTAGATTGCTGGTATGATTTGGCTTTCTAAGGAACCATTTTCAAGCTCCTTTCTGCAACTCTGAGAAAGGGAAATTCAAAGATAAAATTGTAATGACCCTTAAGAAAGTAGAGTGCAGAGCAGTGAAATCAGTTATGATGGAAGTGTGTAGTATGGGCTTCTGGTGGAGCACGATACTGTTGGTCATATGTATATGTGTGTGTCAATATTTATGCTTCAAGACAAAAATCTTTCAGGAAATATTTAGTTCATATCAGAATAACCTGGAAGATATGTCAGAATATGTCTTCGAAGTTAAACCACCAAAATTTCAAGCTGTGACAAATGATCCTTTCTAGTAGTGATGTTGTTCCTTTTACTAATTGAAAGCATACTTAGAAGACAGAGATCATCCAAATAAAATAATTAAAATACATGAAGAACTGGTTACACTTCATTACATATGATTTTGGGATGTTGCAGAGTCAGTAGTCAGCACATTAAACATTATGATCTTCAAATGTGTGTGCAGCACTGAGTACAAACTGTGGAGGGGGCAGACCAAGTGTAAAATAACCATATCCAGGCAGATCCTGAAAGTGCTAAGAGTTGTTTTTCCTCCCAGAAAGGAGGCTTAGTCAATAATTAAAATAAGCAATCCATATTTGACTGAAGACAAAAAGAGCTAAAGGCATCTGTTTTTCTTTTTCACTTGGCTTTGATTTGGCAGTCAAATTTAAGCATAAATGGAAGCATAAACATGCTGTCTTTGAGAGCTGCTTTTACCACGAAGGCAATTGACATGGAAATCTGGAACATAAATTTAGCCTAAAAATGTCATTGCACAAAGATTACTGTTACATTTCCCTCTGCAGCCAGAAAAAATGTGGAAAAGATAACTTGTTTCAGAATGAACTATAAATCCAGAAGAAACTGGCACAAATTATTGTAGTCTGATCATAAAAAGCTTGCACCTTAAATTGGTGTATAACATTGTTAACTAATGCAGGCATAATCTTTATTATTTTGAAGATACTGAAAATAGATCATAGGTAAATTTAATGGCACACAGAATGTCCAAGGAAAAAGTGCAAGCATGGATCTTCAGGAGTTTGCAAACTTGCTTTGCTAAATTTACATCTCTTTTCACTTGTGACTTGAGCCCTTTTGTAGAAAATTCTGTTAGTTCAGAATCTCCCCTTGCTTGTTGTAGGCTACCATTTTATACCACATCTCTTCAACTGATGTATGTGCAGAAGCTATAAAGGCAGTGGCAGGATAGACTCTGTGTGTGAGTGCTTGATGTGATGTGCAGTCCACTCCTGTCACTAGGATGTAATTTGCAGAGATTTCTGCAGGATTTCTGCATGCTGTGCCATCAAGAGAGCCAGGCTCTTATATTGTGTGTGTGTGTGTTCTCTCTCGAATGGCAGTAAGTTCCTAGGTATGGCCTGGTGTGAAGGAGATAAGCAGTAGACTGTTAGTTTAAAAATAAATAACTTACTATTACCAATTCCCTGCTAACTCTTTAATTCTCTCCCGGTTAGCTCTAATTCTCTAGAAGCAGCAGCCTGGGAATTTGAAGTTGTTCTTCCAACTCAGTGGAATGAGCTTAGTTCTTCACAGCACGAGCTTATGTGAAAGAAAAAATTACTTGCTTAGCACTTTAATTGATTCAATGTCTTGGTTTTTTTCTTGCTTTGGAATTAAAATGTATTTAAACTCCCCAAATCATTTGGAAAATACTGTGCATTGTAAGCATATATTTTTCTAAGCTTTCTGTTACTGGCCATCTTCTGATCAAAGAAGAGGACAGTAGGTAATATTTTAGTAATTACTTGGTACTAAATAATTGAAGGAATTACTGATTTGAGACTAGATCCCTGTATTAACGATCTACATAATGGATACTAGCTTACAATGATACTGCATAAGCTATTTGAAATAAGGCCACAACAAGTTGGTCTAAAAACATTTAGAGGTTATGAACTGACCTATAGCAAACTTAACTTAGAGTCAGTCACTCCTGTTCCTTGATAGAACTTCTCTTTATTCTCTACTTTTAGCTGTTTCTGGTGTGTACTTTAACTTTGGTTATATTCTTTAGACTTGAAGAGCAAGTTCCTGCATTGGATGTCAATGAATTAATCCACAGCCCAGTATAAGAATTTATACTAGTAATTGTATTTTCTTTCTGTATTTAATTGAAAGTATTTTTTTTTTTTGCACTGATGTTAGGGAATTTTAATTTTATTTGATACACTTTCATATGTAAAATAGTGTACAGGTGCAGATATAGCTGTCTGGAGTAACAGCTGTGAGAGGCAGAAACTCAAATGTGAAATCACAGCAATGATTTTTCTGAAAGTATTGTCTTAAGTCTTCAACATAAGAGAACACTTTAAAACTTGTATCATTAGTTAGCATTAGAAATGGTTTTGTTCAGAACAGAACAATGAAAGTAGGTTAAATTAACAGTCATATCTCTCAAATGTTTCTCTTCAAAGCCTCAGTGAGTTCTGTGTTCTCTAAGCTGAGGAATAAATTGTCTCCCCATCTCAACTTGTAGTTGACATCATTTGATGGGTCACATCTCACACCTGGAAAGCACAACTTTGTAGCAGTCATCTGTCAGTCCATCTTGAAATACTTAGAGAAAAAATAAACTTTATTGTTTAGTGAATTGCCTGTGTCCTTGGATAGTGTGGTCGTTTTTGATTTGGCTTTTTTTTTTTTTTTTGGTGTTGTGTTTTGTTTTGTTTTCCCTGAGGAAGTAAGAGTGTTTAGAAGTCATTTTGATTATCCCTTCTACCATTAGGATGCTGCTAGACAAGAAAAGCATTTCAGCTTGACTTCTATCTTATGTGTAGTGTCTTTTGAAAGACACAAGTGTAAAGAAAAGAAAAAAGACATTTTGTGCTTTCCATATCCATTTTTTTTATATTAAATATTAACCTTTCTGATTCTCTGAAAGATTCTCTGATGTCTTGGATTAACATAAGAATAGGTTTTCAGAACTCACAATGAAGATAATGTAGTTCATATGGTCACTTCATTATTCATTGTGTTCTAACATCTCATCAAATGAGGTCTGGGCTTTTTCCCAGTTTTCCTTGTTGCTCTCTACCTAGAACACATTTTTCCCCATAGGACAGTCACTTTCCATTGTGTTTGTCTGCTATTGTCTTCAATTTACAATTGACTGCAAAGATTATTTTTTATATACTTCTATGAAGGACACCATATAAACATAATTTGTGTTGAATTACATAATAAAAAACCTATTAGTGTGAATACCTTCTTTCAAGGTTGTCATAATGTGTCCTTTTGAAGAAGTAGCTAGTTCAGTACCATGTTAACTGTGATAATTTAAAATGTAATATACCTGAACTGGTTTCTTTTTGCATGTAATGTAATGGGGTATTCTGAACTTTGTATCAAGGTCATTTTTGCACAATACCAATAACTAACACTACTGCTGTGAGACAGCCTAATAAATCATCAGTTATGTTGGCTTTAACCTAACTTGATGGCTAATTTTCTTGAAGAATATTCTTACAGCTGCTAAACTTCATTACTTATGAAAATACTGAAGATCATTCCACTGTCTTTTGGTATGCTGTCTGTTTTTCCGCCATTACCTGTTGCACTGCTGCTCTGTATTCCAAAGTGGTGGAGGTGGAAACCCATCTCAAGTATCACTGAACCCAGTCCTGCTCCTGTGATACTCCTGCCTGGTATGTAGAGACTGAGCTACCTAAGGCTGGGTCAGTGACATTGATGTCATTTTTGTTTCTATCTGAAAACAGTGCTTTTCCCCTTAAAAAGCAAGCCACTGTGACTGCCTACATCAGCAGCAAATAGAATTAAGCTAAATAGTTACTAGGTCCAAGTCTGGTTTCCTAAGGAGGCAAGGCACATAAAGATATTTGGTCTATCCAGGTGGAAGTTTTTTAGGCAAATTATGGAAACCCAAACATAGTTGCAGTCTTTCTTCACAGAGCAGCTTGTTTACCATGAATGGGCACATTATAAGTACATCAAAAACAGGCCTGCAGCCTATTTTAGGTGCTACTCCTACACATAATCAGATTCACACAGGGCAATGCAATTATATGTCCAAAAAAGATTAGTATAATAAGAAAAATAATAGAACAATCTTTTTGTAAACCCCAAGTCAAGAATAGGTGCCTTTAATGATATTCTGCACTTTGCTTTTCATCTGCGATGTTAGAAGCACTTGATGTAATTTAATCTTACACTGTTCTACAGGTGACAAAACAGACTTGAGACTATCCTGACATGATCAAATAACTTGGCTTCTTGCTTTGCCATGTTCTGTTTAAAATGAAAAGCACACTGTCTCCCTCATATCATTTGTAACCCTCCATTATTTGGTGTACATTCCTCACTCAGCAATCAAGTTCCTCTTAAACACATGTATTTGCCGTTCTGTAGCTCTTTAGAGGTGTTTGGAACTGAAAACATGCCCTGGTGTGGTGCTTATCCCCTCATGCACCCAGGCTTCCCGTGTAAAAAGATGAGTATGCAGAATGGAGATTAATGTTATTTTTGTGTTGTGTACTGTGAGGATTGACCTCCAGAAAATGGTCTCCTTGGCTTGTTTACTTCTGTGTATATAGATATTTGCACAGATTCTTAGAATTTTAGAACAGGAAATTTGCATGAAATTCAATCAATCCTCAACCTTCTCTTGAAATCTGAATTTACAGAACTTCTAGCTTTGCAGCAGCTTGCATACCAACACAGTGCTCCAAATAATTTATTCCAGCTGCCTAAGAAATCATCAAGTGGGGTTTTTTTCTGGATTTTAAATATCAAAGCTTCTCTTACTGTAGTCTAAATAATTCCGAAAGCATTTTTTACAGATTTTCATGTATCTGCAGATGAAATATGTCAGTAGAATAAATAATTTCTTGAATGCATAGTTGCAAATGGAAAAATGGGTAAAATCCACAATTTTTTGTAAATCGTTTTAAATCCAGGAGAATCAAACAAAAGAAATTGTATTATTCTGAACCTTCTTGAAGAAAAAAGGAAACAGAGCAGTGATGGCTAAATGGCAGCAAGGTGAGAAGTATCCTTTCTTGGAGCAGGTAGAAGAGTCCATGAATGATCTAGAATGTTCCCTACACCTCCAAAGTGATACAAACAGTTATGATTGATATAAATGACATGGTATCAACACTTCCTCTCAAGCAGTGGATTACTGAAAGCAGCCGTGACTTGTGGCTGTTCCCATCTTTTCCCAACTGAAAATGCATTGTGCTCTGTGTCTCAAAACTCAATCTAAGTGAATTCCAACAAAGGCACCTCCTGCAGACTTTGGCTAACAACCCAGTGTTTGGCACCAACACCTCCACATGAATTCCTAGAAGGTCTTGGAATATTCATGCTGTAAGGAATGTGAGCATATTATTGTCTTCAGACTAGCAAATCACCTTCCTTAAGCATCATAATGATTCGGTGACCATGAAGATTTTCTCATCTGTTTTATGCAATATTTTGTTGTTCTGATATTGTTGAAGAGTCTAAAACTTCCAAAACAACTGAAGTAGGAAATCTGAGCACAACTCATTCAATCTGGATTTCTTTTTCCTTGCTGCAGTTAGTTCCTTCTGCATCTGTGGTGCTGTGAAGAAACATCTTGCATCACATTATCAGTTTTGCTACAAAGTTGTCTATTTGACAAGATGAAAAAAAAAAGTGTTGTAGCCCTTTGAGAAACCTGCATCCTGTTTTGTAAGCAGCACCAACCCTGTGTTGCCATTGCTTTCATTGCTGATGTTACCTTTTGGACAGCAGTTGGACCGATTGTGATATATCAGTTCAGTAACCAAGACTTTTTTGAGGGAACGTGGTGCAGAATACTTCCAGCTTCATGATCACCACACTAGCCATCAGGAAAAGAAGAAAGCCAAACTAATAGCTCAGGAAAGCAGAAGAAGCTTTGGGAACTATTTCCTGGAACCTGCTTACCACCTTTGGGTTTTCCTACAGCAGTTGTACTCAGTGAGAAATTTAAAAGCTGGAAATAGATTGTGCTCATGCTGAGTGACCAGAACTCCTGCTGCCCTGCATGCTGTCAAAAGACAATAATTGTGCATTTTTAAAACCACCCAAAACTCAAATATATTTTTAGAAATATTATGCCAGGTCTTTCTTTTTTTTAATTATAATTCGATTTTATTTTTAGTTACTCTGGACAGAGTAAGCATTTCACAGATCATTTGCATTGGAAATTTTTATGCAGATGGGCAACTGTTTTAAGTTTTATAAGGAAAACAGTTTTATCAAATGATTAAAATTCCTATGCCCAATGAGGTCTGTGCTTTTTTGTAGTAAATTTATGAATTGATGTGGACAAACTGACATGTACCTAATTTCTGCTAAAGATGGTGAAGGCTGATTAGAAACAAATCTATGCTCAGATATTAGTGGCTCTGCCTATTTCTGCACCTCTTTGCCAGCTACTGTGAAACAGCAGCAAAAAGGACAGGGAGCTGCCACTGCACCTGCTGTGCAGCACATTGCACTTTCTGAGATGGAAAGACTTCCTGGTGATTCATTCACAGCATTTTGAGAAAGTGGCTGAGAATGTGGTGTTGTTTAAATGTTGGAAGCGCATCTTGTCTTTTACAACAAGGCAATTTTTTTGGTCTGGCTCTTTAGAGTCCTCACTGACACATAGAAAATTTGGACTGTTATCTAATTATGAACAGATGATGTTATTATATTCATTTAATGAAACTGGAAATGTAGAAGATATTTTTGATTATGGGTTCAGGAAAAATGAAGTCTTCTTGCACTGAATGTCTATGCACAAACTGAATTAAGAGGTCAGTTATCACCTCTGTACTGTCCTACATGGAATTGCCTCCTAATAATATTTACTGAACCTATTATTAATAGAATATCTAATTGAGATTTTAGATTACCCTTCATTATATAGAAATAAAAGACTGGCAAGTTTACAATGACCATTCAAAATTATTTGGAAGTGTTAAAACAAGAAACTGTCATTTTATCTTAGACTACCTTATGCATAACACAGGATATAGACATTTCATCTGATAATTGCTGCATTAAATATAGAAAATAGAGGCTATTCTTCACATAAATACCTCATTCTTTTATTGAAAAAAATATGGAAAGGGATTAGTTGTGTTACCCTTCCTGTTGTTGCTCTGAATTCCTTTCAACTTCCTGCTCATTCAGCACCTCTTACTACTGTCTTAATTAATTCTCTGTGATTGTCAATTCTTTTTTCCATGTGGAATGATATGTAAGGCTTTAACCTAACTATCCTGCTAATACTGGTAATAATACTAAAAACTAATAATACTAATAACTTTGTAGTTGACTGGTTTAGTCTGTGGGTATGCTTATGTTCTTAAAAATGCATTTAATGAATGAAAAATATTCAGACAATGACATCCAGAAAGCAGGAGTTTTCAGAGAGGTTTTATGTGTTTTCTCACTTAAAGATGTGAAGCTTAATATATAACATGCTTTTTACATATGTCATGATTTTACTTTCTTTTCAAGTGATAGATTTGTCCAGGAGTAAATCACAAAAGGGCTATCAAAAGAGATATTGCTACATTCACTTTGTCGCTGCTGAGATTTTACATAGTTCTGTATTTTGTGGCTTTTTCACTTTTTTGTCTTTTACTTTGTGTGATCGTTTTACATGTTTGACTTCAAGCTCAGTAGAAGTACCATGTCCTGAAGCATAGTTAATCTGCATGTTCATTCATACACTGATTTACAAAGACCTTGTAATTTCTTATTTGCTGTTGCACTTTCTGCAAGCATACTCCCAACTGTATTTGCATAGCACTGGTATTGAGCATCCTAGGAAGAGTTGTCTTTCCTTGTCCCTTTGCCCTATATTGTGGGACAGCATGCATCACCTAAGAGGCACATTGGTAAATAAAGTGTTAACATTTTTAATGTTTTAGACCTCTTCAGGTGAAACTTGCTGTGGGTGTTTCATAAACATTCTTGTAAATGCTGTGTAACAGCTCCACTGTGATAATTGCTTCATTTTTCCCTTCCTGAATTTAAAGAGTGAAGAAAATTCCACTGAGCTAAATATTTGGGAAAATGGCTGCTTTCATTGTGATCTCTTCTGAATGTCTCAAATCTGCAATTGGTTTTATAGAACTAAGGAAGGAAACTCCACTGAGAGCCATGCAGCATATGCATGGTGCCAGAAACTTGACAAATGATGATGCTTGATGTTGGTATTTGTCAGGTGACATGAAGTAGTACTGGAAAAAACATAAATATGGAAAAAGTATATGAGACCA
The DNA here is from genome assembly GCA_026261815.1 of Monarcha castaneiventris obscurior. Classification (NCBI taxonomy): domain Eukaryota; kingdom Metazoa; phylum Chordata; class Aves; order Passeriformes; family Monarchidae; genus Monarcha; species Monarcha castaneiventris. The sequence goes on along the minus strand of JAMPIT010000230.1, from coordinate 48,301,213 downwards.
TCATTTACCCCAGTTTTTTAAAAAGAAAATATGGAAATTATTTGAAATAGCATCTGTTAGTAATACCAGATATCAGAGATGAGTGAGTTCTGCTTACATAGCACATGCATGAGACACATGCTTACAGAAAGGCCTCTCTCTCAGTTATGAGATTAAAAATTTACTAAGATTAATTTTCAGTCTGCATCAATCTTTTATCAGCACCCAAATTAATTCAAAATTTTATTGTTTCCTAACACAGCAAATATGTTACAGTATTGGAAATACTTACAAAGTGTAGGAATTGCAGTCCATTGAAAGGGAAGATGAATTGAATTTCTAAGTCAGTTTGGCCCTTTAGTCCAATTTTTTGTGATCCCTTATAAATGCTAATGCAAAGCTTCATCCAAACTTAAGCAAAATAAGGCTTTTATTTCACTAATTTATCAGACCTTTTATTGTGGTTTCTTTTGTAAGTCTGGCAGGCCACCAAAGATCTAATATGTGTGTGTATTTATATGTATTGTCTGATATCCAAGATGACAACTGCATGAGAGAAAAAGAACAGAATGGGATAAGCAACATTTCTGCCACCTCCACCAGTTGTGAAAGGCAATTTATAGGCACTTTTCTTGCTTAGTGAAGAAAAAAGAATTGTCAGACAACATCACTTCCTACAAGCATCATCCTACTGAACCAAAAAGGTGAAGAGTCATCGTGACAGTCTTTATCAGGCTTGCTCAAATACTTAGATTCAGTCACAACAGGAAGTTTGGAAATTGTTTTTTTCCACAAATTGCCTAAGACAGTGCAGCTTTCATTAATCAAGCTGAATCAGAATCAATTTCATTCATTTTTTGGGTTAGCCACTTGATGCTTGTATCTCCACAACATCTAAAAACAAACTAGGAATATTTCTTACATTTTGTCTTATATCCAAAATGGTCGTATACTCTGTTAATCATCCATGCTTTGCGTTGAAGTAAACAGAAACACACAGAGGTATTAAAGCCAGATTTGCAAGAACACAGATTTAATTCTGAGCACCCTTGTTTTTTTATTAGTATGATGAGATTATTCATTCCTAGATTTTCTTATTTTATTTTGTTTTAATTGTTTTAGTGTATTATAGTGGGCCTTAGGAAGCAAGACAGTAGAGACTGAGAGGGGCCAAAGGGGATAATAGTTTTATAGTAAGAGAAGGTTTTAGCTTTTTGACTCCTTTCTTTATAGTCCAACAGAGATTTTTTCTGACTAAATCAGGGATTAGAAGTAAATCATAAATACTAAGATGTTTGTACAAGAAGAACTTAGGAAAATGATGTGATTCGACAGCTGAGGGAGTAGTAGAAACTCTGCAGGGTCCTGAGGTTATGACAAGTCAATACAGAATTTACATAGGTCAGGATCCCCTTTCAAAGGCTGTTATAAACAGTTTATTCACTTATTTATTAATTTATTTACTTGCATGTTTCTTTTTCTTGCAAGCACTAATAAGCACTAATAATAATAATAAGTAATATTTGGTCTAAAAACTAAAAAGCTGTTTGGTTCCCAGGGCGCCATTGGCATTTTTTCCAAATATTGGAATTACATTCCAGTCTGCCAAAGAAATTTTGGTTGATAATTGAAAAACTACAAAGGGAATTGTGCCCAAGAGGGAGAAATTCCTGTGACTGCATCCTAAGATACACAGCAGTGTGCAGCAGCAATCCAGACAGGGGATAAAATTCAAGTAAGGAGGACAGTCAGAGCTAAGATAGCCAGAAATGCTGGATGTTTGACTGGCAGAAGAATTTTGTTTGGAAAACCTTGCAAGAATTAAGCTGTTTAGTTCTCTTCCTGGGAGCACTTACTCTTTTATTTTAATTCATCCACATTACACTGGGTATTCCATTTAAATCCAAAGTAGTTCACACAGGTATTTAATATGATTGCACTTATACAGTAACAGAACTGATATGCAATGGAATGAATGCTTTTAGAAAAAACATTTTTTATTTCTTCATTGTAATCATAAGGGCAGGTGTTTTTAACTTTTACCATAAGATATCTTCAGTCAAGTTGTTTTTATTTTTTCTTCTCTCTGTTACTGGAGTTGAAATTCCTGAATTCCGGATATAACACCTAGAAAAATTTCTGAAACACATATCACATTGTATGTATTAAATACATCTAATTTTTTCAGGTGATGTTTCCGAGCAATAGAAAATGCTCCTTTCCTATTTTTTTCTTTGTGTTCTTCTGTGTTTGAATATTTTTATTCTATGTATATTAAGCCAGTGTTCTATATCAGGAAGTCTGAATTCTGGCATGATAGGTTACTAATAGTAAATCTAAATGAAGTCAGAGGGACTGGTTCAGAAAGATAGTATTAATTGTAAGAGTATCAGAATGGTATAACTAATAGCCTTCTTGTATGCACTTCCAGTCTTTATACTGATTGCTTATACCCCATAGAGTAGTGCAGAGAAAGCAAAGAATCTAACCTTCCCCTTTGTCATTTGAAAAACTGTTATGATGATGTCTACTCATTTGTCAGGGAAAACAGAGCAGGATGGCATCTGTGTTCTGGTCTCAGATGCTGAGCCTTAGTTCAGAAAGTTAATTCTACATTTTATTTTCAAGTTAGATGTATCCTTGCAAGGAAGAGAATAGAGGGAAGATAGAATTCTCCATCCTGATATCCATGAGATCCAAATCAGCTAGAAGTTTTGAGTGAAAGGAAGGAGATTATGTCAAATGAGACTGAAGGGGATACAGAGTGGTCAAAATCCAGTCTCATCTCAGCACCATTTTATTTAGAGACCAGATCACTGTATTTGTTTGCATGGATGCACATTGCTCTACAGGCATGGAATAGAAGCATAAGCTCTCATCTGTGACCATTTGTACTTCCAAATCAAGTAGATTTAACTTTTCAAAACAGAGAAAAATTAATGAAAACAATAGTATATATTACTATTGAGTGAGAAAAAAAAAATATTGGAAGATAGATACAAGTAGAAGTGGAGGATAAAGTAATAATGCTGTTCTGTAAAGGTGCCCAATTTATTTATTTATTTATTTTAGTAAAATCTCTGTTACCATGAAATGAAGAAATGTAGACTGCTCTGTTTGGTTCTGCTTCTTCCCAATCGTGTACAAAGTTTGTACAGTGACAGGGTGATGCTCAGAGTAGGTGGGATGATAGCGAAGCTGCTGCCCTCAGCACTGAGGAATCCAGTTAAGTTAGGAGTGTTTAAATTTGCTCTGATACAGCTGTGTCTGCCAAAATAAGCATTACTTAGCTTTGTTTTTATCACTGAGCTTGACCCAATCTGTTTTGAAAACACTGTCAAGATTTGGCTCGTGAAGGCGCAGGGAATTTGATGAGAGAAGCAAGGATAGCACAAAGTACAGAAGTCATAAGTGTTAGTACTGTGCATTAATCCAAATTTCTCTTAATTTCTCTTAAAGCTAGCATGTCAAATTGGACATATGTTTAAAGAACTTAAGTTCAAATAGTTAAATTATTTTTAAATGTACTGAACAGCAGAGATGAAAGAGATCAGAATGAGGCCTGTAAACCTCCCAAGCCCACTTGAGGATTTGTTTCTATGAACCTCATGCTGGCACCTACCCACATTTATACAATTCATCCATTTCTTCATGAAAATATGAAGAAACCTTTCAGGTAGTTTCTCCACATCAGTCATCTTCCTAGCTACAGTGAAGATATGTCTCAAGTATCTACTGTATGTACATGTACCTGCCCAAGAAGATAAAACTCATCGATGACTTTGGGTAGTGAATTCACTCTGATGCTGATAATACTGGCTGGAATATGTGAAACATCACCTCTTCACATCTGCCAAACTCCAACACCTTCCTTCCCTCCAAAAACCAAGCAAACGCAATTCATGCGTCAGCATTTTGTTTTGCTTTGTTTTTTTCTTTTGATCACTAAAATTTTATCTTCATGGGTATTTCATAATCAGATTGGATAAACTGTAATTTTTGTCCTAATTCCTCATATTGGTCTCTTGGATTATATTGAAAACAGTTTTGAAACAAGAAACTTCAATGATAATATCTGGACCTGAAGTGGAAGAGCTTTGGGTTTGGGCATAATGGGAGAGGAGAAGCGGGGGAAACATTTGGGATTGTTTTGTTGGGATTTTTTTATTCCCATGAGTTTATCAAATGGAGAGGTTTCCTTGTGACTGAGGTTACCAGTTGGAGTTAAATTCCTTCTGTTTATATTTGGAGACTGTTAAGGTATGAAGTTAGTTACAGTCTGTTAGCTTATTTGGCTTTGTAGTCGTAAAGTGGATTTTTTTCCCTTGATTCATTCTTTTCATATGAATGCCAACCTGCAAAAAATTGGGCGTAGTCAACACAGACTGTCATTAACTCAATGAATAGAAAGTTGTTTTTCTGAGACATAAGCATCCACATTCTCTGCTGTTTCTTGTCCTGTTCAACAGAGTGCACCAGGAGTGCAGGACAGCAACAACGCAGTGGTGGGTGCCCACTACTCTGTTACTGTGCCGTCTCCCAACACTGCAGCCCGTGTTAAGTGCTGTGAAAAAAAAATTAATAAAAAAGAAATTACACCAGCTTCAAGACTTGCTAGAGCTTGACTTTTTGCTCTTTCTGATAACAGGTGGGAAAATATGACAGCTTCTTCACAGGAGTTTTAATGATTTCACTGCAGTGGAGAAAAATAGTTTTCAACAGTCAATGGGGGTGTTTATTTAAAATATCCCAAACTGTCACTTATTCAGCCACATAGCAAGGTTGTTGAGGATGAATTGACAGAGCTGTGAATCAAGATTTCCTGCCCACATGCTTTCCTCTCTTGTCAGCCTTGTCAAATTTCTCTTGCTGAAATCAAGGAACGTTCAGTTCCTTTAAAGAAGTGATCCATTCTCTGTGAGCACAGTTCTTTTTTTCTTCCTGCCTCATAAATATTTAAAAAGCATTAATCTTGTTTGTTACCTGACTGATAAGCACTGGGCAAAAAATCTGTCAAGGCAATTTCATTACTGAAATTAGATCAGAGCTTTTTGAGTGTTGTTACAGTTACTGGGTAGAATTTTAAAATATACCCAAATGACTTTGGAACAGATTCACCATTTCCACTCTTTAGTAGCACTGTTATTCATACATTACACAGAGTTGATGCAATTAAAATTTACACTTCTTTTGTGATATATTCCAATAGCAGTTATTTATGTTGCAGAATGATGCATGAAATTTGACTCCAAGACATCCTGTCGCAGTTTGGGATATTGTACTCTGAGGCAATGAAGTACAGATCCTGTCATCTTTACTTAATCCTGTAAATAAAATGCTTAACATGAATGTAATTACAAAAGAGATCAGTATGTGGTCTATGCAATAATTTGGCTTTTGTATGTTTGCTGCCATTATTGTGATGGATTATTTTTTTTATTTTTTTCCCTAATGAGCTATTCATTTTCGATAGTGAATACTATGTAATCAGATAATCCCAGAAGGAAACTGGAACCTGTTCAGTAGCAAAGTTTATTTGGTCTGTAGGAATTAGGAAATCAGGGGTCTTCAGTGACTCTCTTAAACTTCTAATGTTGGTTGTTGATGATACTACATTTTTAGTTTCTGTAATGGCTATTAGGAGTCATGGTTTAAACCCTGCTGACAAAGCAGTACCATACAACTGCTCACACACCCACACCCAAATCCACCAAGCAGGATGAGGAGGAGAATCAGTTAAAGGTAAAACTAGTGGGTTGAGATAAGAATAGTTTAATGATTGAAACAAAGATAATAATTATAATAACAATAACAATAGTAATGACAATAATGATAACAACAACGACAGCAATAATAATAATAATTAATAGTAATAATAAATAATAATAATAATAGAAGGGAGGTAACAGAGGGAAAGGAATAAAGCTCAAGAGAAACAAGTGCTGCACAAGACCCTTGCTCACGATCCACTGACCGGTGCTCAGCCTGTCCATGAGCAGTGATTGGTGACTTGTGGCCAACTGCCCCCAGTTTATACACTCTTTTCCAGATTCTTTAGCTTTGTGGCCTTTTGGAAGAGTCCATTTCAGATTTTTACCCTGACAGCTTCTTATGAGTGTCTCTTATATTCTTCAGACACAAGACTCTAAGAAACAGGAGTAATGCCCTTTAAACAATTAATTGAATGATTACAACTTTTTTCCTTAACTCTTCCCACATCCTCTGCATCATGTTCTGTATAATAGGTGTTACTGCAGACTTCTCTACTTCACAGTGTACCCTCTGTGAAGTAGATTTCCAGTTTTCACAATTGCAGAACTGGGTGTTTCAGTTCCAGGAGTACAGAATGCACCAGGCTGACAGAGGGGGGAAAGTGAACTGCAGGAACAGAAGGGAGAGGGCAAAACAGCTGAGATAAGTGGAAGTAGACTATGGGATAAATGAGGAAACAATGAGTTTTACATTTTACATCCTCACAGAAACTGTCTATTGTCATCTTGGAGTGCACTGTCTCCTTCACCTTCAAACCATGAGAATTTCTAATCTTAGAAAATTTATAGAAGACTAAGTAGGTAGTGGTTAAGAGGGAAAAATTGTATATAAATATTTGAAGTTTTATTGAAAGAATCAGATAAGAAGGTGACCAGAATGAAAAAAAAAGAGCATGAGTGTAGTGGAAGGGCAGTCGGAAAGAAATATTCCCTCTTGGGAATATTTGTGGAGTCTATTTAAAAATAAAAACTTGATCAGAGAGAAAACAGTTTTGGAGCCGCTGCCAAATGTTTTCATACATTCATGAATTCTTCCAGACTTGAAAGAGATGTTCTCTGTGAAGACTAGAGCATTAAATTACTCAGGTCAGCCTATGCTATCCAGAAGTGGGAGGCTAAAATTCCCCTTACACATGTGCTTTTCTCTGTACCAGCAAGACAACTTGCCGTTTCTAATCCTAAGAATTAGGAGTTTATCAGTCTTCATTGGCTTGACGTCTGCATATGTAAATTCATGTTTTTGGTTTTTTTTTTTAAATCATGAGCTGTGCTGAACTGTTTCATTTCATTTGTCAGAATCCCCCATCTCTCCTGGAAAAATAGGCTGTTGAAACTGAAATGCAGTAGCTCCCCATTCTAAGTAGTCTGATAAATAACATGACAGCATGCCAGAGTGACATTCCCAGTCTATTGCATTTGATTTAATAACTTTTAAACTTTGTTATAACAAGTTTGGCTGGGAAAATTTGGAACTACAGATGTGCATCTCCACAACTCAAATAGTATGGCTTCCTTCCAGCATGGCCTGTTTTCTTCATCGTGAAGAAAATCTGAAGGAGAGAAACTTGAACTGTTGCATTGCAGCAGGAGTCAGGTACCGAGTGCACGATCAATGGTTTGGGCTGGCAGTGATCCACTGTAGCGACAGAAGGCGTCTGTAATAAAATCCAGTCTGGGATACTAAAGCAGATGATGAAGGTATGAGTGAAACCATCCCTTAGTGGCTGAGGGCGCCGTCCCTCTTAAAATATTGCAGAACCAATCCTTTTGCAGTTTGTTGTAGTGGGGATAGTCAGTTGTCAAGCCTTGTCCTTTATCTGCTCGTGAGTTAGGCATATTTTGTATAACATAACCTTTGGAAATAAGCTCTGCTTTCTTCTCTAACAGTGCTATTTTCTGCCATCTTCTGACAACAGTAACAACTTCCCAAGGGCAGGTTGCTAGATAAATCTGAAGAAAAATATAAATATGAGCTTCCGAAATAAGCATGTATTTGAGTTTTAGCATTAAAAACCACACATATCAGATGCACACTTATGATCTCTGCCTGCCTGCCTTCATATTACTTCTACTCCTTTGGCTACAGGCCCTGAAAAGTAATTGCTGATAAGAAATGTTATTCAGGACAGATAGAAATGTTAATGATTATGTCTGTGCTACACCTGAGATCATGTAATAACCCATGTCTTACAAGGGCTAATTATATAATTAGGCTGCAATATGGATGAAGTACAGCAATCATAAAGCGCAAGCTAAAGGAAGGAATTTTGATGTATATATTTTTGATAGATATTATTCTCTTAGCTACTATTTCAGCATCTAAATTTGCTAACAAGGAGAAATGCAGGATGCCTTTTCAATGCGTGTTCTGACAATGAATATTTTTTCAATTATTTTCCTGCCTAATCTCCTAAACTATCTATTTTTTGATTTCCTTTACATATTTACAGTAACTGGCCCAAACAGAAGACAACTTTCATGTCATAAAGCCAAACAAAATCTTTATAATTATGAATGAAAAATCTGGTTTTCTCACACATCTGTATTCTGCACACAACGACCAAGAATTTGGCGAAATAATTTCTTAGGTTTCTAGAAGAGCTTTTAAATTGCTGACTGCTAAAACCTATAGAGGAGAAAAAAATGCATAATATCTATCTTTTTTCATCTTTCCATAAGCTTCACCTTCAGTTTTTTGCCAGAGACAGGGTATATATCTGTTGATTTTTGGTCTGAACCATAATAGCCATTCTTTTTACTTCATTATTTAGCTGTACAGGTCTTGCAAATATAGAAGAACCTTTTTCATTTTACATAGTAGAAATAGCATTTAATATCACAAATTTTAGTAAAAATATGTTTGCGAATATCTCCCAAAATTAGAATAGATAATGTTTTATTTTGTTAAATAACATTAGTGATTGACAGAGTCTAGACCTGGTGGGGTATTTTGACAGCCTGATGATGGTCCTTTTGTTTTTATTTTTTAAGTGTAAAGTAGGCCTAGATCTAGGTGTTAACTAGGGTGTTAACTCTTCAAGGCTTGCTAAGGCAAACGAGGTAAAACTCTTTAGGATTAGGGTTACTCCATTCTGAAATTGTAGTTTCCATTCTAAAAGTTCTACCGCACTTAAATTGTATGTAGATCCTGCAGAAGAGATTTTAATTCCTTTTCAAAATGCTTAATTTCTTCTAGAGACTGTGCCTACTGTTAGATCCTTTTTCAGTCTACATATTGTATTTAAGTGGGCTTCTGAGTTCAATGGGAACTTCATTTTACACAGGAGTAGGCACTGGGTTCCCAGTAGATGTTTTGGTGACTTCACCTAAGTAAACCAGTAGGAGAATGGCAAGAATCCTCTTCCATTCCGATCCTTTATTGTGGGTTTCCTCATGCTCTGAAATCTCTGCCAGTTAATATCTGCAGTCAGAGACTACCATGAAAATGCGTGAATGGTTCCTCTTCTGGTTTCTGTTTATCATTATATGGAAAATGATCATCAACTTTTCAAGGTTTGCTTTCTTCTTGCATCTGAAATGGTTACTGCAAAATCATCATGCTTAGGCACAAGACTAGAATAATTTTTTTATTTAAAGTTTTTAAGCTCCTTAATGTTACAGCCAATGTGCCAAATAATTAAGTAAAAGCTTTTATATAAAGGCTTCATATTTGCCTAGGGAAAACTGTCCTGAAAATAGGGGTAGCATTTCAGAACTGCAGGCATCTGATGTTCTACAGATACCAGAGAATAACAAAATTAATCCAATAATATGCAGTTCCTTAAAAAGAGAAGATGTAATAGATCTTACTTGCTGAATTAATTGATTTTACATGTAAATGTAATCCTTTTCTAAAGACAGATTTGTTCCCAAGAATACAATTTAAAGTAATGAAGTTGCCTAAATCTGATGGTGTTTCTACCTCATGTTTGAAAGCATCGAAGATGAAAGAGAAATTCACAATCGTTTTGCAGTTGAGTTTAAATAATTCATTTGCTTGCTTACTGTTCAAAGCATACTAATAAAGTAAAATATCTTTCACGGTGAAGATTTCACAGTCAAAAATAGTAAATGTGACTAGGAAATATAATTTACTGAGCTAATATTTGATTACCCCACTGCTGATGTTCTGGAGACAGTGTTGCTGTAGAATTTTCCAAAGTGTGCAATGCATTCCTATTGTTTGGTCATTTGTTGTGCAAACAGATCTAAGGCATAAGATCCTTGATGAGAAGAGATTTGGGTAAAGAACTATGGACCAGATGCATCTCAAAATTTATGGATGATACAATCTTGTCTATCCACAGGGACTGCACATTGGATGTCATATTGGAATCTGTAACAGAACTTACATGGTCTTCATAAGCGATAAGGTTATCCTCCATTAAGCCAAGATTTTTAATTTTTAATGAAGAGGGAATCTTTCTGGGGAAAGTAATGCAATACAGGATAAATACCCTAAAATCAAGCAAAACTTCCACTCTGTTTAATGCTATCTTTTTTTTTTTTTTTTTTTTTTTTTAAGAAAGAAATCTGTTTTTTTTTTTGTATTAGGACGTTAAGCCCTTCTCCTGAAAGAGGCAGTGAAGGGCTAGCACACTACAGATGTAGCTACTCTAGCTAGTGATGTGCCAAAAAATGCAACAAACAGGTGCTTAGATTTTCATGAAGTGGAGACATAAGAATTAAAGATGTTCAATGATGTATCATCACAGATTCAATTTTAAACATTTGAACATGAAATTTCCTCCCATTTTGACGGAAGTCAGTTGAATTATTTTAGCTAGAGGTTGGGTGAAAATGTTGATACCATTTAATAACTTCCTAGCCTTGAGGAAAACATAGTGGGAGTGTGATAATGAAAATGTTAAGTCTGATTTATTCAGAAGTGACACTGTGATTGGCAAGATGAATGACTAGTTGCTTTGCTAGATGAGGGGTTTCTTATGAAAATCTCCTTAAGATGGCAAGTTGGTGTCTGTCATATACAAGGACACTTTCATATTTTGTATACTCTTTATCATTACATTAGCAGAAAATGCTGATGTCCAGCAGGAAACAGTTTATTAGGAAAAAATACAGAGCAAGAAGAGTTGATTTTCTGCAGGAAGATACATATACTACCATTGTTTCAGATACTTGGGGTGAAGTAAGTGAGAAAATTTTGTACTAAAAGGAACCAACAAGGCTTCAAAGGAAGTATCAGGATGTAGGGATGCATTCATCAAATCTGAACATGCCTTAGAGTCCCTAATATCTTTTACTCCCAAAAGCTAAAGGTGGTCGAGATCATCTTTTGAATGATGATTCTATTTGTTGATGTGTGGGTTTGTAAATCTACTGGATTATGAGCTTCACTGAAAACAAACAGCTTTTGAAAGTCCTTAATTGTTCCCTCGGGAAACTAATGAAGACATGTATTACCACTGCATGCCGACTATAATCAGTTTGATATTGTGTTAATTATAGCATATGTAGACAACCAGGCTTTATTACTTGAGATATTTTAGTAATACTTGGTAAAAACTGTGGTAATAATATTGTGTGCCAATGGTTTTATTGTCTTCCAGAGGATGACATTAGGACTGTAAAACTGTTTCCAGCTGAAACACTACACTTTGCACTACAGTATGACTAATTCCCCAACACGTTTGCTGTTTGCAGCGGCTGCCTCTAAGCTCACCCATCATTTGGAGAGTTGAAAGCTAAAGTTCACAGTACCTGTTAGGGGTTTTAGTGAGTATTACTCTCTAGGTGATATTGGTTCTAAATTCATAATGTAAAAATATGGTAGAAACATTTCCTGCTTATAATGAGTATGACCAGAATAAAGCTTTTGCTTTTTCACCAATTTTATTTTTCTTGTAATATTGGAATAAATGACTGCATTTCAAGTTATTTTAGAAACCTTCTTAATACAATTTTTAGAGTTATTAATGACTTCCATACTTTCATTGGAGATGTGAGCTGCTGCAATTCCACAGCATGAACACTTTCCTTATTAGAACATTAAGCAAAACTTCTGCACTGTTGAGGTTTAGAAATAACAGCAGCTCTTTACGTTTGCATAAGGAAAATTTGCAAGGTTGTGAATGGCAGTATCTTATCTTTCTGGCATAATTCTCAATTACTTCTGCGATAGGATTCCTTTCTTAACAAGTTGTTAGAATATTTAGGAATTGTAAAACATTTTTGGAGTATGAAACAAAATCAGTTTTCTTTTCCCCTCATATTGTTTTCTTCTTTTTAATGTGTGATGTCTAAATATGAAACCTCTTGAGTTTGTAAATAAACTTTAAAAGAAAATAATACTTCATTAAGTCCATATAATAAATTCACTTCTAATTGTTTAGATTAAAGTATTTTGTTACAGTTATATTTAAAATAAATTTAATTTTTAAATTTGGAGTTATTCAATTTTGTGGAAATAATATAGGTCATATTAAGTTAGATACTCAAATATGGATAACTGTGGAACTATCATCTTTGATAGGAAGGTATCATTATTATTTTCTTGGTTATAATTTAAATTTACATCTCCAGTAAATAGCCCTGTATTGTCCAAAGACTTGATCATGTATGGAACAGTAAAAGTTAGTCACTTAAATTAGTGGCTTAAACACTGAAAGAAATTCCAGCTTTTCTAAGTGACAGGTTTCATCCATGGATGTAGTGATAGAGTTGTTCTTAAACTTCTACATGATTTTAAAACTAGGAAGTGTATGCTTAGCTCTGAAATAGAGCTAAATAAATAGTCAGCTATTTTTTCAAATAAATTCATTTCACATTATGGTGTGTTTAGCTCTAAGTTTTTGCGTAATGTTAGAAAGAAGAGGAAATCAATTAATTTTTCTGAACACATTTTAGAATCAAAGTTTTTGATTAAAGGTGTTAGACCAGTACAGAGTCCCATTATCAAAATGTCTGCATGCAGATGTGTTCCAGGGTTTAAACCTTTTCAGATTTTGGTGTCAAAGTAAAAAAAAAAAAACCAATTTGATTCAATATGGTCAAGAGAGAAATAAGAATGTGCTGGCTCACAAACTTTTCCGTCACATAATATAAATTTGAGATGAATAAATTATGTCATTTTTGGCATAATTTAAGGCCAAAATTTCTGGAATATGTATAAAATTGGCTTGAAAAGGCAAATTGGGAAGGCCATCAGAAGGAACTGTTAAAAATTACAGCCGGCTTCTGGGCAGTTGATTCTGCATAACAGCACTATACGGTGGGGAAAAGTGAAACAAGCTTTCAACCTGATTCTAATTGTCCCTGATCAGAGTGTGCCTGATTTACGGATTGGAGTGAGCACAGAGGCACAGCGTGCACTGCTCACTCAGCCAGGCAGCACATGTGCTTTACCTGAGTGATTACCCGTGGCAGAAGTGCCCAGTCTGCTGCTGATGGCCGGGCAGTGATGGACGCTCCACCTGATCAAATAATACATTTTACACTCGCGAGGAGTCGTGGTATTACTGTCAGTGTCACTGATTGCCAGGCAAAATGAGTCAATGTGCAACACTCCCGCAGTCCCTGCTGTGCTCTGGGCTCGGTCACTGTTGTGACTAATTTATGCTGATGTCTCAGTCAACCTAACTAGAAAGCATCTTTTAGTTCATGGTATTCGGTAGGGGCTGTTACCCCTATAATTTGCTAGTCTTGGGTTGGGTTGAAAAGGCTGCTCTTCTGATATGTGAATTTGATTTTAATTATATTTTATCATTCCAGCTACTGTAGAGTTTGTGATAGCCTGTCTGAAGACTAAATTATGCCATTCTGTGTCATGCCAACTACATAATAATTTCTATTCAGTAAGAGTTCAAGTTGTCCTGTTAATAGAAAGAAGCTCACTTGCAAAGTTAAATGGAATCAGGGTGTTCTAAGTTGGATCCGAGAGATTAGTTCAAATGTTTTTACTGAGTAAGTCAACAATAAGAAGTCATTAGAGAAGAAAACAAAAGTGGAAAGCAAAATCAGACAAATTGTCTGAATTTCTGAAACAGTAACTCTTGAGAAACTCCTTTGATCATACTTACCTGAAAGGATTTGGTAAGATGTGACATGACTACTCATTATTTAAAGAATATACCTCTACATCCATAAATAAAAGCTGCAGTGAGCAAGAAGCATTAGTGAAGGAAAATTTTTACTGAAAAGAAGGAATAGTACTTTGTAAATAATGGATTTAACTTTTTTTTTTAAGATAAAGCACATACACACTTTCATTGACATCAAGTTTGTATTATGCAACATGCATGGGAGAATAGAGAATACATGAATAAGTTTCTGAAATTAAACATGCATGCCTGATATTATGTGATTAGGCTTCTGCAGTTTGACAAGCAAACTGAGTTAAAACTAATCTCTCTGGTGACCAGAAAAAAAAAAATAAAAGAACTGATTAACTGAGATTCTAGCTGAATAGAATATTCTGCTTAGCAAAATATTGTGCAGTAGGGAAATTAAATGTAGGCACTGAAGAAGATATTTTTCAGTAGAGATGCTGTAAAGATCTTTGACCTCATGCTGATCGTAACTGTTTATACAAAGGACTGCTAATCACCTGGGATCTGAAAGGCTGCATTGGTGTGGCAGTGAACTTTTTCTAGTAAGTCCTGACTTTCCATGAGCTAGCCTGCAGTTACTGTACTTCCCGCTGTTTTCATTTCACGACTGACATATACGTTACTGCTGTCAGTACCTCTGCATGATGGTTTAGATATGGCCTTTTTCTTTTTCCACACCTCTGGATTTAGTTGGAAAAGGAAAAAGAGAGCTATCTAGTATACTTTAAGCATTAAGTCTTTAGTTTTCAGCACATTTAGAACTGTGGGATTTCGTTTAAAAATTAAATATAGTCCAAAAGGTACTGTTTAACTTCATGACACTTGAAGCTGTCATTTATCATTTTTAAAAAAAGGACTCTTGAGACATTACTGTAGAAGAGAATGTTAAAAAGTAGCTTCTGTTATGAACATGCTTAGATAATGTTGAAGGTTTTACCTATTAAGCCATTGTTGTGCTCACTGATGAAAGTAATAAATGTATAAACAGAATAAAAAAAAAGGTAATATTCTATGCAAAGCAGACTAATAGGTAAGGAGTTAAAAGATGAATAAAACTGGGATGTTAAAAAATTAATCAATAAAGTATTTTTCTTATATCTAATGATTTACACTAATATTTGATTTTTCTGCTGTTAGGAAAAAGATAAAAGTAATCTCACTTGCTTCTTGCAATTTTAAAATTAAAATCTTTGAATAACATGTGATAGCCATTCACTGATCTCAAGTCGTGGTAATAAATGAGTGAAAACTTTTTTTACACAGCTAGTGTTTCCTTTTACCCCAAACTGTGGCTTCACCCCATTGTAGAAGATGCTTCTATTGCTCTTGTACATGAAAGGTGGTCAGTGCTATGTACTGCTTTTCCACAACAAACCTTTTTCTTTATTTTTCTCTTAATTACCTTGTAAGTCATTATTAGACATAGTAAGAAATGGGACAAGTTTTCTGGCTTATTTGCTTACAGTTAGCTGATGAAAAGAGATGTACTTACTGTGTAGTTATTTGGGGCGGGAAATCCATTTCAACCAAGATTCAGAGAATCTGCTTTGTTAAGCAACTCTTGATTGATACCTCTTTAGCCACACTGCACTGCTGTTGTCACTTCCTGGCTGAGCTATTAGGATTTCCAAGGGTTTATTGTGTACTGCTTAGCACTGTGCTGAGCTGTGCATTCTGCACTGTGTCCTGTGTCTTTCTTTATTTTGGGACATGTCAGGCTTTGCAAAATGTGTTTGAGGCTGGAGAGGAAGTTTTGTAGCAGGACCCTGTCAGAGGCAGCTGTGTTTTATAAGGTGGCATGAGGAAGACAAAAGTCTATTTCTTAAGCTGCTGACTTCAGGTTACCAAATGGGAGACAAAGTGGTCACACAGTTAATTTGTAAGGGGAAATATGTACAGGAACGCAAAGAGTAATAACATGAATAGCCCTTGCTCCATGAGTCTCCTTTGTTTTGAGAGTTGATTAGAAGCTTTGATTGATGCCTTCTTAAACACACTGTTGAAGTGAGAAGACACTGGTGTGCTGCGTGACTGAATGCTCCATTTAAAAAGAAGCACGGGTAGTTAACCTGCCATTACAGCAATGGTGCAGGTGTTGTGAAAAATGAACAAAATCGAAGTTAAAGCCATCTGTAAAAAAAGTTCGCTTTTCTTGGTCCTGTTCTGCAGCTGCCCAGAGTCAGAGTCGATTACACATGCTTACTTGGCCACACTCTCTCTGCAGTGTTTACAATCTCGTAGGGTGACTTTGAGGATAGAAGGAAGAGTAAGATGAAGGACAGAAACAATTGATTGTTTTCCTCAAAGCTGAGTTCAGTACTGAGAATGTGTATAAAAAATGATGGCAGGGAAAAATATCTAATCATAATACCAGCTGTGAGATACCTGACTTGTACATTTCAGTGTTTAGGGCTGGTAGCTGTGATTGACTTGAAGTATCTCATTTATTGTGTAGCTGATTTTAGTTAATGTGGACTTAAAATTTTGGCCTTAACTGGTATTGACCTTATGTGCATTGTTTTTCTTCTTTGTAGCAGTGCTTAGTGGATGCTTTTAAACTGATTCCCTGATTTCAAAAAGGGAATAAATAATAAATAAATAATAATACTTGATAGGTCGACTTCCTATAACATACTGCCATGTGTTTTATCAATATAATAGAAGTTCTGGTCATTTCAATTTTGATCTCCCTTCTAACTATGTTTAAAATCTGATCCTTTGCTCAATCTGTTTCATTTTATTGAAAGCAACATTGATATCCATGATTTTATACTTTTACACAAATTTTAGAGTAGCTTCATTTTGGCAGCTTTTGGTTTTCTGTAATCTTCATTTTCACACCCATATTTTTAACGTGTTGGTAATCCGTGTCCTTATGCAGACCGTTTCATCTCCCACCTTAGAAAAACTCCAAACTGATGGTTTCCTTCAACTTTTCCTTTCTATTTTTTTTTTTTTTTTATCATGAGTATATAAGAACTTGTACTTAATGACTAACTCTCTACAAGTGGCTTCAGTGAGTCCAGTGGAATGAGGCTATCTTCAGTGAGAGGCTTAGATTTAAGATCGATGATATTCCTGGTGTATTTGGGACCTGTTTTGACAAGCATTTTAGAATCTAATCAGTGCCATATAAAACTTTACATTTAATTTCTTTTCACTATCTCTCTTCTTCATATCTGGAAGTGTTCAATTAGTTAACTTTTAGTATTTGTTCTGTGTTGCTTCAATCCAGAAGTTGGTCTCAGTTATAAAGTTTAATTTAATTTCAGTTGGTTTAAAAAATTTGTATTTCTGCTTGAGAATTTATGCAGGGAAAGTCTGAAAAAAGACACTGGCCTACCACTAAATCATTCTCTTATTCTGCATAAATACATACTTCTCTAGCTACTTCTTAATACTTATTAAAATAAGTATTTAGTCAGCGATAAGGAGGCAGGAAGGGTATCTGCATGCCATTCCGGCAAGAGCATGTTATTGCATGCTCATTGCCAAAGCATGGAGAGGCAAATACAAGGGAACATGGTTGCTCAGTCCAGGGGAAAGATGGGATCAGGGAGCGGGAACCAATGGGAAAGCTTTGGAGGAGTGACCAGGCTGACAGACACCCGCGGAATCCAAACCGGGACCGGCCATCCCAAGGAGCAGTCCACCTCGAGGCGGGGAGAGACCTTGGCCCCCCCCAACACAATGTAAACTCCCGGGCCACCACAACTGCTCCTTTTTTGTATTAGACTAAGAGGCCTTCCCCAGGGATCCCAAAACCCAGCATCCCAAAAACTTAACATGTACAGAACAACAACAATTATCAGAATCACTCAAAGCCCAATGTCTCAACAACCCAAGTACATAATTAGAAACACCCCAACCCAGTGTCCCAACAAGTCCTCAAATCTTTCAGATGATTTTCTTTCTGCATGCTGGATGATCTCATAGGCAGAGGTGAGGTTGAAGCAGCACAGTTCTTTCTGGGCTGTGGCAGAGTTCAAGCACACCTGCAGGTGGTACCAGGAGCATTCAGAGGACAGCAGGGTGATAGGTGTTGGGTGCTGGACATCATGATGATGAGCGCGGGCACAGGCTCTGGCAGTTACTTCTGTTGGGATTCAAACAGAGTTAAATTTCGCAGTTTTCAAATGGAGGGGGCCTTTCCCTTCTCCCCTCTCCCAAAGGTTTGGGGAAATGGGAATGGCACAAGGGTTACAGGGATATGGGAACCCGTGGCTAGGGAAAAGCCTAGCAGAGGGGTAGTAGTAGGGAACATTAACTGTTTGGGAGATAACAGAATGGGGTAGGATATGGGGAGACACCACAGGTGTCCAGTTTAGCCTTTCGCAGTCTCGTTTGCAGTTCTGGCTCTCGGGACTGCGTGTGTCTGTTTCTAGGGTGGTCATCGATGCTGGCTTGCGTCGTCTTCGCTTCCAGGCGATAGATGTTTCATCTTTGTTCTTCTTGATTGGTGTTACGTCTGCAGCAACAATGTTTGCTGGGCTGGTGCAGTTCTTCTCTGGCAGCTTTCAGGTGTCATCTGTGGCTTTTGGCTTTTTCACTTCAATCCTTTGGTCCTTACACTCAGTAGCAGAATCTGAAAAGTCACTGTTTTGCTCCTTTGGCTGCTGTTTTGAATCTTCTGGCCGTGCCTGCCAGCTGCTCAGGTTTACTACTTCCCTTACAATGCTTTCACAGCTTTCTGGGAATAGTCCTACAGCCTGGCTCCTGCAACCCCCCTTCTTTTTCTGCTGTTCATGCAGCACAGGAGCAGGGGATGCAGGCAGGGCCGGGGCCGAGGTGAAAGGCAGCACTTGGGCGGGGTTCTCGCAGCCGGAGCAGCACGGCGGCAGCAGCTCGGTAGCCTCAGGGCATTTACGAAGCCGCGGCGGAGCCGGCAGAGGCCGGTTGTGGCCCCGCAGTGCCGCAGCCGTGAGGAAGCGGCCGGGGCCGGCCGGCACATTCGGGACAGAGCGTCTCTCTAGGACCTGGCTCCAGCTCGCTGCCACACCGCGGGGAGCCAAGTCCACGATGTTAAAAACAAGAGAGAACTGTCCTTTTAACTTTCGCACCACGTGGCTGGCCGGGGCGAGGCGCACCGAGCGCGGGGTCCGGTCTCGGGCCGGCTGCATGGCTGGCCTGGGCGAGCCCTCGCCTCGGCGAAGAGCCAGGCACGAACTGGCGGGGGCTCGCCAGCGGGCACAGCCGCATCGGCGACGGGGGAGAAACGCTTTGCCGGGGCTCTCGGGAACGGCGGGGCGGGCGGCCCGGCGGGGCTGCCGCTTTTTCAGTCTGTGTTCTAAAGATACTAGATACCCCCTGCTTCTAGTATCGTCAGGCTGTTTCAAGCCTCTTAGGGAGTATTTAAATTCCGCTTTTTTCTGCGGCTGCAAGTCCTCGGGGCTTATGTTAAAGCTCCTGCGAGGCTGCTGGGGAAAGTCTAGGATACAGGAGGGAGAGGCAGTGTCTGCGGCTGGCAGGGGACTCCCGATGGAGGGAGAGGGACCCGATGCGACGCGAATCGACGCGAGGGAGGGGCCCGGGACGGAGCGGGGGCCGCGCGCGGTAACAGGAGCGGGAGCAGGAACAGGAGGGGGGCGCGCGCGGGCGGCAAGCCCGCCACTGTGGCCGCGGGCGCCACGTGGTGTCCGCCATCTTGGATGAGGGAAGCGGAGCCGGCAAAATTGAAATTAAAATTTGCAACTTGGATTGCTCTTTCGGCCATGCTGCCATCGCGATCTTGGAACAAATCTGGAGCGGCCAGAACCGGGGAAGTGGATACAGGAAAGGGGGTTGGGATAGAGCTGGAGGTAGTTTGGCCTTCACTACCCCTGGCAGGGGACAAAGGAGACCGGGAGGCGGCAGGGAGACGGTAGCAACCCTGGGCACTTCGACAGCTTCCATCTCCGGGTTTCCTTTGAATTAGGACAGAAGGAGTAGGAACACAGGGGGAGGAAAGCGGCAGAGGGTTTTTTACACTGGGATTAACATTTTTAAACCGTTTTACAAAATTATCAATGGCTTTTGCTAACTTATAAAACAGATAGCCTCTCCCAGACATAACCAACCATCTTACAAAGCGTTTTAAATATTCGATTAGCCATTGCTTGAATAACCATTGAATAAAATGTTTTAAACCCTCCCTGGTATAACGAAAATTCTGACGAACAAGGGCTCTCAAAACAGGGAAAAAAGCTTCCCGCAGGAGATGAGAAAATTCTGTTCCCATCTCCCTTCTCTTCCCAACCTCGAGGTAAACGAAATTTAAAAGAAAAGGATACAAAGGTGACCCATATTACCTTTGGGGTCAAATAAAAGTCTCGAGGGTGGTCCACTGACTCAGACCAGTCTTCTCTTTCCGTAGAAGGTTGTTGGTCTTCCCTGCCGAGCCGCTGATAAAACTCAGAGGTTTCTTTGGGATAATGGCTGCTCCGAAAGGCGAGTTTAAGTCCAGCGACAAAGCTGTGCTGGAGACGCTCTCCAGGGACGGCTCGAGGCCATCTCACGTTGGGGCGCCATGTAATACTTATTAAAATAAGTATTTAGTCAGTGATAAGGAGGCAGGAAGGGTATCTGCATGCCATTCCGGCAAGAGCATTTTATTGCATGCTCATTGCCAAAGGGTGGAGAGGCAAATACGAGGGAACACGGCTGCGCAGTCCAGGGGAAAGATGGGATCAGGGAGCGGGAACCAATGGGAAAGCTTTGGAGGAGTGACCAGGCTGACAGGCACCCGCGGAATCCAAACCGGGACCGGTCACCCCAAGGAGCAGTCCACCTCGAGGCGGGGGAGACCCTCTGGCCCCCCCAGCACAATGTAAACTCCCGGGCCACCACAACTTCTCACTGGGGTATTAATAGCCATTTATTGCTTTCAGCTTTAGAAAGTGATTTTGTTTGCAGATGCAGATTTGTGAACTTTTCCTCTCTCTCTGTCTTCTCATGGTTGTTCTCCTCCCCCTCCCCATTTTTAAAGTTTCTTTTCTTTGTTTTTCCTGACTCAATTTATCTTCACGTGCTATAACAAAAATACTAATTAAGACTGAGGGTTTGGTTTTAGTATCATTGCTTCATATCAAGAGGTTTTTAAAATGTACATGATGGTCTTTTTGAAGTATGGGAAAGATCTGATGTATATTACCATGCTGGTCACTCTCACTTTAACCTTTAGAGGTCGGAAAATGCATATAGTACAAATCCACATTATGCTTTCCAGGGAAATAATTTTTTTTTCCCCATTATTTTATTGTTTCATATTAACACCTCTGAGCCCCAACCTTTACCTTAGAAAATGGGCTGCTGGCTTTGGACATATGTACATTATTTAAAATACTAGTGCTGTACTTAGTACTCACGAATTTTTGGCTAGATCTTTTGCTCTCACAATGAGTGTGAAAGGTGATGGTGGTTAATACTGGCAGATGAGGTCAGGAACATGAATAATATTACATTGTTTGAAACCAGTTGAGAGCCTCCTCTAAGGTGATGAACTCCCAGGTCTGCTTGAAGACTACATGGGTTCAGCATATTTCAGGGCAGCAATCTGTAAGATTCCCTCATTTTATAAAGAAAATGATTCCAAGTAAGTTGGAAAATCTCTTTTCTTTGATAGAATTGGGCACACTGAAAAACATGTTTGTCATTAAATTTGTTTATGTACTGCAGTTGAATGCTTTTGTGAAATGGCATTTAAATAGAAAGCACCAACAAAAGCTGTATTAATTTCTTGCTACTTTTAGAAAGCTGTTTTCTTATTGTTGTCCTGGATAATTTTTTTGCTAGTACTGTTCTTAAGAAATAACATTTTAGAAACCAGGTAGTTAAAGCTAAATGATTTGAACTAATATTGCAATCAGTTTTGATGAGTACATAGTCTTATCTTATTGTAAATTTCTTAAATCCTTTTATCTGCTAGTTTAATAAAAGCTTGCTACACCTGAGAAGGAAAAGTGCTAGTTTTCAGCTATCATTTTTGTTTGCTGCTCTCAGCTGTGCATTAGTATTCTGAATCAGCATTAGTCACAAAGCATTTAAAGATTTTTCAAACAATCAAACCCATCAATTTACTGAAAGAAGATAGTGAGGCATAAAGCTAGCATTGCAAAATAAAATGTATAATTCTTGTCACTGTTGCCCACTTCAGAATTTCAAAAGAAGATGTCTCTGGTAATGGAACAAAATTTCTCAGTATTCTTGAAAATTGAAAGGCTAAATTTTGTTTTTCCCAAAAGATTGTAAAGGACAAGTGTCCAGTCTTTGAGCTAGAAAAAATATATAGTCAGTAACATGACCCAACAATTGTAGAAAAGTGTGTGTCCTGGGGGGGATTTCATACTTCTGTAAAGATAGATGGATAGATGACTGCCTGGGAAAACCTGTGTTTAGATTTATAGGCAATGCTAGGATCTTTTGAATGGAACCAGGTGCAGTGGACACTTGTGAACGTACAGAAACCTGCTTTGTAAGTCAAGAGTGAAGGTCTAATGTCACAGAACTGGCCGAAGGACAAACATCTCTGCAGAATTTTGGGAACACCCATTATATGTAGTGGATGAACCTGATTGAAAGAGGAATGTAGTTTAGTAAGATGTGAAAGTATAAGAAAAATGCATAGGAAGATTTCAGTAGCTACTATGTAACTGAGGCTGGAGATTGCAAAGATGTATGTTCCCTAGCAAAGCTCTGACCTGAAGGCCAACTGTGATTCAGAAATAAGTTACCTAGAATTGGCAAACTTATCCTTGAACAACTGTTCTTTAAACAGAGAAAAAGAGGTCTTCAGTAATATCTTTGGAACCAGTACATACTAATATGCACAACAGAAACTATCATTGTCAATAAATAATATTTTTGTCCCTATTTCTTTGTATTAATAATGGTGATAAACCAGGTTTTTAGGCTCTTAAAGAAAACCTAGATAAGATGTTTCTCCTCATTTCTCCTCAGTAGTATTCTTGCTGGATTATTTCTGTGCACATTTTCTAGAACTTTTTCAGTGACTCAGGTATTTTTGTGCATCTGAATATTGTGAGCAAATTGTCTAGAGTATCTATACAAACAAAAACATGTGACATTTCTTCAGTGTTGCTTGATATTTCCCAGGTGTTTGTACTGGTTCCAATTCTGTTTAACAGCTTCATTAATGACCCAGATTATGGGACACAATGCATACACAGCAATACAAGATTGGGAGGCACGGCTATAGACCAGATTTTTGTGCTTGACTGGATGTAGAAATGATCCAACAGGAACCTGACGACGTTCAATAAAGGGAAATTCCAAGTCCTGTACCTGCAGAGGACTAACCCCACATGCTAGGGGATCAATAGCTGGACAGTAGCTTTGCATAGAACCCTAGTAAGTCCTGGTGGATCAGCTGAACAGCAATGTGTGCTTGCAGCAAAATAGGCCAATAGTCTCCATGGATGGAGTAGAAAGAGCATTTGCCAGCAGGGCAAAGGTGGACGGCTTTCCTCTCTACTCAGCACTGATGATGCTGCATTTGGAGTGATGTTTCCAGTGCTGATGAGTCATGGAGCAAGTTCAGCAAAGGGCTACTAAGGTAATTAGGAACTGGAGCACATTTCAGAGGGGAGTCTGAGAGAGCCAAGACTGTTTACCCTGAATTCGCAGTGGGGATCTTGTCAGGATGCATAAATTCCTGATGGGAGGGTACAAAGAAGGCAGAGCCAGACTGTTCTCAATGGTGTATGGTGAAAGGCCAGGAAAGCACAAACTAAAACACAGGGAATTCTGTTTAAATACAAGGAAAAACTGTTTTCATTATGTGGGCTCAAACACTGGTACAGGATGCTCAAGGAGGTTTTGGAGTCTAACCTTGGAGATCTTCAAAACCTGACTGGACACAGCCCTGAGAAACTTGTTCCAACTCATCCTGCTTTGAAAAAGTAAAGTATCTCCAGAGATCCCTTCGAGCCTCAGCTATTCTCTGGAGCTGGGTTTCAATGAGTACCTGTTATCTGATGTCTAAGAACAAGGTCCAGGTAAAATTGTAGAAAAGTTTTTGTTGAATTGTCTTTTCCTCTACTGAAAAGTAGTCACAGAAACCTAGATGATTTTTGGAGTTACATATGGAGGCTGTTTTGGAGGAGAAACAAAACCATGAACTCTGTTTCTCATCTTGCAATGGAAGGAATGACAGTACAAAACCAGTAACATTCATTTTAGGGTTTAAACTAATCAACGTCTTGATTAACACCTTCTAACTCAACTAACCAAAATCTTGCTCACTGGAATCTCCAATTTCTAATGATAGAAAGTTGCTCTTCCAAATGAGATGGATTTTAATTAAAATTGCTTTCATTCTTGAGTGGTATACTTTGTTACAATATGACCTCATATTTCATAACTTTTAAAGCTGCCTAATTCTAATTTTTTCCACTTTATAGGAAAAAAAGCTGAAGGTCCAAGAAAATGTGTGCTAAGAAGTTACTGACATGATGGATTTCAATATCTCTAAGTAATTAGTTAAGTTATGCTTGTCTCTTTCATTAAAGGCACCATTAGACAGCCAGATGCAAAAGATGACTGTGGCAAATGGTTTTCCAGGTAATTCTTGATAATGTTAAATGTGGTTGTCATTTCAAATGATCACTAGGCATCTTTTCTTAAATATCCATCCATCTACTTGAGCTGCCTGCTCAATAAATTGCATGTAGAAATCATTAGGATAATTTAATGGAAAGAATTCCCCCAGTTTAACTAGCTGCAGGATGTTTTCTCTGTTTCTGTGTTTGTTTTTTCTTTTTCATTCTCCACTGAGATTGGTGAAAAAAATCTATATTACAGATATTTCTCTCTCATTTGTTTCTTATTACATTTCTCCCTATTTCAAGCTTCTTTTGGAGACAACGTATGCTATCGATGTGCTGAGTAGAAAATTGTAAATCTGTGTGAAGGGCCATACATTGCCTTCAATTTCTGCTCTTGCTTGGCTTTAGTTTTAGTAAGAGAAGTGCACCAAATGTTGATGGGGGCACTGGTTCCTGTCATAGCACAAGGCTGAACTAAAGCACACTTTCCTTTCTATAAATGTACACACTTTGCCAAGTGAAAGCCCATATTATTTAGGTTATTTTTCACATCCTTCCATTGCTGTAATGAAAGCATACAGAAGCTAGAGCAGGAGAAGGACTAAACTGAGGATTTTTTCATCTTGACTTTTTGAAAAAAGGTTGGTTGGTCACTTGTCTTTTTCAGTGTTGCTATTATATAAGAAAGGTGATGTGCTGATAAAGAACACAGAATGCAAAATTATGGCTGTTACTGAGTGCTTCACACTGGCAGGGGTGGAGTGAAAGGAGCAGATAGCATGGAACAGGGACATTCCCAGCCTGAGAGGAAATTCATTGACAGGCACGCTCTAAAGTGCACATTTTTTGTGTAGTGAAAATGGCATTCCCATAATGTCCCTAATCTGCCTTATAGCTTCTGGAGGTAAGAAGCTTGTAAATAGTCTTTTGTATGTCTCTCACTGTGCATTGTCCACAGGGTATCTGCAGACTGTAGGATCATGCATTCCATTTCTCTTGTCTGCATAACAGTCAAGACTTCACTCTCTCTTTAACCCCTCTGAGTTCACTTTATTAAATTGGGCTTTCTTCATTTTGCTTTGAGTAAAATTGCTCGTGTAATAGTGGTGAGGGGTTTTGGTCCTGTAATTTCTAGCTGCATTAAATACTCTGTCTCAATCTTGTTGCTTATGCTGGTTATTTTTGAACTCAGGAATTGCTGAATGTTTTTAGTACCACTCTTTGACATTAAAAGAAAGACAGTTTTCTCCTGGATATGACTGTCATAAGTGCTTAGAAATTTTTCATTGTTTTCTTTCAGAACATGCTTTTTCACTTTTTTCATTTGTTGTTGGCTTTCCTTTTGACAGACTTTTTTCTTTTATTTAATGGTGGTTAATCAGGTAAATAGAAGACTCTTTGAATAGTATGTTTTATTAAAACAAAGCACCTAATTAATTTATCCTCCAGTTATGTGGTCCTGTAATCCTTTAGTGCAGAATCCTTTCAAATTTTGTTATTACAGATAGGAAGAACTAACATAAATTAGAAATGTCAGGTGCTTTTTGAAGGAGATTTTTTCCCCCTCTGTATTTTAAAGGAGCCTATGTACTAGTTTTTTATTGTATATCTTGTGTATTTCTTTAACTTCTTTATCTAGGAGCTGTTATTAGTGGGGGCCTTTAAAAGCAGGAGCAACTATTTAACTGGATTGAGTAAAGTAAGTATTTGCCACAAATGTAAAGTCATTATCAACTCATCTAACTTCCCTTATAAAACATTTAAAAAAATAGGTAACTTGAAACACAAGGGTTATGAACTACATAATTGGAGAAGAGAAAGCTAAGTACAGTGCTTCACAAAGATATTCAAGTGCGGAAGATATTTATTTCAGTTTAAAATATCCTAAAATAATGTAAATATCCTAAAAAATCCCAGAATATGAAGAAGAAGGAGAATAAATTAACAAAGGTGAGTAATAGTAACTCCTTCTGTGACCATTTGCTTCCCATTGAGTGTACTAGAACTTTTAGATGCTTTCAACACTGCTCAGACACAGCATGGAAGTGTGCAGAGAGCTGTAAGCTTTTGATTAAAGAAAAAGGGACAGACAGATACTCGTGTCTAGCAGGGAAAATAGAGGCATTCAGGACAGCAAATCTGGAGCAGATGTAGGAGGAAAACAGACTGGCTAGATAATATAATTTAGAGAGCTCAACTATTTAAACGAAGAAGAAATGTGTAAGAGCAGGCATTTTGGGGCTAAAGCTGGTGATAAACTATCTGGGAATAAAGATAAGGGGCAGCTGTTTGACAGCTGACTGGGAAAGCAGGTAGCTGAGGATGTGCAGATTGCCTGCTGAAGGAGCCTGCATCGTGTATTCAGATAAATAAGGAGTAGGAAGGCAAGGGCAGAACTGTGGTGAATGTGCAGAAGGGTTGTATCCACGGAAGTTCACTTTCTTTCTGAGCTCTGAATGGACTACGAGACTTCAGAGACTTATGATTCCTCTCTTGTCAGAAAACCTCCGCTGAAGGCAGCCTTTGGTTTTCTGATCCCTCTGCTATATTTTCAATACATTTTATAGTGAAAAGAGCTATATCCTCTTTGCCAGATTTTTATTTGTCAAAATACAATCATTCTCTGTCACCATGTGTATTTCTGTGAAAGTTTGGACACTTGGAAGGTCTTCAGGTTCATTGTATTTTCTTCTTTCTGACTTGCCCAGACTTCTCTTTGGCAAGCCATCCAGTCAATAAATTTGCTGTATACATAATGAGAGTATTCCCACCTAGCCACTCTAAGACAGATTTTTGATTGGTCAGTTCTTTTGTTTTCTTCTGTTCTGTTGTTCTGAACAATTAAAAACAACTCTGCCACAAAGTGGAGTTACAGTCATTCTGTGATAGAAGTCAGAGAGACCTGTTTTCATAGAACTTCTGTCTTTCTTGAAAGTCATTATGTAGTGGCCAGAATGGTGGATACTGGATCTAATTACTGCCCTAAGGATTTTCTCATTACCTTTGCAACACCAGGTAGTTACTCAAGCCATACTTCTTACAAATGGTTAATAAATGCAATTCTCATTTTTCAGAGTAAGAGCTAGAAATTTCTGTAGAAATGTCTGGCAGAATTGCTGAGCACTTATAACTGAAGCCAATGGGAATGCGAGTTTGAATGGATGAAGTACCGCATAGCAATCACCTTCTGAAAAATCATTCACTAGAGTTATCAAGTTTGGTGTGAAAATTAATAGGATTTTTTTTCTTAGTCTGTCTATGCCTCAGTCAACTATTTGTAAA
This sequence comes from Monarcha castaneiventris obscurior, assembly GCA_026261815.1. Taxonomy (NCBI): domain Eukaryota; kingdom Metazoa; phylum Chordata; class Aves; order Passeriformes; family Monarchidae; genus Monarcha; species Monarcha castaneiventris. The sequence continues at coordinate 48,273,571 of JAMPIT010000230.1, read as the reverse complement.
ATGGAGTGATATCATCTTTCATTTTGCTGGCTGGTTTAAAGATTGATTAAGTTTTGTGAAGCAGTCCTCTGTTCTGAGAAGTGCCATAGAAAGTTCAAGACAAATGAATAGATTTAACAGGTTTGCCATAGGTTTTAACAGTTTTCAGCAAATATTGACCAGCTAATCATTAATAACTTTTCATTTGTTACACATATCAGTGGTACAGGGTTTCTGGGGGGGAGGGAGGGGAAAGGCAGTCTATTAGAAATTGCATAATTTATATACACAAGTGAAGTGAATTCATGGTTGAGTAGAGCACCCTAACAACAATGGAGTTTAACTTCTTATGAGTTTGACTGTACAGCTTTATAATCACTTTCTTTTGGCTTTGCAAATGTAAACCTGTATTCAAAATGTAACTGTTAAAGCAAGTACTGTTTTAGGTGGAGTAAGTTGTTTTATTGAAGATGATGGGAAAATTTCCCTCCCCTACCATTTATTCCTCTAACTTTTCACTCATCTGTGATGAATGAAATAATATATGAATATATGCATGACTAGTTTGAATGTCAACTTAGAAATGAAAAAACTTGTTGCTTTATTTCTGCACTGAAACTTCAGCTCTGGCTGTTCTCATGTGACTCCCAGGCTGGGGCAATGATCTGAATGAAATCTTTATGTCTGATCACAGAGTCTTTTCAGAATTCCTAATGTTACTCATTATTGCATCTCCCAGGAATGTGCTTAAGGGACAGGTATCTCTTCAGCAATGCTCCTGCCAAAACCACAGATGATATTGGTGTGTATCTGGTCAACTGCATTTGGTGTCTAGGCACATTTCCTTTAGTGTGCTTTGAACAGTGGGTAAAAATTCTCTTACTGGACTCATCAGATTTCTGCAACTGACCAGCAGCGATAGTGTATCAAATGTTGTTTAGCATATTAGACTTAGAAATTGCTTGAATCCAACTTGATGTTTTTTTCACCCAAAAATATGTTCCCCTTATTTTTATAATGAAAACAAAACCAATATGATTGATTTGGTTCAAAAGCTGTTGCAATAAAATACCAAAACGAGCACTGGAGTATGCTTTCCTCTCTAGGTGATTTGCATGGGGTGCCTAATGTTGCTTGTGTGCCTCACAGGTCATCTTGATTCTCACGTATACATTAGGGTGCAACTGAAGCATCCTAACACTGGGTAACAGGCTTTAATTATGTAATTAAAATCTGCCATCTCTCTAGACAAATAATTCTCTTAATGATGGACATTGTAAGCTGCTGTACATTTCATCTAACAAATTCTGATTCTCTTCCACTTTACACATGCTTTCTTTAAGGGAAAAACAATCTCAAATTAAATAGATATATTTCTTTATCTTCTTTTTGTGCAATTTCTTTCAAACTCCCTGTCTCACTTTGTTCATTGATGCTTAATATCATTTTAAGTTGACTTCTGAACAAATAGAATTTTGTGCTCCCTTTCCTTGCCATTTTTTGTAACTTTTTCAATGGTACAGAGTCCTCCTGTATTTTTTATCCTCAGTCTTATATTTTTGCCATTTATTAAAAGTTTAAGAAGAATTGTAATTTTTACAAATCAGATTATTTCATCATTTTAATATTAATATTATTGTTACTATTTAATGTTGGGGGAGAGTCTGTTGTGTTGCTAAATAATTTTTGCTAAAAAGCCATATAAGTATCATATAGATTATAGGAACTGAGGATGAAAGCAAATAAAAATGGAAGTAAAACATTTTCTGCTGATGTGGATCCTAACTGTTACCTGTTCAGATTTCTATCTGCAGAAAATTATTTGTTAACTTGCATCTCCAGCTTTATCTACCAGACAAGATGTGCTATCACTGTTGGAGGCACAGTGAGCTTCTAACATAATAACTTTCAGTGGGAAAATTGAAATAGGTTATAAAAATGTATTTTCTCTTACCTGATTGCTTAATAGTGCTTTGAATTCCAAGGCTGAATGTGAGACACTCTACTTTAGCTGGTGTGCCTCTATTCTGGGCATACAGCAATTTCAGCCTGTGTTTGTTCTGATGTTCATAGTCCAACAACATGAGCTGATTGCCAACAAACTTATTATTATTTTTTATGTAAAGGGGAACAGTAAAATTGCAACCTTTTTTCTAAGAGTAAATCACACACTGATCCATAGATAGCATTGCTGCAGTTTTGAAACAGTACTTCATAATCAGATACTTCATGGAATGCATCTAAATACTCAAGAAGTTGATAACTGCAGCTCAGTTGGTAATTACACATGGTGTGCAATCAACTGATCAACATGATACAAATTATACTCTTACACCGGTTTTAATCCAGCAATTTCTACTTTAATCAATGATATTATTATAATTTTACATCAAGACTAATAAGACCAGGACTTGACATTTTTCATAAGCAAAACACAGAGTCACAAATTCATCCTTTGCTTTTGGTGTTAATTGTGTCATAACGATGTTCAGTACTGACTGAGGGACTGCAGAGGTGTCCCCTTGCACGGCAGTAGAAGGTGATGACTGCTTAGTCCCACACCTTCCTTCTAAGGAAAATTTGTCCTTCATAGTGCTAATATGTCACTCCTATGTTTGTTCTTTCTGGCAATTCAGATTTGTGCTTTACCTTAAAATTCTAGACATGGACCTGTTGGACTGGGTCCAGAGGAGGGACACAAAAATAATCAGAGGGCTGGAACACCTCACCTGTGAGGAAAGGCTGAGGGGGTTGAGGCTGTTCATCCTGGCAAGGAAAAGACTCTGGGAAGACCTTATTGCAGCCTTTCAGTATTTGAAGGGGCTTATAAGAAAGATGGGAACAAACTTTTTAGCAAAGTCTGTAGCAACAGGACAAGGGATAATGGTTTTAAACTAAAAAGGGTAGCTTCAAAATAGATAAAAGGAAGAAATTTTTATGATGAGAGTGTTGATGCACTGGAACAGGTTGCCCAGAGAGGTGGTAGATGTCCCATTGCTGGATGTGTTCATTCCAGGGGGTTGGAGCAGATGACCTTCAAAAATTCTTTCCACCCCAAACTATTCTATGATACTATTCTATAATTCTATTACTAGTCCCTGAGAAGTCCTTCCACTAGTTGCATTCTCAGAGTCAGCCCAAGATTGTACCTAAGGATCATGTTGCCAGCATTTTCCTAGGCATCCAGAATGATACTGCTATTTTTCTTGTATTTGAGATGGTAGTTTTAGCTGTGTGTAAATAATAGATTTTGCCATATGCAAAATCTAACATAATTTGCCACCCGCAACTAAGGAAATGTAAAGACTCAAGTACATCTTTGCAGACGGTCAGTCCCCTGTGGGCCCAGCTTGCCTTTATATAAGCATGTACCCACTGCAGAGCGAGTTACCTGACAACTCTACTTCCTTTGAAATTCCAAGGAAAGCAGGAAGAGGAATCTAGGAGTACAGCCCAGAGTTAAGTTTTCACATTCTTCATTGTGTGTTGTAACAAAAGCTGTTGCACTCTTCTTAAGGTTAACAACCAGGTCATCTTTACTGTCTAGAAGTACTGCATGGGCAGAAAAGAATATTTGAGTCATCTTTCCTGTATTTCTTCTTTGGAACAGTAGCTCCAGTTGTCTCCCAGTTCATTGGAGGAAAATAGCTGGCCAAATAACTAAATTCCAGTAAACTATCAAGTAGCTACTTATGTCAGATAACTGCTGCACGTGTCTTATTGGCTGACTACCCATGAGATTGCTCTGGAAATCTGAGGAGTGCCAGAGGACACAGCAAAAAGCTTTTGGAAAGTAGGGACCTAGACAGCATAATTTTCCTGCCTTAGTCTGGTCTTGTTTATGCTCAGAAGTATCACAGTTACCTGCAAACAAGAATCTTTCCCTGTGGTAGCACTCGTTAATCTCAGTGTGAATTGAACAAAAGGTCCTGAGGAGCATCTGAAAGCCCAGCAATACAGAGGGATGACAAAGTCTTCAAGTCCTGGCCCTGGGTCATGCTTTTCTAGCCCACTTATGGGCAACAGCATGAAACATGAGGTGATTTATCTGTTCCCATTATATTTAAGCCTAAAAATACTATAGCAGTGTTCAAAAACTATTCAGAAGTCTTAAGCATTGAATTTTTTTCTTTTCATTTTTTCAGGATGCTGACAGTCTCCCTGCTGATAGTTTGATAGATTGGATGTTTTCTGTAACTTTCCATAGCAGATTATTCTACCCCTCTGTAGGCCCATTCTTCCCTCCCTTGATTTTTGTCAGATTTACATCTGTTTCTTTAGCAAGCTACTATAAATATGTCTTCAAGTCCATTTACAATATATGCTTCGTATCAGCTTCAGAACACGGAGCAGAATGCAAAATGACCGAACTATTTTGAATAAACAACTCTGGGTTTTTTAATTCATCAGAATTCTTTTTTATTTCCTCTTTGGAGGATCCCTGTCTTTGAATTGTTTGTGCTATGCTTTGCCTAGGGATGTGTTTGCATAATAAGGGCTTTGATTTGAATAGATGAATAGGCCTGGGTGTTTCTGTTTTCCCACCATTTTCATGATTGTAGCAGAAAAAAGGGCAAGGACAGTTTTAGTTGAGTAATTTAGCATATTTTCGCATTGAGATTTAGTTTTGCTGGATAGTATAAGACAATGCAACTCAAGTAGATAGCAGAAAATGTGACGTGAATGATGGGAAGAAAAAGGAACTTCAAGAAGATGATCTCTTTCGCAACTGTGCAACAGTCAATAACTACAAATTAATTACAGCTTGAGTGACAGACAAACAAACCTCAGGTATACTCTGAAAAGGAACTGTAAAAAAAAGCTGCATATTTAGTCACTCTGACTGTCATCTTTGTGTAATAGACTCAGAGAAGTGTGTGGTCATATTGTAGCAATATTTTCTTTCCTTTTTCTGTCAAAACTGTGATATTCAGGATTACATGACAGTGAGAACAATAGCTGCATGAAACATCTAGTGACCTAAGAGAGCACTTTTTCTTACTGAATTTCAGACCCTTTTTACTCCAGTAAAATTCCTTTACGCCTTAAATGATTGTTGAAGATGCATTTAAAATAAAATCTTTACTTATCAGAGGTTCTTCAACAGAGGTTGAGTTCTCTGCTTTTGCATTGCCCTTCTGGAGAGGTGTGATGACTAAGTGACACACTATAAACATAGCTAAAAGGAATCAGTTTCGGCCATCTATTCTCCCTGAATGATTTTGAGTTGAATATGACAAGAATTTGAGGGAACAGACAGAAATTTGAGCTTTGATATCCAAGTATAAATGTAGATAAGAAAGGAGAGTGACAAGTTTTCTTAAACACATCTCAACATTTGTCCTTTGTGTCTCTTTTCGTCAAGACATTGTTTCCTCTGTCTGAGCTGTGTATGCTTGTCTTTCACTGCCGAAAATGGAGTCCTGCATAATAAATTCATGTTCAGGGTCCTGAACCTGGCAAGGAATAAGCCCCAGCTCAGGTTGGGGGCTGAGCAGCTCTATAGAGAAGGACCTGGGAGTCACCAAGACGGGGTGACAAGTTGACTCTGAACTGGCAGTGTGTCCTTGTGGCCAGGAGGGCCAATGGTATCCTAGGGTGCATCAGGAAAAGTGTGGCCAGAAGGCCGAGGGAGGTCATCCTGCCCCTCTGCCCAGCCCTGGTGAGGCCACATCTGGAGTGCTGTGTCCAGTTCTGGGCTCCTCAGTACAATAGAAGGCTCTAGTGGAGAGGGTCCACTAGCAGAGGGAACAAACATGATCAAGGATTTGGAGCATCACTCTTATGAGGACAGACTGCAGGAGCTGGGCCTGTTTAGTCTAGAGAAGAGAAGACTGAGAGAGGATGCCGTTAATGCAGATAAATATCTCTAAGGCAGGTGCCGAGAGGATGGTGCCAGACTCTTTTTCGGTGGTGTCCAGTGACAGGACAAGGAGCAAGGGCCATAAATGAAGACAATGGCCATAAAATAAAACACAAGAAGTTCCATCTTAATGTTCAAGGATGAACTTCTTTCCACTGACAGTGGCAAAGTACTGGAACAGGCTGCCCAAGAAGGCCGTGGAGTCTCCCTCTCTGGAGACAATTAAAACCCTCTGGGATGAGTTCCTGGATGACCCTTCCTTGGCAGGAGGGTTGGACTGGATGATCTCCAGAGATCCCTTCCAACCCTAACAATTCTGGGATACTGGGGTCCTGGGGCTCTGGGAGGTGTGCTTTGGGTTAGCTCTGACCTGATGCCACGGACCACTTCCAGGTACATAATGGGATGCATTAGGTGTAGTCAGGGAGTGGAACTTCCAGTGCTGGTTCATTTGATCCGGATCCTGTTCACACTACACTCCCTGAGAGGCTTCACAGCATAAGATATCATGGGGAAGGAGGACGATAAGGAGATTGGCTGCAAAAACACCTTTCTGAACAAAACAGTTAGAATGTAGATGCACTGTTTGTTTCTCTTGTTTTACTCCAAAAGCTCAAAGTTATAGAAACAAGTTTATATACATTTGCATCCTCAGTTTGTAGCTTGCAACTAACAGCTGACAGAAGCCTAGGGTACTTCTGTAGCTTAATTTGAATCTTCAGTTTAATTCGTCAGGGAAATGTTGTACTTTTTTTCTGCAAGATTTTCAGTGTGAATTTATCAGTGTTTGCAACAAACTGAATCAAAGAATTTTTAGAAATTTTCTCTAATGTCTTACAAAGCTCTGACCAAAAAGTATTTTTACAGCTGCCACTGTTAAAAAATGGAAATTTATCAAGAACAAGCTCTCAAAAAATCCTAAAAATTGAATTTATTTTCTGATTTAAAAATTAGGAAATATTGCTGTGTTGTATTTCAAATCGAAGAGATATATTGGTGATATGCATGGTGATACAAGTTGTTCAGAGACCACTGGGACTGTTTATTTCAGAAATTCAATCTTTCCTGCCTCAAATCTTTGAATACCATGACAGCTTAGATCTAGTTTTCAGGTAGCAGGCAGTGACTCTTTTTGGTTCCTCTTCTGGTGTGCCATAAACCATTGCCTATGTGAGGTTCTAAGGAAATGGATAGTTTACCCATTGCTCTTCTGAAGGCTGGAAAAGCGATCTGCAGCCTTTGTTTCTCCTGTAGTGACATCTTCTCACACCATTTTTCTTTCTCATGGGTTGGTGGTATCCAGCAGGATAGAAATTTATGGGTTTTTTCAATCTTAAATTGAGTATAACCATAAAGCTCTGGTGCCTCTTAGAGCCAGTAAACAACGTAGGCATTTCTGTATTAATTTTTCAACACATTATTATGATGTTACTTTGCAATTTAGCAGCATTAAGGGTCAGTGTTTGACTCCATGTTTTATGCGCCTTATTATTTTTATGTCACTTTTACCCGTCCATTGAATTGGAATTAATGAGGATTGAGTACACATGTAATGCATAGTTTGTAGCAAACTGCTGAAATTACTGCTCAAGTAATTTGTTGCCCACTATAAGATTTTACTGTATCAGCTATGTTGTATCTAGTGCTTACAAGTTTAATTGTTCTGGTAGATTGCACTGAAGTTCTCTGACAAAAATGAAGAGAGTGGTCTAGAGCAAATACACCATATTTCTCCTGGTTAGTGCCAACCCAGGTTTTCTAGGTTCCAGCAGCTTATTTACTCCTTTATTACCATCATGGGCTGTTTTGTAGGGTAGTGGTTGGTGGTGAGGGTGGGTGTAGGGGTAGGGGTGTATTTTTGAAAATATTCAGGTGCAATAGTGTGGGCTTTTCTTCTGCTTTTCCTTTTTGATACTTTCAAATAAAAATTTGCTTAGTGTTAACAGCTGTCTCCTAAACTGATAATAGGAACTGGAAATACCTGGTGTTAGCCTTAATTACATGCTCCAGGCTCTCATCTTTTGCACCAGCTCTGTCAAATGCAGAGTATATTTTATCTGAGATGGGAATGCTTAATCAGATCAATGTGAATAAAGTCAAACTGAAGAATTTGCTCTACTGATTTTTTTGAATGCGTCGGAAAACTCATCTGGGCAACTTATCTGTCATGCAACTATAACTAGACAGATGATCTTTGTATTCCTGAACGGATGGATTGGTGTTCTGCTTAGGCCTTAGCAAAATGTCTCTCAATAGCTTGTGGTTATTTTCAGTTAATAATGGCTTGCCTCAAATGATTTGTCATACTAATTGCCCTTTCCTTGCCCTCTCCTTTCTTCAAAAAAGCATGCTGGCAAGTTTAGTTAGTAAAAATATATGGATTATTATAGACTTATTTTAAAAATCACCCTTCTTTTTGTGTTGCGTTTCTTAGAACAGCTATAGTAAGATTTGATGGTGAAATGCAGATAAGAAAATAAATTAGTTCTTTTCTATGAAAATATTAGGGATATTAACAAACCCTATGTTCCTATAAAATGCTATAGATTCAGATTAGGAATAATAACATTACAGATCATGACATGACCTAGTAGACCAACTAGAAGTGGAAGCCAAGCACTGCTTAGAAGAAGGAGTGTAGAAAACATAAGGGACAGTCAAATGAACCTCCTGCTGACACAGAGAAATACACAAAAATAAGATCTACATGTTTTGGCAACTTGCATTCGAAAACTGGCTTTTCTGGCTTCCCACTGCCCTCCAGAAAGGCTGCTTCAGAGCCTTCATTAGCAACTGTCTTCAGGTTTTCAGACTCATTGTTAGTACTGTAGTACTAGTACTTTAGTAAAGTTCCCACTTTATAAGCTTCCATCCTTATATCAGTATTTTCTCCTACTTTATTTCCCTTCTTTGATATTATCTAACCATGTATTTCTAAAGAATAACCATGCTACATTTCCCTTGTTTTGCTGGGCTAAGCAAGCCAGTTTTCTTCTCATCACTTCTTTTATAACATTGGCAATTTTTGGTTTTCTAGTCATCATTGGAACTTGCTTCCACATGTTCTCTGGTACGAGTTCATTTCATATATTTTTTTTTAATATGGATAATTGGCATCAGATGGCATGTTTCAGATGAAGAGTCTCCCACACAAGGGATTTTGTAAAAAGGTTTTAATAACTGTCCTCTTCTATAAAAACACTTCTCCCAATGCATCTTAAAATTGCATTTGCCTTTTTCAGAGCAGCATCATGCCAGTGATTTATAGTCAGCCTGTGATCAATAAATACAGCCAGGCCTTTTTATCATTTTTAGCTGATGTACTCTCATTCTGTATCATGGATTCATGTTAATGGCCCCTTGCCCTTGTTCTATTATACTTCATTCCATTTCAATTACAAACCTCAAAGCCACCTAATTTTTCGTGGATAATATTCTGTTCCTCCTTTATATTGATGTCTCCCAGCTTCATGTGATCATCCATTTTCATCATAGCAAGTCTACTCTCTGAGCTAAAGCTATTTAATAGAAGCATTATATGTAAGACATAACCACAAGGAGTTCTGCTTTTCTCCATGACATTACTAAGTTTGCCCTCACATTGTCGTTTAGCTAGTTTCCTACTCACTTTGTGAACCTTCAGCAACCTTGTATGTTTATTTGTAATTATCATATATCCAGTGTTAATTTAGTACCTGAAGTTAAACAGTGAAGGAGAGACAAGCAAGTTAAGTCCACAGGGGAAATGACAAGTTTTCTAGGTTGCGACAAACTCCGTACAACTCCTTTAGTTCCTAAAGAAAGTCTCCTTGTTTCTGTCATTGCTAAGGCTGGTTATGTTTGCCTCCATTCTTTTTGGTAGTTTTTTTTTTGCCAGAGGATGCTGATGTTTTAAAGCACATTTTGTGGTGTGCTGTGTCCCCAGCCAGCAGCCAGGCACCAGCACAACCACTTGCTTACTCTCCTGTTCTGTGGAATGGAAAACACAGAAAGACGGCAAGAAGAATCTCAGATCAAGATAACATCAGCTTAATTGGTGGAGACAAAGCTGCACACACAAGCAAAGCAAAAAGAGGAATTTATTCACTACATCCATGGGTGTGTTATGTACACTGTTTTGGTCACAGATCCAGAACAAAGCACTGCTATGAAGAAAAGTACAGCAAATGCATGCAGAGGGAAAAATTATATAAAATTATGTATGGTTTTTTTTCCCCTACAATATTTGCCCATCTAATTAGTCTATCAAAAAACCCCAAAAAACAACAAAAAAACCCCAAAAACCAAACCAAACCAACCAACCAAACAAAAAAAAAAAAAAACCGCCAAAAACCCCAAAACAAAACAAAAACAAAACACCAAACCCAAACCAAAAAAAATCCCAACAAAACCCCAGCTATTACAGTGATGTGGAAAGGGAGATACCAATCTACAGGAAAGCTTAGAGCTTAAAATCAAAAAATTTTTTGGTATACTTACACCACTTTTCCTCTTTTTTTTTTTTTTTTTTTAGCCATGATTGCTGAGACTGTCTAAAAAATGATATTATAATGAAATGCATGTGGTACTCATTTCAGCTTCCTAATGAATACAGTTCAAATTATGAACTATGTTTGACTAGACATAGTTTGTGTTGTCTGTCTTAGTTGTTTCCCATTTCACCATTAAGTTTTAGACCTTCATTGTGCTTCACTTGACTATCAGTGAAAACAGGACTTTTTTTTCACTGTATGTATGTTTTTAATGAGAGTGATAAATTCATACAGTTTCCATCTATATCTCAATATTCCTCTTATATCTAAAATCTCAGCTGTTCCCAGCATACAGTGTTTGCTAAGAGGCTTCCTACTACCAGAGCTTAAAATCAGTTTCTGGTCGGTCACTGCAGATGGAGGTTCAAAAGTGTTCAAAAGTGAAGTAGATGCTCTGGGCAGCCCAAGAAGGGCATCTTGTAACAGAATTACAATCTCTGCCGGTGAGTCTGTTGCAAACCCATAAACCTCTAAGAAAGGGTCAGCTGCTTTGGGTTGCGAGTTACTAACTGTAGCATACTTAGACTGAGGGCATGCAGAACTGCTCCCCCAAAAATAATTCAATGGTAAGGTTTTTGGCTAAATGTCAGTGAAGTTTTGGCTCTACTGTTTTGATTTCTGTTTAAACTGTAGCAGGAAAATGACATGCCTGCTGAGCAACTGGTGGTGATCTGACATAGCCCTTAAATTTGGAAATCGTTTTCTCTCCTTTACCTATTGCAAGTTTGCACGTATCAGTCTCTAAGTTACAGCCTGAGGAGATCTAAGAAGGTATTTCAGATCAATTTGGACAATCTCCTCAGTGAATTGTTTTATGCATTTTTCTAATATTTTGGCATCTCTAAAAATGTAATTAATCTATCTGCCTGAAAGTTATTGCAGATGCTGAATTTTGGCCACTTTGAAAACCTCGACATATTTAATTTCATAGCAAAACTACAGGTATTCATCTCTATAAAGATTTTATGCTTTATTTATTCTTAAAACTGAAAAAAATCCCTAATGATATAGGTAGCCTGTCTAATACATCATGTATTTGTGAACATCTTGTGTCTTAAAATTAGCTAATATCGAGTCTGTCTAAGAAGCAGTTGAGGAATTGGCAAGGTTCATTTTTATGGTGTACTGAAGGCAAAGAGTAAAGGGAATCAATGTTTGATAATGCATAAGATGCCCCACATGGATGCTATAGTTGAAATAGCTAATACATTGTCAAATTTGCAGTGTAGATAAACTTTTGCCCTCTTTGAGACTGGTATGTTCAGGTGTTTTAAACAGCTACAGCATGATACCACAGTGCTAAAGCCCTGTTTGCCATTGAACTGCAGCAAAGGGCCTGTCACAATTTTTCTTCTTTAGTTTTTTTTTTTTTCTTCTAAGAACTTTGATATTTTAAAGGGTCCCCCATCCCCAGCTGCTAGAAATCACTGAATTTTAATTTAATGTGTTAAACTATACCAATGTAATTTAAGTTTCCCATCCCTTGGTAATTAGATCCTCTTCAGCCTGAATTGTTGCATGTTCTGTTAATTCTTAGCATAAGATTTGGAGATCTCCACATTATTATGTAGCTAATATTATTCACCTACCTGTTGACTGTGTGGGAGTATGACAGATTATTTAAACAAATTAATTTGTATTTTCTATTTTCCTCTGCTGGAAGGGACATCTAGAGGTTGGTGCCAGTTTGGGAGACTTTGAGCTGCCATTCTTATCATACCAATAAGGATTTCAGAAGGGTATGAAACAGATGCCTGGAAGCAAACCAATAACAGTGAAACTTCTTTTTATTGCTTTTGATCCCAACACACTAAATACAATAAAAGCTCTCCTGGGATTAGATATATCAAATTCCTGTACTGAGATACTTCTTCCTCTCAGATACTCCCTAGAGTATCCCATCATGATAGACAAAGCCTTCAGTCTAAAGGCTGAATATTTCAAAATGGAGGGAAATAACTTTGAATCCAAAGGGGGTATCTGTTTTAGAAAACATCGTCCTTTTTTTCCCCCTCAGCATTTAACCTTTTCTACAAAAATTATTTTGGACTGATTTCCAGCTGTCTTGAGAAGTTGAGCCTGTGAGCCTAAACACTCCCATTCCCAAATCATGCAGTCAGAAAAGAGCAGAAGTAGCCGGTGTTATGCTGCATCTTTCAGTTTCCCTGTATGAGAGTTCATCTTTATGACCTGGGCTTACTGTTGACACAGAGCACCAAGCTGGAAAGCAGAGATAACGTGTGTCATTGCTGCGGTTTGTCAGATACTCTGATTCCAACCTCTGCCCCTCCCCTTCCTTTTCTCTGCTGCACAGGTGCTGAAATCCTTTTAGGACTGATTTAGTGAGTGGCAGAACGAGTTCCTAATGCTCAGCTTCATTCCCTTTTGCAGCTTAAACAAGACTCTGAAGCATAAAATAAATCTTAATCTTTCCAAGGAATGATGTTAATCTGAGGCTGGTTGTTGGCTCAGTACTGAGTTCCTGCTGGCTTTGATAACAGCTCATGATTTGTTAAAATTTAGCATGGATTGATGTCAGCTTGCAACTCACACGCCAGGCTTCCTTGACTAATGAGAAGTAAACAGGAGCTTATATGTGGCTGGGGCTCAGCACCATAAAATTTACAATACAGTTCATGAAGTTCTCAGCTTTTGCATGTGATCCCTCTGTCACCCACTGGGTTTCCTGGAAAAGAACTGGGTGTTCGGCAAGGTCTTAACTCCTAACTCAGTCTTCTGTTATCCATTTATTTCCACTCCACAGTCCTAACAAATGCTTTGATTTCACACATTCAAGCACAGTAAAGAGTGTGAAAAAACTTTACCTATTTGGCAAAAAAACAACACTGGCGTATAAGTCAGAGCACTAGAGTGCAATATAACTTCAATTTCATTGATATAAGGTATCAGTGTTAGTAGGTTGGTTTAACTGTCACACAAAAACTAGCATAACCACAGTTATGTTTACTATTTATGGTTAGAAAACTATTTAGAGGAGAAAAGGGTCTCAAGAATGTTAATTGTGCATCTGATTTAGACTGCAAAAATGATTTTGTAGTTAAAAGTTATTTGGGAAAATATATGCACTTAAAATTTTATATTTTAGCCTTCAATGTCTGTTCAATAGTTGCATAATACAGAACAAGTTCTATTCTGCTGCCTGATACAGTGTTGTAAGTCTACAATGTTTTCACTGGAGATACTAAAATTACTTCTGTTTCAAATTTTTTTATTAATGAGGTCACGAATTTTGACAGTACTTTTCAGTAACTGCAGAATGAAGCATACTATTTTCAGAGAAAGGCTAGGGAGAAGCTCTCATCGAGACAGGCAATTTTTGGAATGTTGATAAGGTGCATGATTGACACCCCTATAATTTTGTTTGTTCTAAGCTTCTGTTTGTTCTTGGAACTTGGCTATTTAAGATGAAATGAGAAGAACTGTTCGCAGTGCTTTTGGACTAAATTTATGAGGATGGAAGACAACATGGTCCATATTAATGCCATTATCTTCAATGTTTTCTCTTCTTGGTGGTTTGGGTTTTTCTTCAAGATCTACAGACTTATTTTGTTTTGTAAAATCACTTCTAATACTAAAGAGACAAGTCAGAGCGGACTTCCATGTCTTAAAATGCTGCTCAGAGCTAGATTAAGTTTTTCTGACTAAGGAGAAGTTCTGCTTTTTCATTCATTTACATTATAGCACAAACCACATGGATAAGAGACAAATATATGCTGTGAGATCTGCCAGTAGCACTGCTGGATCAGAGTTCATTTAGAGTGATGTTGGCCCTGTGAATCATGTCTGCTCAGCCAAGTGGGAGAACTAACCTTGTCTGCAGCAGGATCATATATCAACTTAAAGAGGAAAGAAAGTCGCCACAGAACCACAGTTCCAACCAGCAGCACCACTTCACAAAAAAGTAATCCTCTGGCATTAATTTCTTGTCAAGGCTAGTGATGGGCTGCATTTGCCAAGTAAGATGTGCTCAGCTGAACTGTAGTATCTTGGAAACGTAATGCGATATGTCACTTTTTCTTTCTTTCTTTTTTAAAGAATATTGCGTGTTGAAAGTGTCGCTCTGTGAATACTCGCTGGAAATTAAGATAACTATTCTCAGAAGTGCAGACATTGATCTTGGCTTCTAAAACTCTTAGACTATGCAATTCTAAAGCAGTTTGCTCCTTTAGCTATCTATAAATCCATTTTCTACATGAAGTGACTTTTCCCTTTTCAGTTCCAAGAGTATAATCCAAAGTCCATTCCTACACAGGCCCAGACCTTACTAAGCCATTAAAGATGTCCTTAATTTGAATTAGGAATTACTAAAATGCTTTATGTAAACATAACCCAAACCAGTTGCATGGACATTCGTTTAATATGAATTTTCTTTCTGAGCCCATACCATTTATTTGCATTTACCCTCAACATTCGGCATGGGCACCTAATGAGTATTAGTGCAGTCTCATTTTACAAAGAGGAGGCAAAGATGAGGGAGGTAGTTGTTCTGCCCATGGGTGTATGGTGACCAGCACCAGAGCTCAGGAGCTGTGTCCTTCGTGCCACTACTGAGCCAGTAGACTTTTACCTCTCTTGCTTGTGACATTCAGATCTCCTGATGACTGAATGCAGACCAAAAGTTACAATTCACTGACCTGGTAACTGAATTTCCTTCTTGCAGGAGGGAAAGTGTTCCTTTGGGATCAAAAGAAAGGCGGAAAGGTAGAGTTGGAGGGAAGGACTACAAAAAAATCAGCTTTTAAGATAACTTTTATGTCATTCACTGTGGTTATTTTTTTTCTCCATGTGAATAAAGAAATAATATTTAGGAATGGCTTCTTAAGAAAATAGTCATTGTCTGCAGAAATATATTTTCCCTTGTTCCCATGCAAGTGTCAGGCAAGATTTACGGGGAAAACATTTTAAAATTCTATTAAAAAAAGATGTCCTCATACTACTTCTACTCTTCTTTGCATTGGAGAATGGCATGTAGGTGGCTGCTAAAAACAAAGATGTTATAAATTCCTCAAAAATCTCTCCAGTTAATTGATGAAAATATATCTTCTGTATTTTGCATTGAATACATATTTGGAGGTGGAGGCAGTGTGCATACTGACAGATCAACCATCTACATTCATGAGCATATTTGGAGGTGGAGGCAGTGTGCATACTGACAGATCAGCCATCTACATTCATGAGAAATTTTTTCCTAATGTGTAAATGATAAAATTACAATTTTTAATTTTTTCATGACTGCTTAAAAATCCTTTTCTTTCTCCGGCATTCTATATGTATCATTTGACACAATATCATGAGTATCAGGATACCTGCTGTGATACAAAGTTGTAGAAAAATGCTTGAATTAATTTCTTCTTAAGTAGCAAGCTGTCTGAATTTAATCTTGTTTACATGGGCTGAAATAAAAAGTCAATTTTTAAAAATCATTTTAAGTGCAAGAAGATCCTTCCTAATTAGATGAAGAGCTCATATATTCACAGAATCATGAAGTGATTCAAGTGTTCAGGGCTGGGTTGGATGAGGGTTTGAGCAACCTGGTCTAGGGAAAAGTGTCCCTGCCCATGGCAGCAGGGGTGAACCTAGATGACCTTTAAGGTCCCTTCCAACCTAAACTATTCTATGATTCTATGATTCTTTCATT
Source organism: Monarcha castaneiventris obscurior (assembly GCA_026261815.1). Classification (NCBI taxonomy): domain Eukaryota; kingdom Metazoa; phylum Chordata; class Aves; order Passeriformes; family Monarchidae; genus Monarcha; species Monarcha castaneiventris. Next base: position 48,257,538 of record JAMPIT010000230.1, on the reverse strand, counting down.
TCCCCTTTTAAAGAGATAAACTATTACATAATTTTGGGTTTCAATGGAGATTAAAATAATATGAAGATGTTGGGAAATTTGTGTGTAGTAAAAGAGAGTTTTATGCTTCAACTAAATACTATTTTAATACTAAAATTATTTTATTTTTAGTGCATTTACATGATTAGGATCTATATTTTTAACTCTGTGTTACAGTTAGTCCTTTTCTTCACACTCTGCAAAAGAAATTCTGTTTTAGTTTCTCTAGGGTTTTATCAAATGACACTGCCAGAACAGAGAAAATTTACACTAAAAGTCTGAAGTAGATATTACACCAAATTTTACTTTTTCTCAATGAGAGGAAAAGAGAAAATTTCTGGTATTTTTCTGATGGAACAAAAAACACTAAGACATTGCAGATACCCTGTGAGCATCCAAACTATGACCTTAAATAATTAATTCCTAGTTAGGGACCTGATGTTGCCAGCTATTTTCAATGATGAAACTTCAACACTCTAAAATGATGCTTCATTTAGGCAACCCAGTCTATTACAGGTTGATATTAGGTGTTCAACAAGGTAAGAACCTGAGTGATTTTCATGGAGTGCAGAGGAACATGAAAGAGTCTGCCTTTTTTAAAACTTCCTCCCATCCAGTCTAGTAAGAACAAATACACCCTTCTCTGAGTAACAACATTACGTTAATTTTCCTTTTATTTGCAAAAATGTTATCTATATTTTTACTTGAAGATGTGGCTCTGTACTAATTTTATTGACTTTGAATGTTAATCATCTTATGACAGGAAACTGCTTTGGCATTTTGAAGATCAGCCTTGTCACTCAAATCTGAGATAACAGAACTAATGGGGTCTTAGACATGGTACACTAGAGAAAATATGTACCGGAGGGCAGCTGGAAACTCTGGACAGTTGCTATGGAAGAACTTACCTTCCTGAAGTATTGGGACACTGGTGTGCTTAGCACTTGACCTAGGGGGAGGAGAAAGATAATCATAACCTGAGGTCTTTTATGTTGGTTGTAATGGAACTAACAGTAGGTGCAGTAAGTGCAGGGGATTTATTTTTTCTTTGCCGGATTGTGTTTTCTCATTTTTCTTTTTTTTTTTTTTTTAAGAGTTGCTGTTAAAACACACATAACTTTTGAATCTATGAATTTTTAAAAGCTAGTTTTTACAATCAGAAAAGTCCAAAAACCCCTGTGGGTTTCAGTGGAATTATGGATGAAGTGTACTGCTGCTGGCTGTGGGACAAAATCCAGACCTGCTTCAATGTGTATCTGTATTCAGTATACTGTACTGGTACTCAGTATGTTTTCCCTTGCTTTTTAAAATAGAAATGATTTTTTAATTGTAATCCCTATTCTTCAATTTTAGAAAGCTGTCTAATGTCTTCTTACATTTTTGAATGCATAGATCTGTAGCTCAAGAGTTGTAGGTGACGGTAAATCTTTTGTTATTTTAGATTTGCATTGGCCAGTAGCCATCACCAGGGCAAAGCTGACACATCAGGGGTTGCTCCTTTGTAACATTTTATTATGTTGAATTACTACATGTCAATAAGGAACACAGATTAAAATGAGGAAGAAATTTCCTGTGTAGTTCTGTATTAACCTTCAGTAGCAGAAGCACAGTAGTCTGATCTTATCAATGAATTCATTCTTGGAATAGACTGTGAAAAGGTTAAGCCTTTTAAGCATAGCCATCACACAGAGGTGATTAGATGCATTTCCAATTTAGAGAAACCTCTTTTCTGAAGGTCCCCTGTAATTAATAATCTAAGCAAATTATCTGGGAAAATAAAAATATCCTCAGAAAATTCTCACAGCAGAAATTCAGGTAGCAAATAGAAAGAGTTCCTTTCTCTAAAGGTACCTTTGAATATCTTTTCAATTTATTTTTCCTTAAAGATAAGTTTCAGAGAAGCAAATTATTTCTTCATAAAGCAATTATTCTACTGAATACAAGAAATTCATTGGCAGAAAGAATGATGGATATATTTTGATTAAAAACACTGCAGGATTTTTAAACACATTCTTTGTGGTATGCCGTTTATACCTTTTATAAGTATATTGTATGGAGAATTAGACTTTTTTTCCAAACTTCTAATTATGTTTGAGGCTTTTCTCTCTCTTCATTTTTCTTCTATATTCACAAAAATGCTGCCATCTGGAAAGTATGGCTTTACAGAAAGTATATTGATTTAAATACAACTTCAGCATTAAAAAATCATTCTGTTTATCAGCACAGTGTTGCTCTTATTAGACTCAAGATAATAGCAAAAGGAAGGGAATTTTCTTATTAATTACTTGTACACTTTATTGTGTATATTTATGAAATTCCTTGTTTTCCTGAGAAAATGGCTGTCTTAAACGCTGATGGAATCCATGTATTTTGTGTTTGTGCTGTAATTGCCCACATGGAGAAATCTGATGAACTTTGAATACAAAGTAGTTTATAATACCTTAAAGCAGAATCAAGATAAAACTCTTCATCTGCACGGAGCTTTCTGTTTTTATCACTGCCTACTTTTCAGTAATTCCTTTTTGCTCTGAATTCTAACTCTCAAACTGAAATTGGCCCATATCCCTTGGTCGTTAATTCCAAGTTGGATGTGAAAAAGTTAGGGCTGGAAATAGCATATCTATAGTACAGCCATAGCAAGATTCATAAAAACTGTTCTTCAGGCAGTTTTTGTCTATGGACCAGGTGTTTTACCAGTGCATCTGTACCTCTCTGATTATTGTGCTGTAATTCAGCATTTCTCTGGGGTTTTCTGGTCTCTCCACTGGGATAACAACTTGTATAGAGTGTTGTGTTTTGTTTAGTCTGGCAGCCATGCTAAAAAACAGTGTGGGACATGGGTTAAAAATCAGACAACAGAATTTGGTCTGGGCTTTCCAGTGTTTTAATAGCACTTTTTAAATATTACAAATTCTGCATTTAGGCCTACAGCAGCATTTTTGTTGTAGTAACAGATGTCTCTCCAGAAATGCACTGCATATTTAAATGGAGTTGGCATAGTGTAATCTTCTTTCAAAAGAAGATTAATGGAACAGAACTTTTTTGTCTGCACAAATTAATTGAACAGTTATAAGGAGATGGATCACTACTTTGAAATAATTACAGTTGTACTTAATAAAATTAATACTCTGGATTAGAAGTGGTGTGAAATAGCCTTATTCTTTTGCACAGTTAAGGTGTAATTGTAACACTAGATTTGTCTGAGTAAACACTGTCACTGCATGCCACTCCCAAGACCATCTGTCTGTGGTAATGGCTTTCAAGAGCAAGAACTTTGCAATTCTGAGCTTCGCTGAGATAACACTTAAATAACATGCTATGAGAACTAACATCAAATCAGTGAATTACTTATTACCCGAGTTGTTTTGCTTCATTTTATTATTCCTCGTAATGGAACTAGTAGTGTGAAAGACAAATAGTACATGCCAGTTATGTATTCCAAACCTTTTCTGAGCCTGCTCGTGCATGAGTTTATGAAGAAGAAATAATCTATTTCTGGCAAAGAATTGCAAAACTTTTGCTCATTTTGCTCTCTAAAAGAACTGTGACTTTTTTTTTAATTGTAAGAAAAAGTGCCCACACATAAAATTGCAACCCTATGAGTGGAACTCAGTTTAACCTTTTTTCAGTGTGGAAATAATCTCAGTAAATTTATTTCTTATGAATAGATTATTGGAAAATTATATAACAGGGCTGGACTCAAACAGAAAATGTTCATAAAAGTTAACACCTGATTAAGTGCTTCAAGTAGCAATCCTGATGTCAGACATTGTCCAGGAAAGCACTGTTTGGGAAATCTATAGTAATGGCGACTATTCCATTCATGTCAGGAATGGAATAGTCCATTTCCCTGAAGCAGTTTTGTGACAAGATGTACCGTTCAAGGGGAAGATCCTCTTGTGACATCCCACAGGCTGTTTGAAATGTTGGAGTTAGAAGCATACGGTGGAAGAGTTCTGTCTGAAAGGTTTAAAATAGGATGCATTTTAATTTTGGTTGGGTACGACAGCTAAGACTTTAATTGAACTGTTGGCAAAATATCTGGATGAAAGGGAGAGGGATGATTTATGTTCAGCTAAAGAAATCAAGTGAAGGGTGGTGAAAGGGAAGAAAGCATATGAAAATTCTTCAGACTAAAGACAGAGTACATGGGTTAGACAAACAACCTCTTGGTCTTTATTTGTGCATTTCTAGTAATAGCTGAAAAATAGACTAATATCTTTCCATGTACCATCTCCTTGCTTCTGCTGATCCCCAGTGTGAAAACCCTGAGTAACACATAGCTCTTATCAAGGAAATTCGGGTGGCCAAGAAAAGAGCATGTGATGTAGCATAAACCCTGCAAGCCAAAGGTGGCAGAAGTGTGAGACTATGGCAAGACATCCCGACATAGATTTCGCAGTTCAGTGTGTTCCCATCTAGGGAAAGCCTGCAAGGACCTTTCAAGTACCATATGTGTGTTTCCATTGTTTTATTCTCTACCTTATGGCTGACCTTCTTCACTTTTTCCATTCTATTACAAACCCATGGAGAATAATTTGTGTGGTAATTTTTGTGAATTGAGTATCCTGGGAGATAGATTAACATCATTAAACTATTATCACATTTAGCATTCCTGTTGCCAAAAATGAAAGGCTAATTTTACTCCATTAATTTCTTATGAAATGCTTTGCTTTTTTTTTTGTGGTGGCCACAGGTGTCCAATTTATTCCCAGGTCTGTGAAGATATTTTCATTTTGAATCTTAGAAAATATACTCAGATTGCATCAATTTAGAACTTCTTGCACGTGAAGATCGTTAGAATATTTAGAAAAAGTACTTAAAATGAATATTTTTTAGCAATAGCATAGATAATTCTTAGTCTCTTAAAGGAGATTGCTTTAGTTCATGAACTTTAGGGTTCTGCCTTGGTCCACCGTGATCACTATGTGCCTAAGAGGGCAATCATCTCATCCTTTTTTTGCAAAATATTATTAGATTCAGCAGAACTGTTTGGCTGAACTGTCAGGTTGAAAGCTAGCTCTGACTCTGCTCACCATTAGACAATTTTTGACTTAAGAGGATTAAGTTCTTTCTTGCTTAAAACATTAAACTTTCTTTCATGATCATGTAACTGTGGCAGCAGCCACATTTCCACTTCATATTTCATCTCTAGTCTTTCTATTAATCATATTACATTTCCAATTAAGTTCTACTTATGAATTTGTTTCAGTGTGGTTCTTAGGGGAATCAGCAAATGTGTTTTATAATTAAGTGCTCAAATATTAGAATTTAATAGTTTGTAATTAGAGGGTTTTTAAATTAGAAATCTGTCTTCCTATACAATTTGAGGAGGTAAAATCTAATTTACATCTTCACCTGAAGGAAAATTCATAAAATGAACTAAACTAAAGCAGTGAAATACATTTTTAATTAAACGGAGGAAACTGCTAATGAAGTGCAACTTAAGAACATAAACTAATAGTGTATAATACCATATAGTTTCTTTATGTTAGAGAATGAAATACAGTGGTTTAAAAAATTAGAAACATTACTTAAAGCAGTGAATTTCAATTTGCCACATGAAGCGTCCCATGGCAGAAGTATTCCCATTATCTTCAGTCTCATTACAGAGATGAATATGTACCTACTCAACCACTTGAATCAGGACTAATAATATTTGCACTGTTCAGTGGCCTGCATGGTGTCATACAAATAAATACCTGATACTGAATGTGTCTGGGTGTGTGTATGTCTGTCTGTTTGTAGCTATTTTCTGAGGCACAGGGAGTCACAGGAATGTCAATGGGTGGTCAGGGTTGTGTTCACGATCAGAAATCCTGTTTTCTCCTTCACTGAAAGTGCACTGCAAGCAAAATGCTGATTCTGCAGGAAAATAAGCACAAATTCTGCATGGAATATTGGCTAGGAACAGGTATTGAATTGCAAGCTCCAGCACTCAAAGAATGATTTTTCTCTACTAGCCAAGAAAAGAGGGCTGAGTTAAGACCAGTACTGTCAGGCCTGGTTTAAGACATAAGTAAAGCAGGCAGTTGACTGCAGTAGCATGTTAATGGGACTGGCCTTTAGGAAGACACTCATGATATTTTTGTGTCCGACCTCAGCTTGACTCTGCAGAGACAGCACCATGAGGATCCCAGAATATGTTTGTTACTGGGCACAGCAGCTTTTCTCTGATCTGAAGCCTGAGTAGATGCTGAGCCACCTTGATCCATTCTGAGCAGGCTCCTTATCACTGAAAAAATACCTAGATGTGGAGGCTCAGCTGAAGACATGGGCATTTTTTGGCAGCCTGCCTGGAGAATTAGGATATCAGGTCTCCAGTGTTTCCCTGCAAGTAGGTCTAGACACTGCCTGAAGCATTTTCTCTGTGTTGCTTATGACCCTGAGGGCAAATAAGCTTCAGAAACAAGCTCTTTGTTTATGTGTCCTCGTAAGAGGACTACAGATCTTGCTCCAGCTACCCTGATTCTGCTTCCCCCCACTGCTGCTGTAAGGAAAGGTGTACAGAAAAAGGTAGCCATGGCAGGCAGAATGGAGTTCCTGAAGACTTGCTTTTCCCTTCTGCCTTGTGTGCCCTTAACCAGGGAAGGCAGTAGTGCAGCATTGCCTTACAGTTGGGATTGCATGGCAAGGACACCATGCTAAAGAAAGATCTGGGGTAAGCCATATGTGTAGGGTCACATTTGGTTATTTAAGTAGAAGGGCGTGTTTTATTTTGTCAGCTTAAGGTGCAGAGAGGGATGTCAAGGGGGAGCCATCCTCCCACCTCTTCAGTATGGCCTGAGCTGTCCAGAACGGGTGAGCCAGTCCTGAGGTTAAACAGGGAGCCTGGTACAACAGAGACAGAGAAAGTACCTTGGAAAGAGGGTATGGCTCAAACTCCAGTTAAATCTTCCAAGAAAGGGTTCATCTGAGCCTTAAGGGCTTTGTAAGCCATGAACAGACTTTTCACAATGCTGAAGTTTCTCTGCTGGGATTATTAGCAAGCGGTGTTATTTTTTTTCATTATTTTAGCACAGCTTGAGATTTGTACAAGCAGTTCCTCACAGAATGGTGTTTGCTTTGGAAATCTGACCCCGGTCTTTACCTCAGTTTCCTTATCCTCTGGTAGCACTGCTGCAGCACCTCTACTTTTCATCAGTCTAGCTGTGGTTCGCTCAGTAGTGGCTGATGAGACAGGCAGAAAGTCTACACAAGTATCAACACAAGCTGGTATGTTCATGACCTTTATCTTCTTGCTTGTGATGTGTTGACATATTGAGGGTAAATCACTCATAGCTCTTTAAACAATTGGATCATTTAAGGAAGCTCTTGGGATTGCTACCTTTATGATACACAAATTATATGTCTGTAATTTCAATTATATCAGTACATATGATTTTACCTCATAGTAAGCGGCATTAATGTAAATTGTAAACTGGGACACAAGATCTGCTGAAAATGGTCTTCTATTAATTACAATGCTGGTGGTGGTGGTGGTGGTGGTTTTTTTTGTTTCTGAAAATCTGTGATCTGACATTACTGTGTGCTTCTATAGCATTTTTACTTTTTTGGCTAGTCAAATTGACATTTTCCACTGAATTATAGATTGAAAAATTCAGTAATGAGTGATGCTAACTTTTCTGGTAAGAAGATCATCTGGTACACCACAGTGGTACAGATCACACACTACGATAAAAAATTACTTATGTGTTATGCCTTTCATTAATATTTCAGGATTCAGACAGTAAAGGGAGCAATTTATCTCAGTGTAAGTTAGAATGCTGTTTAATAAGATTTTCTGAGGAGACAAGATTAATGTTAATAATGTTTTTTCATTGACAGGAAAATAGTGTTAACATTAGTAACTCACTTTTACTGTTAAAAGTACAGCATTTGTTTTACAGCTATTCACAACAACAAGGTTAAACTGAAAAAAGCATGGACTATAAACAAGGTCAGGCCTATAAAAAAGTAAAACATGAATCTGTTTTCCAAGACTAAAATCTTATTAGAATGAATATTCTGCTGATCAAAATGAAGGTGATGAAGGCTATAAAGCTATTCAAGCAGAATAATTCAACTTTAGTATCTCTCCATTCCAGGAAGTGGCTATTTCTTTTTTTAATAGTCTCAAACAGGGAATTTGAAACTCATCTAATTAAGCTTCAAGTTTTCTGTGTTTTGTAGTCTCCTTGATTCTGAAAATAATACATGCAACTTCATTTAGCTTCTCAAGTTTTAAGGCATAAATGAGTTTGGTACAGAGTTTCCTGAAGGTATACTGAGCAAAGTCTATATTCAAGAAAAAAATACATTTTCTGTGCTTGGGTAAATGTTTCCCGTTTAGAATATATTTGGGTTCATTAAGATGACATACAGACATGAATATGAAATATTTTGTTCCTCTGAGATTGCTCATACACAGCTAAGGACTTTTCTAGGTTATAGCAACATACATGCTGATGCTTAATATGGCACAGTTGTAGTTGCACTGATAATATTTTCATGAAGTCACAAATAAGGTTTGTATCAATTCAAGAAACTATGTTGTCTAAATTCATCTACTTCATATAGTGCACTCTTCAGATGTGTAGAAGAGTAGTTATGTTTGCAATACTTTTATGCATACATTATGGGTATGGATACACAAAGAATATGTTCAATACCAGCATTCCTAAACTCTATGTCAGTCCACATGCACATAGCCACACAAACAGCATAACTGGGGCAAAGCTCTGGTATAACAGGAACCTTTGTGATTGATGACTTCCCAGTCTAAATTGTTCTGTGTTCATATACAAATGATATAGTCTTTGCATTGCCCTCGGTCCTGCTGAATTTCTGGACTACTAGTCTCTATGCTTTTTCTGTCTCTGTGAATATTTAATTAACTATGGAAGGAAAAGAAACTAAAGCTGCAGAAATAGGAAAGCAAGTAACTCATAAACTGGTGGTAGTAAATCATCCTGTCTACATTTGTCAGGGAAAGGACATTTATTTTTGATTTTTTATTTCCCAGAAGTGTGGAGTATTTGGCTCAAAATGCCTAGATTTACATGCAAAAATAGTCTTCTTATGAAAAACAAAATATGGCTAAAACAGTGGGAGGAAACGTCTCTCAACGTTTCTCAGTTTTGCTCTTGTTTATTTTGAATAAGCAATTAAAAATATCAGGACAAGTATAACACAGCTGTGAAAGTGAATGTAGGATACAACTGAACATAATATCAAAATTTTTCTTTCACTTCCAATGTTTGAACCTCCCTGGACACTGTTAAAAGCTTATGTGAGGCAGAATCTTGCCTGTAGCCAGAATAATTGTTGGACATCGCTTGGCCTGATGACATAAGCATGGCCCACATGGTCTAGTATATAGAAATATAGTTTTGTGAGTACTGTTGCTGTGCTCTATGATGAAGCACATAAGTGTTAAAATAATTATGTGTATTCAAGTTTCTTGACATTTTTCTAAGAGATGTTAATTTCCTTTATAGTTTTGTACTTGCATTTGAAGATTCTGCTGTCCTATAGAAATATCAAGAGAAGAGAATGTACCAGTGTCTTTGAGTCTGTTATTTCTGCACACAGAAATTGTGTGTACTTATGGGTTCAAATGAACAGTTTATTTTCGAAGAAATCCTTTATTCTCTATGTAGAGAATCTGAAGAGGGATATCATGGTGCCTGGGAGATGTGCAAAGATTTCTCTGGTAGGAAGAAGATCAACTGACTTGCTTATATCATGTATACTGAGCTTTAAGAAGTTAAATTTCAACTCCCCTAAGATGGAATCAAAGCTCTTGAAAAATTCTAATCATGATTGTCAGGTTGATGTTTGCTTGAAACAAACACCAGCAGTAAACATGGCCTGCAAGATTTATTCAGGGAATAAAGCATAACATTTACACAGAAAGAGGGCAGCATTAGAGTGAAGAGAGATGATCAGAGCTGACCTTTGGCAAGCAGTACAACTTTCTAAGTATGAATGCCCCAGTCAAATAAATTAGTTTCCAGAACAGTTAATTCTTTATGAAAGAGAAGGTCAGACAGAGGGCATATGCTATTTTAGTGTGTTAAACAAAAATGCCAGATTTCATTTTACCAAATAACAGTTAAGATAAGTAATTGGTGGCGTGCTAAAAATATTTTAGAAGTATAAACCTAAAGTCAAATTACTTCAAAAACTGGTAACAAACTATTGATGAAGGAAGAGTAATTGCATTGATTGAACTAGAGGTCCTTGATTCAAGACATTTTTTTTTCTTAAAGTCTTGCTTAGACTTTGGGTGAATGTCTTTGGCTAAATGTCTTCTTCCTGTTTTATCTGTGGGAAGTAGGAATAGCAGCAAAGCCTTTTATTATTATATTGTTTGCATAAGGTATTTCGGGTTTAGGTTTTAGGTTTTTTTTAATGGTCAGCATTGTTCTACAGATTAGCTAACCTTTTCATCTTGCAAATCTGTACTGAGTATTGTAATTTATGCTCCACATGAAATGGCTTTGTTACAAATGTGATCCTTGTCTCATATGAGGTGACTTTGCTGCAAATATGACATTAGTATGAGCCAGTCAGCTTGCCAGATTGCTATTAGTTTGTAATAAACATTTAGAAAAATGAAGCATCATGAAAGGAAATCAGCTGTTTCATGTAGCTGCTGCATATTTATAGACAGAATGCTTACATGAATTAATTAGTCCCTGATTGGGGGAGGCACACTGTATCTCCACCTCCTGGCATCTTTCCATTCAGTTTCTTCTTTTGCTATTCTCTACTGTAATGACATCCCCAGGATAAAATTAAAATTAATAATTTTAAAACCACTTGGTATAATAAAAACTAAGTGATTGTAACACAACTTGAATGTAGCCATTCCTCAATACTTGTGCACAGCAGAAGATGGTTAACTTACGAAAATTAACTTCTACTATAGTAGTATTATCTGTTAATTAAAGAACAAACATTCTACAAGCTGTGTTATCTAGTCAAAAAAAGGATTTTTCTGTTATTGTTTCACCTCAACATTTTGGACAGAATTTACTGCTGTTCTGTGATTGCGTAACCAGAAACTAGTCCTAGCAGTAAGACTGAGGTACCATTAGTAGTTATTTATTGACGTGATTTTCATATCACTCCAAATCCTTTTATGACACTTGCCTAGTTGAGAACTGGCATTGATAGTCTTCTCTAAATTAATATGTCAGTCTAGATTAATTTTTTTGTCAAAATTTTCAGTTTTCTTTTTTGGTGCCAGTAAAATAACTTCCTGTTTTTTGAAAGGTTACTTACGGCAGCAATTTAAGAAACACTTAGATGTTCTTTAAAAGTTTTTTGCTTTTAAAAATTCATAATTTGCCCAGCCGTCTGTCAGTTGTGTACCTTTTTGCATAAAAAACATTGCAGAATAAATAATATCAACTCATTGGAATGAAGGTGAATACTTATGAGGTAACAGTTATGGTTAGTGCACGACAGTAGTAATAACAGACTTTTCTTCTTAAGGCATCCAAAATCTGGACTGCTAGAAAAAACAGTTGAATTAATTCTTTAAAATATAATGATTCTCAAAAACTGGAAGTTGCTCTTTGAAAGAGGCATTCTGAGTAGGTGGAGAATACAGAAAAGCAGAAGCAAAAGCATTTGACCCTAGAATGTCATTTGTCATTCATGTTCTAAGCAAAAAAGAATGGTAAAATGTAATTGAACATTTGTTAAGAGCAAGATGCTCTTGAGTGTCATTTCTCCACATTTCCAAAAGGTCCTTTGGATGAGGGCATTTCTGAAGTAAATCAGAGTTACAAGAAGAAAATTTTGTACTGAGTGTTAGCCATCGATGAGAGTTTGATCAGAGATGAGATCAGGTGAGAATTAAGCAGGATTTTCAAGGAAGGTAACCCACCAGTAAATGGCAAACACTTTGCAGTAGCATGACATAATACAAGTTAATGGATGTCTCTGATGCACTTGTGGTCAAATATCAATGCTAATTCCTGACTGAACAATTGCAGGTCTTAAATAACACTGGTAGGTCTAACTGCTGCTGGTTATAATGGTTACATTAGCAGCATTATTTAAGTGTCACTTAGAGCACACCGACATTGTTTAAAGCCATTGGACATCCAGCAACACTGGTAGGAGAGTGCAAATGAATACTCTGACTCAGTATATTGTCTTTTCTAGGTAGAGTCCTATCTATAGTTGGAACTTCATACACAAAAAGTAAGCCCAGCTTATTAGAGTTCACATGCTAAAATAAAGAATTAGAGCATAATAGCTAATGAGAATTATTTTTCTGACCAGAACAAAACACACGAATAGCAATATCTAGAAACAATGTAATGCTTTTATTACCACCAGATTAATAATCAGTTTCATCAGACTTTTCAGTAAATTAGCATTCACATGAAAATTTTAATATTGCAAATTTATGTTACACTGCATTTTACATTGCAAGTTTAATATCAAAGTTGTTTATTAGAACAAGGTGCAGTATTTTTAGGGCATCTTTCTCACAGATACATGACAGATTGTTATGGAATAGAAAGTTTCTTGCAGTGCCCTGACCATTGGGCTATGAAAATTATTCTCTGTTCCTGGGTTGCCAAAGATCAGTTTAATTTAAAACTGACCTCATTTCTCCATATCCCAGGTAGCAGGAGTAGGATTGGAGTGCTACCTGGATGGTAGATGTCTTTTCTGTGGAGTATCGTTACAGTCCACAGAGGTTCTTGGGCACAGTATTGTAGTGATGTGACAGCTTTGCAAATCACAAAGCAGATTCTTAAATCAAACCTGCCCTTGATGATCACTTGGTATGTTAATAGATTAGATTTTAGCTTCCCTTACACTGTCTAATAAATGTATCTTTTGTGCACTTGCCTTTTCACCTACCTGTGGGATTATTATGATATTCTAATAAAACATCAGGCATTTGCAGTTTATTCCTGGAGGGATTTGACTTCTATTTTCTTCTCTTACTGCCAATCAGCAGCCTTATATTGAAAGGTAATTAGATTATCCTCTAAGATTCTTCCCAGCCTTCACTGAGTGCATATAAATTCAAGGGCTCAAGTTTGCTAAAGGACTCTCCTGGATAGACTGTCATGCAAAGTTCTGAAACAAAACACTTCAAAGGTATTTCCTGGAAAAAATTAAATTAATTTTGTTAGGATTTTTTTGCTTGCAATTTCTGCTTTTAACAAACTTTTTCTGAAACATGGCTTAAACAATGACAAAGCATTTTTCCACTCCAGTGTGTGGTTGATACTAAATGTGCATAATAGGAATAGAATCTGGTACATGAATTCAAAACTGAGTTCCTTTTGGCTAATATAAGAAAATTATCTGCAGATACCTGTGTAATTCACTTCATCTTCATTAATGATGGGTAGCTATATGAGATAACAAAATTATATGTTCATTTGGAATGATTTCTTGGTTTTACTGTGAAGCTTGTGAAAAAAACATATCCTGCTATTACCTCTTTCTTACCTTCGTTGGCTGTGTTTTGCTAAGCAGGTAAATGTTACTACCCCTATAAAGGCAATGGATATGAATCATGTACACAGCAGAAATTTTATTGAGTAAGAACTTGTCATTTTTGCAAGTCACATTTCTGACTAAAAATGCAGCTTAAATGCATCAGTAGCAATCATTATTGTGGAACAATACAAGTTTATACATAAAAAGAGGTCTCTTTGAGATTTAAAACAAACAAACAAACACAGTAGTTAAATTAGTATTCACACCCTGCATAAAGGCATTTAAGAAGGCTTGACCACTGGTTAATTTGGGTTAGACATTGGATCATTGGTATGTTGCCTAAGCTAAAAGGGATCTAAATTAATCTATGTTAGAAGCTTGTATGGGCTTAAAAGATCCAATTAAACTGTTGCAACTTTTGTTCTGAAGTCAGAGGTACAGAATCAGAAAACAGATATCCCTTAAAGACCTATACTTAATCTTCCTTTTTCTCCTAAATAGTTCTGAATTGTTCCTTTAAATAACATTTCTAAGTCATACGCTAGTCCATAGTGCATCCTTATGCAGCTATCTTCCTGCTTCATTACTTTCTTGTTGTTTCTGGTAGTTTTGTAGATGTTTTAAAATATTGATTTTGATTATTGATTTTTAATATCACTATTTCATAAATCCCTGCAGTTCCTTAATTTTTCAACCAATTTTTCCTTGTTCCATTTTAGTAGATAATTAGGAATTATCTACTATGGAGAAAGAACAGGAACAAAGTTCCTAACAGGCTAATATTTCCAGATATTTGTAAGCTGTTCTAATGTTTTACACCTGAACTTAACAATTCCCAATGTTCCTGTTTAAAAAAAATAAATTGTTTTTTCTTTAGCTATGAAGGCCTTGAAAAAAATGTATAGAATTTTTGTGGGAAATGCGTGTTCTGTCAGAGAAAAGATGCATTTGTTTTAAAAAAGTGTGTAGTTGACTAAATGGAATAGGCAAGGAGTTTTATTTTGCCCTATTCTTTTGCAACTCGTATTTAGGTAAATTACGTTAAAAAGGTGGTGGTTTGTTTTGTTTTTTTTTCAGCTCTATGTACTCTTTCCTTACCTTGCTCTGTTCTTAGTAGGCACTGAAAATCAAAGGAAGATTTCTATGTTGTGTATTACAAGGTTACTGTCCATTTTAAAAATATATTCTGGAGGAATTCTTCTTTTTTTGTCCTTACTTTATTTCTTGTGCTTCATTGGGTCACTTGGAAATAGGATTACACATAGGAAAAGACACAGATTTAGGACAGTGTATGGATTACTTGTTCTGCACCTGAAATATGTACCTTATGCCTGCAGAGCACTGGAAAGAGGGAATATTGAAGGTTAAACTTCAGGACGTGCACTCAGTATGGCATGAATCAGGGACACAGAGATGCTGCCTTTTTTTTTCTCTGAAGTTTTCAAAACAAACAGATGTCTCAGCTATTACTTTCTTTTCTATAGCCACACAGGAACTTCTTACCTGTCACATCAGCAGCAACAGAATAAACTCATTAACTTCTTTTCCTGCTGAGAACCAGAGCAAAGGCCAAAACCTACACTTAGGATATAGAGAGCTAAAGGAGGGTTTACTTGGCTTTTATGGAACAGCTTTCCATGGATTCTAATGTAACAGAGATCAGTGCTCAACTCATAGGCTACTGGTCTCTAAAGATTTTGGGTCTAGTTTTATTATTCTTAAAATCTCAGATGTTTGATGTAAGCAGTATGTTGCAATAGCCTTAAAGTGATTAATAAACTGAATTTTTAAAGGATGTTGAACTTTGAAACCAAGGTGTAAGAGTGTAAGGTTTCTGTAGAAATATTTACAATTATTTTAAATGCATAAGACAAGTTCATCTACACTGTATTTGTAGACATTTTTCATTTAAACTTATGGCTTTTCCATTTGAAAGTGTTAGTTTCCCTGCTCATAAAAATGTTCAGCATATCTTTTAAGACCGTTACTTTCTTTTAATGAAAAGTTTCATTTCATTTTAAGGAAAATGATACTTCAACAAATTTTACCTATTAATTTGCTTTCATTAGTTGCCTGGCATTTGATACTTGTCAGAATAGGAAAAAAATAGTTATTCAATTATTTATAACAGTCTGTGTTCATGTCTAGTAGGTGGGGACACAACCTTTCTCACAGGAGAAATTCTTCTTATATTATGCACAGTAGAAGAGCATCAACTGGGAGAAAAGATGACAGTGGAGTCTTCAAAACTCCCACATAAGCTCTGCTAACACTTGTATTTAATAGTTTACATTATTTGTTTTGAGCTTCAGAGGTGATGTCATCAATGGAGGCATTAATGTAGAAGCCAACAACTCTTCTCCTGTTGCCAGACTAAATGGTGCCCTTAAAAAAAGCCTGAGAAAGGCATTTTTCAGCCAAATTGCCTGACTTCCCCCCGAGGTCCCTGCTGCATGCTGTCCAGCCATAAAAGAAAGGGAAATTGTTCCCAGTCATCTAATAAAGTAAGGTACAAACCTCAGTGTTTTTAGAAAAGATCTGTTTTTAGATATTTTAATTATTATTGTGCAAATAAGTTGATATGTCAGCTAAAATTTATTAGAGGCAAGACTGGCCAGTAAAGTGCACAGCATATTATGCCAAGTGATAATTTAAACTCTACTTCTTGAAGGTGAATCACTATTTTTAATCACTGAGATTCATATGATGCATTTGAAGGCATATAAAAAGAAGCTTTTTCTTTCTTCAGGGCTGTGTTCCTTAGACAGCTTGCTTAGGATGCAAAGCATATAGTTTCATTTATTTAAAGCAGCTTAATTGGGAGAATCTAAGGACAAAATCAGAGCTCTAGATAGGGCCTTTCCTTTCCAATGAGATAGTTTCTTCCCATCCCCCATCTTTTTATTAAATTAGTATTTGCTCTGTGCTATGCTTCTAAAAACAGTAAGTTGGAATTATTTTCAGCTTTAAAACTTCAAGCTGGATATCTTTGAAAATCATCTGTTTATTGTGAACTTAAATTATTTGATCTGCAAATGCCACCAGGAGGCTCTTGTAAACTGTTTGCTTTTTGGTAATCCAATCTTTGTTGTACTTCTTCTGCTTATGGGCATGTTGCTCAAATTTGCCTCTATTAGATATCTCCCAAATAGTACCTGAGCTTGCACAAAAAGAGAATTTCTAAAAATGTATTTTTTTCTTTTCATTGTGAGGTTAAAACAAAAACATATTTTTATTTATTTCAGCATGCATGAAGATCTACAGGGAAAAAAACCCGAAACTGTTTATCTTTTCTTTAAATACTTCTGAATAATAGAATAAACTTTTGGATGATCACTTCAATAGCAGATGGTAATGCTGCCTCAATACACAGGTTTAAATATACCAGCAGTCACACCATTTCTTTTTGCGAATAAAATATAAAAGCCATGTAGGATACACTCAAGTTAGTTTATTTGGGCTGATCTGCTCAGAAATTAAGTTAAAAATGAAAGCAAAGCCTAGCAACCCTTTCTATTTTGGAAGCAGCTTTTGTCTCACTGTCTCACCTTCTACCTCATCTATATACTCCTTTATCCATTTTGGGTGTGGAATAATGATATAGAGATGTTTTCCAAAAGTACTTGTGAAATTCAGTTCATATCTTGTTTTCCAAGTGTGTCAGGCATTTACGAATTTTAACGCTTTTGAGCACCAGTTTCTAGACAGCAGATTCCTTTAGAAAATGAGTTGTGGTCTTCAGCCATATTCTCCATTAAGAATCATGTTAAAAATCACAACACTAATTCCAAATTATTTGGTATAAGGCCATGTCGAAATGCTCCATGATCCAGAGATTTTACTTCAGGACACCGTCTAGTTCAGGCTCTCTAGCTGTATAAACCTCTTCATTACACTGATATGTTTCAAGAGCTTCTAGTTCTGGGATTAATTTATTCATGGCCAGTGTTGGTATCTGGGCAGTGGTGCAGTGAAAAACACAGACATAAACACAAAGCACCCCTGGATCAGTCTCCCTCACTCTTTTCTCACAGTCTCAGAAGGATGTTTGTGTAAGAGCTGGGCACTGACAAGCCAGCATACAGTTACCTGAGCACCTCCACATCCAGCAGATGTGTATGCAGAAAAAGATGCCCTCTTTTATATTTGAAGATAAAAGGTTATCTCAGCCTTCATGCCAAAACATCAAGGCTTGGAATTTTATACAAGCAGGATCTTGTTCAAAAATCAGTTTGTCCTTTTCTAATGGACACTCTAGGCTTTGTAAGGCTGTAATTGACACAGAAAAAAAGGGAGCTGGCTCTTTGTTGGAGGAAAATAGGTTGAAAAAGGTACAAGCTGCTTTATTTACAAAAGCTTTTAGCTATCTGTAACTGAAATTTGTAGTATCAACCTTGGTAGCTGTCAGAAATAAGGAAGGTGAATAATTGTTATAGATGTGTATCATAGGTATGGAACTAGGAGATCTAATGTCTTTATCCAAAAATATAGCAGTAGAAACTTAGCAAGCAGTCCAGAAAACCTCTGGCATTACTGACATTCTGGGATGATGTTTAACAGACTTAATGAGAAAATAACCTATATTTTCTATGGGAAGAAGACTATGCAATAAAGGATGCTGCCTTCTTCCTGAAATTAAATGCGATCTGCAAAAAGAAATAGATTAATTGTGGTGGGAATCTATTTAAAAGAAATTTTAAAATTAATGGAATGCAAATACTGTTAAAAGAAAACAAAACCTCTGCTGTCACCATAAATCAGTAATATTTCAATTCTAGTCAAAATATTTTTTAACAGTTGTGCTGCTAACTAGACAACCCTGCATGCATGTTTAATGTTTCATCAAGTGAGTCTTCTTAGTTCCATAGGAATTTGACAGTAATTACAAGTATTCTCTGCCCTTGCAAAACTTTCATGGTACAGGTGGTTCATCATCTGAAGCTTCATTGGGAAAAAAATATGTCAGAAAAAAATCTGCTGTCATTGTTTGTGTATTTTATGTAATCATATTCTGGTGCAATTTTGGCTTCCATGTTTTATAAAACAGGTCCAATATTAGGATTCCTGCTTCCCTCTGTCTCCATTTTCACAGTTTGAATTAACTGAGTAGGTGTGCTACGGTTACCAGCCATTCCTTTCCAGATATTCCTGAAAGTATGTACATAATAGAGGATGGTATAATCAGAAATCAGGCTCTAAGTCATTTATAATAAGGGAAGAATTTTGGTCCAATTTGTGGTCTATTTTTTATAGTAATGGGATTTTCTAGCAAAGATAAGAACTTTTATTTCTACAAGTGAGAAATTGTTATACACTACTTCATACAATGGCACTAGTAGGTACATTTTCTCATTGGTTTTTAAGCATAGCTATTAAAAGTTGCAAGAGCTTTGTAAATGAAATACAGAGTTTGAAGAGCTGTTCATCTTCCAGATCTTTATTTCTAAACAAAACAAAAAAAATCCTGTTATACTGCAGTAGAGGTTATCCACAATTAAAGTAATATGGGTAACTGTGGGACTTACTCGTTTGGCTTGTCAAGGTATGACATTCTTTAAAAGAAACTGGTACAAAAATGTTTCATACAGGCAGAGTTAGGAACAAATTTCAAAAAAATTTTTTTTTTTAGCTAACTGCTCATAAACATCCCAGTCAAAGTCTTTAATATAATATGATTTAAAAAAAAAAAAAAAAAAGTAGAACTACATGGACCCTTTTTGAGGAAAATTAACTTGGGGTGTATGAAGAGAGGTACAGGTATTTGATATTTGTTTTGATTTGCTGTTAACTCTGCTGATTTCAAGGGTGTAGTTGAGATCGGGGTTGTACTTGCAGTGGAAATTAGGAAAAAGGATAGAAAATAGTTATTTTGTGATAACAACTCTAGTTTAGTTGTCTGTGACCAGGAGATGTCTCTTTTCCTCCCTCCTTCTTATGGAGGAACAAAGAAGAAAAAGACCTTGCCAGAGCCTAAACAGTTGCCTGCCCTAGAGCAGAAGAGCATAATATTAGAGAGGAAACTCTTGTCTTAAATTTCTGTACTTCTGGACATGATGTGACTTAGCATTTGCAGCATTGTGAGAGGATGCCTTTCCTACCCCCTAGTGACAGTATTCAGTGAATTGCTGTTGCTTCCTCTGTGCAAAGTATAAAACCCATTAAATGAGTAAAAAATAAAATACTTACTTTTCAAAAACGTGTAGGACCAGCATTTACACATACTTATACAATGAGCTGCAAATATAGGCTGTCACTGGTGGAGTGTTTTCAAGTTAAATTCTTTAGCCCACTTCAAATCTGTCAAGAGCTCTTGCTGGAACAATGAGGTGTTAAGGGGTTCTGAGCAGAAACATAATATCTCATAAAGAAACTCTTACAAAAGGAAAAGATTGAGCATCTGTTCTGAAATTGCAGAAATTTTTGTTACTACAGTTGTCATTGTTTTATCAGCTTCAGGTAAGGCATTTGGTCTTAGCCTGTCAACAGATTTAAGCACTTTACTGCTAGTCTTCTGACATTAAGTGGAAATTCATTGTGTGTCATGACAACATCTACCAATGAA
Organism: Monarcha castaneiventris obscurior; assembly: GCA_026261815.1. Classification (NCBI taxonomy): domain Eukaryota; kingdom Metazoa; phylum Chordata; class Aves; order Passeriformes; family Monarchidae; genus Monarcha; species Monarcha castaneiventris. The sequence goes on along the minus strand of JAMPIT010000230.1, from coordinate 48,237,494 downwards.
GTCTCAAACGTATACATAAAAATGCTTTTATAGGTTTTGCATTAAAAAATGTATATGTGGTAATTTATTTTTTATGTATATATTTTCCATGATAACATTTTTACTTTTTTCATAAGAAAGTGGAAAGGAAGTAGTGTATGCTACACATGCAACTCCTTAAATGTATATTTTGATGAAGAAATTTCTTTTTGTTTACTGGGGTAAAACTAGTAAAATATTAACAGTAAATAGACTGGAAACCAAGTAAGAAAATAGTTTACAGAAAAATCTACTTCTATTCAAAGAATTAAAAAAGTATCAGAGTACACTTTAATGTAAAAGTTAAAGTTTATTTTGTGTTAACATAGACTTTCATTGTAGGGCCATCTTTTCTGGACCTCGTCCTTACTCCTAAATACAATATAATTTTGTCTGGAAAATATTTTTGTTCATGTTTTGAACAAAGGAGCGTATTCTACCATGCAAAATATTTATCTCACATGTTAAAAACCCTTCTTTCATGGGCTGGAGTAGGTCAGAACTGTTTTGTTTAATAACTTTTAAATTCTTTGGACCTTGATCCTTGTTGAGATGAAATACTTTTTACATATTGTATAAACAGATGAGGAAAAATTAAATTTTTAATTTAGTTGTTTCAAACTTTAATTCTGACTCAATCTTTTCTTGGAAGAGAAGATTCAGGCATTCTGTTCTGTAGTTGGTTTTTTTTTAATCTTAATTTCTAGCATTGTATCTGTATAATGCATATAATGTATATAATAAACCTATGAACAGTATAACTGTTCATAGGTTTATTATAAATTTTCATATTTGGAATATATCTTTTTGGTTCATAATCTCAATTTATGTAGTGACTGGTGTCATTTTTGCCAAGGCTCAAATTCACTGACTTCTGCAGTGGTTGTTTTCTGAATAACACAGTTAAAACTGCCAGCACAAACTCCACTAGATCCTAGAATTTCAAGATCTGTACCAAAATGCAGTTGTTTCAATATGCAAGCAGGATTTCAACCTCTGTAAAAATATTTTGCAAGTGAGATTAAAATTAAATTATTATTATCTTCAGACTTAAACTATGCAGATTTTAATGTTCTTGTCTAACTGTATCACCCATTGCATGTATAATTTCAGAATAACTGAAATAAATACTATATAGCTGTAAATGAAACTGAATACTATATAGCCAAAACTGTATTTGGGTTATGCAAAAGGGGAAAAAAAAAAAGAAAATAAATAAGGTGGCTGTGTGAGATCAGCTTTAATTTTAGTTTGTTTCTGTTTTTTTACTTAAATATATTCTTTTTCTCAGCTTAACTCTGAAAAAAGGCTGTAGTGTTTAAATTATGTCTAGGTAGATATTTTATCCCCCTTTGGCTCAAGCAAAGGTCCAAGAGAGTATTAAGAGTTTAACCTAGTTTCAATCAAAACATGCCTAAGACCTGTTCATTCTTAAAACAAGTGATCTGATGTTCTGGATTGTTCATAAGTGTTTGATCAGTACCACTCAGAAATTTATCATTCACAGGTCAGGTTACAAGTCTAGCATAGAAAATCTGTGTGTGTGTATATATATATGCATATTTGTTTGTGTGTTATTTATAAGAAGCAGAAGAAAAGAGTTTACTGGATTGGGAAAGCAACAATTCCAAGTATACCCTCTCTTACTCCTGTGGACTATGGGAATGTCTGTGGCAGATTGTTTTGATATATCTTTCCACGGGGATATTGCTTGATTTACCTTGAGGTTCCCTACCAGTTTTGCAGGTTAAGGAGAAATAAGAAAGAATATAGCAACACGGAGTGTATGGGGACTAAACCTGTTTCCTGGAGCTGCCTTTTGTATCAGAAAAACTTTTACTGACCTTCACATAAACTCAGCCTATACAATGTTTAGAGAAATTTTTTCTCACACAACAGTGCCATGTAAGATGACGGGAATTCACTTCTGCAAGTTCAGCTGTTACAGCTGGGTATTTCTTAGCCTTCTTTCCATCTTCTGTGCCTTACTGCTGACAAGGTTACTGCTTTCCTCACAATATTACTCTTAGATAAGGTACAGTAACTGCAGCTCTGAAATCACAAGTGATGAGTACATACAAAGGTAAAAATCCAAAGGGACAGGGAGAAGAAAAGACCACAGCACCAGAGGCGTTTCTTTGTATCTGAGTTCCCTCTCCAGTACTGCTGATTTTTCTCTCCAAACTTCTAAGGAGAATAAGTAGCACAAGTCAGGAGCTTAACTGCTTTATGTTTGTTCACTAGTCTGTAAAATAGAGAATAATGTATGTGTAATACTGCTTTCAGGCTGAATATGTTAATGTCTAAAAAGCTTTTTAAAAATGTAAAACACTATGTAAATGTGAACTATTAGCATATCTTTCTACTTTAACAAGAGGGCAAGATTCTGAAAGAGTTCATATGACACTCTTGAAGAAGTTCAGCACAGGCCAAAGTGTCTATGAAACCACTGTCCTGAGAGAATCTCTGAAGCAGCAAAAGCCCTACACTCCAACAGACTTCAACACACTTGTAACTAAGTCTTGTGAGACAGGCTATTAATATTTTTCCTTTTTCCTCCCTTATTCACTTTGGGGCTGGTTTTAATAATAAGCTTGACATACTGACTGGGGAAGCATCTCACAGAGTATTGTTTAAATTGTAAAATTATCCACGGCAAAAACAAAAAAACCCAAATCACACAGCTTTCCTCGTCTCATCCTGCCTATCCCTGTTCAAATTCTAGCTTAGTTTAAAGCTCTTATTTTCTGGAGATAGGTAACAGGAAGTCTCAGGTATCTTGTTCACCTTAAGACATATAATATCATAAAAATAGGTTTGAAGGCAAGAGGTCAGAATAATCGGTATTGTGTTCGATCTAGTTCACAGTGAGAAAGCCTTCTTGAGAGGTGGGCAGAGACAACAGGATGCAGAAGCCATGACACATTTTCATTGTTTTCATTCAGAAGCTCTGTCTTCTGGAGAGAACAGTTAGGTCTTAAACATTATTGTGATACAGCTGGTGAAGGTGGAGAGCTGTGGCCCACAGCATTTTCGTATTTCCTTTTAATAACATAATATAACAGACATCCTTCAGTTTATTAAAGGGTTTAAAGTCTACCATATCTGTTTTCTTGTTTGTATCTCACATATTTCTATTAAATAAAATGAAAAAACATTAACTTTGCTACCTGAGGGAATCAAGGTTTGCTTGTTTATGGTTTTTTAAATTAAGGAATGAAAACCTTTTGTTAAATTAATTCCATTCTTTAATTAAAGAATGGAAACCTTTTGTTCTAGGCAGCTTCTGTGCAGTCATAAAAAGTGCTGTGTCAGGAAAAGGACACTGGAAGGCCATTCAGATAAGTACCAGTACAATTGCAAATTTCATGGCTCTCTGCACACCAACAATACTGTTTATCAAGATTCTTTTAAGTGTTTCATGCGATAGAAAAGACCAAAGATGTTACATTACTTGCTATATCTGGTCAAAATGTGGTTAATGTTTCTATTTTTTCAGAATAGCAGTTGGACCCGAAAAGGTGTGCATTGTCATTGACATCACATTTTCCATTTTTATAAATAGTTACACACATCAGAAAGCATCAGATAGCTGACGTGCTTTGCTTGTGATAGCACTTAATGAGCCCTTTTCATACATGTTACATTTTAATAATACTAGACTCTATTTAAAACTCGCCTGAAATACTTTAAATGCCACATGAGAAGTCTTAATATTTATGTATGCTCAGGTACTCTTATGCAGAGAATATAGAGGAGAAATTCCCATCCAGTGGTTGGTTCAAATGATTTTGTGCTCTTTTTCTTAAATTCATTTGTCCTTCCAAATGTAAGGGTGGAATCATATTTATGTAGTGCTACTCATTTCTGATCGCTGACCATGTAAACCTATGATTTTTCATTGTTGAGGTAAGTCTCAGATGACATTCCCGACATTCTCAGAAAGGGTTAAGATGTTCCTGTAATGGTTCCCCCCAGCCCTGTGATGCTTGAAAACATGATAAATGAAAATGCCTAATTCTTGCTGTAATAATGCTATTTAAAAATAACAGCATGTTTGGTATTATTGGATAAGAAAGGCAGAATTTAGTCCAAGGGATCTGGCTTGTTGGGTTTTTTCCAACACTGCTAGAATTACATTTTAAGGCAGTTAAGTCACAAAATCAAGAGTAAAACTGAATCTCATATTCTGTAAAACTGAGACTCATATTATGCTGGAATGTTTGAGCAGAATGCTGTTCTTATTTCTTTAAGTGCAGCAAAATCATGGTCACTTCAGAAGCATAAGATGGAAGACAGTTAAATTGTTTCCTGATACTGAAATAATATGGATATTATACATGTCCTGACAAAGAATTTCTTATCTTGACCAAAAAATGGTTGGTAGATGGGTTTATTCAATTCATTCTACAGCACCTTATCTCATTATTAAAGGGTTTTTTAATACTAAAAACTTTAATTTTTAGAACAAACTAAACCAGACTGTTCTGAAGTTGAATATTTTATAATTATCTGAATTTTAACTCAAATAATAAACTAATAATTTAATTTTCATATTGTTCTGGGGAAGGTAAAAATAATATAGTGGAAGACAAGGTGATTATTTCTAAAGAAAAACATTCTTCCTGAAACTGTGATTTGTTCATGCAATACCACAGTAGTCAGTAATTGGTGTGTGATGGTTTTACATAAATGGACAACTATAAGAAGTATATTTTCTCAGCTAGTTAAGATTTTAAAGCACTATGCATTTTTGTAACAACTCTGGCAATAAGATCTTGATTATGTTCTACTGGCTGGGACTGTTACTATTAATAATTTATTTCAACCATCTTTCTTTCTGAAACAAACACTAAATCAAACATATTAGTGCTGTTATGGTTATATTTCAGAACCTTTCCATTGCTTTAGATATATTATCATTTTAAGTGTCTTTTCACATATTTTATAGTGTGTTATTACACAATATATTAGAGCCAAATGTTCATGTTGTAAATGGAGACAAAATCAAGAATGATCGTGTGAATATACTCCATTTTACGTAGCCCTCAGTATTAAGTGAATATCAAGACAGGTAAAAGGTACTAATTTTGTCCTATTCATTTCTCACTTACTAGTTTTAGGAAAAATACAGTTTAATTTCTGTTAATAAAAACATTAGTCCCACTTCTAGTTTTGCACTTATCATGTAAGTTACGTTTATTTTTTTTTAATCCTAGCTGAGTTTAATGATTTTAGACTTAACCATTGATAGGTTTTGTGTGTACAAATATTGAAGGCACATGGCAGAACCAATTCACTTGCCCTCACACACACTCCTCAGAAGACAGGTCTATTATTTTGATTTATTTTCAATCTTAATTTTATGAAGAATGAAGGCATACATTTAGTACTTATGAGGTACAGGCCCCTGGAAATATTGTATTATTTCCTTATTCCAATGGAAATTAACATTTCAAAATAAATATATATAACTGTGTATGTTTCAATTTATGATTGGCTACTTAAATTTTTTATTTTGATTTCATAAATGTGTTGTATGACTCAATTGCATTTACCTAACACCAGGATAACTTTATATTGACCTTTTACCAACAGTCAATATATTTTGTCTTCTTCTTGTCCCATTATTTTTACCAGATATGATGTTTACAGCAGATTCCAAAGATTTAAATTCTAGGATCTTTCATTTGAAGCATTTTTTCATAAATTATTAATTAAAACTATGTGTGTTTTTCTGAATGTGTGATTATGTCAACAGAAAATATTAGGTCTTGCTTATTAGCAGATAACTGGATGTGGTTCTGAGACTGAGCTTACACAGAAGCATTGACTAAACTGATGTTTCTTCTTAATGTTAAAGATAATTTATTTGTATGCTCCTCTCGCTTTATATTTTCAATATAGCAGACTCACCCAAATTTTGGATTTAAAACTGCAATACGCAAATATGCAAAAATTAGTTTTCTTCCACAAAATGCTTCCTAGAAATTGAATGAAAGACATGAGAAATAAAATTTAAGTCACAAAATAATATCTCAATTAGAATTATTTTCCTGGGGTTACGAATGGAATATGAATGTCACTTTACTGGTAGTTCTTTCTCAGAAACAGTTTTTGCACTTTTGAGATAGTATTTGAATTAAATTTAGGTTTGGATTGCTTGTTTATGTGGTTTACCTTTTTCTAAAGGACTTCTTTTGAACATTCTGCTGCAGCTGGGAGCATTGATCTAAGGACAAAAAGGTTTCAATGCCAAGAATGTGATTAACAAATTTTAATTATAATTTTGAAGACTTGATGCTCTTATTCTCTACATATTCTTAGCCAAGAAAAGAGAATCTGGATAGAGAATTATAAGCTTTTGCGAGTTTACTAAGCATGATATTCAAGTGTGTGTGTACATAGTTTACTAGGACTAATTTAGGGAGTTAATCAGGTTCATCCCTCCAAATCAGTGTATCTTGATCCTTTGGTGCTCACGCATACATTTTGTAGATGAAAATGCTGAAATATTTCAGTTATCAGTGTAGTATGCTTGCATACATTGTAATCACAAATTCAGTGTTGCATATTTTGAAGTAATGAAGCAGCAGGAGGTTTGTATTGGTACCTGTGTGCAGTGGGAGGACAAATGCTGTTCCAGAATACCTGTGCCTGGTGTTTGGGAAGAAAGTTACAATGTTTAGTCTCTAGTTCATGAAAGCTCTGGACATGCAATGTTTGGTGAATGCCAGTTCTGAACTCAGGGATTTAAAAATATGCATCATAGATTCTTTAGGTCTTTGTCTATGAAGTAAGCAGTTGATACATTACTGAGTAAAGAAAACAAATCACCCATTAACAGAGTAGTAACATCTCAGCCTGGCTGAAGCAGTTTTGGATGGGCTGGTCTGAGTGATACAGACTAGTCCTGAAAACTGTAGGGAGTTAGGTTGTGTGGTTTTGCATCAATTTTTAAATAAAGATCCTACTATGCTGTAAGGCTTTTATATTTAGCTGGTTAGTAACAACTGTGGTTTTATTAATAGATGCCTTGAGCTCCAGTTATTAATTTGTAGCCTAATAAGAGTTCATGCATATTGTTGTAAAAAGGGAGCAGATGCAAGTGGCCTCCTAGCAGCCAACTGCCAGCAGCATCTTAAGTTGGACTTCTACCTTCCCACAAAACAGTTAAGAAATTGACATTGAAAGGTTTTCAGTTTTCAGGAAACAGAAGAATTTTTGCAAAAACTGTAAAAGGAACTGAAAAAGCAGATTTCAAAGCATATACCAAAAAAATGGAAAAGGAAGCTGTATAAGATAATTTATGCGCTGGTTTGGCTTAATATATTCAACTGAATTTGATAAGATCTTCACAAGAGCTAGTACATTTTCTGTTAAAAAAATTCAGAATTATTTTATTGAAACTTATTATTTTACTTTCAACTCTCTCCTTATTAAAGCTAGGGAACAGTTTCCCCGAAGACATTTGCATCTATTAGCAAAGGAAATATATGTACTACTAGAAAATACTTAACCTAGGACAAATTGGTGACAGCAGGATATTGAGCAATTAAGTCTGTGTTCTCAGAGAGGATGTAAAGGAAAACCCAGATAAATGTAACAGATATTTAGGTGTCTAATCAAGCTGCTTAGTAACTCTTTTTTCTGAAGAATACATATATAGAAACTTTTGGGATTTGACTCTGAGTGCTTTTTGGCTGTAGAATGTTTTATGAATAAAATTCAAAGATTTCTGTGGAAAGTAGGAGAAACAGAATTCTATTTTCCTACACAAAATTTGTGATATTCAACAATGGATTACTCTAGTGAATAGACGGGAAGGAGCAGGTACCAAGTACACTGACAGTCTGATGACAGACTACAGATCAACTAGAATAAAGGTCATTCTGAACATTTAACTTCTGCTCTTCCTTGTAGTGTAATAATTTTCTCATTTTGCTTCAGTGTCCTCCATTTTCAGTGTGATCAATCTCAGTGTAAATATGACTGAAGTATATTTAATCAATTGTATTTAATACTCTATCATTCAATATATTTTGAACATTTCTGTCAGATATTATGATGGACATAGTTTTATTCTAGACTGTTTGCTCATAGGAAAAAATACAAGTTTGTGTGTACTGTGTTAAGTTTCCAAACAGAAACTCTCTAATCTTCAGTTTTTTATGTGATATAATTTAGCTGAAGTCTATATGACCACACTGATGAATAAATACATTTTTAAGTTCATTTAATAACTGGTCTACCTTTCTGTAGGTGATCCATGTTTTCTATCTTGATTCCATAATTTGGAATTGTTAGGTCCATATCTGTAATAATAATTTATGTGCTGGAGTCTACTATTTATGCAGACATAACAGACTAACAGAAGCCAATAAAGACATTTCAATCATTTACAATATAAATATGCATCACACCACATTTCCAGAGTCTATGTATGTACATACATATACAGTTCAGTAGTACTTAATTAGCTTGGTTTGATGATTTAGCTAAAGGCGAGTGTTGTCTATTTCTTTTTCCCTCCATATCCACTGACTTGTTACGCTCTTCATATGCTTATTGATATGATAAATGTCTGATATAAATGATATAATTCAGACTGATTTCCTAAGTTTTTCTTCAAATACAAAAAGTAAATAATTTTTTTCCTGTGTAATATTATTTGAGGCTGTTTTGCCTCCAGTGTTACCAAAATAGGTGTTATTTTTGCTCAGAATTCCTGTGTTTTTAATTTAAAAGCATTATTTAATCTCAATCATTATTATATTGAAGAAATTGTTGCTTGGGAAAATGCTGACAAATTCCTGCATCATGGTGTTGGATACTGAGTACTTTTTATGTAATAACTGATTACTGGCAGAGATATAAACCTTACACTGGATTGAGACACATAAAGTACATTGTCTTCAGTGTTGAAAACAGAATTCAAGTGATAGCAAACTACCGAGGTATCTGCATTTCAGTAGAAGATTACCTACTTTAATTAGATTACATTTGTTCTGTCCAATATTTAAACACCTCCCATGTACACATACACACAACACACAAACAAACCCCAAAAACTCACCCTCATCTATTTCACGGCTTTTTTCTGGAAGCTGATAGTTATTGGTTAATTGAGAAGAGACTGGAGTGACAGGATTTGGCTAAATTTTCAAGTTTAGTAATTACTGATTTGCAACATTTCCATCCTCAAAAAATTAAATCTCACCCTGGTTTCATTTTATTATCAGTTTGGAAATATGAATGTTTTAAAACTTGATTTTGTCAACTGGTGTGTAAGAATAAAAAAAAAGGTGATCTTTCAGATTAAATGGGGTATGCTTATAAGATAGTACATTGTGTATGATTTTTTACTTATTAATATTGCTTAAAAATAATATTAAAGATATTTCCATAAAGGAATTACTCATATGTATGTTATTTTCCAAAGCAGTCACTGATCTAATTGTTGTGGTGTTCACTAATTGCAAAAAAAAGGCAAAGTTTTGTAAATTATTTTAATGATCTGTCTCCTAATGCTATCCAAAGAATTATCATAGGTCCCATCAAACGGTATCCTTGTTTTCCCTCTAGAGAACCTGTAGGTCACCACACTTTGGTATTGAGCTCCTACTCCTCTCCATGGAGAGGTGGATGTCCCACAGTAAGTTTGAAATACCTGGCTGAGGACTCTGAGTTTGTCTGGTTTGGAAAGGAAGAGGGTAAGGAGTGACCTCACAGCTTCCTACAGCTTCCTGAGGAAGGGAAGTTGAGTGTGAAGTGCTGAGTTCTTCTCCCTGGTACCGAGTGCCAGGATATGTGGGAATGGCCAAGAGCTGTATTGTTCAGGAGAAGTTCTAACCTCTGAAGTAGCAGAAGGCATTGGGTACCCACAATCACGCCCCAGCCTGAGCATGGGCTCTGACATGTTTTGAGAAGGAGGCATGTGCCTTCTGATGGGGGTAAGAGCTGTGGGTCACCTTGAGATCATTTGACCATCTGAACAAATTTGCAGGAAGCAGGTGTGATGTATTATTTTTGGTAGTCTTCTGTGTCCATCCAGTTTCTCTGGTTTCCCACAGGAGGGCAAAATGCCCTGTCTCTGACACTAGTGAGGATCAGAGATCAAGTCCTCAGTCTGATGCAGGATGTGCTCCTCAACTAAGTGGTTTCAAGCTTACCCATGGATTGTTTTTCTCCTTCTACTCATTTTTAGAAATGCCTGAGCTATTTCCCATGGGAACACATGCTAAAGCACAATATCCTGGGAATAGCAGCACTCCCTCAGAGGGAAAGTCCATCCCAATACTCTGTCTCCAAAGAAGACAATCAATATCTACAGGAGAGAACTTGAGCAGTGCAATTCTGCTTCTGCCAGGATCCTGGGGGTGCTCACAAGCATCAGTGGCTGGGACTGGCCTCCCCTAGGACCCCCATCCCCACTGTCTCCTGCCAAGGGCCCAGGGGATGTGTCTTGGCCCAGCCTAGGACCCTCAGTCCCTGCTTAAGCCATGTTATACATGTGCCAGTCTGATTATCACACCGTAATTATACAACAATTCCCAATATTAATTAACTAATAATGCAAAATGTATTGGCACTTCATGGTAGAAGAAATATTTATAAATTGCGCAACCTTTCTTAAGGTTAATAGGCTTAATATGCAGTAATAAACTAATTGACAGCCATAAGTATAGAAATTTTTCAAAATCTAATAGAACATTAACATTTAACTTCACAAATAGATTCATTTTTATTCATAATCTTGGGATAATTATCAAGGTGTAATCTTATTGACTGACTTCTTTAGAAAGCAAGAGCACATTAGGAAAAAATTCATAAGGGTGCCCTCTAGGACACTGCACAATAGCTACACCAATAATTTAGAGTGAAACTAAGACTGGTATTTTGTGGTTGTATTTTTCTCCATTGACTTCTTCTACCATTGTTTGGGACCTATATAAATAAATTATAGTGTTGCTTTTAAGTGGATGAAGATATGAATGCTGGTCTCATGCATACAACACACAGATAAAGTTTTAATTTTTCATAAAAGTATCAAGAACTGTAAAATAAGTACAAATTTGCAGTTAAGGTTACATGGTCTGAATAAAAATGCAAATAGAAATCAGTCCCTTTGGAAATTTGTGGTCCAGACTTTATTGAGCATGTGTGTATCAAAATATGCAAGGAGATACTCCCACAGCTAACTGAATGTTAAATAGGGGATGATAATTGCCAAGAAATTGGTTTCTAAGAAAAGATGTATGGAATATTAATAAACAAGGGACATTACCTAGCCAGTCATCCATAATATGAGTAATTTCCCACAAAATATCTCCTGAAGTAACTAGATCATTGGCTAACTCTTCATGAATGAATATAATTTTCCTTAAAAAAGAAAAAAATCTAAAGACATTGGTTGGGGAATTTTTTATTTCTACCAGTTGAAGGTAGCAGTGAAAATGGCCTTAAAATTTATTCTTATGATCAGACCTTACAGCCAAAGATAAATTTTCTCAAAGACTCATGACAGATATGGTACATAATTTACAGGTTTAAGGTCTGCACAGAACGAGCTATGGGAAAAGGTACAATAGTATGACATGGTTGAAATCAAATGCAAAGGAGAAAGATTCTCTGACACCTCTAGAGACAACTTCAGAGTCATAGCCAACATTTCTAAAGGTGTAAATTAAGTGACTTAAAACCAAACCTTTTTAGTTGCAGCTGAAGTTATTATCTATACACTGTGTACAGTTATTTTTACAAAGAGCTGTTATTTTGTATAGAAAAAGCAGTGTTCAGTGGGGGACACAAAGAACATCTAGCATAACCTGTGTTTTTTTGAGTTATTGCATTTATACATTGCTTTGGTAGTACATAATAAATACATAATTTTATAACTCTATGGAGGTTGGTACCAGCATTATTTGAGATGAAACTGTTCTATGAGCAGGGAAGGTATTTTAATATTTCCAATTTGAATATTTTTTCTTTGTATTATAAATCACCATTGGCTATTTTATCTCTACTATCCTCTAGCATTTATTGCAAATTCAGGAATATTACTAATCATCTCTTAGCATAATATTAAGCATTCAAATTTCTTTTAGTGTATATGTGTTTCAGCAATATTTTCTGCAAATATTGTATCCCTAGAGTAACTGTAGCTTCCATGAGCCTCAAGCATTTCTGTGATGCTCATTCATTAATTTAGAGAGTATCCTGTATACTTCAGAAGGAATCACATCTCTTTAATTAAAATATAAAATTCAGAACTGAAGTGATTATTATTTGGAAGCTGAATTCAGTTAAAAGAGCAATAAACACTGGATGCAGACATGCAAATAAAAGTTTTAATGATCTTGCAGAGGATTAAATTGTAACCAGTGAAATCATAAACAAAGCCATATTTTTATCTTGCTTAAAGGTAATATAAACTAAGAGTTTCAGCTACAAGGAGAAAAAAATACTATATTTTTTTTTTTTTTTTTTTTTTGCTGACACTGTCATCCATAAATAGTGTTGACTTCAGTATTTATGAAAAAGTTAGACGTAACCTTGTAAAGGAGACCTTTAATCACTTTAGGTTTTAGCATGGAAGCCAGTATCCCCTTCTAAAGTTGTATGAATAATAGCAATTTCTGTTAGCCAGAAAAATGAAAGAGGAAGAAAACTCTTTCTAGCTTCCAGGTCCTTGTTCTCAACAAAACTGCCTCCAAAACTACCAACGAACCCAGTGAATTCAACAAACAAGGTTTTATATTTTAAATCTTAGTGACATATTTTTTCCTGGAATAATAATGTTACAATTTTGTAGTTAAAATATTATAGGTCGCTCTGTTTACATTTCAAAGGAGAATTATTTCCACTACAAAGCAAGGTGGTTTTGGTTAAGATTAAATAGAACTAATCTACTTTTTAATTCTTGCGGTTTTCTTCTTATTTTGCAGTTCTTCCTTAAAATCATCATAAAGTTTGTGTTGTAAATATCAGAAAATCATAACATTTTAGAAACTCTGAACACTGAATATGTTTAACATGTTAATGAGTTCTACTTTTGACATGATTATTGGATATTTTTTACAAGCATTCTGAAACTCCTCTTATTTGGGCAGAACAGGTGCATGATATTCTGCAATTACCTTTTCATTAAATATGTCAATAGTGATGCTTATCTTGTAAGGTTTATGGATATCTGCATACAGTCCTTGGCAGTGCTCCTGTTCACACCCCTGGCCCGATGTTTTGCTATTCTGTTAACTTGTCCCAGAAATAACAGTAGCTGTAGTATGTTTCTTGTTCTGTCAGTATCACAGAAAATATACCGGTCGATAGATACAATTTGTAGGTACTTACACTTTGTGATTGTATCTTTAGCTTATTCTTAAAAACTTAGCATACTATTATTTCTTTGGTTATTGTCATTTGTCATGATGGTACATTTCTCTGTCATTTCAACAATCACGGTGAGATCTATTTCAGGAGTTTAAATAAAAAGTGGGGCTTTGTTTCACACTTGGAACAGAATTTACATAATAATAAGCATGTGGTGAAAATAGGTGCCTGAAACTGTTACAGCTAACCATTGCTGAGAAATTGTAGGCCTTTCTCCCCTTCTCTCCAACATGTATCTGCTGTATTTCTTCACTCTTTTACCTTTACTTGATTATTCTTTCTTTCCTGGCTGTCTGACTTGTTTGAGATTCTGTTGGCACTTTATTCTCCCAGAGGATACCACTGGATGTTGCACACGCTTTCCTTTACCCTGTAGCAAGCAGGACATCTGCCTCTGCAGCATTTGCTTCTGTATTATGCTAAATGTCTCTCAGAATGGAGCCGTGAATGGGTGTCAAACTGGGATGTCCTGCAAGGCAAAACGAAACCTTGAGAGGCTGCCACTGGCTCATGCAGAGACTTCATAATTGAATGTTCTACATCATTTCACTCAGTTCCAAAGTCTCATTTGTTGCAGTTTACATGGTAATTTAAAATATTAGTGGAGGGCAAGGCACTTGCACACTGGTCAAAAAGGGCTGCGTGAACCATGTTGTTGATAGGAAGGTCTAGAGCTTGTACGAGTGACTACAACGCTGCCCTCCAGCAGGAAAAGCAAAAACCAGCAATATCAATGAGCACAATGTGCCCAGAGTTTCTTCGCATTCAGGGTAGCACAAACTGTACAGAATATCTGAAACTATATTAATTTCTATGACTGCAGTGGCAAAGAGGTGAAAGATAAATGAGAATTTAGGTGGGAAACAGATCTTCTGTAGAATGAGTTAGATATCTGGAATATGAATCATAGGAACAAGATCTCAGATTTGCACCTGTGTCATTTTGTTGGTATAAAAGCATAAATGTTAAGTTCCATATTTTGGGGCCAAATGTTTGTATCATGTAAATTACGTCATTCTATTAAGACCAATGAGGTACTGTAAAAGCACAAAGAACTGAACAAACAATATCGAAGGGAAGCACTGAGTGTTGCTGTACTTACTTTATGGTGTTTCTATAGGTTGTGGTGACTGCACTGTCACAGGTAGGGGGATCACTGTACTGGTGTGTGATTTATTAGCAAGTGTATAAGGGATGTGGATTTATTTCTCTTCACATCTTTAAAAACTTTGAAATGAAGGGTGATTTCAGCATTGCAGCTCTATTCAAGGCCTCAGGCAATTACTTTTTAATCAGTATTTGAAGAACTCCTTTTTCACCTTAAGGAACATTTTTATGAATGTGGAAATGTGCAGGTTTCTCCAGGCAATAAAAAGCCATTAGAATCAGGAGTGAGGGGTGCTGCAGGGTAGAGTAAAAATTTTGACATTTCTGAGGAAACTTAATTTACAGAAACTTAATTTATACAAGATGATAGGATTTCTTACAGTGATGCCCTAAACAGGGAGATATTTTGCTTGTGAATGAAAATCCCAGACTAGTGAAAGAAGTCTATTAATCATCCCACTATTAAAGATGGTATGGTCCCATGTAGTTCTGTGGGCACACAGATTACCACATGGAATCCAAATCAGTTATAGAGCATATATACAAATATACAGGTAGACATAGATTAGGACTTCTTTAAAAAAGAATATAACTCTTATGAAAAAATTGTATTTTACAAGACTGAGCTCAAAATAATCCCATATTTTGCTTTTCAATTAAAAGTAAATTACATTACCTCTATTATTCATACTAACAAGGGGATTTTTTGTGGTGGATGGGAGATTTAAAATGTGCTAGCCAAAAATAAGATCTGTGGACTGTATAAAACGAAATGTCTTCAGTTGCTCAACAGGATATAGAATTTTTCCATTTAATAAAAGAGAAGATCACATAAATACAAAAATCAATAAACAACTTGTTAACCTTAGACACTCAAGGGGAAAAAACCAGGAGAATAGATAACCCATGCACTCTACTTAGAAACCAAGCAAATTCAAAGTACATTGAACAAATATGAGAAAAGAATTGAGAAAAAATATCCTCTGTAAATAAGATCCTTTAGCATTTTGTGATTATATTAGTTCACACTTAAATAAAAGGTAGTTATAAACAATATTTTTCAAAATTTAAATATTTTAACTCCAATTAAATAAAATTCAAGTTTTCAAAGTTTTTAGACATTAAATATGAGGGTATGTAGTTCATACTGTTTTTCATTTTGCTTTGTCATCACAAACATCAGATTTTTTTTAAATTTGTCACATATTTGTATAATTTTTATCATTTTAGTTGTTTACAGAGGGATACTTTCCCCTGGGAAAAAGTAAGTCATCTTTCTAAATTCTAACAACTTAGGCTAACCAAATCTAAGATAATATACAAAGCAAACAAAGCTGTCTAGTTTTTTAACATCAAATAGACTAGTCTAAAATTACAACTCTTGAATATGATTTTATAATTTGGTAGGATAAATATTTGAGCTTATTTCCTGTGCAGTAGGGAAAAGAACATTTGCAGTCAGTTCTATCTAAAGGGATAAAATCTACAGGCATTGTACAGAACTGTATTGAATGTCAGAAAGAGTAATAAACAAAAGAAAAGGCAAACCAAAGCCCTAAACATCCTGACTTGACATTATATGAGATTAGAATAGTGTTGACAGTTTCAAATTTAGCTTCGAAGATACTAAGCCTTTGAGCCATGAGATTTGTTTTCAAAGATTTCTCATTTCCTAGTGAAATCAGGTCTTCACCTGATGTGTAACCTCCCCAGTCCTGCACTCTTAAATAGACAACAATTGTCAAACAAACAAAAGCTAATCTATAATAAAAAGAGCTTTATAAAAGAGTAATATTTTATAATAAGTCTGTGTTTGAATTCAATGTTCTATTAGTGCTACCAGAAGTTGAAAGAACCATAATAAAACAAGAAGAGACAAATAAAATGTCTTGTCTATGAGAAGGACAGCAGGGAGGGCACTGGTGGAGCAAAGTCTCTCCCACTGTGAGTGAAGATCAGGTTGATGACCACCTGAGGAATATGAATGTACATAAGTCGATGGGACCTGATGAGATGCATCCCAGAGTCCTGATGGGACTGCCTGATGTAGTCACCAAGCCACTCTCCATGGTATTTGAAAAGTCCTGGAAATCTGGTGAAGTCCTAGGTGATTGGAAAATGGGAAACATTAAAAAAGTTGAAAGGAGGCCCTTTAAAAGGAGGCCTCTTTAAAAATGTAGAAAGGAGCCCCGTGGGATCACTGACTTGTCAGTCTCACCTCTATGCCTGGGAAGATCTTGGAACAGATCATCGTAGAAGCTGCACTGAGGCACGTGGAGGACAAGAACATGATTGGAGACACCAGCATGGCTCCACCAAGGGCAAGACCTCCCTGACCAATATAACAGTCTTCTCTGATGGAGTGACTATGTCAAGGGAAGATCTATAGATTTTATTTATTTATTTATTTATTTATTTATTTACTTACTTACTTACTTACTTACTTACTTACTTACTTACTTATGCAATGCCTTTGACAAAGTCCTGCACAACATCCTTCTCTCTGAACTGGAGAGAGATAGATTCAATGAGTGGATTGTTAGATGGATAAGAAAGTGGTTGGATGATCACATCCAGAGGCTAGTGGTCAACAGCTCAGGGTCCCAGTGGACAACAATGACAAGTGCTGTCCCTGAGGGGTCCATATTGGGACCAGTATTATTTAATGCCTTCATTAATGATGTAGATGAAGGCATCGAGAACACCCCCAACACATTTGCCAATGACACCAAGCTGAGTGGTGCAGTTGCCACACCTGAGGGATGGGATGCCATCCAGAGGGACCTGGGCAGGCTCAGTAGGTGGGCCCATGGAAAACCCCATGGGGTTCAACAAGACCAAGTTCAAGGTGCTTCACCTGGGTTGGGACAACCCCCAGTTATCAGCACAGTCTGGGGGATGAGCAGATTGAGAGCAGCCCTGCCCAGGAGGACCTGGGGGTGCTGGTGGCTGAGAGGCTGGACATGACCCAGCCATGGGCACTCAGCCCAGAGAGCCAAACGTGTCCTGGGCTGCATCCAAAGCAGCGTGGGCAGCAGGGAAAGGGAGGGGATTCTGCCCCTCTGCTCTGCTCTGGTGATACCCCACCTGCAGTGCTGCATCCAGCTCTGGGGTCCCCAGCACAGGAAGGACATGGAACTGTTGGAGTGAGTCCAGAGGGGACTGACCAAAATGATTAGCGGGACAGAGCATCTTTTATGAGGAAAGGCTGAGAGAATTGAGTTTTTTAGCCTAAGAGAAGGCTTCAGGGTGACCTAGCTGCAGCATTTCAATAACTACAGAACTACAGAAAAGACAGAGAACTACAGGAAAGAGAGAGGGTTTACAAGGGCATGTAGTGAGAGAACAAGGGGGAATGGCTTCAAATTGAAAGGGAGTAGGTTTTGATTAGATATTAAGAAGAAATTCTTCACTGTGGGGGTGGTGAAACACTGCAAGAGGTTGCCACAGAAACTGCAGATGCGCCATCTCTGGAAGCGTTCCAGGCCAGGTTGTCAGGAGCTCTGAGCAGCCTGGTCTAGTGAAAGGTATCTCTGCCCCTGGCAAGGGGGTTGGAATTTTAAGGTCCCTTCCAAATCAAATCATTCTACGATTCTAAGGGAATGTGTCAGGAAAAGACACTTGAGAATTTTCTCTTCTGACTTGAAACTGTCTGTCTTCAAATCCAGCTTTGAGTAATTTTTGTTCTAAAATTTTGAGTAAAGGTTGAAATATGACATTAATGAAGGAGGATTATTGATAGTGTAGGACTTTCTTATATCCAACTGATGGGAAGCTTGGTTTTTCTTGTTTATTTTTACTTCTAATTCCTGTATGAATGCTTTTGAGTTCCGAAATGTGTTACTTGTTTTAAATAGAAATAATCCACTAAAACCCAAAACCAAACAAGCAAACAAAAAGCTGTGTTGAACTGAAAATGGGTGATGATACTTGTTTTGGAATACATGAAAATAATTTATAATGAAGCAAAACTTTTCTAAAAAGGATTTGTCAACAGTTCAAGATGTGTCAGTCTTGCCCACTAATTCTTACATACCATATAGAACTAGGGGGAGAGTGGAGTGGCAGTCTCATCTCAGTGAAAAAAATAATATTCAAATAAGAGGTAATTGAGTTGAATGCCTTGGTAATTCATCAGTGTGTTGTCAGATCCTAATAGTGAATTCCACCTTCAAAACTGTCTTTATTCTCAATATTTAACACCTTGAGGTACTAGCAAAGGCTTAGAGCATGAAAACAAGCATGTCTTACTCAGTGTAGTGCTGCATCTGCGTCTCATATGTTAGCTATTGAAGCATGAGTGGTTTTTTGTCAGTCATACAGCAAGTAGAAAATGGAAAAATTATTTTCTATTTTCTCCAAAATATATTTTTTCATGCACACAGTTGTAGAACTTCAAGGACTTATCCTCATGCTTTCATCCACAAACAGAATCAGCAAGAAACAAAGGATGCCGCATCAAAGCAGACATTCATAGTAATAATTCTGTTACAAATTCCAAACCACCTGCCAAACAGATCAGACCATAAATATTCAGGGTGTGACTTGGGCTGGGGAAGAGTGATGACTAGGAGGCGGAAGTAAAACCTTACATCTTTGGCAAGAGATTCCTGAAAGTAAGAACAAGCGTGAATAGCTTTCTCAAATGAAAATGGTGTCACTTTGTGGCGTGATCTTTTTATTCTCTTCGGATTCTCCAAGGTTGTTACTACAAAAAATACAGAATTCTTTTACTAAAACAAATACAGAATCCAACAAGAGTACAAAAATCCTACTAAATTCTTTAAAATCTTAAAGAGTAGGAAGCTCTGTTCCCAGTGTTTTCATGCTCAAACTTATACTTCCCTTCTGCTTCAGAAACTGTAGCAAACAGGAAAATCAAGGAAAGCTATCTGGTTAGTCATTCTGTGCTTTGGTCTAAACAAAACTTCTCTGCTTTCAAAGTTGTTCAGAGGAAAAGTATAGAGTAACAACAGGTATTATTAGAAACAAGATACATCTACTTTAAATTGATATAATGTCAGAACACATTACAGGTTCAATCTTTGGTGAATGAGACCTAAAAGGAGATTTACCTCAGCTGAGATTTTCTTGCCAAAGGATGACCAGGAGGTTATAGCTGTCTGTCTTTTTACTTGGGCATGCTATTGAGCTCCAGCACACAGAGAATGTTAATTTATATTCAACAGCAACAAAACAGAACAAAAATATAAGAAGATGCAAGTCTTTGCAAGAACCAGTTAGATTTTTTTGTTTTGTTTCTGACATCATTGAAGAGTCAGTTTATCAAAGCCAGAAGTCTGGTTTTTGTTCTAAAATCCCTCACATCTAATTTATACTGCATGAGTATAGACAGAAATTTAAAAATTAAGATGATTCAAAACATCTTGGACTCATTTCTTCCTGTAAATCTAGGGATCTGAGACATTCTGAGGTTGAAAAAGTTTTCAAACACTCAGTATTCCCAAAGGCAATATTGTTTCCCATCCATTCTTACCACTGGCTTTGATAAACTACATTAACTGTAATGAATCACATTATAAGATTTAGTCTGTCTTGGCTCTGTAATAAAAGTGTTGCCACCAAGGGTATGTCTAACCTACCAGATCTTTGAATGCTGCTGATTAACTTCACCTCCACATTACTGGATGTTAAGGAAAGCTTGAGTAAAATCTCTCTTTGCAGAGAAAATTATTAGAAATAAGTGTTTTGTAAATGAAGTATTCTTAAAACATTTGAGAAACATTTTTACTTAGGGGATATTTTTGTACTACTTCTTTTATACTACTAATCCCTTAGGGATAGCTCTAGTGTCCTGTTCTGAAGCACTTGGAACTGTGTTTTTCCAGAGATGCTTTCCATTACAAACGCATAGAAATGAAGTATATCCATTTTAGTCAGCCTTCATCCAGTTTCACTAATCAATATCTGAAAATAAGGACCTAAAATTAGATTTGGAAATTAATTTCTTTTATTAGAACTTTACAAAATAGGAGATTTTACCACTTTCTTATTTATTATATAAGTTTTCTGTGTACTGGCCATATATAGAACTAACTTTTTACACGAAGTTGAGATTCTGGAGTGTGTAATTATGTCAGAATCCTATAGAAGTAAAGAAACATACTAGAGACATGGATTTCAGGGATTATAAACTTGATTATTTCTCCTTCCTCTCTCTATACTCTCTTGCCACTGGAACTCGGATTAATAATTAGAAAACTAAAGGGGTGTACTCTCCTTCTCAGGTGATAATTAACTTTGTGTTTAAAATGTAACACTTCTCCAAATAATCTTGAGCAACTTCATTTAATTAACAGACACATGGATATCAGTATGATTGGAGTTCCACAGCAGACTTTTCTTTTGTCTCATTCTTCCCCCTCAATTTTTGAATATTTATAGGAAACTGTTGGATATTATTGACATATATTTTGAAACTGAAGATCATCATCTCTGTCTTCCGTGCAAACTCTAGAAAATGAAAATGAATTTCTTACAGAGTGTGATCCTGCTCTCTCTCTTATACAGTTTGGCATGAAATTTCATCACATAGCTTTTCCTGTTCAGCTTGTGACCTGAATATAGATCATCAAATACATAGGCTTTTTCATGAACAAACATCCCTTTCTTACTTAAACTGTACTAAGGAAAAGGTCAGATAAAAGTTACAACAGGATTAAAGATGAATATGTGTAGCACTGTATGCAGGTCTTACAGACTGCTGAGAGAGAAACAAGAGGCTTTCATGCTATCCTGGCAACTACATCCAGTGGATCAAGTGCATTGTCAGTCAAATATTGGAAGGTTTATAGTTTGATTGTAAGTATATATCTATATATCTATATATAGATAGATATAGAAAGAATATCAACAGATTTTAATGAGAAAATGTATACTATTTAAAATTCAGACTTGTCTTCGCTATATCCTTTTTCTCCTGTGTCTCTCTCCTCTCTTCTAACAGGAATATAATTATAATGCTAAAAGGTAAAGAGAAGAGAAAATGTTAAGGTTTTCTTCTTTTTTTCCCACACTAATTTGCATTTTAGGTTTTCATTTGTTTAGGGTACTGTTTGAACAACTACTTTTAATCAGCTTTATTTGAAAAATAATTTTATAAGATTAGAGTAAAACTAACAGTTTAAAAGCATACCCTATATTCTTATGATTTTTAAAAACATTGTACAATCTATAATACCATTTTCTTGACTACACTCAGACTTTTAAAAAATATTAGCCAAAACATATTTTAAGGTGCATATTTTGGTATTTGAGTGTATATATAAAATAATAAACTCTTATAACTTGTATAAATATTTTAAACATATAATGTGCTGAGTGCCATTTTAAGGCCTTCTGGGTAACTGCCTCTCATTATTGTAGTTGAGATTCTCTGTGCTTCGTAATTCTTAACATCAATCAGCATGTTAGAGGAAGAGAGGATTTTCCTGATACCTCCTTAAGACAATTCCATTTTCTAACTCAAGCCTGAAGTATTCCTATAGTCACTGAGACTCTTCATAGTCACTGATTCTCTTTGGAAAAAGTATGATGAAAACTTTAAAATATATATTGCTTAAAAATGATCATATAGGCTTGAATATGGAAAGTATGCCATTAGGTTGGATGAATATCCATATATTTGAACATGGATGAGGTAAGATACCTTCCAGTCATGCACTGGGTATTACCTATAGCTATATTACTAGGGATTCCCTCGCTTCTTCCTGTGTGGAATATTAAATATGTTGGGCTCCAAGACACCAACAAAAGAATTTAAAGATATAATGATTTTTAGGAATTTACAAAAAACAAAAAAAATCCCCACAACATTACAAACCAAACCAAAGAACCACAGGTAAACTATTATTTACACTCTTCTTGCTACTTCCTATGGAAATGTTCCTATCGTGGAGAATCTGAAGAGGCTTCTCCACCTTGTGATGTTTCGAATAGAAACATTCTACTGTGTTAGGAAATCTGACCTCTTGAAGAGAATAATGGCTTAGAGAAGCATGTCCTGCTCTTTATTAGACGGAATGGCTTTCAGTGATTAGAGTCTTATTTTCAGCTAATAATTTTGTTATTGTTACTGCTCAAAACTGGTGGATTGGCAGAAGATAAACAGAAATTGATTAGTTTTACAATGAATATTTATTTCAGCTTTAGCTGGAAGAAAAACTCTAGTGATTACATCCTTCTTTTCAAGATAAGGATGTGCATATTAAACACATAACATCCTGTAGGTAGATTTATGAGACATACTTCTTCAACTAGCTATGAATTGATTTAAAACTGTGTTTTATTTTGGGTGATTGCATAGAAAAACTTAAATTTTAGAATAAACCAGATGCAGAATTCCCCAGAGGTGTAAAGAGGCTGAGTGTCTTCACACATTTCTGTGGCTTTTTTCCTTTCATTTGTTCCAGCAGACAAGTTATACTAACATTTGCTGTGCCTGCTGTTTGCATGGTAGTGATAAGAGTTCCCTGCCTTGATCATAGATATTCATTTGTGCCAAAGCACTTGTTTCAGAAGGCTGTGCTGTGTTTCCCTCTCATTTCATGTACTTGGAAAAAATGTCACATTTTGCTTAGGGCAAGAAATGTTGCTACTGAAGGAGGAGTGGAAGCTGTTCCACGTTTGCTGATATCAAGCATTTGCTGATCAACAGCACAGCAGATAAGTTGAGGAGTGGTTGTACCCACACCTAATTCAGTACTGCAAAGGGGAGACAATATGTTTTCATTTTTAATTCGTTCCTGAAGTAAGTGTGCCATTTCATTAGGTTTTATTTAGACAGTTCTGTATGTGGTTTTGCTGTTTTCGAAGTGAATAGATTATTTGCCCACATATTGGCTGTAGATTATTGTTCTTACACCAGGTCCATTTAAGCTAATATTTTGACCACCTGTTGACCATTGCAAACGATTTATGAAATGAAACAGAAATATCCATAATGCCAAATACAGAAAAAAATCAATACATGATCATTGATCTTAGTCCAAATTATTCTCAAAAATACACTGCACACACAAATTTCTGAATCTTCCAATACGACTCAGACCTCACTTAATCATTCTGTTACCAGCACATAAAGCAGAAGAGAATCCAGCTCAGTATAAAAAAGGTACATTGGATTTACTATACTTAGAACGACAAAATGCTGACCGTAAGCACATTTAAAGAGAAGTAAGCCTCTTGCTAATGAACTAGCATTTCTGCAACCCTGCTGCAAGTGTAAATGCAAGTTAGTAGATTTTAATCTTTCTCTTTCCTTCCCCTGACCAATACTGCCAGCTTTCTGTAAAAATAATCCATAGAAACTCTTGCAAAACAATATCTGCTGCCCAGCCAAGATCTTGGCAATGTAAATCAGTTATATTCATTCCCTGCTTGCAGAAGAAGCTTTGCCTCTTCTGACACTCAGGGTCACATATGTTATTCCAGAATCCACCCTCTGTTATCTGTTTATGGAGACATGTCCATATGTGGCATCCAGTTGTCATCAAGGATTATTTTGGAAAGGTCTTTATTTAGTATATTTTTCAAAAATGCATGCAAAATATGTGTACTAACATTAATAAGCAAGCACATTCTGAATGTGAAAAGTTTGCCTGTGCAAAGAGGCATCCCACCCAAACAGGCAAAGTCATTAGAAATCTCAATATATGAAGAGGGAGTGGAAAAGAGCCCAGAACTGCATAAAGTTTTTGAGCTATTTTCTTTTGTGCATGGAATATCTTCAGGGGGGGAAAAAAAAGAAAAATTAATTTTAAAAATTGGTACTTCCATTGATTATGATTGTGTTCATCTTTTTCTTTTATGACACAGCAGTAGATTAAACAGTGATAAAGCAATATTCTGCTGGCTTAGAAATCTAAGGAGGGAACTTAGAGGTGGCTGAGTATGAAATGTTTTGTCTCTTCTTTGAGAACAGTGTTTTTTATATCACAGGCCATTTTCTTCCTGTTTTTATTCAGAACCAGAAATAACCTAAAAGTGAGTGAATCTTGCTTAAAAAAATAATTTCCAAAGACACATACAAAATGAGCAACAAAATGCAAGACAAGAAATGAATGCCATATCATAGTGTTAAAACACAGAGATGAGTTCTAATTTTGTTCTTTCTTTTCTATAAATATTTAATAAAAATGAGACGACTGTGTTCCATGTATGTTTTTATTGTTATCCAACTTTTACTTATTTAGGATTACATTATGTGTGTGCAACTTTTTAGGTGGAATAGAAGATTATGAAAAAAAGAAATTAAAGCAGATCTGAGTGAGGAAGGAAAATGGTTGAAAATGGTATCCCTGAGTCCAAAGAGCAGCTTTCCTAAAGTTGCTGGGAAGAATAAGACCAGTTCCCTGCCTTTTGGCTCCATGTACTGCTGTTACCATCAGCTTTACCTGTTTTTTCCTTACGTGGATGGAAGGATTTTAAATGCATCCAGTCGGTGGAAGAATATGCATGCAGAGAACAGCGCCTCATTCACAAATCAGAAACCGGCAGAATTCTGTGGAATTTTGTAAGCACTATTTTACCTTGAGGAAACATGCATAATTAATTGCAGCTGTTTTAGATAGACATATTTTCATTGGTTCCAGGGAATGAAAGACAGGATCTGCCCCACTGTGGTAATGGCAGTCACTGTTTTCCCTCTGACAGTTATGTGACTCTGAATTATAGGCTTAAAGTGACAGATCAGAAATGTGCAGAGACAGTTTTGTTAGTTTTGTTTCCAGTTCCTTCCCAATTTTGAGTAGCCACTGTGACTTGTGTCTTTCAGTCCAGGTCTTAAGAAACTATGCTGATTAAGTCTGTCTGGTGAAAAGGTATTCTAAATCCTGGAAATTAGATCCTTCATTTCATTTCAAGTGAACAAATTTCAGTGGATGCTTCTAAACATCCTATTATTTCCTCTTCTTAGGAGATGTCTGGAAAGCTTAAGGTACTCTCATTCAAAGAAGCAATTTTTACTGATAAATCCAAAACAAGTCAAAATTTTGTTTTCAGAATAATTACTGAAATACCACAGGTTAGTTAACAGATTTACATCACTCAGAGTGCTTTGACATAAAGAAATGTGTAAGTACTTATTGTTGCTGTAGTAGCCATTCAAACATCTGTATGCTGGCTTTGTGTGCCACTAGATGTAAGAAATTAGCTCAGTTTCTGTGAACATTAATTCTTACCTGCTTAGAAACTGCCAGTTATGATTGTACAGACAGCTGTCCACAAGGACTGTGCTTGAAATCATCAGGTTTCAGCCATGGACACTCTTGGATTTTTTCTGTCACTCTCCACTTGGCATAAATTTGAGTCGATGACTGGGGAGGTCAGAATGTGCATACAGAATTGTTAGTGCTCTGTGCCATTCAGCTGCCTGGAACTGGATTTGGGGAGGTTTTGTACTTATTTGGAGAGGGAGGAAGAACAACAATCTGAACAGTCAGAGGTTTCATCTACTCCTGTTGTACGTATAGATGTCAAAGAGAGAAAAAACTACTTTAATCATATCCTGTCAGTTTAAATGTAGGGCTTTTTATGCCCTATTTTTCTGGGAAAATACATGTAGTACTGCACCGCACAATCACGTTAAGTACCACACAGGAAAACCTGCAAAAAACTGTTGCCATGCTCTAGATTTTAAGCAAATAGCCTAGCAAGAAGTTTTCATTTTCAAAAGTCAAACCTGCCATTATATTTATGGCTTTGTTTAGATTCTGTTTTTTTTTCTTTTTGTACATCTTCATCTAGAGTTTACAAAGAAAATAGACCTGCTGTGATGTGAACCCCAAAGGAAAGATACACGGTGTCTGTAATATACTGAAATGTCAGGAAATCATTTATTGAGCCACTGGTGCCTTTAGTGGCTGGTTATAATTTGCTTTGCTGTCTGATAATGTGTGTGTTTGTAGATAAATTATCTCAAGAGCTCTTTGGAACCGTAAGGTCATCTTTCGCATATTTGTCAGATACTTCTGTACAGAGATGCCAAGTAGCACATTTTTCTTCCTCAACTTAATAGATCATCTCTCGAAGTAAGTGAACAAAGAGGTTGTGTTGTGATGGCAGTACTCTCAATGCTGAAGCTTTGCCATACTTTATATATGTACATATAGCAAACAAATGATAGGAAGGAATTTTACCTAAAAAAAAGTAGCGTGTAGTTTCTTTCAGATTGGTGATGGGTTATTCACTTGTGAGCACATTTATTCAAATACCAGTATTCTAATCTCAACTGTGTCCAGGTGGACAGAAGCCTTTTGTGACACCAGCATAATTTCTCTCAGTGGTCCAAGACTGAACAGACCCTCTGGAAGGAGTCCAGTCTTTTATGTAGAGAACAGGACTTGTGACCATCAACATCACTTGCTTTTCTCTTGGGATGGCAACATTTTATGTGTTTTTACTATGAGTTAGGGAGATGGAAGGAAGAAGAGGAAATGAATTCACAGTGTGTCAAACAGATGAAATTATTTATTTCAGAATCAAATGACAACAGTAATTTAATAGCACATCTACTACAAAACTTCAAGGCACTTTGCAAACATTACTTGTGAGAGACAAGGAAAAAAGTGCAAAGGGATAGTTAAATCATATGTGATTAACATAGGTACAGAAAGCTAAAATGATACGGTAATATTTCATCTTGACAGCAGAATTTCTAAGAACAGTCCTAAAACTCTGCTCTAGTTTACACCAGTTTTACACAAACATATAAATTGACATAAATAAGTAGTGGCTGGTTTCTGATGTGTATAATTGTGGGACTGATACTCCAACAGATTGATCCTTGATCCCGTGGGGGTCTGAAGGGTGACGTCAGGCATGCCACTAGCATGATGACAACCCTAAAAATGGTGCCATCATAAATCTGGTGGGCTCAATGCAAGAAGACATGGGGAAGGTTAAGCACAAGAGAAGAGGTACAAGAGTAACAAAGGAGGATGGAAATGACATGGGGATATCTCAGCCAATGCCTACATTGTCAGATAGGGCTAGCCAAGATGGATAGGACCAGAAAGCAAAACAGGTGATCCTGAGACCCTGGGATCTGCACTCTTTGTGTTTTCAGGACTTTTTTTGTGGACTGGCTCTAGACTGTCTTCATGAGCAACCAATCTTCATTGGTGAGACACTTTTCACTGTAGTCCAGTCTGAGGACGAGTAAGTTTATGTGGTGCAAGACCATACTGCAATGTAAGTGGGACAATCCTGCAAGGTCACTTGAAAAACGACATCTGATCTGAACTGTAATGCAAATGTAGACCTGCCCTAAAAACAGGAGAACTGGAAATTCTGAAGAAAGAGATATGCCTGAAGTTGTGTCTCTCCTTTACTTTCATGGCTTTGGCCACCCTGTCAGGAACCTGCATGCCATTTAAAATTCTCTCTTTAAGGTGAACAGAGATTCAGTTTTTCTTTCAACAGTGGAGAGGGATGAGTGGATAAGTTTTGCTAATATATTAGCTAATAGACCTTCCTAAGAAATGGAAGAACTTCTATTTTCATTTTCTTTTCTTTTTTTTTTTTTTCTTTTTTTTTTTTTTTTTAAACTCCTGCCATTCTGAATTTGTGGCTGTTTAAAAATGTGACTCACAGCTCTAAGGAGAGGGTTTCCAACATTTGCCCTGTTTTGCACATGAGCCTCAGACTTGTGTAGTCATGACTGAACATTAGGCAACCAACAATGTGAGACTGACGGTGCCAGGGAAAGAGCAAGCAAACAAATCCTAACTACTCTGATCATTAGGGCTCTCCCTTGTGAAGTGAAAGCCAGGTGTTTTGCCTTGCTGCAAATTATATACTTTAACCAGGAACTTGAGGACAATGAAAGAAAAAATATGGTAAAATCCACCTATACTCAAAATATGCATGTTTGCCAATTCTAATGTTCTGTTTTAGTGGGAACTTCACTTGTGAAGTTCTGTCTCATTACCTACTTGAAATTAAAACTTGAAATCTTTATGGAGTGTATATGTAAATTAAACAGATAAGGAAAAACTGAATTTGGAAAAAAGATTACATAATAGTCATTCCATGTAATCTGAAGACCATAGACCATATCCAAAGACCATGTAACATGAAGAACATATTAATAGAATTTCCTTGGTGCATAATTGCTGATTGGCTTTTTTTTATTTTATTTCTGAGAGATTTTAGATTCAAGACTTCTAAATATCTTCAAGGAGAGGGGAGAAGAGGAACCAGAAAATAAAACATACTTCTGGTTATAGAAATCTAACTTTGGAGCTGCCAGTTTCAGTCCTTTCACAGTATATCTTATGTATATTTATGGAGGCCACTGAGGGAAAAACAGTATCTTGTTTTGGATCTTTAAAGCCTGATGCAGCTAACAGCTAATTTGCTTTGAGGTCTCTTGGTGTGTTGAATTTAATTTATCAAAAGCAAACTAATATGAAATAGTAAAATAACTATTAAGGTGGAAGTAAAAATAAATGATTAGAACATACCAACAGATGAAAATAAAGCAGATAATGTCTAAGTTTCTGGGATGTTCCTAATTTTAATTACATTAATCATAATTGCTATTAGACTGATGATGAGACAATGTTTTCTACTTTGCTGAAGCAGGTAAGTTTAGAGAAGGGAGTTATATGTAAATGAAATCATGCAATCCAAACAGACATCATACAAAGTGACTTTATCTGTAGACCTAATTGTTCTGCAATTCTAGGAAACTGTTCTACAAATCTAGGAAAAGATTTTCAGTGTGTATTTGTAAGTTTCATAATTATGCAAGTAATTCCAAATTTTTTTTTTTACTTGTTTGTTTCTTCTGGTTTTTTGTTTAAAACTTTGATTACATGTGGGTGACTTTCATGTAAGTTTTCCATTAATTTTTGAGTCCTGAGAGTTCATACGCAGAAAGAATTGGTGCTGTCACTATCTGAGCAGTATTTTTTCTGTAATTCTTGCATTTGTCTTAACATGGAGCAGAGATGATACTTAGAAGTTTTGATCAGGGTACTTAGCTAGGTTTCTGGTAACAGAAATCCTAATCCCAGACTCGTCCTCCTTTTGGAGATGAGCTCAATCTCAAATTCCAAACATAGCATGAGATTTTGTTTTATGACAAATTAAGTTCATAGTTCAACTACTCTAGGCTTATCTCCTTTAATATCAAGCAAGCTCTACCTCAGAAAAAAAAATTCTATCTAGAAAAAAATTAAATTCTGCTTGAGAATACAAACAAGTGCAGGGAAGTGGTGGTTTTCTACTTGCAGATGAAAGAAATTTAAGTTTGGTTTTTAAGTCAAAATTGCGGTTTAAATTCTCTTTGGGATCCTATTTACAATGGTTGGAAACACTGGGAACCAAGGCATTTGGAAAGAATGGCCACAATGAGCACATGAAAGCAAAAATCTTAAGAGTACACCAGGATAACACTGCTGTATGTGTGCTTTTTTTTTTTTGGTTGAACCCATTTTTTTTCAGTGTAGATAATCTAGATTACTAGTGCACATACATACTAAGAAAGCCCAGCTTTTAACTTATTTTTTTTTTTTTAATGAAGCATTTGTAATAAGGAAAACTTAGGTTTTGAGGTTTTTAGGACTTTTTAGGATTATTTGTTCATTTTTCCTTCTTACTGTTGCTTTTAATTATTTTGAAATTTCGTCTTATGCCTCAATGTTTTCTGCTCATAAAAAATTAGTAACGTAATCCCTGTGTTGCTTGAAAAACCACTAAACATTCTGTAGTTAAGTACTGAAACAGAAATCAGATGTCTTAGATTAAAATGCCAAACCAGTATTGCAATGAGTCACAACTGAGTTATGCATTTCTTTCTTTCTAAGTGCTTAATGGGCCATCATCAATGCCTTTTTGTTCTGTCTTGTTCATACATTATCCACATCAAAGGGCAAATCAATGTATATATGCATTTTATTTTTAAAATAAATAATAAGGCATGTAGTTAATTAAGTCTAGATGAAGTTTTAATGCCACTTACATTCTTTTATCAGAACTGATATCTTTGCTGGCTTTATCATTCCTGCTGGGGACTTTTTTGGTATAACAAAAAAATATTGCTTGTTGCCTTTTCTCATGCTGATCATGAATTCAATAGGGATCAGCTCCTGCCAGTAAAGGCTGCATATTTATGCTATTGATTTGTGAGGGAAGGAAGCTGAGGGCTGTTTGCATTGTGCTATAAAATTAATAAATAATGATTCATTAGGACAGCATCCTGCAGCTCACGGGTGAGCAGTAATTTGGTATGAGGGTTGTATTTCTATTTGCTATTCTAAATGTGATTGGGATACCACAACAGCGGAGCACTGCTGTTGCAGTACCTGTGCACACTGTCCTAGTCTATGTCCTCTGGGATTTGCTCTCTTTCAAGGTGGGGAGGTGGAGCAACAGGAAGCAGGCAGCCTGTCTTCGCTGCCTCCCCTCAGGGGATACTTCTCCCTCCAGCAAGATTGTGAGAAGATCTGTGCATAGATGTGCTGGAAATCCTCAGGTGTCAGGAGAAGGCTGAGTTGCCACTGTCTTTGTTAGCTAAGATAACGAAATTATCTTGTCTCAATCTCATCAATCTCATTTACCTGTGGTTTTTTACCACAGGTAAAATGCATCGGAGACCATTAACCTGATCTTGCTATGAAGTTAGGAAAAAAAGGACACAGCAGTTTCCAGTCCCCAGCAAAACCAGTGGTCCCTCTTCCAAATTATCTGATGGTGCTGTAATTACTATTGTTATTCTGAAATATTTCATTCTTTGGGGACTGTTTGGCAATGATTATGCCCACCCTTAATACAGCCCTGATTTAATCCTTCCTTAAGAAGAATTTAATTGGCATAGAGTATAAAAATCTGAGCCTCAAGACCACAGCTGGGAAGTATTCAGGAAGCATTATGAAATACATTGAAGCTGAAGGAACATTTACAGTATCTTTTGAAATTTCACTGTACTGGAAATATGTATTTTAACTCATTTTTGAACCATCAGATGATTTGTCAACATTAACACCCAACACGGTCCTGCAGGGTGTTGTGTAGTAGCTTCACTTATTTCAGCAATTATTACCTCCTTTAAAATCAGAAACAGTAAATAGATTGGAGATTGTGAGTCATGGCAGAGTTGCATAAAATAAATGTGAAAGCACTGATATGCTGAAAGTGGTTTGTATTAACAAAGATTTGATATTCCTATGACTGACAGATCCTTAAGATCACAATGTGTAAACTGCACTGACAGGGCAGCAGGGAGACCTGTTTGTAGAGCAGAGTCTCAACTACAGACTGAATGGCTTTAGAGATTCCAGAGCTTTTAATTCAATGAGAAGAGTTTAGGTAAACAGCATCTCATGTCGGCCTTTACATGAGATGTGCCTGAGGGCACTGTCCTTGTGGTGGACCAGAATTAAAGTTTAAAGATGAATGAATAGAAGGAAAATGTAGCAACATACAGTAGGTATGCGTACATCAAAACTAATAACAACACTGTCACTTGTTAAGATTGACAGGTTCCTTGTTTAAAGAACCAACTGACACCTCTGATACCTCACCGGTTTCAGTGACTTTTCATTTATTTTTCAGTAATATTTTTTGTAGTCCCCTTCCAGACTATAAACTGCATAACTTAACGCATTTCTGAATTTCAGTGCAATTCATCCTTGGTAATTAATCCTTGCTGGTGGCTTTGGAAGATAGACGGGAGAGTGTATAACAGTATTACTAGTACAGGGTGTCACTACAGAATAAACAGAGCAGAAGGAGGGAGACAGATTGTGGTGCAACAATGGCCAAATATTTACATTTTCTGCAGCAAAGCATAGCATAGAGGAATCATCTTCTCAGCATGAGAGCTGAAGTTAGAAACTGGATCTTTTCAGTATAATTGAGAGACTACCACTGATATAAAATAGTGAAGGTGACCACCTTCACCTTTTCTGTTTTATTTGTAAAAGATTTGGGGTTTGGTTTGTCCATTCTGTCAGGCCTGCAGATTGTCAAGAATCTGATTCCTATTACAAGCTGACAGTCTGGAGAGTAGATAAGAACTTCACTGAAGCTGTGCATGCTTTTCTGAATGAGAAAAAAGAGTGCTTTGAGTTTTGCAGGGTAGTAGAGTTAGCTATGCTGATGAGGCATTGATGGAAAAGAAAGGTTTGGAAAATTGCTAATGGGATTTCAGGTACTGGTATAGGTAAACTAAATTTGATATGAAAAGGACTGCAAACAAAAATATAAATCATAAAGGAAAGAAGGAACCAAATTAACTCTATATGAATGTATTTCATGCCTCCTCTCTTTGAACTTTTGTCTTCTAACTGTGCAATATCCTATATTAAAATTTTACTCTTGCTCTTCCATGGAATTTTTTGCTAATTCATGCCTCTACCCAGATGTGGTCCTTTTTTGTCCACTGAGGTTTCAACTGGGGCTTTTGTAAATGGTTCTGTGAACTATCTGAAGTCACTCAGAGGATGATATGTGTAGAATCATTCAGTGTGGAAAAAAAGATTATTCTAGTTTCTGCTTTCAGTTCATAATGTCCTGTGAGACTAGTCCTGTAACTGCAAGTTACACTAGAAATCTGAGGCAACCTTCAAGGCTTGTAAGAGACATCAGCTTTCCTCAGTGTGGGCAGAGGAAGTAAAAGTGCTGTCAGTATGTGATGGGCTCCTGGAGAAATCTCATGAGTCAGAGAGAAATGTTGCCCAGACCTGGTGAAATATGTGGCTTTCTTGGCTTATATTTACAGTCTGGTAGAAAACATCTTGACATCATCCTGTTATTTCTCTGAGAATAAAAACATTTCTGCCTTTGCTGTGAGTGTGTTCATCTTCAGAGATCTCTGCCAGAAAAAGAGTTCATCTCCCCATTTGCTCAGCCTGAAACATTCACCTTTACCCATGTAAGGGACGTGGGAATCCGGGAGCTATGATAAGGGACAGAGTGTACTAATGCAGAAACATTCAGCTACTCTCAGCAGGAAATGTCTTGTCAATACTGGCAATAGGTAATGTGCTAAAGATTTACTGTCAGGTGGCTCTCTTGACCACAGCAGGGTGGAAACTTGCAGCAGGCGGATGGCTGTACATACTTAGGTGACCCGTGTTTACTTTGATGAATGTGTGTAGTATCCTTGGTCTGGATTATTACCCTGAATTGAGGGGAGTCTGTAGTAACTGATAAACGCAAAAAAAATGTTTTCCACCATTGAAAGAGAAAATAACAGTCAAATAATTGGACATAGGAGGCATCAGCACTGTTATTTTCATTTTTTTCTCAGTTTTCTAGCAGAGGGCTCTGCATTGAACTGAAAAAGTTCTGGTTATATTGTTTGCAGTAGAAAAAAATTGAACAGAATAGTTGCCCCATGGTTATTGTGATCTTGTATTTATTTTATTTTTATTAATTAAAATTTACATTATTCATTTTGGGGTTGTGCAGTTATTAATTTATTTTTCTACAAAGAGAAATTACATCAGCTTTCTTATGTAATACTTTTGAACAACTTTTAAAAGTACTGGAAGAAAATATGCTTGTCTTTAACAGCTTGTCTGGTATTAGAAATTTGCCTATTTTGAAGTGTACTAAGACAGGATGCAAGATAGTAATCACACAATCATAGAGTATTTTGGGTTAGAGGTGACCTTTAAAGGCCATGTAGTCCAACACCCCTGCGATGAGCAGGGGCATTTTAAAATAGATCAGATTGCTCAGAGCTCCATCCAACCTGACCTTGAATGTTTCCAGGGAAAAAGCACCTTGAAATAGATCAGGTTGCTCAAAGCCCCATTCAATCAAATCTTGAATGTTTCCAGAGATGGGGCACCTAACACCTCTCTGGGCAACCTATTTCACTGTCTCATCACTCCATAGTGAAAAATCTCCTCCTTGTATCTAACATAAATTTACCCTCTTTCAGTTTCAAGTCATTCCCCCCTGTCCAGTCACTACATACCCTGGTAAAAAGTCTCTGTAGCTCTTTTGTAGGGCCCCTTTATAGATTCCTCTGTAGGCTCCTTCCTGTACTAGAAGGTTGTTATGTTTCCCCATAGAGTGGCCTCTCTTCTCCAGGCTGAACAACACTGACTCTTTCAGCCTGTTTTAATAGCAGAGGTGATCCAGCCCTCTGATCATCTTTGTGGCCTCCTCTGGATTCCAACACATCCCTGTCTGTATATTCAGCATTCCAGGTGGAGTCCTGTGATAGTGGAGTAAAAGGGCAGTGTCTAACTTCTTTGATAGAAGGAACTTTTGTCTGTCTTATTTTCCAAACACAGAGGAACAACAGAAACTTGGAAGACTTCCACTGCTGCACCCCTAAGTAAACATATTTGTTTATAAATCCACACTGACTACTACTAATCACCTTCTTGTACTTCCTGTGTTTGTAAATGCTTTGTAGATGGATTAGATGATCCATCACTTTCCCAGGGACTGAGGCATGGCTGACTTGCCTGTAGCTGCCTTGATCTTTCTTCTTACACTTAACCGATTCATGCAAGCCAGGCCAGTGGAATAGAAGTGTTGGGGCTTTGAATTTTATCCATGAAGGATAATTCCTAGAATTTGATGGTGTAGATGTAAACTGTCGCCTGGCTGTCCCAGCTGCCCTCACCGAAAGGACACCAGCCCGTGAACCCTGGACGCCCCCAATGCGGTGCCGCAGGTCAGGCGGGGCTGGTTCCCGCTGACAGGGGCGGTTCCCCACGAGGAAAGGCAAGGCGCGATAAAGGCGAGGAGGCAAAGGGCTGCGAGAGGGGGTGTCCCCGTGAACTCCTTTATTGTAGGGTAAGGGTCAGGCTCCGAGGAGAAGTCCAGGGGAAATCCCGAGGGGGGAACGGGGAGCACAGCCTCATAAGGGGGGCAAGCATGGGAGGGGCGCCGGATAGTAAACCAATAGAACATCAGACAAAGGGGGGAGACAAGAACAGAGGACAAATCGAAAAACAGCGGAGGGGTCTACAGAACACATCAATCATGGGTTAGCCAACCACACGACGCCTTTTGGAGACCCTTCCAGAAGAAGGGGCTGGCACTAGACTTCTGTGCCTCCCACAGAATCCTCCTCCCAGGAGGAGTCTTCCTCCCCAGAGGTGGGGTCGGAGGTGGTGTCAGAGTGACAGACAGCTGCCACATTTGGAGCCTGTCCCTCTGCAGTAAACTATTCCATTAATTTAAAATATGCCTTTATGCTAGTTACTGTTTTGTCATTTAGAGCATTGTGGGGGCTAATTCTTCACTTTGCTCAAAAAAGTACCTAAAGAAAAGCTAATAACTTTCTATCTTCATTTCATTCTGCTAGGCAGGCATGACACTATTTTTAGGCAACAGAACAGCCATTTTACAAGGCATCTTCTGGGCAGTTACCTTAGTGTCCTGAGTTTCAAAGTGCCTCCAAGCTGCCCCGAGCACCAACAAGTTTTTCTGAAAGCCCTAAAGCAATGTGGTACACCATGGGACAGTTTTAATTATTCTTTCTTATTGATATATGGTTATGTGAGTTCCTGTGTCCTCTAAGATAGCTATGCCCCCTTTGCATTTCTGACCTACATCTGTCACAATTTTAATAAAAAATTCCATGTCAGTGGTTGCTCCTAAGCAAAAGAGGCATGTAAAAAAATCCTGTATCCCAAATTACCTGATTTTCACATTTTAATAATTTGTGCATTTTGCTATCCATTTTCCAAACCTAGGTTTCTTTCAAACTGGAAGGGTTCAAACAAGGTTTGGATGAAGGTCTTTTGGATTAAGTGTAAAGTCCAAGCAAAAATCAGTGGGATCTTTATTCTGGTTTTACAAAGTAATGGCTAATATTGCTCATGTTATAAAAAGGAAAACATCAGTGGTCTTGATGTTTCAGGGTCAAAATCAGGTTATACTTCAGAGTATGTGTGTTTCAGTTCCTTGTCTATCTGTGGTACTTTAAAACAGAATGAATCCCAGGTCTTGACCTGTCCTTGAATAACTGGATTGTCGTAGGGGTTATAAAAGAGATCTGTTATCCATCTGCTTACACAGATGGAAGACCATGGCTTCAGAATTGTGAAAGCAATCTTAAAGATTGTTTTATCTCAGAACATTTAAATATGCTTTTAAAAATGTCTTTTTGATACTGTAAATGAATGAACAAGTGAGAGAAACTTGCTATTCAGTAAATAGCAAGGGTACAATAGGTGTTTTCTGTCAGCATGATGCAAAGCACAGACCACTTTTCTTGACTGTCCTGCACTTCAGTCATTAATTCATGCTGTTGTCTGGGCAGCATGCCACATGCCAGATGCATTCTAGATGTGGTACAT
Organism: Monarcha castaneiventris obscurior; assembly: GCA_026261815.1. Classification (NCBI taxonomy): domain Eukaryota; kingdom Metazoa; phylum Chordata; class Aves; order Passeriformes; family Monarchidae; genus Monarcha; species Monarcha castaneiventris. The sequence goes on along the minus strand of JAMPIT010000230.1, from coordinate 48,200,679 downwards.
GTAGGAAATTTTCTGGAAATAGAGTAGCATGTCACTCTTCTTCACCAAAGGGTGACAAGATCTAGAGTTTGATTTTGAAGGGTTTTTCTTCTGAAATAGGAAGTGAGTCCCTTGTCCATTCATATGAACTTTTTGAAAAAAAAAAAAAAGTATTTCATAGGCATTATAAATTCAACTATGACTGGAGTGCAAAGAGTTAATAACACTGGATCAAACTTGATCTATGTGGAAAACTCTTGCAGTGCCAGCTCGATGGTTGTTTTAGTTTTTAATTGAGATCATTACACTAGTTGAAATGTTGTCTGCATTCAGCTGCGAGGCAAGAGGAATCCTCTTTCCTTCAGTCTTCCCACAAGGATACAAATACTCAACAGCAGCAGTAAATAATTCAATTAAATACAGTGCAACACAGTGTAGTTGCATAAAAAAATTATGAGAAATGATTCAAAGTGGAAGAAAAAAACTTAATTTAGAGCAGACAAGAGGGGAGACATCCTTCTTTCTATTTTTTACCAGCTGGTTGTAAGATAATACATGCCTGTATTCCAAAAAGAGCAGGAGATGAAGGGATATTTTGTTCCTTTCTGAGTAGGAGATACAGGAAAAAAAAAGAAAGTATTAGCTAAATTTTAAAATTTGTTTGCAAAAGACTTGGAAAACCAGGAAATGAAACATAAATTTCTTCTTTTCTTTCTGAACATTGCTATGGTTGCAATAGCAGCCAGAGCTGAGGAGAGCTTAATCTCTGAGAAACCAGACAATGCTCTTAGCTAAATAGCCACTCGGAAGGTGTGGAGAAATAAATGTGAAGCAGTTTTTTGCCTTTCTATTTTATGGCCACACACACTAATTCTTAGTTTCTGGATTTTCATGTTTCCCCCATTTCATGAAGTACTCAACATGACTTTTTTTCTTTTAATTTATTTGTCTTCTAGACAATTTTAGACTAATGATGCTCAAGGCAGAAAGAGGTGGAGCCCCTGTGAAGGCAGAGGCTATCGCAGTGATTGCCAGCAGGCAGGTCTGGAGAGACATAGCCCTCACTTAAGTAGGGGGTTAAAAGCAGAGGGGAAAGCTTAGAAAGTCAATGAATGTGTTCTTGGTCTCACAGTGCTGCGCTATGCTGCAGCCAGAAGACTGGAGAGCGAGAGGAACTCAGGTTTTTGGAGCTTGAGGCCAGAAGGGCTTCAGGTTTCTGTTTGTTTCCTGGTCTGGGTGTGTGTATAGCTTTGCACGCTGCTCTGATTCCTAATGAGGAGCTCAGGATCCTCCCTCTGGAAGAGAGTGAAAAGTAATTTCATTTGATATTTGCATTTTTGAAGGAATTCTTTTAACTTTGAAAGTGGAACTTCTGTTGCATCCCACTCTGGTAGTTCGAATTTGGACCCAAGTCATGTAAGTCTTTAAATATTTCAAACTTGAATCTCATGGTTATATAAGTATTTAAGAACAAACAATCCTTCTGTTGTTACATGTTCTATCTGCCTCTCCAATGCTAGGAGGGGCCGCCTGGGTGAGGGGCTGAAGTTGTCAGGGTGTGGGACAGGAAGCTTGCTCTGCTGTTTCCTCTGTGGGTGAGAGGCAGAGCTGTGTTGCCCAGATTGTTGTGTCTGCAGCTTGGCAGGCAGCAGCCAAATGCAGCTATAAACGATTTATTAGAGGGAGGGTAGGAGAAATAAAGGAAATAAATGGTACAAAGAAGCTTTTAGTTACTGAGCAAGGGTTTGTGGTGGGTGGTTCCAAACTCATGCCCTAACTAATCTCTACACACTGCTGCTTCACTTTAGAGAGGAGCTCCCATCGAGGGGATGAATTGGAAAAAACTATAAATAAATATGGCCCACTGCATGTGTTGATTTACCAGTCTGTAGGTTTGCTAAGGAAGAGGTGAAAATATGTTTTCGTAGCAGGTGTGAAAGGCCATGGTGCCTTTATTTTCAGCGGGGGACCTGTACCCTATGAAAAGTGACAAATCTGTATCTCCAGAGTTTCCGTTATGCTGAGGAAAACAGATCCTTTCTAGACCAGCAGTTGCAGAGATAACAGCCCAAATGTGAAACTGAGGTGGACTCATTAACTCCTTGACTTTGTTAGTGTCTTGATACTTTATATTTAGGAGTGTGAGGTTTTTTCCACTCTGTGTGAGCTGTGATAAATTGTGAATTTGAAGGCTTCTTGGTAGCATTGAATGTTCAGTGACTGTTGACTGAAGGAGGGGAAAGGAAAGGGAGCAAGAGGTAGAACAGGGGGTGTTCTGAATTAGGGTGGGAAAGAAAAACAGCAGTAAGATTCTTCTGCCTTGACTTCACACCTTTGATATAGCTAGGTGTTGATGAAGAGAATGATTTAGATGTGCGCTTAATTTGGGAAGAAATACATCACACATTTTTTTATATTTTTTGGATGGGAGTGTCATTTAAAATTTCTTAAATTGGTGATCCTTAATGAGAGGTGTGCTGCAGATGTGTTGCTCATGTCTCCAATGGCAAGAAATCTTGTGTGGTAAAACTATAGACACAAGACTTGGTGTTTTATCAGCCTTGTAATATTCAAGCACACAGCTTCTACTTTCTTGCTCCTTTGAGCACAGTTTGAAAAATTCATCTCTAAGCTGTGACGGAAAAGAAAAAATAAATGAGGGGAGTGTAGGATGAGGACAGAAGATTTTCCATCTTGGACTTGAGAAACCAACCTACTAAGGTCTAAGTTGTTCCAGTCAAGTTCTCTTGGTTGCTTTCCTTTTGAAATGCAGAAGATGATAAAGAAGGAAATATCAGCAATACCACATAAAATACCATCAGGCTATAATCCATTTCAGTGTTCCATCCAAACCAGTGTTTCATTAGAATCACGTGAAATATTTCTCTTGGTATTAGTATTTTCTTTAATCCAGGTAATGCTTTTCTATTAGTTCATCCTAATACCCATCCTAGTGTGGGTGTGGTTCAGCATCTCTTAAGTTTGCTTGAAAGGCTCTTTGTTTTTATTTTATTTTATTTCCCCTTCAAACAACAAAGCGCCTAAAAGAGAAATACACCATAACTTAAGCCTTAAAGCGAAGCTCTCTATTGCACTGACAGGGGAATTTGAGTCGTGTCCTGGGATAATTATCAGATTGGAGAGATTTCCAGTCAAATAGAAGGACAGAACAGAAGTTGCAACTATATAGTTTTGCCTGAAATGAGTGGATCAGGGGAACTAAAGAGCGTTTTGTGTTGCACTGTCATTAGGAAACCTTCTTCCTGTTTTGGGAGCTCACTTGGGAGTGACGTTGATTGGTGATGATTATGAAAGTTGTGACTGTGCTTTGTGCTTGAATTGGAGATGGCTTCAGGAGGAGATGAGAGCTAAATCAAAAAACTGGTTGTGCATAAGTGTAATCTTGAGATTTGGAGAGCCTTCCTAGCAATTCAAGGTGAAAAATTTAGTACCAGCTTGCTAATTAGAGTGGTGGGTGAATTGCAATCGGGTGAATTACATAATAAACATCTTCATTTGGGGGTTGGGTTTGTTGGTGTTTGTTTTTTGTTTGTTTGGGGGTTTTGCGTGTGGGTGTGTGCTAACATGATTTTTTTTTTTTCATGTTGCTATATAGAATTTAGATTGCCTATAAATGGAAACCAAAGATAGCACTTAAAATACCATATAAACTGGAATTACTTTTATTTAGAACTTAGCCATAATGGGGCTTCTGGAACAAAACTTCAAATCATTGTAACGGAAATCTATCCCTTTTGAGTTGGATGTAGCTTCACAGCTGGAGAAGGACATCAGGAAAGGGAAAACACTCTGTGCAGTACTTTCCTCAGAGTGAAACAGATGGAAAATTCGTTTGACAAAATATGTGAACTTGCAAGACAGTGAATGAGACTTGACAGCATCAACATGCAGATCTATAGAAGAACAAGCATAAGCTATTGTATTTTGAAATAAGAAACTTATTCTTTTGGCTTTGTTAGTGTTTAACTGAGAGACTAGTTTAATTGAGAGAGATTTTTTTCCAGCATTTTTCTTGCTAAGTTAATGTTAAGGAATTCTCAAAACATTAGATTTTTTTTAAAGTAAGAATCATTTTTCATGAGCAAAAGGATAATTCATTCATCAGTTGCTGCAATATTCATTATAAGCTTTAAACATAAATTTACTTAACTGAAGAAACATATCTCTTTACTTGACTCAGAGGGATAGTAAAAGTAAAATCAGGTGGGGTTTTGAGGGGTTCTTTTGGGGTTTTTTAAATTTTTTTTTGGAGATTTTTTTGTTTGTTTTTTTTTTTAACAGAATCTGCCAAATTAAATGCATCTTGAGTTACTTTAGGATTTGTCACGTTTTCTTTTTTCTAGCTATAAGAAAAAAGAGATTTCTGCAGTTTTGTGAGCCTTTTAAATGAATGTTCATCTCCCTCCTGTGCAGTCAGAATGAGATAAATGCATGTTAAATTGACTTTCCTAATAAAATGTAATCTTGAAAAAGTGCTATATGGAGGTTAAGGAAACAATCAAACAAAAAAGAAAAACAACAAAAACCCACCAGTTGACCAGTTGTCATTGTTCAACTTAACATCCTCAAAGAGTTCATGTTTGTTAATGGGTGTGGGGGGGGGGGGGAATGTCTTTTTTTTTTTTTTTAAGCAACAACCAATACTGCTATTTTAATACCTAAAATCCATTTTTCAATATGAGGATAAACATTTAGGTAAATGAAATGGGATACCCAGGGAGGTTGTGGAATCACCAGCCCTGGAGATGTCCAAGAAATGACTGGACATGGCACTTAGTGCTCTGCTCTAGTTGACTCTAGTCAAAGGTTGGGCTCCATGATCTTGGAGATCTTTTCCAAGCTTAATAATTCTTTGATTCTCTAAAATTCCTCTTCAAGCATCTTGTTTTCTTAGGCACAGGTCATAAAACTTATCTTCATTAAATTTAGATTAGTAATATAGGCAATATTTTTTTATCTTTATTCCTGTATGGTGAATGGATGACACTTTAGGAAAAGACATAAAAAGATTTAAATGGTAAATTACATAATTACATAATTTTCGTGTTGCCTTTTTTTTTTTTTTTCCCATAAGCCAGAGTCCCTTTTGCTATTTTATAATTTTCTCTAGAAGGTCTTCTAGTTGAGATGCTTTGAGAGTCATTCTAGTTGACATGGTGTTTGGTGGCTTTGCACATTTATGAAGAAAAACTTAGCTTTCAGGGAAATGCAGCACTAAGCTGGATCCTGGTTCTCTTGTAGGACTGGTAGCAGGGTAAGGTAACTGGCAGAGGCTTTCTCATTTGATAAAGGCTCTTTCTTAGGAGTGATACTAATAGCAATATACTTTGCTCTTATGAACACTGCTCTCTGGAACCTTTACATGGGTTTGCAAAAAGCAGTTTTTCTGTCTTGTATCAAATACAGTACCTCCAGAACTGAATTTTTGTACCTCCTGGACTACCAGAAAGTGAAAACAGCAATTCAGTAACTCTTTCTTGCAAGTATTCCAAACTGCGATCAGGTCTGAAAAGCTTTGAAGGAAAGCAAGTTTTAATGTTTTGCTGTAAAACTATTCTGTCAAACAGAGTTTGAACAACCAATCACAAAAGCTTTTTCCTTCTTGCCCTCACTTCCTCACTCTTCCTGTGGTTTTTTCTTGTTCGTTTTTTGGTTGGATTTGTTTGGGGTTTTTTTCCTAACAGTTCACTGGAATTAAATTGATTAAATTTGGGTCAACTGCTCTGCTTGAGTTGTTCCAGTGACTTTTCCTCTTTTTCCACATTGGGCCTTCATATACCTTCTTTGGGGTTTTTCAGGTTGGTTGGTTTGGTGTTTTTTTTTTTTTTAGTTTGTGTTTCCTTTGCTATTTTTAGGAGAAATCTGTTTCCCATCTCCTTTCCCTCTTCCCCACAGTCCCTCTTTAGTAGAGGGAAAAACCAAAATTGTCCCTACTTGCTGCCTAGTCTAGGTTTTAAAGTGATTTGTATAAGCACTCTCTGCTATTGAGGTATATTCTGCAGCTGATTTTTTTTTTATTATTTTGCATAATTTTACACTTCTGGGTGTTGTTTCTATTCATTTAGTTTAGTATATATCTAAAGAAATTTTGCTCAGTGTAGTTAACATATAATCAAATTGTACATACACCTGAACACACAAATGTAAACCCCTTTTCTCTTCCCTGCTAGATGCAGTTCAAGACATTTTAAAAATAACTTTCATAATAACAAATAAATGCTTAGAAACAATTGTTGCTTTTAATTTACTTCCATACCCTAAAGTAGGTTTAGGAATAGTTTTGTTTAAACATAAATCTCTTGGATATTTCACATCTTTTCACATAATGGTGCTTATTCAGAAAATGATTGCCTAGTAACTTAATTTGTGAGTTATATTAATATATAATGAATATAAATTTATATCCTTATTAAACTGCAATAAATTAATTGTATTTAAAGAAAACTAAAGAGGCTATATCTGAATGCATCCTGTTGAGTCTAAAAAAATAAGGCTGGATAAAATGTCACTTCCCTATTAAACTTACCTTCTTTTAATTTTTGTTAAAGGGCAAAATAAGGGCAAATGCCCATTTGCTTTTTTCTGTCAGATCAGCTTCTGCTGCTTTGTATTCATCATAGAACTCAAGAATGATTAAAGGCATGGGCAAGGGACCTGGATTCTCTCTTCTGGTTCATCCCTTAAGTCCCAGCTCCAGGTCTGAGCCTTTTCCAAGGTTTCTTCAGTTTAGTGGATAAATCTTTGACCGGTGGTAATGGCTATGGCTCCCCAGCTGGTGCCCAGTCATTTACTGGATTACAGGTTCAGCAAAGTCTCAATTCATATTAGCTTGTTCGGAAGTCTCTCAGATAATATTTCCCTTCATGGAGTCGGTAGTTCAAGTTCAGAAGCTATGTCGGGAGAAGCAGTGAAATGTTTAATTGTCTGCTCCAGCTTTTTTGACAGTTGAGTGTAAAAATGCCAAGAAAAGGCATTCTTAAAAGACTTACAGTATTTTCTACTTTTCTTTCACTAAGAAAAATTTAAACATTGTCTTCCCCAGAATGCAACACACTTTCAGTACTGGAAAAAATAGTGACATGAAGTAAGAAAAAAGGAGGGGGAGAGAGAGAGGGGGAGGAGGATGGGTGCTTACCCCAGTTTTTAGAGGGGGAAAGTATGTTTGCAGATTTATTCTGATAGTTTTTTGTGTAGCTTCCAGTCTCCAAGGAAAAGGAGAAATTACCAATTTCCACTTTTATCATGTTACATTAATTTTACCACATTGCTATTTTCAAGTAGAGACAAGAACAGCTCAAGCTGGTGCTACTTTGGATGCAATAGGGTCTTTAGAAGGTTTTTCTTGCCATGTATGTGTCAACTCCAGTAAACCAAAATCTTAAATTGGAGTCTAAATCTTCTTTTCTGGTCTGCAAGTACAGGTCTTTTCATAGGCGTAAGACAATTCTGTCTATGAATTGATTAGAGCATTATGGAATGAGATGTATTTGCTCCTCTTGTTCTTCTATTCCTGGCATGCGTTAAATTACAATATTAAATTTCAATTTATGGTATTATTTTGAAGGCATGATGTGTCATTTGTGCACAATAGACTTCACCCTCTGAAAAAACTTGCCCAGAATGTTAGTCTCCCTAAGTTCACCACCTGAAAGGTTGGTTTGTTTCTTGCAATAATTATGTTTTCACCAAACTTAATATTTATTTATTAAATGTGAATGTCTTCATTGTGCTTCTGAGTTTCTTTAGACCTTAGAACATTTGCTTCCAGTGACTTCCTTATCTGAAAATGGCACTTCTCGTTCATCTGGTGATAGATCAGTATTTTTTCTTCCTGCTGTGAATCTGTTTTGTATTTGCCTGATAGTAAACCTTTCCAAAAAAAAACACATTGTGACTTTAATAAGAACTCATGAGAAACCCTACCTAGGGCTTTTTCAAATCTTCACAATGTCTTATGTCCATGGCACTGCTGTTTTCCTCCCCACCCTCTAATTAAATCAAAGGAAATTATCACCTTTTGGCAGATTGTTTTTTCTCATAAATATTAATGTGTCTGTTCTGACTTAACTGTTTCTCCTTTTTGTTTTCTTGTTTGTGCCGATTGTCTTTAACCTTCAGCTCTAGACACAGTTGGCTTTGTGCTATTAATTAATAAAGGTCTGCTGCTAACATAAAACATATGCATGAGTTTAGAAGTAGTCTAAACAATTAAAATCTAAATGCACAGCTATCAATTTGACTTTACAGAAGGACCAGCATAAGAAAGCCTTCCTTTAAGAAAAGATATCAGAAGATTATTCCTGACAGAGGAGGAATGAATTACAAGGATAATCTTGATAGTCAAGGCCAGGAATGTAAATGTGCATTGTATTTGCCACTATTTTTAAAATGACAGCAAGGTCATTTCTGATTTACTTGGAGTACTTTACTAAGAGTTTGTGTGTGTATGTATCTGCAATATGCATGAGATCTCACCTACTTGATTGTAGAAAACAGGTTGGAATATGAGGGCTAGGAATTCATAGAATTTTTCTTATGGAGTCAAGTGGCTGCTCTGAAAGATGATAGCCATAAGAAACTGAAATTGTGGCCTTTTATTATTCTGCAATTTTTCATTGTATGTAGTAGCAGTATATAATCTTTTCCTCTCACGTGTTGAGATTAATCAGATCTGACAATGCAGAATTATATTGTGTCTTCCACATTTAATTTTTCAGCATTTTTGTAGCTTTTACACAGTTTTCTATAGTTTCACGCTAACTGTGGTCGTTAGTTCTTGGTATAGTCTTGTGACTTTGCAAGGATTTGATATGTCTTGTTTGTTCAAATGAATTGCTGGCTCTGACCGATATGTTAATTTGAATCAACCAGTATGCTAATTCTCAACCAAAATATTGTAAGCCCTTATATTTGGTTCCTCCAGATGTGTAAATGCTATTTCCCATCAAGTCCATGAAACAAATGTCTGTACTAGGAGAACCAGGGTGTTGGTGAGGTCTGTACCTCATTTTCTTCCCCTCCACCGCCCCCTCCTGGCAATATAACTGGAGTATGCTCTGAGAGCTTGGTGCCCCAATATGGGGATCTTGTCTTTGTTTTGACATGACCATCTTCATCACTGACTCTTGTGTCTACCTCTGGCATTTGAATTAAATGCTCACAGTAGTTGCAGCTATGAGAAGATGTTGGTGGACCATTTTAGGTTCCAGCCTCTTGAATGACAGCTACCAGCTCATTTGAGACTTCAGAAAGGGTTGGATTCATGGAGGATTCAAGTCTTCCTGCAGAGATGACTGTTTTATTCTATAATATATCTAAGATGGTTTTTCAAGGCTGTCATAGTAGAGTTAATTAAACTTTAGCATAGTAATAAAACATTTTCAATGTAGTTAATATTCAGAGTACATTTTTACTTTGTCTAGTATCTCCATGGCTAATATCACCTTACTATAAATCATTGCAGATAATGGTTCTATCTTCCTTGTGTTCTGCTCTGTGGGCCAAAGTCAGCATCTCATCCTTACTGTGTTATCATTTGTGGGTTTTGTTGGTCAAATATGAGCTAGTTGAGTGATAAGTTATCTTGGCATAATCTTTGTAGCTTGATTGGTGTTCTCCCCAGGCTGGTGAAACCAGTGCTAAAAGCCACTGAGCATTGGACAGCTGCTGAGGAGACGTTCAGGTTGTTGCATCAGACCGTGCACCTCTCTTTTATCAGTCCTTGCTTCGTAGACACACTATTGGTCCGTCGAAAGCACAGTTTTATAGTATTTCATACTGATATGAGCATCTTAAAAGCAGCACAGCAGAAATCTCATTCATAAACATGAAACTGTAATCATTCAACCAGATACTTTTGCTTATTCTCATGGTAAAAGTTTCTTTCCTATAATCATTTACAAATGTACAGCATTGGCATAAGTAGAGCACGAATTTTTAATGCAAGTTAGGAAGGAGGCTTTTCTGTGAGTTCAGTGTGATCTGTACTGGGTACAGAAACTTGTACAAAAGCAAAAATATAATTAAAGAGAAGCCTTTTTTTGTGGTTTGAAAAATACCCCCAGCTTTCAGCAGTTTAATCTATTTGTTTTTAATAAGTTTTGCAGACACTATTGGCACTATTTCACTACTTATTAACTAATAAATCTCATATAAATTGTCATGTTATCAGTCATTAATTGTTTTTATGATCTGTAGATAGAACTTCAGTCTATCAAGGCTATGAACATAAGAACCAGAAAGTCAGCAAATGTGCATCTAATTAAAACTAGACACCTTTCAATCCCTCTCAGCTTTAAATAGGAACAGAAAGAAGGGGATTAGAGGGAGAGAGGAGAACATCTTTCACTCTCCATGTCACAAAAAAAGGAAGAACAACATTTAAAAACTAGAATTTCACAGGGATAAATGGTAATGAACTTGCTTATCTGGGAAACATTCCCACCTAGTGTTAACTTGTAATGCCTCTCGAAATGAAAGCAAGTTGACTATAATTCCTGAGAAAAGGGAAGGCATAATGCCAAAAAGGGCATCAACTTTCTCTTCATTTCCAGTGACAAAGGCAGTGCAGAGAGGTGATAGAGGCTGTAATCCAGGAGGGTAAACAAAGCCCTTGCTCGATATTAATTAAAAGGCTTCAGAATGCAAGAAGTCTTAGACGCTTACAAAAGGAAAATTTAATTGGATTAACTACTGAACAAATTTCAAGTTTAGATTCTTTGTTTTTAAGAGGAAGAACAAGGATATGGAAGGCTCACTTGCAATGGGAGCCTTACAAGTTAAAATGATGCTAAAAAATCTAATTGTATCTTGCCTCTATTTAGTATCTTTGGATAATAGCAGCTTGTATGTGGTCTTGGCTGACCAGTAAGTAATATAATTAGCTATGGCTTACACTGAATTGTTTGGGGGTGTGGGCAAGGGGATGTGATTTTTGTATGGGATCTCTTAAAAGTGTTAAAAGTGCAACCCAAAGTTAGTCCTTGTGGTTACCAAAATGACGCTGAAACAAATGTGTATCCTGTAGGATCTGTTTTTCTCTTTTTCCAGAATAAATTTAGCCAAATCTGGGGAAATCTCTACTGTCAAATTAAACAGATTAATCTTCACTATGAATTTGTAATTGTAGCTGAGAAACAAAAACGGCTTTATTTAATGGGATTAAAATTCTGTTATTGACATTAGGATTAATGATTTATTTGCATCACAGAATACCTCTTCTGCATAAATATTTATTATAACTTTAAAGAAGCTGCTAACTCAGGATTTAAGTGTGATGAACAGTAATTACTACATTTATTTCCTTCATAACCAAAAGCAATAATGTTTTTCTGTTCTTATTTGTTGTACTGCCACAATTGTCTCTTGGTGCCTTTCATTCTACCCTTTTTGCCACCACTTTCCATCTTAAACTTTGCTAGTTATGTATTTCTGCAAAAATAACATCTCTATATTAGTGCTATTTTTAATGTTTTTCCCCCTCTAGTTATGTAAAAGCAAAAAGGAACTGTTGTAATTGGAAATATTGGGAGGCAGGAAATTTTAAGCTGATACGCTGAAAGAAAATGCTGTACAGACTCTGCCACACTATAATAGTATGGGGTTTTCATTATTTTATTCTGTCATGCATCCCAAGTAATAAAAATCATTTCAGGTGCAATAAACAATCTCTCATGCAACCGGAGCTGTAGTTTAGTGTGTGTAAGAGCTATAAAGATACCCTCTGCTTGATAGGAAATGTTGTATGGGGGGTATTTCTCTTAACATTTCTTTCTTCTGCATTCACTTTGTCTCATAAATGAATATTGCTTCTTTATGCTACTACTATACTTCTTTCTTTGTTATTGCAGATAGTAAATTATGCAGTATATTTCTGTACTAATTCTGATATTCTTTGTCTTTGTAATTTTTATTGGTACATATATATTTATGAAAGTAGGGAGAGAAATAAAGAATGCAGTATGGCGAGTTCCTCTTCAGTGAAAAAGATGATGGCGAGATCAGTCTGACATTGGCAGCTGTTGCGTTTTCAGACACACCTTTGCTGAGAAATGTCTTTGCTGAATATCTACAGGACTGATTGGAAGCTTTTGCTTGTGGAGGGAAGGATGACAATGTTTTAAAATGGGTTTAGCATGTTTTTTCATTCTGCATCCGAGACACCTGCTCTGTGCGAGGGATGGAAGTACAGTTTTAGCCAAGTCCCAAAGGAGTTGTTGGAAACATTCTGAACAATGTCACTAAAATCAAGGTGATGCCTGGACTTGTAGAGGTGATGGTGTCTAGTAAAAAGCTAGAATTAAATCCTCTAATTTAGAGGAAAGACGTTTCTGAGAACGGGGAGGAAGTGATAAGCTTAGGTTGTAACCGAGTCCTTTCCTCAAATTGGAGGAGACTATATACTCCCATAGGTGGTGGCTTGCTGAGGAGGAAGGTCTCTGCAAGGGGCAAAAGATCTGTCTTCCTCTGACTTGCATCTGTGAAGGTCTGGTGTCAAATGAAACATGGTTTTTATGCTCATGCCTGGATTTCTGTTGTAAAGTACAGCATCAGTATTGGATCAAACTAAAGAGGAATTACCTGGTTAACTTAGCACCCAAACTATGCTACATATGATTTTCAGTATAATCATATACTCTTCTTATTCTCTTTATTCTGTGATGGGACTAGTCAAAGATCTTTCAAGAAGCCTCTGACAAAACCAAGCCATGAGCTAGGCATACAGCGGTGTAGTTAACAGCCTGACTGTTAGGGTTGCAATATGTAATCTCTGGGTTCCAAATTCCTTATTCAAAGAAATCCGGAGAAACTGGAAAAAAGTATACTTCTTTCTGTGGAATGACTTGAACTTCAGTTTCTCCCAACTTAGTTTCTTTTTGCAGGGTGACTGACAGCAAGTTAGCAGCAGTCATAGCCTCCTTTAGTTGCCAAAAGTGTCATCTTGAACCTAAAGCGCGCATCAGTTGACATAACTGATGGCTGAATGTGGTATATTTTTAATTTTAAAATTTTCAGTTGGAAGACTGACGAGAATGTTTGATTAAAAAATTGTCACAAGCATTTTGAGCCAGATGGAGATATCAATTGCCTAATTATTCTTGGAAATGGAACTGTGTGTGAATATAAGCTGGAATCATTAACATTAAAGGTTACATTTGTAGAGTACTGTCATAAGGTTCTTGTATCACTTGCCTGTCAGTTAAAATATGTGCAATACATCTTTGGTGGGACACTCATGAAGTGTTATTTGCCATATGTTATTTCTCTGTGAGTGGGATGAAATAAACCTTTATTTATTATATATGAATGCTTGCCAGTAAAACTAACCTGATCCCTTGAGAACTGGGAAACCCTTTCTCAGTTCAGGAGCAGATATGCAAATTCCAAACCTGCCTGCTGCAGCTGAACTTCTGTAAGGATTAAGCCAAACCATGAAGGATGTGGCATTTCAGAACCATTTTGTGTACTTGAGATGCTTCAGAAGTCAGGAGACACTTGGCAAAAAAACTGCCTGGTGCTCAGATTTCATGTTACCCTGGGAGGCTTCATGGGCTTGGCCAGCATCGTTGAGCGCTGGCAGGCATCGTTGGGAGCCAGCTCCTTCCTCTTGCTAAGGCCTAATTAAAATGTTTCTTCTCATAACCATAAAATTACAGTTTTGCAAGACAACAGGAACTTGTATGCCTGAATACTCTTATTACTCCTCCTCTCTAGACACTAAACAAGAGCAGGACAGAGCACAAGGTGAAACATAAATGCTTTCAGACAAGTTTACACCAGTAGTGTTGGTGAAGACTGCTGCTGGAGAGCAGTGCTAACATTCTGAAAGCTCTTGCTATTTAGTGGGATGAATTAATCTGACAGTAATGCACATTTTATTCTTCTTGAGTATTTTTTCCATAGGTTTCCACTCTGAGTTCTCAGTAGCTTTTTTGTTTGCTTGCATTAGCCTTTTATGTCAAAGCACCTCCTCATTTATTACCCAGGGAAACATTAAAAATAGCACAGTTCTGGCTAGCACATGCAACCATACATTATTGAATCCATAATGCAGGCTTTAAATATAGCCTGGGAGAAGGAATTTATCTCAGTAAGACTATTCTTACATATATGATAATAACGATTATTGTGTCTGCAATGCCTCTTAAAATTATAAACATTACTGGTGATTAATTAATTTATTATCATTGTAAATTAAATAATTAGAGGACCCTTGTAAAGGATATTTGCAGCTGTGCCCACTGGAAGAATACTGTAATGCTCCTTTTATAATTTTAATGCTGTTTAATATTAATTCTTCTTAGTTATGAAGTCCTATATGGTACTCCTGTAGAAGGTTAGAAAAAGACAATTAATGTCTAACGTTTTTTGGTGATAGTTCATTTTGTGTGGAAAAAAATGACAATGCTCTGCATTGAGTGAGAGTTGACGTGTGACTTAGTGGTAGGGACACTGGTAACGTGCTTTCATTTTAGGGGGAATATACCAGTTTAAAAGAAGTGTTTACTTATTCTAATAATTTTGCTTCATCTTTTAAACTGTAGTAGTGAGTATAAGGTTAGTTCCCCATTAAAAAAAAAAAAAAAAAAAGAAAGAAAAAAAGGCAAAACTTTATTTTCCTTGAAACAAATACTGTACTAACTACAAACAATTTCCCTTCAGAAAATGAGCTGAAAATTGACAATGTCGGACACTTAAGTTTGTAAAACTGACGCTGCCCCAAGGGATACAATAAAGGAAGCATGTAACTGCTTTCTTTAGAGACTTTGAAAGACTTTTATTTTTAGTAATCAGAATGACATTTTTAACATAAAGGAAAGATGTATTTTCTTTAATGATTTTGCAAAGTCTTATGACAGATCTTCAGATGTGTGCCCTAAGAGTGTTCTGGTGTTTTGATGGCAGATCTGGCATGGTGTCTCGGTTTGAGACAAGTTTAGGAGGAAAACTTGTGAAATGAACATCTCTTCTGAAAGAAGACAGGTTTCAGCACTCCCTCCCCCATTGATACAAAAGGAATTTCTTGGAGGAAAGTGAAAAAACAATTTATTTAACAAGCAGAGTACCTGCAGGGCATGGGCAAAAAATGAGTTAACTGTCAAGAAATTAAACTTCCTTGCTGCAAAGAAAGCTGGTGGATTCAGAGTTCTTTTCTGTAGCTGGCTTGGCCTTCTGCAGAGGTCCCATCTGGGATGCAGTGTCCCCGCTGGTCAGCGGTGTCCCATGATCTGGTTCTCGGATTAGAGCTCGGCTGAACAGTTCCAAAAAGTTGTTACTGGAGCATTTTGGTGTGCAGTCCTGGGAAAACATTTTGCCTCAGCTTACAGGCTAACTAAAAGCGGGAATGAACTCCCGCGGCTCTGCAGCAGTGAGCACGCTGGGGAGTGTGTGAGTCCTTGAACACAAACTGCTCTGAAGAACTCGCCTGGCTTCTCTCCCCCCTTTCTTCAGACCCAGTTTAAAGCTGTGGGACCCACTTCTGGGCATAAAGCAGACAACAGGGAAATACAGTATTATCATAAAATCACCTCAAGACACATGGAAAATTGAAGGCTGCACAAAAAAGAGCTGTAAATTATAAAGATGAGCAAGTGCGGATAATGTAATCATGTTTTTAAATAAAGCAAATGCAAAAAAAAGGAATGTTCGATCTCCTCATCATTCAGAATATTGTCAGGAATGAGGCCACACTCTTTTTAAAGTTTAAAAACTGATTAAACAAAACCAGCCAAATTCCTTAATTAAAAAAAAAAACATCACCTGGATCCACAGCGATTGGAGACACTTACAGCCAAAAAGGCTATAAATGCAAAACAAAGACCCACTGTGCTGGGTCTTTGCTTGGGCAAAACCAGTTTAACAGGTAGGCCTAGGATCCCCAGCACCAGGCTCTGCCCAGGCTAATCCCAAGCAAGGTGTTGCAGAGACAAAACTGCAACAACCAAAGCAAGCAAAAAGAGCACGCTCCACTTCGATATTTCATACCCCTCCGAATGCTCCCATCACCACCCACTGTCCCATCTCCGAAGTAGGAGATGATTGGTGGAGTTCTTTTAATGTTCAGTTCATTGGTCCTGGTTCAGGAGATGATGTAAGGTCTTTCGACCAATGGCTCGCTGGTTATTAGGGGTGCAGTCTCTGGGTGGTGTCATCTGAATTTTTGGAGGGAACTTTTTCCTTAAAATTCATGGTTACTATGGAGCTTGGTGACAGGTGAAAGACCTTTGTGTTAATGGACCTTGACAGGGAAGGCTGGGCAACTCTCAGCATCTACCTGGGAAGCAAGGACAAGCAACTAGACTGTGGTGGAAAAATGTATTTTTAAAAAAATAAAAAATAAAAAATTAATAATGTACATTTCTCCCTAAGATGAACTGAAACTGAGAAGGGAGAAAACCCCATCACTGAGTTCCAGCTCTGGGCAAGGATCCCAGTGTAATGACAACTTATACCCCTGCCCTTGCCAGTCCTTGAGACAAAATTGGTGCTGGTAGTCACAGGACCCAGGTGGGCACTGGTAGGATGAGCTTATACCAGTGGAAGAAGTAAAGATTTGAAAGTACTTTAACTGTATTATACATTATTTTTATACTGGATAATTCAAGCTATTCAGCAGTTAAAATATTAGGTAGGATAACTTTTATGAAATGCTGTTTTCTTTCACACATACTAGCATTTTGTAACAGTTCTATTAATATCTGTATTTTTAACCAATAATTTCATTTTGAGATGCTGTGTAATTTTAGCACTATTAACTGAGCTTTCAGTTAGATGGTAATAATTTGTCCCTGTAACTGGACCACTGTTAGCTTTACTGGTCACACAGTGTGCATGTGACAGGCAAACTCTGCCCCTGTCATGCAATTACAAGAATGAAATTATATTCTATGATCTGATCTACTTGTCAGATCACAGACCTTGATCCCTTTAAGTCGCTTTGCTTGGCACGTTATTGCTCTGCATTTTTTGCTTTGTGAATAATGGACCAGTGGTGCACATCTAAGACTGCTATACAGAGCTCCCTGTGAACAATATACATACCTGTATAACTTTTAAGTGTCCTTTGCAGCCTAAGAAATCTGTCAGCCACAATGAAGCTGAGTGTCTTAATTTCTCAGGCAGGCAATCTGTCAGCTGTGAAGCTAAGCTTCTTGGTGCAGCCTGTGAGCTCAAACTCCCTGTGTTTGTACATCGTAACACCCAGCTGGTGACTGCCCTTTCAGTGCTGGCAGGTACTTAAGAGATTCTTGTGCTGCTCTCCAGAAAGAATCACTTTTGCTCTGGTCAGCTCCCTTTGTTTTTCCCAGGACAGTGTGGCATGGAGCCAGGCCACAATTTCAGGGGAATCTGCTCACTGAATAGGCAAATCTTTTTGGTTTGCTAGTGTTATTATACCTCCCTGCTCCCTTTCTTTTAATGGCTTTATATTTTACAACTTCCATTTCGTTCCCTCAAAATTTAAAAGTGTTGCAGATACACAGAGTCAATTAACTGAAAGGACAAAGGGAAAGAAGCAGAGGTAACAAATTTGTTTGCACTACTTTACTCCTATGTGAAGGGCTTAGTTACTAGCTAAAAAAAACACCCATTCTTGTGGAAGACCATGGTATCTTAATGAAAATCATAGCAGATAAGCATGATTCTCTTAGTTGCTAGCTACTTAAATGTTAGATGTCAGATCTAGTCTTTGCCATCTTTATTCCTAAATAAGTGCACTTTGAGTTAAGCTCTATAAGTAAGAATTAACCTAGAAATATGTCACTGGCATTATAACCTTGAAAAAGCCTAAATTCTAACATGTGCAAGTAACCCAAAGCTGATGAAAAGTTTTCAAAAATTAACAGTTATGAAGTGTTACTTTTATAAGAGAGCACAGAAACTGCCCACGACTGTTAGTTGGAGCTGTCTGTGAAGTGCATGTAAGACTGCAATGAAACCACTGATGTGCTTTTTTATTATCATTATTTCTTTGGCAGATAGTCATGACCGTACTGAAGGTCATTTGCCTATGTTTCTTCTTATGAAATACCTTTTCTCCCAGGAATTGCTCAGAAAACTTGTTTGTTGTTTTCCTTTTTTTTTTTTTTTTTAAATTAAATCTGGGCATGAGAATGGAGATTTTTATCTATAATATACTAACATTATATACTTTATTTTTTCTCTATGTAAACACTCTCTTGTCTTGTATCAAGGTTTCTGAGGGTATCTGAGCTAGGAATGGATTGGAAAAGAAGATGCAGCTGACATACTGGATGAGAACTCCTTTTGTGAGCTGTTTCCTTCGAAACACAGAGCTGCAATATGTTCACTCACTCAAGTCACTGCTTTTTCCATGTAGCTGTTGATGCCTCAATGATGCAGTTCAATTATTTATTTTAAAAAAGAACTTGGGAAGACTACTTCAAAAACTTCTTTGAAAAGATTGTATTGATCAAAACCACTTTCTCTGGGGTTAAAAAACCCCTCAAGTGTTACTGGTATTACATGTTGTTGTCCCTTATAGAGAACTTTTTAGCTTTGATAATTCCTTTTATAGTGAGAAAGGAAAATGTTTATAACATTGAGCTAAATAACTTGAAAAACATGCTAATGAGGGAAGAATAATTTTGAAATTAACCCTTAGAAAAAATATTACAATTTATCAGGTTAAGTGAAGCCTTATTAAATTAAAGAGATGTATGAATGCAGGTACAGCAGTTGCCCAGTGGCCCATGCTGACAGCTGGTGATACAAAGAGGCTATTTGGATTATATATGCATCAGTAGCTTTGATTTATGGCACTTGGTTTCTGAGAGAAGAATAAACTTGTGGCTCTCACAACTGATACCTATCTTTATATTATCCCCTATAGTGATGCATTTGCAGAAGAACAGAGGCTCACAACATTTGTTGAGAGAAAAATATCCATAGCTACCTAATTAAAAAAGAGATTTAAAAAAGACTTAGTTGTTTCTAACAACATAGAAACTGCAAAGTGATAAGTATTTAGTAGTTAGTGGTATTTGGTTTAAGTCACTCAATTTTTCCTAAAAATATTTCTTTCAAGATACAACCCCAAATGTCAATATCACGGTACTGATGTGACAGCAAGCGCCTGTCAGAACCGTTCAAGAGCAGGGATTTCTTTCTCTCTTCCTCATGAGCACTGAGTATTGGCAAATCTGTTTCCCTCCAGAGTAGCTAAGTCCTGGGGTGGCTGCTTGATGCCTCTGGTCTGTCAGGTCAGCATTGCTCTTGATTTGCTTTGAGTCTCATTTATTTTTTCCTAGAAAGAAACTTAAGTGGTGAGGGGAAGAAAAATGTAAACTACATCTTCAGTTCTTAAGAAGCTTCATCTTTTAACATTTATGGCCAGTGATGACATCAAAGCAGTGCCAGCCGTACTAAGAAAAGTGTGATGTTACCTAATTCAGTGGCACAGGTTCTACTTGTATTTACAGGAGGCAAAAGCTTGCTGCTTTCTTGCCATGTCGCTGTTCATGTGGTGTCCCATATTCTTTTTCAGACCTTTGAAAAAAAAGTATCTCTACAGTTTCTTTTTGTAAACACTGGTATAACTCTACTTGCCTGCCAGTGATACCAGATAAGACAACAGTGCTGAACAGAAAGGTCCTGTTTAATGGACAGGTGAATTGGGAATTTATTGGGAAAAAAATATTGGAAACAAAATTTTAAATATTTTAATAGATACTATTTTATGGAAAATCTATCTGTATGTCTTTAGAGTTTAATGAAACGTAAAACTATTATTATTTTGAGGTTTTGGTTTTTTTTAATAGCATGAGAATTTTAAAGCAGCTTCTCTGTTTTAGGTTAGTGTTCATTTTTAAAAAATTTTATTTGTGTACCCTTAATAGTATATTGTGGAGTTTGGTTTGATTTTTCCCTTTTTTCTATTCCCTGTGGGCACACATTTAGCTATGAGGAAACCTTCTTTAAAAGTAGAACGAAGACTTGAACTGGATGATGGTATTATTTATTTTTAATTATTAACACTATTAAAAAGTTCAAATACTAGTTCCAGACACTGAAAAGGGTTGAAGGCCCCAAGGACTGTGGAGATTGATTAAGGCCTGGCATTCCCTAGTGCAATAAGGCAGTCTTCCCTGGCCTAGTGGCAAGCGGAAGAAAATTAAGATTGCATCAAACATAGCATAAAACTAAAGTGAATGAGAACAAAAAGAATAAATCTACATGGAAAGGCAGTGCTGCCTCTTCACAGGCAGCTGTATTTATTAATTATTAGTCTGCCATTTGCACTAAATTTCAATCAACAGCCTTACCTCTCTGACATTTCATTTACTTAGTTATTAAAGTGATGTGATTCATCAGACTTGTGATGCCCTTTTGTGTGTCAGGCTACCCAGGAAGTGTAGGCTGCAGGGTGGGCTGCCACTCCAGTGTTTAACAGGATAAATTTGGCAGAAATCTTCACTTTCATTTAGTGATTCACATGGTGCCAACAATAGCAACATATGTATAGAATATTAAATACTGAGCAGCAGTCAGGGCAGTAAAAGCAAGCTTAGTACCTGCATGGTACCAGGGCAGAGTTACTTTCTTGGTTAATATGAGTGCAGCATGGCACTAATCTTTCTGTGTTACACAGTTATCTAAACCCCTTCCATGTAAACACTAACCATGACTAACAAACATGAACTTGGCAGAACAGTCTCACAAATGTGAATTTTGAGGACTTGCACTGGGATCTAGGGCAGTGTTGTGCTATGCTTTAGTATAGTGATGCTATCATTTTACCATGGGAATTAATTTTAGGGAAATAATAATAGACGTGTGTAGAGAAAGCAGCTTTAACCGGGCATTGTAGCCAATTTAAATGTAGTATCACACACATTGATACAGTTGTGATCCCTTTACAACAAAATGGGGAAAATGGTGGTTTCTTCTCAGTTATTGCTTGAAAAAGTGGATCAGTAAGATCCAGGAGCTGGACTCGATGATCCTAATGGGTCCTTTCCACCTCTGCCTATTTTGAGATTCCTTGATTCTGTGAATCGAATACCGAACTTCACAATGCAGTGGCAATTCCCTCAAAATAGCACACATTAAAGGTGGCTTCTTTCTTTTCCCCCAACATCCACTGCTTGTCTTCCCTCCAAGAATGTTTTCTCTAAAACTTACTGAGAGAATTGAAAACAAATTTTCATTTTATGTAAAATGTAGTCTAACAGGGTACAGAGTGAGAAATTGAAAGGCAGGATCGAGAGTTTAAGGAATAGGAATAGGCTGCTGTTTTATTTTGTTAGAGAATCTTTAGCTGCTTCCTTGCTGTTCCATAGAGTGTTTATTTTTAATGTATACAAACAGTTGAAAGAAAAATAAACCCACTGTGCACTAAGAAATGCCTTAAATATCAGTCGGTTGCCGGAAACTTTCTCTACCTTTACTTTACTCAGATGAAGGAAATGAAACCAATTAGTTTGGCAGTGCTGCTGGAATTGGATCTAATACTCATTTGGGATTGGTTTCTTGGCCCACAACCATAGGCAAGAAAACTGGAGTAATATGTGCAGGAACAGTCAACCATGATGCTGCTGCTAAGCATTGAGTTTCAGCTCGCAAAATGCATTTCTTGTTCACTCTGCCCTTTTTTTTCTTGCATTCCTTGCTCTATAGACCCAATTAGAAGAGCTGTAGCACACTGAGTGCACCCCCTCATTATTTTGAGGACTTTACAACAATTTTTCTTCAGAAATGGTTTTGGATATTTAAACTTAGAGGCAAAGGGACGTCTTGTCTGAATTTTCTAAAAAAACCACCAACAAATCTGGATGAATATAGGAGTTCATAGGAAAAGCTATCTTACCCATTTCCCCTGCACCATTATTCTTTGACTTAGTTTTCCTAATGCCTATCTTTGTGTCAAAAACCATCAGGACTTTGTAGATCCTTGTAATAGTTAACACGTGTACATGTACATACATGTGTCTACTTTGTCACTGTGGACATCCTTAAGAATTCATAATCTTGTGATATGTTGATTATTTTAACAGAACTGCAGTTGTGTAGTGAAAGCTCTCATTGCTGTTTCCACAACTAAAACTGCCATGCATCTCCAGGGCTGATTTTTGGCAAAATCTTTGGAGTAAAAATTATTTCAAGACTTTTGCCCTTTTTCTTCTCAATGTATATCTGATTGTAAAATCCACTGACAAAAATCTTGAAATTTAGCAACTTGTATAATTTCAGATGCTGTGTGAAAATCTCTAGATGAAAAGAATTGAGTGTTTTTGCACCTCTGCCTGACTCTTGTCATACTGAAATGGAATACAGGAGAGATTTTGATACCACAGGAGAAGGAACTAAAGCATTTAGTTATTGTTCAAATGCCTAATCGTTCCTACTTTGCTGGGAATAAATGTCCGTATAAAAAATCCTTCTTTTTGTGTTTAATTTATTGTTTGATAGTTAATTACCTGCTAACATTTGTTCCCACAGGGACCTTACAATCTGAATAAAAGTGAGTAAAGCTTCATTGGAATCTCTTTTCTTTTTGTTCTCCTCCTCCTGAACTTCTTGCTTTGAAGGCTTCCTGTAGCAGTGTCTGTACTGTGGATGAGTTGTGCTTATTTTATTTCCTATTCAGATGTGTTTCTTTGTCTTACTCCTTGATAAGAAGGGAACCTTTTTTTCTTCATTTACTTTTCCCCATAGTATTAATAATATTCAAATAAGAATCACCCTCTCGTGTGGCAAACAGAAAGCTTATTCATTAATCTCTTAGTAATAGCCTGTTCTCAAAGTTGCAGACAGGAATGCCTTGCTTTCTAGTATTTTTTTTTCTCCAGAAATTACCATTTTATAGATACATAACCAGGCTCATTTTTCAGGTGAGTTTTATTTGTGATACAGAGTTTATGAAGAAGTGTCTGCGTTGTTGGGGCTTTTTTATTTTTCTTTTATCATGTTGTTTTTCAGCATTTGCATTCTTTGGTACTTTGCTTCGGTTTGATTAAAGTTGCTGATTCAAAGAATAGATATAACTCTATTCTTGTTCTTTTGCCCCCAACAATTTAACATAAAAGCAAAAAGCTGAGCTGTATTTTTTCACTGCATCTTGTGAATGCTGAAAATAGAAAAAGCTGCTTTATATAGTCATAAATTATGTCCACCTGTGGACACAGGTTTTTAAACATGAATTTGGGAGGTGAGGCTGTGGGAGAGCAGTCATTTTGTTAGCTTGCTTTTGTGCATTTAGTCCTCCTATTCTAATTGCTTTAATGCGCAGTTCAGTTCTCATTAGCTAATTTTGAATATCAGAAGTGAGTTCAAGAGCAGTTCTTCTCAGCTTCTGCCTGACTGCTTTATTCTACACACCCTCCTATAAAAATTATTGGGGATTTCACACACGCTATTTTAGGCCACAAGGATTAAAATATTCTGAAACATACATTCCTTTAAAAATGTTAGTGAACTAGACAGGGACAGGGTTGCTGCTCTAAATTTGCCAATGTGAATTCCTTCACAATGGCATGTCCCTGATCTCCAGCATAGTAAGGCAAAGAAACCAGCTTGGTCAGACCTGCATGTTTCTGCAGAAACTGTCAGCAGGAGACAAAATTAGTGGTAAGTGTGACAAGACACCCCTTGAAATGTGACTGAAGCCAGCAAGTTACTCCATTATGCCATGAGGATCAAGGTGCTTATGTCAGTGCTGGCCACGATTTTTGCAGACTGTATCCTGTTCCCCTATGTGTGCTTAAAAAAGGAAGTGTTATACACTCCATCATTTCTTCATCCATTTAATATATCATTTATGAATTTTGAATTGGTTTAAGTAAAGCTGTATTTTGTAGTGGATTCTTCAGAGCTTCCCAGACTGTCTGCCTTGGTGGAATAGATCACTGCTTATATTTAAACGTTTTTTCTCAGATCTTATTCTCCACTTGAAGCAAGTAACTACTGACAGTAGGTACCATGGACATGAAATAACTCTTCCATCAGTCCCTTAAGATTTCAGGAAGATGTAATTGCCTTTCACTCCTTTTCAGAGCTAAGCAGGCCTCTTTTACTCATTCACCCCACAAAGACCACATTTTCTGTATCTCCTTTGTACTCAGTGTTCTGTCCTGAACTGTCGCTCTCATGTTTCACCTCTCCCTTGAGGCATTATGCCCACAGTGAGATGCAGCAGTATTGTTCAGACTTTGCCAGTTCTGAGGGTCAGGGAAATGGTTATAATCCTCCTGTTCATGCATTCCAGTTCGATTTGGTTTTATACCTCATAAGATGAAAATTCTAATTTCTACTTCACCTGTGATACTTTTGCTTTCTGGCTTTCTGTTCTTCCCCAGTTTATGTTTGTGCTACTGATTAATCCTGCCTATATAGCTATAGCTAAGACTCTATACCTGTCTTGTTTCTTAGATAATTTCTTCAGTTAGATATCGATAGTCTTTCCCTCCAACTAATTTGCTAAAGCTGTCTTTATAACAACTCTCTACTTAATAGAAATATTTTTCATTTATTTTTCTTATCATTGGTGATGGTGTTGCATATTCCTTAAGTAAGGGAAGACCCTTGAACTTCATTTAGAATAAATGTCCATGCTAACTACCCATACAGAGGTGCATGTACGCTTCTAACCCTTTTTCTTGTTTTCTGCTGCTGCTTTCCCAGGATACTTCTGAGAATATTATATGAGTTGTCAAAGCTGTACTGAGGTCTTGATTTAAAGCTTCTTGCTACTACTTCTAGAAAGGAAGACAAAAGATATACTGTCATACATTCATAGAAAAACATTGTTTTTCTAGGATTTGTTCTTGACAAATACTGTTTATCTGCTGGCGCCTTGCTTGTTGGGAGCCTGAAAATTGTTTGAGTAGTTGCCACTATTTTTCTACTGATTGAGGGTGAAATTACTAGATCATCCTCATTCCAGTCCTCCTTTTTGTTTTTCTTTAAAAACAACATGTTGGCTTTTTTTTGAGATAGATATTTGCTTTTCATCTTCACCTGGTCACAGGATTATAATTATAATTAGAACTTTATTCAATAAAATTTTAACAATTAGCATGGCTTATAGTTATCTACAATTCCTCACAGTTAGTGTGGTAGCTGATTGTTGCACATTTTTAGTAGTTATAGTTTTCAATTAAAGAGAATTTCTAGAAGTTAATGGAGCTTTCTTCTAGTGTCTTTAGTTACCTAGACTTTTAGTCACCTGGACCCTTTGCGGACTGGGTCAATTTCTTAATAATCATTGCATGATATGTTAGTCTAAACTCAGAGTTTGCCTAAAAGAGCATGAGTCTTCCTTGGCGGAAAAAGATAATGGAAGAGGCATGGCGGAACACCAAGAGATCACAGATTTTGCTGTGCAGCAGCAATTTTGATCTAAGTCCCTGGGACTTGCAGCTGTTTGATGCTACAGGCAGTATCTCCTGTGCTGTTACCCATCCTTGTTTCATAACAGGTGTCACCAGATCCTGGCAAGAGTGTTTGGTGGGCAAAGAGTCTTATTGCAGTGCTGACAGGGTTTGTCTGTTCTGTAACAGGGGTCACCCCATCCTGTTGATAGCAACAGTGGTGATAAGGGGAAGACATAAATGGTTGACGTACGATCAGCATGGTTACATATTATGGCCATTTGTCTTAGGAAAGGGTGTTGGTTGCGTTGACCTTATTGCCAGGGCAGAGAGGTCATAAACTATGTGAGGCTGTAAAAGGAAAAGTGGTTAGAGCCAGGAGAAAGCCATAGAAAATCTCCTAACTGCAGTCCTTCAGTAAATTTATGGCTAAATGCATTTAGCAGTCACTACTGTGTCCCAGTTTGTACCAGGTACTTCAGGAGTTGGGGGTGCTCACGTGTATGAGTGTCACAGGCAGAATGGTATCATTTTTTTTAATACCTTTACCTGTGCACAGGAAAAACTAAATGATAACACAGGTATTTTTCCTCTACTAAAATCAAAGCTGTTTGTTCAGCACTATCATCCTGCTAGAGTAACATCTTCATCATGTCTGGTACTTAGAATGTGTATCTGTCTCAAAGGGCTTGCGGTGGTCTAACCAGAAAGATAAAAATGCTACGCTTCATATAACGACACTATACAAAGCCATGTAGGTTATTAATAAAATATTCATTTAGTGTTTTAAGACCTATATGACTAATGGCCTTAAATTATGCTTTGCATGTGAGAACACTAACTGAATAATCTGGAGATAACGGTGGGAAGAGGGATACTTCCAATAGGATTTCATAGAAAGGGTAGTAAACCTTCATGGTCATCTTCCAGATTGCTGCAGAAAACAGACAATTTTAAAATTACTGTTGGCAACACATGCAAATGAAACAAAATTACTGGTATTATGCTAAATCATGAGTTTACTTTCAGGGAAAAAAAATGTATGTTTTTAGCCAAATGAATCATAAATTTTGTAGGAACTTGGTGGTCTTATCACAGGATGTAGGATTATCAAAAAGGCAGTGGTTATGGAAAGATTCTGTCTATTGTACCATATTGTCAGGTCAGCCTGTGCTCCCAGTGGGTGAAGTTAAAATTACTGTAGTCCCTTAATACTGTAGTGTGAGGAGGGAGATGTGAAGTTATGATGTAGTATTTTAACTTAGAGATTAACTACTGACTGAAACCAGAAAAAATATGAAATAAAGTGAGAAAAAGGATGGATACTTTTCATAACAGCTATAACTGGCAACTGTATGAAGAACTTTGTTTAGGTCTAACATCAAAAATAGCTGCTTTTTTTTTCCAAATTGTCTAGTATGCAAGTTATTGGAGGTAGAGGAATGTAGAAGGTGAATGAAATGTTAAGCATGGATTTCAAATCACTTGTTAGGCCTTAGATTTTTAATTTCAATAAGCTAATTAAATATTTAATAAGAAGCAATAAAACAATTTAAATAGGTTAAGCATGAGCATAATAAAATATCTGATGATTAGGAACAAAAAAGCTATTAAAATGGATAGAAAGATATATTAATATAATTTATATATATCCTGGAAAGGTGCTGTATTTTATATAAATATAGTATGAAAATGTACTTCTCTCCTGAGAACTACAGGGAAGTATAAATTGCTGGAGTGAAATTCAATTTCATTGTGTGAAAAGTGGCAGTCTGGCCATTCTATGTTTCCCTCAATGACAATGGTAGATGACATTTTGTGTAAGGTATTATATTTACTCACAACTTCAATTTTATGATATTAAAACATAGATGCATAAATACAATAAGATAGATGAAATAGTGAAATGAATATATTGTAAATAAAAGTATATTCTATTGATAATAACATCCAAGTAGAATAGAGAGAATATTAAATTGAAAGTCTCATTCATTTAAATGGTCTTCAGGCCCCAACTACATCTGGTCTCGAAGGAGAGATGAGAATTAATCAGTCCCAGGAAATATAAAGTTCTATTTCTAGAATTTTTAGCTGCTTTCGCTTCCATCTTTCCAATATTCTTGTCTTATCTAATATGTGTCATCCTTGGTATAGATGCTGTGAACCATATTCTGCTTCCCAAATTCTCTTAAAATAGAAGAATGGGTATTATTTCTTGCTTTATTACAGAAATTACTGAGCTCCATAATTAGTCTCATTATGTTGTCGTGCTTTACGCTATATAACATTTACATGATGCAGACGCTTTTTCATAACAGGGATTTTCTCACATGATTACTCAGAATAACCATAGACCTTAATTCCAAGTGTCAGCAAAAATCTGCTTACTAACCTATTTAAGGGGATACCTCTTTCCCAAAGATTAGCCTATGCGTGTGTCTTTTCAAGCAGTGGTCCCAGTAAATAAATGCTTACTCTGCTTCTTTCCAATTTCCCTGTAACATCCAGCTATATGGGATTCTTGTGCAAGAAACTATTTAAGATTAGACTTCCAGGCTGACTTTTTAATAAGTAGAGTGCTACAGGCTATGATGTTGAGGTACTTGTACAAAAAGATTCCTTTTTGAGGATGTTTTAGGCAGAGACAAGACACCAGGATAATATCTCTATAGACATCTGGATGATATCTCTAGAAACTTTGCTTCAAGAAGATGCCTCAATATCAAATACCAAAAAACTGCATATTGGAAGGAAAGCTCTCCCTTTTGTTTTTTATTCACTCTGGAAATATCCCACTTGTATGCATGTAGCAATGCTACTTGGAAAACATTTTGTTGGATACTCCACTTCCCTGTGGCTTTGATGCTATGACTAACCACATGTGCTGATGGCTGACTAAACTTGTGCTACTGAGGCCAGAAAGATTCCAGCAGCAAGCTTTACTTGGCCCACTCTGATCTGCTTCCAGGGCTACCTGAGCTAGAAAGCCTTTGTTAGGAGATTGTAGGTTGGATCACCTTTTTCCATGTATCCATTGTACAACAACAGGGATGAGACTAGTCATGGAACTGGAATTACATGAGCAGTCCCATCCTGGGAAAGCAGAGAGAACGTGAGTTTAGCTCACAAGAAGTGCCAATAAGAGGCTTTGCATCTTGAAGTTCGGGTCCTGGGTCTGAAATAGGCAGCAAGGTTATTTGAACTCATGCTCCTGGTCCCTCGATGTAGAATAAAAGATGCCCTTAACCCTCACAGTTGTGTAAATAGTCTGTGCTTATGTCAGGTCTGCTTCCCCAAAATACTTACCAGCTTGTTTCATAGTGAGCAGAACATTATTTTTCATACAAGGGTAACTTGGCTAAACATTTCAAAATACGCTTTAGAGCATAGTCTTAGCTCAGTCTGTGAAACAATGCTCTCCTCAAACATATTTGTGCACCTCAACAGAAGAGTAAATAAGTAGTCTTCTGGAAAAATGTAACAATTTTTTTTTTCATTTTGGATTTTAATTTGATCTTACCAAATACTGTGTGGACTTGAAGGAATATGTTTCTAATCAGAATAGGTGTTCAATGACCTTTAAGATAAGGCAAAACAGAGCCAAAGAAGATTACTTCTCATGAATTTAAACACTTATTAATTCACTTTTCCCAGAGGTAATTACTTTATGGGTAGAAAATTTCTATCAAGTTTGTGAATGAGTCCATATTTATTTCCAATACTGTTACTATGACTTTGGATACAAGTAGTGGGAGAGGGGATTTAAAAGCGACAACTCCTCTTACCTTGCTTTCCTATGTCAATAGCTTATGGTAGATGCATGGGGATTAAAATGAAACAGCTCTAGAAGAATAGCAGTCAGAAAAGCAGTACCTTCCTATCCAATGACCTTTAGAATTTAAAGGATGAAAAGATACATTATGCACAAACATTTTGTTATCCTCAGGAACAAAGTGCTCGTAACTGAACCCTGGATGGTGCAGCCTGAATACAAATGAGCATCCTAATTGAGCTGGTTTGATCTTTCTTAAACTATAGTCCAAGTCAATAATATAGTGTTACTGAAAGAAGCAGTCCTCTCATTAGAGGTGGCATAGCATGACAAAGAGCATCCCACCGTGGCATCTATTCTGTCATCGATTATGCACTGCTAATCAGTGAACCGTGGCATTAAAATCAAAGGTCTCCCTTCTGCTGTCAGCTTCTTACGTGCCAGGTTTTTAGGCTCATTTCTTGAGTAAAATCAAAATTTTACCAAGAGAAAACACAATCTTATGCTCATACTATTTAGTACATTTTGTTTCTTTTGGGGCTTTTGTCCAGTTTTTATTTGGTGGGGGTTGGTTTTTTTTGGGGTTTTTTTTTTTTGGTAGGAGGGTTGTTTGTTTTTTTTTCCTTAGGGCAAGAATGAAAAATAAATCACAAGTGGTTGTTATAGTAGTCTTGCTTGATATGACATAGTCATAAGATGGTATAAAAATCAGTGTAGAATAAAATAGAATTACTTTCTCTGATATGACCAGGAAGGGTAAAGAAGAAAAATTACACTTTTTTAGTACTGTGTACCTTAAAAAAATCCTTATTTCCTTCTTCAAAACACTGCATTAGAAATCCCTTTCAACTGGGAAACTGCTTTTTTGTGAGAAATGCAGATAACAGTTCTGACTGAAAACTGAAATTGAGATTGTATTCATGAAGTCATTCCTTAGAGTCATTCAGAAAGCAAGATCTGTGGCATGTGTTGCTTGCTAAAGCACATGACACCAAGGTGTCCTGCATTGCGTTTGCTGGCTTGATTTCTGTTGTGTAAAATCCCCATTTATAAGGCATGGTTGTGACCATAGACCCCTGTGCCTGAGAGCTGTTCTCCATCCCATTGAACGGAAGCTATGAAGGGGCAGAGGTGCTTGAAGTGATTCCTCTGAAGTACAAAAGAGAGAGAAATGACTGCTAGTACAATTTTTATGACACCCTTTGATTATTACCTACCTTTAGGATGTTGTGTATGTTTAGTTGTTTCCTTGAACTTTGGGAATAAGGAAAACTACTTGGTTTGTTGTCTTTTTCCCCATGTACCATGTGATGCTAATAAAATAATCTATGTAAATTTCTGCAAAAACTGAATGTGTCTGATAAGCTTTCCTCCTCCTCCCTAATTAATTATAAGGCAAAGTAAATAAAATCCTCCTCCCTTCCTCTCGTAACCTGTAGTGGTGTTGTGCTCTGCTGAGCAGCCACTGCGTTTTACTCCTCCCATGGCTCTGCTTTGCTGGGGACTGTGAGGTTGCTTATGTATAAATAACATGCATGATCATTTGGTAGAGGCTGGGATTTTGGATTAAAGCAGACTTATAAATGCAGGTTTGTTATCAACAGGCAACACATTTTAAAAGGTAGTGGTGTGCCAAATCAGAACATAGTTTTAATTTAAATAAACCTTACTAAAGAGTTCTGACATATTAATTCAAAGTTGAAATGAAGCTCTGGTGCTTTAGCAGCTTTTTATAACAAGCAAATTCAGTGTTTCTAGAGAATATCTTCCTTTGGACTACAACTGAAATTAGGCCATGTGCTTTCCTTCCTCTCCACCTCCAATGAATGTTGCAGAAATGGTATAATGGGACTAAAGCAAACTATGGGTGGCTTTTTTTTGTTTTGTTTTTTGTTTTCTTTATGCTGAATTTTATATAGTTGTGTGAAACTGGAGAAGGTGTTATTTGCTTGCCAGAGCTTTACGTATCCAGGTAGATGACTTTTTGGCTCAAATATCCTGCTAAGAATAGAAGATTCTGAAATCAGAAGCAAGTTCTTGACTTGTTGAAATTTTCAAGTTGCCCGCTTTGGTTTTAGAGTGTTTGCTATCCCACTGCTTTTTTTTTTTTTTTAGGGAATATTTAGTTGCTTAAACTTAGTTCATAATACTGTTATTAAGTGTGGGTTCGAGTTAATGTTTCTACAATATAGTGCATAAATTAAACATTGATCCTGGTTATGCTTTATTGCTCTTGGTTGCAATGCTAGTAGAAATGAAAACTGCAAAGGAAGCATATTACACCTTATTAAGAAGGTACAATTTTTACCAGTTTTGGACTATAATTGTACTTAAATCAGGCTAAATTTTAATCTCATTTACTTTTCAACCTGATTTGTTTGTAGTGTGTTCCAGTTCAGCCTTGTTTTCTCCCCTTATTTGAAGACTTGTTGGCAGTAAAAAAGTGGAATTAGCTCATTCTTCTGTGGATGCAGTGATTAAAATACTGCATATTATCATTGTCATAGATAAGTCAAGGTGAATGAAATGAAACTGGCTGTTTTCCACGCCAAGTTTCTAGTTTTTAATTTAAGTGTTTGAGTTCTGGTTGCTGCAAATGATAGGCTGCACGTCTTGGCTCATGCTAAATGCAGGTACTGGGCTGGGACATCAGTGTTTTTGATAAGAACACTGAAGGCTTTTATCCCAAAGGTCTTTTCCGTGCTTGCCTTTGCAACCATTTATGCATAAAATCTCTTCAGGCCTCATAAAAATACCTCATTTTGCTCATGTAAACTCTGCTATTAAAGAGACTCTTCTGTTCAACTTCCACCCTATCTTTTCTTCCCTTTTCAGTCATATTCAGGCAAATCTTGAAACATATGGTATTTAGGTTTCTCAGACAAGTCACCACGTAATTTGTCCACTTTTGCCATTATGAATTGTGAATTCTATCGAGAAATAGCTTCTGTCAGTAACATAAAATTTCATTGCCAGTACAAGGATGAGTATCTTTCTGTAATTTGGAAAGTAAGTGGAGCTTTGCTTGTTCTGCCAAAGCTGGTTATTGATGACTACAGGTGTTGAGAATTGATAGTCTACCAAAGGACAGGCCATTTGTAGGTGTCCTGTGTTTAGGCACAATTATGATTTGGGCAAAGGTGCAGATGCTGTATTATAAAGACAATGTCACTGTTTAGCCTTGATGGGTGAAGAATACTAAAGGGCTCTGCTTTGGACCAGTCCATCCCATAATACCATAAATCATAAGTGCTCTGGAGAGGGTCTCTTGTTGCTTGTTATGTAGATATAAAGGGTGTTGTACTCTGTCATATAAAATTTCTTGCACCTGACACTTTAAATGTCTGTTTGTGGGTTCTAGGTGTGTTAGAGAAATAGTGAAAAGGTTATTTAAATGTTTTCTTCAAAAATACTC
Organism: Monarcha castaneiventris obscurior; assembly: GCA_026261815.1. Taxonomy (NCBI): domain Eukaryota; kingdom Metazoa; phylum Chordata; class Aves; order Passeriformes; family Monarchidae; genus Monarcha; species Monarcha castaneiventris. The sequence continues at coordinate 48,168,164 of JAMPIT010000230.1, read as the reverse complement.
TGGGGTTTTTGTCGTTGTTGTTGTTTTTGGGGTTTTTTTTTTTTGCTGTTAAATTACAGATAAAAAGTTACAAGCAGTTCTTTCATTAATCAGCTAATTAGGGACTTCTAAAAAACTTAAAGATTTGGATTTTTGCTTATTATGATTTCATTTCATTGTCAAAATAAATTAAGCCAGCTGAATTAACAGGTGGGTTGTAGCAAAAGAGATGATTGGTAAATGCATTAGAATTGAAAGATCCAGAAAGAACAAACTTTTTTAATTTCCCTTTGCAAACCAAAGATATGTCAGAAAAAAAACTCCAACCATATACTCTAAGATTATTAGAAAGAAAAAAAAGGACTTGTGGGGAGGTGTTGAGGGCTTTTCTGTTCTCTAGCATTCATACCTATTCAAAAGTGCTAGAGCTTTTAATACACAGTATTTCTCTGCTTGCTAAAGACAACAGTTTGTGCAGAGAGTGTAAAGGCAAACTAGAATATGCTGTCTTTAAAGTGTTTTGATATAGGTCGGCTTAGTCTGGGGGGATTTCTTCTTCCTTTCCTTATTTCCGTTTGCAGCCATCATTTTACTTCTGACTGGGTTGGGGCTCCCGCTAAAGGGGAGCTCTGTCTTTGATTGGAAGAGTTGCACGGTCCAAGTTTCTGTCTTTCTTGATTTGACTTGCCTCTTAAAGTATTATTAGTCACACAAAAATTGGTAAGTTGGCATTCTTGAGCTTGTGATATTCTTTGGATAATTTTTAGCTCTTACTCTTAGTAGTCCCAGTGGCCTCTCACTTTCTGAAACCCCCGTATTGATTCCATCAAATCAAAACAAACATTCATTTTCCTTAAGTAAATAAGTAAAACTATTGAGTCTCATGGAGTGCAGAGATTTATGGACCTATCAAAGTACATTTATTAAGTCATTTTCTCTTATGACTGTAACTTATTTCCACTGAGGTTCTCTGTTTTGTTGATTCATATCACGTGCAAGTTTCTTTCACTAAAACTTCTCTGCTTCCCTTTGCTCTTTAATCAGTTTTGTGCCTTTGCTTTCTGTTGTAGTTTGAGCACATATCTCATTGACTATTTTATTATTATAATTCTCCCCACCCCGTTTTCCCCAACACTTCTACTCTCATCCGATCAACTTCTGGGGATTATTTTACTAATAATCACTTCTGATTTGATTTCTAAACTTTTCAGTCCAGCTTTTCAGGACTGATTTTAAAACAAAGAGTGTTTCCATTTTGACTTTCATATGCAACTATGTTTGCATTGGTCTTCTGACCGGTACTGAATCACCAGTGCCGTGTTTTGAGTGTGGTTTTTATTTCTTTTTCTTCCCAACTGTATCCTAAAAAGAATCACTTTCCACATATTTCTGGATTGTGAACACTTCTGCTTTTATTAACGAGGCATAGGTACAGAGACCATGGAACAAAACGATTCCATACTCATTATGCTCATGCTTTCTTTAACATTTTTTAAAATTCTTCTTTCTGCATTACTTCTTTCATACTAGCTGTCGGTTTTCCCTGTTATGTACAATGAAGTGCCTAATAAGGGAAAAATCACATGATGCAAAGATATTACGCCATCATGTGGGAAGAAAAATGTAGAGTTATGTATATTTTTAGAAAAAATTACTAATATTAGAATTATAATTTACAGTGTTTTGTTGTTTTGGTTTTTTTTGGCCATATAAATTGCTTGCTACTAAATACTGAATTGTTGTCTAACTTCCATGAAAGTTGATTTCTACTAACATTTCCATTAAAATACTTTATAATTCCTTGGCTTGAACAAGTAGTGTCACTAGAGGGAGCTTTTACTGATTATATACTTGTGTGCTGTCAAGGGCAAAAAGGATTATAGCTGACTGTAATGAATCATGAGTGCATAACATGGATAAAGTATCAGTGAATTATTTCTTTTTGAAATTTTATTCTTGATTTATGAAAGCTAGTGAGCTGGGGAGAGGGCCTGGCTCTGGTTTTCAAAAGTACACTAAGTTCTTCTATTCAGTAGTTCTTAATAGAGTTGTTATTTCTCTTTCTCTTTTGCTGTCTTTTCCTTTTTCTTTTTACCCTTTATTGTACTTTTCTTATTCTCTTTGGCAGATTTCTAGTTAATAATAATTTATCCATATAGCCTTTCTCCATATCTTGCAAGAGACCAAGTTTTTGTTCTTGTGATTTTTAGTTCTCAGTTTTTTTAAGAAAATGATTGTAGTGAAGCTCTGCTATCTATCCTGTGAGTCCCAAGTCCTTAAAGTCCTCTTTGGCCAATGGAAAAATCTTGTGGCTTAATTCTGTCATAATTATAAGGAAAAATTGTCCAGCTGGGAATCCTCTTGCAGTTGTAACTCACTTGCAAGTATGCCCCATTGGTCTCTTCTGTGTCCTCTCCATAGAGAATGTGAATTTTCATGCCTAGTTGATTTGGGGATTTTTATCATGGTTTTCTAACACAAATTATGTCAGCAGGTATTTTATCATACCAGGCATCCCTGGAAGTAATGTACTGAACTGCGTAGGATAGTTAGTTAATATCTTGGAAGTTTTAACTTTTTAGGGGTTGTCCTACTCATATGTACAAACATTTTATTGTTGATAACTTATCCCTCACTTTTTCTGTGATTTTCTTTTGCTGTGCTTGCAAGGCTATCAGCTGTGACAAAATCACATCTTCATGGTGTTGAAACAGCATAGTGATTTCACAAGACTTAATAACTATGAATTATTATTTAGTGCCTCTAAACTTAAAGGCTATAACTGTATTAATGGTAATATTCTGAGATTATTAGTTCAATTATTGTTGGTCTGTTTCCTGCTTACACCTGTTCTGCCTTCCATTTTCCATTACATAGAAGTAATTTTCTTTCATCCACAGGCGCTATAACAAACTCCTCATAAAGACGGATCAGAACTGGAAAGGAGAAGGATAGTGAACTAATTGCTATGTAATCATGCCTGAAAACTGCAACATTGGCACTAGGCTCAAATGTGCTGTTATTATACTTCAGATAAACTGCTGTCTTCCCCTGAAGCCAATTACAGTTCTTTGGTGTTGCAGTCGGAATTCAATGCTCTTCGTGCCCATCTTTCAGTGTGGCTGCAGAAAGCACTATTCCAAACATGCAGCATTTCCATTCATAAACTTAGTCTGGAAGCTGACAGCAATCAGTCTCCCTTTTCTGCAACAGGGAAACATCTCCAAGCATTTCCCTTTTGCAGGTGGTGTGTTTTGGGAGGCACCTGTTGAGGCTAAGCCTTTTCTTTTGATAAAATGAAAGCATAAAAGTTGGGCTTACTCCCATATTGTTTTATTTTAACTTGAAATTTCTATGTGAAATGCTGCATAAAGTTTGTGTCTTGGTCAATACACTATCACATTTGGTCTCAGAAGGAAATTGAGTGGTGGAGACTGATTTACCTCAGTTGGAATTGCAATCACAGGGTCTAATTTTTTCAGGTAAAACAGTGTGCAGCCAGCATTACCAAAAAGACTATAGAAAATAATAGATAAATCTCTTTATACATTTACATAACTTTAAATTATTTTATAACCAGTAGCTGACCATTACCCATAAACACAAATACACACAGACACCCACAAGGAATAGTGAAGTCTCCCCATTACCAAAGAAATAAAAAAATAACAATAAAAAAAATTAAAAATTCTTTTTTTATATGGGAATAGCAAAAAATCAGACATTTTGATGGCAAAAATTTTTACTGGGGGTTTTGAAATATGTTTAACCAACAGCCCCTAGAACTCTTCAGGAGATATTTCTATAACCATTTCAAGTTTTGAACAAATTTGGAACAGAGGTGACCTGAGCACAGTGTAACTGATGTGTTATTCTGCCATCTTGTAATTCTGGAGGAGGTGTGTTGTGTTCTTGGCATTCCTTCTAAGGGTGCAATAAGTTTCCAAAGTATCAAACAACTATTGCCATTGTTTCTGGGGTACAAAATGGGAGCATAGGCTTCATGAGTTGGAATCTGTGACCTAGAAATTGTATTTCTTGGTAACACCCTGCATATTGCTCCATGGTAAGCGTTTTCTTTCCTAAATGTTAAAGGAACACTAAATGCATTTTCATGTGAGTAGAACAGTTTTCACAAGTGGTACCTAGGATTGATTTTTCTGTGCCCTATTGCTGCCTATGCTGAAGTACAGTATGTTTCTTCCCTAAATTTTTTGAACACGTGTATTTTGCCATTATCAACATTAAAAAAAGGAATTATTCATATTGATGATGAGATATTAGTTGAGAAATAACAAGAACTCAAGAAACATGCCTCAGAAATAGCTGGCTCACAGAGTATCAAGTGAACAGATTGAAAACTGTATTTTAATATCATATTCAAAATAGTAGAACAGATAACACATGACAAATTTTTGTGCTACCATGATACAAAAGGAAATTCAATGCATATGAATTGCAAATAATGTAAAATACAATATACCAATGTAATTTAAGTTTATGTTTTTACTTAAGAACAAGAGACTTTTTTTCCTTTGAATACATTTAATAAGAAATTAGCAACTGAGGCAGTAAAACAGAAATGAAAAAATGATTTGACATTTGCAGCAGAGAGCTATGTTACTGAAGACAGATTTGAGGTCAAGCTAATGCAGTATCTGGGCAATACTTTTTCATTCTGTAAATAATATAAAATAACTTTGTATCTGCTATTCAGATATGACCATACCATCTTCTCTTCTTTGAACTAACTAAGGAACATAGTTGATGCCCTATTTGTTGAACATTTTTCTCTAAATTCTTGCCTTCGGAAAGTTCTATCGGTCTTTTCTTGTACTATTTTCCTCATACTCTTTTTTAACATCTATTCTTCCTAATGCTACATGTGAAAACCCAAAGCATAAGAATTAGTTAATAGGTCTTCATTTATTATTTCTGAGCTTCAAACATCACATGATGAGCCTTAAAGTTGAAATTGGGGGAATTCTGTCTTAAATCATGCCACAATTTCATAGTGACTGAGCAACCTGTGAAAACAAACTTGAAAATAATTGAAGTCCTTTACATAAATGGATAATATGTGTGGGTACTGGATTTACGATTTCACAGCATCAGTGGGCCTTCGTTTATGTATTTCCTGGGCTGATGTTTGCAAGTCATCCTAAGGTATCCATGGGATGGGCCATAAAACTCATTGCAAGTTGTCTTAAATGTGTATTGCAAACTTCATTTGTTTGTATGATTGAAGTGGAGGGGAAAATTGCAAACTTTTACTTATAATAATAAAAGTCAGAATTATACTGTCCCATTTGAGGTAGTTCTTATTTTTCTTCTCAATATTTTACTGTTACATATATACAGGATGAAAAGCACCTATGTGCATGTTCTTCCAAGTGTATTTTATCAGCCAAACTGAAAGAAGATGCATGGATGCTGGAAAAGGCTCATTAATCAAACAGATGTACTTTCAGTAATTATGAAATCTCCCTATTAAGCAGAAGCAGTAAGTCATTAAAATATCTTCACCGGCCTTTTGGCTAAGATCAAGCATAGAATATCTTCTCATTAGGATAATGGATTTCAATAAAATGATATTCCATCATTCTCCATAAGGGAACAAAATGAAACTTTTTGGTTAACTGCAATCACTTAATCATTCATTATATCTTCCTCCAATCTTGTTCATTCATTTAAAGGAGAAAATTAATTCTTCACAAATTCAGCCTACTATCCTGGCAAACTGCATTGAACATAAAAGTTAACATTGTAAATTAAATTAAGGGTGGCTTAATGAAATTAATCCAGAAAATAAAGTGAACAAAAGTAAAGAAGTATTTGATTTTCTTTTTTTTTTTTTTTTGGTGGATATCTTTTTCAATTCAGGAACTATTAATACATACAAATTTTGTGGGTTTTTTTTTTTTTTAATTTCCAGAGAATTTATTGAGGACAATCAGACGCTCATTGCACAAATAATTTTAATTTTTTTCATTGTCTTTTCCACTTGAATTTATCTTAAATTGATTTTTTCCTATTTGTTTTCAACACCTTTTTACTTTAATTTTTTGTGAACTAAAGATCTTAATTATATGTATGTTATTTGACATATCATTCATGGATTCAGAAGTAGGAGAGAAAAAAAAACAAACTTGAAAGGCAGCATTTTACTTGGCATATGATCTTACAAATTTTATTATAGGAGATTTTCCTTATCTTGACTGCCTGTCCTTCATTCATAGTTGAATGAAAGGATTAAAACATTTTACTTTTTTCTACAAGCTTTCTGCTGATCTTTACTTTGCTACTTCTTATCCAGAATTACTGTGCAATCTAGTCATCTGTAAAAGGACAAGGCATAGTGTCTTCAGTGCATTGAGTAAGTTATTAGAGGTTTGATGAAAACTTTCAAATATTGTTAGAGGCCAACATGTGAGGACTGTCTTATTGCAAAGCTGCATTATCACTGTGTTTATGGTGATTGACAATACAGTATGTTTAACTTTCCTGCACACTTCTGAAAACGCAGATGTGAAGAGACTTTCATGTAAGTAGTATGATTCATGTCGTTGCTGCTGATGCATATATGCCAGGAATGGCAATTTAAAAGATGTAGAATAGCATGCGAATTCAGGATAGTTATCATACTTACTATGAAAAGTTCACATTACAAGTTGCTTGTCAAAGAAATGAATAGCAAATCCTCCAATTCTGCCATTTGCTTCAGGCATTGGTGCTGGATATTGGATTTGCAGCCCAAGCTCAAATTTGAAGAACTGCTGCCTGGAACAGGCAAATAAAAAATGTTCCTGGCTTCCCTATGAGGTCTTTCTTCTCCTGACATACAGCTATTTAGGCAGCTCTTCTGTGCTCATTAGAGGGCAAACTGAGCTAATCTCAGTACTTGGCAGTGTTTTTTGTTTACTGAAAGCATATTTGGGGTCCTTTGGTATCACTTCCCTATTTCTTTCATAGAGGAGAAATGCTGTCTGGATCATAGAATGGTTTGGGTGGAAAAGGATCTCAACGATCAAATAGTCCCGACCCCCCTGACATGGGCAGGAACACCTTCCACTAGAGTCCCATGTTTCCTTTCAGTGGGAACCCAAGAGGCTATATGAAGGAGAGATGAAAGCCAGACCTTCACAGCTTTGTCCTGGGTGTGAATATTACACTGAGGACAGGCAGCTAAAACTTGAAGTAGAAGCCTTCGAATGTTACTTCGTAAAATTCATCTTAAAAATTAATTTGGTGTTCTTTAGTTGTCCTCAAATAGATCTGTAAAAAAACCAGCATGTAATGCTTTTACACTGTATTTAGTCAACGTCATTGGTGTGAACATCCCTGGTGTCTCTGACAAGCAGTGCAGTCAGCTCTCTGATATCTGATTAGCAGCTTGGTGGGTTGACCCTGGCCAGCTTCCAGGCATCCCTACCCATCTGGGGAGAAAATACTGTGAAGATGGTGGTGGGTCCAAATAAACACAGAGTGATCCCTTGCAACTACCTCATGGGCAAAACATATTTGACTGGAAAAAACGAATTTATTTTATTGCCAATTAAAATAGAGCTGGACATTGCAAAGAAACTAAACCTAATAACATAAGACTCCATCCCCCTTACTTCAGTCCCTCTTTTTTTCTAGTCTTAACTTCACTCTTTCACCCCTGACTCCTTTACCTCTCCACTGAACAGCACAGGGGGGTGGGGAATGGTGCAGTCATTGTCCTCTCTGCTGCACCGCACTTAGTCTCTCTGTTTCCCTGCTCCAGAGTGGGCTTCTCTCCATGGGACTGGGGCCCTCCAGAGGAATCTGGCAGCCAGAGCCCTTCTGTCCCTCTTCCTGTTCTCCCCTCGGGGTTCACAGGGCCATTTCTCACCTTTTTTTGCCTCACCCCTCACTTCTGCGCAGCGTTCTGCCAATGTTTTGCCTGCCACAGAGTCAGCAAACCTCTGCCAAAGAACTGGGAAACTGCAGCTGGTATGACTGGAAAGTCCTACAGGTGATCCTGCATTGCAATATTTAAATATGTACAATAGACTTTCCAATATATTTGTAGGCGGCATCCTTCACTCTGAACACAATGGGAGTTCATGATCCAGACAAAGGTAGTAAATTGTAATGTTAGGAACTTAATATTCAGATATCTGATTAAAATTGGAGGGAATGGGCTATAATTATAAGACACCTTCATTTTTCAGATATGCTAATTTAACTGTGCTGTGTTCCTTTGTTGACATGTTAAACATGCAGTAATAATAAGGTTGTACCAAGTGTAATTATCACATATTCTTGGCCTTAAAAATGCCTCAGTTGTAGCTGTGCATGATAATGAAAGTACAGTAAGAGGTGATGCTGCTGTCAATACTGTTTGCATTTGATGATTAGAAAAACCCAACAACTTATATTCAAAGAATGCTATGTGAACAGCAAGATAAGCTGGACAGCTAAGGCTGTTGTAAAATATTCTGGCCTGAATTTCTGCAGAACATTAAAATAAGGTAGGTGTGGTAATTTAAATCAGGAGGAGGAATGCAGTGACATACCATATCTAAAAATCTGTCTTATAGAAACCATATATATAGCATCCTTCTAGCCAGCTTTTAAGATTAATTACATTACAATTCTCTTTAATGAGTGTTTCTTAATTCAAGAGTTTCTGATGAGACAAAAGGTATACAGGGAAAAGCTGAGGGCTTTAAAAAAAATACCAAACAAAAAAACCTACAAAATTTTGGGAGCACATGAAGCTATCTGGAACTGGAATACTTTCACAATGAAAGGGAACTTTGGTATACTAACTCTACTCTTGATTAAGCCCTTTGAAAATTGTTTTTGATGCACAGTAAGTTCAGAACTGGCTTTCCTACTTTGCATTTTCTTTTCTGTTTCTAACCAAAGCTTTCTTCCTCTTGTCCCAGTAATGCACCAGAAAAGCATAAGCTCTCTTTTGCTATGGATGGCAAAATTGATTTTTTTTTTTTTTTTTGAGGATGATTAGCTCCCAAAGGCAGGCAAATTTTGCCTAGGGCAATGCAAAGTAGGAGAAGTGCAGAACCACCCTTCCATCCTTTCTTTTCAATCTTTGCTAGTATGGCAGAACCATTAAGATCTGAATTATCAACACTGATCAATACAGGCAGCCCATGTCCTTTGACTTGCACTTTATAGTCTGGGTAGAATATTTTGGGTTTTTTTCAGTTAAGTAGATGTTTGGAAATGTTCATTGTGTTTGTTTATTTTGTACAGGACAATACATATGCATTTTTGCTTTTTTGCGGGGGGGAGAATGGAAAGGAGCAAAATTCATTTAACCACAAAGTTCTTTGTATACTTTACGAACCTGTTATGTTGTACATTTCCTGTGGTGTTCTTAGGGCAGAGAAGCTTAAGACAGAAACCTTTTCTCTCTGTAGAAATGCTTCAAGAGACAAAATACAGCCAGAAAGTTTAAACTGAGTGTGGATCTCAAAATATTGGGGTCTTCTGTATCTCTTGTATTTGCCGCTCTCTGTTTTATTTGGCATAATGACTTTCTCAGGTATTCTGGGAAATATCAGTAGATGATGTTGTGCATTTTTGACTGAATATCACCCTATTACCAAAACAAAACCCAGACACCACTACACAATGATTGATTGTTATCTATTCCTCCCTTATACGCCCTTTAATCCAAATGATAAAAGTTTTTCATGAGTGTTAGACATATGACTAGTTTTGATTCCCTAAAATTGAAGGGGAAAGTACAAAACAAGAAGCAAATCACACGGTAACTTGCTTTGTAAAGTTTTGTAAAGAGGATCTCATATGTCATTTACTAATATTCCTTCTTTTGAAAAAAACAGAGCTACTCTAAAAATCAGATATGTATTTTCCTGATAAGTGCCATGGTTTATGCACTTGAATCACACTTAAAGTTGAATTCCAAATCTTATTGTGCAATTGTTTGATATTACTTCCTATGCTCCTGCTAAAGATTAATAAAGGCTGACCCTGGGTTTCTTTGCATTGGAATTTCATTCCTTTCTGAAAAGGACATAGAAGGACCTGAAACACTCCAAATCTGTATCTCCTCCCACTAATGATAAAACTATCATAGACCCTTACCATCATCCCCAAGATTTTATTGTCTCCCATGAATATAGAACTAATTCCTAGAGTTCGGGCACACCACATTTTCTGGAATTAAAAACTGGATGTCATCTCAAAAGTGGAGATCGCACTTTTGACTGATATCTCTCGCTTTAGCTATACTATGTTAGAAAAGAATTGACCTATCATTCATTCAGATTTTTTTTAATGTTTGAAATTTTCTTCCGCTGGCATTAAATCACTTAGTTTAAACATTGACTTTACTCCCACATTTTACTCCTTCTAGAAAACCATGAATCCAAGCAGACTGACATGACCTGTGTCAGAAACAGAAATCCTATAAATACTTTACACCTGTGAATCATTCTCATCTATCCAACTTGTAAGTCTGTCAGAAAGAAAAATGTCCTATTCAGCTTCAGATGCACAAATTTATGCAAATCTTCATCCCTTCGTGTCATAATGGTGGGATATTTTCTTTAGTCTCTAGGGAAATAAATAAACATTCTACCTTTAATTATTAAATGCTAGGTGCTTTCAAACCTTGGGGAATACGGTAAAACACATTCAAAAAATGTGTCCTGTGAAGGTACTGTCCCAAAGTGATTTGTACCACATGTTGTTGCTTATGTGCTTAAGGATGCTGAACACATTGGAATCAGCTTGCAGAATTTTTTTCCAGCATATGAAAACATTTGTTAGCTTGCTCTGACTTACATATCTCTTTTCTTCAAGGTATTAGTGTAAAAAAATTAGGCCTCCAGTGTCACAATTCACAGCTATGTTGTATGTTTGGTTTGAGTTTCCCAGTATCTATAACAAGCCTCAGAGAATACTGTGTCTCACAGGCTGGCTGCAACGCAGCTTGCTCTTTTTAGACTACAATACATAACATAGTTCAGAAATCTTAACTATGTTCACGTTTATCTATTATCAAATGGTCCTCAATTTCTTTTGTTATTGTTCTTACATTCCTAGCCACAGTTCTAGCCAGGATTTTGGGCCTAAAAAGAACCCCAAAAAGATATCAGCATGGTTTGGAAGCTTATCTTCTGGTTTTGGGAAATCAAATCAAATCAAGACCAACATGATTTAAACATATGTCATCTATACCCTACATTAATGAAAGAGTAAGGAAAAAGATCAAAAGTATTGCTTCTTTCACCTGCAAAAATACCTTTTCAGTCTACTTTGTTGATGCTTTGGTAAAATCGATGCATTATGACAGTTTAATTTTTGTGGTCACTAGATACTTCTTCAGAAATGTGGGTAAGCGTGCTTTTTAACAAAAGAGTTTGCAAAATGCAATCAGAGTTAATCTTCCCATGCATCAATGACAGGAATTGAGAAAGAACATATTTTATTCTTAGTTGGAGGTGAAAATCTTCAAAGAAGGGGCAGGAAACAAAAGTTAAACCTTATTTGTCTTTTGAACAGAGGAAAAGAATAATCTGTCAGTATAGTATCATTAAATTTGTAGATCACACACCTTTTGGCTTTTGCTTCTATCATCACCTTTAACAGTAAACAACTGATAAACTTCTCTGACAAAGCTTCTGCAATAAACATGACATACGTGTTTTCTCTAAAGGGGATATGAAGGTAAACAGCAATGAACAAACATGGAATTAATAATGCTTTTGAATAAAACCCTGATTTTAAGCTTAAGTGATGTTTGCTTTCAGCTGCGCAAATTGAGAGACAATTCTCTGCTGTTTTCCATAACCTGCTACTTTATATTTTGTTCCTCATCTAACCAAAGGTGGAATGTGCTTTGTGTGCTTAATGGTATTAAATATTTTGTCTGCTTGCTAGGAACAGTGTTTCCTTCCTAACCACTATAGGGGAATTGTAGTTTTCTGGTAAGGCCTTCAGGCAGGAATCTGCAGTGTTTGCTCTGAGTTAACTTTTTTACAAGATTTTTTGTAAGTATCTTAACCAATACATAGGTAGGTAGATACCTTAGAGATAATAAAATATTTTGAACATGATTTTGTGAAATTCTTTGATATTTGTTCTATACACTAAAACATCTTTTGTTTTCTGTACCTATGATGCACTGTTTTGAGAATTAACATTTGGCTTTCTGTGGGAGTGCTTTTATTGTTGAAGTGTCCAGCAATTTTAAAGTCACTCACTGGTTGCTTTGATCTTGATTAAATTAGCAAAGCCTAGAATAACATCTCTAAATTCAGAATAATTATGTTGATAAAGAACTGCTAAAAGTAAAGGGACCATTATAATAAGTAGGACTGTGAGGGAAAAAAAAGATGTATTTTGTTTTTGCTAGAGAAAAAGGCTTAATTTTAGAGATGGAAACCTCCTAAAGCAATGATGAAGAGGAAATATGTTTGAGAAAAAATATTTAGAAAATTAGTTATCTATTAGTGTCTTATCTCTAGGTCCTGAAAAACAAACAATATCAAACCAATAACAAAAAAACCCACCCGAGCCCACACGAGCAAACAACCCCTGAAAAGCCACGAAGCAAACAAACCCACCCCCCCAAATAAACAAAAGATACTAGTTGGCATAAAGGTGATGGAGGAGGAACATAGGTGGCTAGATAATTAATTAAATTATTTTAATTTAAATTAGACTTGAAAAAATAAATTCTGAAGATTTTCAGTATTCTTTTTCTTCATCCATGTGGGTCCTTCTGCCTGCTACTCTAAAACTTCACATGACCTGACTCCAGGTTTCTTCATGCTTGACTCAGATAGGTATCAGTATGCGAAAAATCACATGTACCTGTAAAGATACATGAGCTGGAGTTTCGTTTGCTGTAAAATCCTTCAAAATGCTCAGGTGTTTTCAGTAAGGAAAAGGTGAAGAAGTATATTTGCATGTCAAAAGGTTAATAACTGAAGAGGCATCTGCAGATTGGATATGCAAAAATATGGAATTGTTAATGAGTGTTACTTTGCATAGAGTTGACAGTCTACTATTGCTTATGCACTAAGGACAGTTTAATGAAAGCCCAAGCATACAACCAGACTGCCTGACTTTCAATTATTCCAGGTGCCATTGACCTGAGTAGTTGAGACTTTTTTTAAATGAGCAAAAATGACAGGTTTCTCCTACAGCTCTGAGTTTTACAGGGTGTGAAACAGTTTAGAAATGTGTTCATAAAAGACACAGTAGCAAGGGTAGGAATAGTTGATGAATTCTCAAAGGACTGTAGACTGTAAAGTAGACCAAAGGCAATCCAGATGTGCTGTTGTTTCAGAGTGATGTAAAAACTTCTGCTGTCCACTCTCTTCCAACAGAAAAAAAAAAACCAAAATCCAATCACAACCTCCAGCCAACACCAGCTGCCTAAGTAGTCTTACCGTACGTACAGCATAGATACTATAAAAGGAATCTTTTAAATAATTTGAAATTGAATTCTATTAAATAATTAAATAAGACATATATTTATTTTTATGTCCCTTGTTCTTTCCAAATGTAAAATACTAAATTGAATATGCATTTTAATGAATGCAGAATTTAAAATGATGACACTTTTCTGAAAAAATGAATTAGGCAAATTTTTTATACAGTTTTCTATTTTTCCTTTGTGAAACATTGAAATTTTGATAAACTTGAATTTCAGGAGGCCGCTTTGTATACATTTATACTTAAAATTATTCCAAACTGAATAATTTAATTAAGAAATAAATCCTAATCTCTCTGGGTAAATTGTAGATCACAGAATTAATGATGTTAGCTTTAACCCTTTTCTCATTTTCAGTGGTTAAAGACAGAAGCATGGAGAGTACTGTGGATTATGTTGTGTGCCCCTTGATGAAAGCAATGAATCCAGAAATGTCTCATAGTTGTCATATAGTACATTGTACATTGATATAATTCTTATGTAATTTTAATTTCCAATATTTCCCAGGGATGTTTAAAAAAGTTTATTAAAATTTCCTCAAACCAAGAAAGTTTTCTTACTTATAAATAGCCTGGGCCTCATGATGGAATAGGACACTAATTTGTAGGAATCAAAATGTGTAGCCATACCATGATCTTTCAGACTAATAAGTCATTGGCTACTCTAAAAACTGGTCAATAGGTAAAAGAAATGAAGTTTCACATAAAAAGATACTTTGTAAAATCTTGTAAAGTACAGTCTGGTTTTGGCCATCCAAATGCACTTTTAGAAATGACCCTGGTGGTGCATCCAGTATTGCCCAAAGATGAACTCCTGATTCAGAACCAGAAGAAAGAAACAGATCTCACTGCTTGCCCACTGCTCTGCTCAAAGTAATTGCCATTAAAAAAAAGTTACCTGAGACTTGTTCCTTTCCTTAAAAAGCTCTAAAGAAAAGCTTGATATAAACCTCAAAACAAGCAACTTTGATCCTTAAGGGTTGTTTGAAGACCACTGAATTAATGTAATTTATGGCTTCACCTTGTAGGAGGAAAAATAGCTGCTACATTTCCTTCCTTTCCAGCAGCAGCTAAACCTTTCTGAGCAACAATGTATTATCTCTATTGGTGGCATGCAATTTGAAGTGGAATATGAAACATCCCAGGCGATCAATATGTGCCACTCTAATCTTTTAGATTACAGCTGAGCTCTAGCAATGCTTACAGAAAAGCTTCAGTGACACTTGGACTCATTTGCTCATGAAGTTGAATGTGAATTTGGCTCCCTAACAGTCCATCAAGAGTGTTCTGTGGAATGCCAGTCATGTGGAGAATCTGCCAACTTCTGCAATATGGAAAATAGGTGGGACAGAAGAGGGTGAAAAATTGAGCTTCTGCTCTACCGGTCATCATCCCTGTTTAGTATCTAGATAAAGAGGTCCAAGATACTTGGTGGGGAGTAATGGTGATTAGTTATCCTAAGAAAGAGAAAAATAAAGTAGCAGTCTATGGTGGGTTTTCTTTAAACTGTCTTCCAAGTCAAGAAAAGCACCGTAAAACATGCAAAAGGCAGAAGGTTTTTTGTTTGAACCACCCCAAACGCATCAAAGGCTGGTACATTTGGCAAATACACCTGACAGGCAAGTATTTGCTTTCCCCATAAGAGAAAGTGGTCTTTGATAAAATCTTCACTGATTTCTTACTGACTTAAGTACTTGGGAGCATGAGGTACACCCTACCTGGCTTTTTTCAGCCATTACCTGTGTTCCTGTCCTGCGTGATCTGAAGTTTGGATAGAGGTGTATCATACTGGGCAGCAGGGTTGTGACAGAGGGCCAAGGTTGAAATTAAACTTGTGACAGCCTGTTCTCAATAACACCTGCTTCTAAGTTTGATTTTTAAAGGGTTTGCTATTTATGATGATCTGCTTTGAACTATCTCCTGCTTTTTGGCTTGCATCGCTTTAAAAGTTCGTTTGAAACAGTGCATAAAATATTCTAGCAGCTTGTGCTTATTTGTTCCTGCTCTTTGGGGAGACACAGGCTTGTGAATTAAGCTTGGTGTATTCTAGCATTCATTTTGGATTATAAAACCTGCCTGTGCTACATGGAAAGTGAGGCTGTCCCAGCATAATAATACACTGCAATCCAAACCAGCCACATTAATATTCCTATTGGTTGTCATTGGAGATATGCCAGTTCCCATATGTACTTACCCACGTTTCAGAGTGCCCTTGCAACCTCATGACTGCTTTTCAGAAGTGCCTGGTGGCTTATTCTTCCTCCTCAGCACACTACAGTGAAATTACGTATTCAAATTGGAGGAGAAAAATGTGTTTAGGATAAACTAGCATTTAGCACACAGTACAAATTAAACCCAGATGATGTGATTCTCTCCCTTGCTCCCTAAAATTTATATTGAAATTCATATTTAAAGCAGGAGCCTTTTGAGTTGCAAGTAAAGATTGAAATTGCGTATAACTTTCTTTCCTTCTAGACTTGACAGGCATTCTTGTATAATTAATGAGTTGGATATACTATTAATAGTTTGGATTTTGTGGTTTGTATTGTAAATGTTCTGTTTGTCTAGTGTAAAAGAGAACTGATTAGGACTTTTAGTTAGAGAGTCAGGACTTTGGATAAGTATCCATATTTTTTCAGTGCTGCTACAGATTGAGTCATCTCTTTCGTATTGTGCTAGCAATTTATTATGGTGATTTTGAATTCAGAACACAGTATTGATGTTGCAGTCATTTGCCTTTTTGAATCTAAGTTGTCCAGCTTTTGAGTTCTTTACTTCTGAAATAACATATGGGGCATTTTTTAGTAAAGTTTTTATTGGTGACATGTTTATGTCTTAGATCTATCCTTCAGCAAAACTGTTATTCTACATGATCATTTGATAGGAAACCTTGATTAAAGATTTTAAAGCAGTGAGAGGTGAATTTGTGGATTTGAGAATTGGTATTTATTTAAAGATATGTTCCTCTGTGCACACTGGACCATATGATGTAAAAGCCTTTCTTATTCAAAAGCATACTTAGTAACTCACCATCACTTATTTCTGATGAGTTCCAGTTGTCAGTATCCAAATATTTTTCATTTTAAGAACCACTGTACACATCATAGCTCTCTTTTTACTTTGCTGACAGAATCTTTGCAAGAGCTTCTGGGAGACCTTTTGATGCAGCTCCAAATTATTAATAAAAACTACGTGTGACTATAAATGTAGACTGTTCCCATTTCTTAACATTTTTAGATAGTTTGCATGCATTCTAACCTACTGCTAGATACAAATGTCAAAAGACACAGATGAACTGCAGATTGGTTTTTTTCATCTACTGAGACTGCTTTGATAAGATATGTCAGCAACTTTACAGGTGACCTGTTTATTGATCAGGAAGCATTTGAACAGACTTCTGTGAAGTGAAGCATCAAGGTATTTTACTCTGCATTGCCCATCAAAAATCATTGAAGTCACTGGTACAGTGAGGATAAGCTTTAATAACCTGTGGGGTTGATAAGAGAGTTTATGTGTATATGGTCTGCTTTGTGTTACAATCAACAGCTGTCCCTTTGAATAATGTAGTCCCGATTCCCCAAATAGTTCATAGACTACTAAGTGGGAATTAAAGCAATTGCAGGTAAAATAGGAGACAGGCCTTTTTTAGTTTATCCAGTATGATGGGTAGGATATAAAAATAAGCTATAAATAGACTGTAAAACAGGAAAAAAAAAGGTAGATATTCTTTCTTGATTTTTTTGAGTGTGAACAGCAGAAATATGAGAGGTTGCAGTTGACAGAACAAGAGATCCATCTCATCTGCTGTTTGGTTTCCAATAGCCAGGTGCCTGAGAGAACATGTAAGATCAGAGCAGGAGCACAGCACACTTCTGTTTCAATGATCTTTAGGTCTTGAGGAATTTGAAGACTGGGGATTGCATATGTTTTGCATTTGTATTTAATGACATTATGAGGCCTTCCTTCCATTGATTCAATTATTTGAATCTTAAGGAGGCTTGTTTTTGATGGTCATATACTGTTATTTCCCTCTGAATAAGGAAGTCAGAGTAGCAAATGTCATCATACCTATGACAAAATTACCAATTCTCTTGATCTAAACAGAATAGAGTGGAGTGGAAGTGTCTTTTTGCTTCAAAAAGTTAACATTTAAATGGACCTAAGCTGCCTTGGATGTTAATATATCACTGAGATAAATGGTATGGAAGAGAGTTTATTTGCTGCTGCGATGCTGGCAGGAGAGTGTGCTCTGTAATTGATTAACAGGGCACAGTGCATTGACTTATATGAGGAAGGCTATTATATCTCAGTAACAGGAAGGTATATATGATTCTGGTTACAGTAAGTAAAAAATTGGATTCTGCAGGAAATAACTAAAACTGCTGGAAGAACAAAAGGTTCCCAAAGATTTTTTTTTTTCCCTCTTAAATCTGTGGTATAAGTATTTCATATTCTGATGGAAGTTTAAATAGTGCAATATATTTAGTAGAACTTTCATATAGGGCTAGAAATATTAGCTTATGTAAGCAGTCTTTTAACTTTTGTTCGGTTGGACCTAAAGTCATGAGTTATTGATGAGATGCAATATCTTTTTTAAGTCTATTAATCTAAAACATAGTCCTTCCCTATAATTCATACACATTTATGGTGAATTTCCTATATTTTGAAGGCTAAATGAGCAGGCAGATTGGGAGGTTTGTTTTTTTTAAAACAATGAGAAAGTGAGATTTTTTTTATTTCCTATTAGTTGGTACATCAAAATAGACATAGGACAGGATTACAGTTCTAAACAAAAATGAAGACAAATTGTATCAACTCTGGGGTTTTTCTTAGCCCCCACCACAGTATTGGTGATTCCAACCGAATTAAGAAATCAGAGTTCAGATTAAGCACTTCAGAAGCACACATACATTAAATGAAACATATTCATGACTATCTGTAAAAATTGTGACCACAGTGGCAAATAGAGGGACACTTCCTGTGGGATTTTTTTTTTTTTTAAACTAAATCAATCTCTGTCTTGATTTTTTGAATCCAAGAGTATGGGTTAGTGAAACAGAGCTAAGGCAGACCATGAATGATTTAGAAACCAGTATTCCAAATAAGTTTTCCATATTTCCTTTTACTCATCTTCAATGGAAGCACAAATATAACAGCTGTCAAATTAAAAGGAGATTTTTCCAATAGCTACTGGAATCAGTAAAAGAGCAGAAGTTCTGATGATCTTCTATTGTTGGGACAGGTTTTTTTCATCTGTCATGTTTCTGAGTTCCATGTCAAAAATCTATGTTTATTTCCATTGCAGAAATAAAGAGTTTGCTCACATTTTTAAAATAACTTTTAAAAATCTTTATTTACGTTTTAAGATAGATCTTTTATTTCACAGGGTTTTTTTTAGAGTATAGAAAGCAGTAGACTCCTATTATATTTAGAAATAAATCAAATTGCATAAATTGAACATATTTTTCATAACTAAGTTTTTATATTGCTAATATTTTTCCAGGAAGATGCAGGTTTTTCCTCCCACCCCACTTTGAAGCTATGAGTGGCAGAAAATTTTATAAACCTAACAGTTTACAAAATATATTAAAAAACCCTTAGGAAACCGAACAAAGCTTAGCTTTCAATCTTACCTTTCAGTACTGATGGGAATATGTGTTTTTCCTTAACACTAAATGTTATGAAATATAAGCATAGAAAAATACTATAGCGTGATTTTGGTTTGTATTTTTAAAAACTTCTGATTATCTGTTGTTCTGCTTTTAAATGTTTCATTCCATTTTTACCTAGACAACAGGATTAATGACAAATGCCTTCAAGTCTCTAGCTAGGTAACACTAGTAAAGAAGTGGCAGCACAAGCAGTTTACAAGTTGAAAAGTTATTATGATCTACAGAAAATAAACTGATAGATAAAAAAATAGTAGAGAAAACCTTTGTCAAGTAGTTCTGTGTTTATATGATTATGGCACTTAGGACAAAAATTGGCAATTGTGGCAGTCTGCAGCTACCTTCTATTGTTAGCTTTAATTTTGTACTACTTTGACTGAAATAAAAGCGACCTGGCACCCAGGATCTGCAGACACAGACCTTTCCTCTGTGCCACATCCCTGCTCCCAGGCAGAGGTGTGTACAGGCCTGGGGTGCTGCAGGAGAGGTGTGATGTGAGGCGCTCCCGACTGCAGGCTTCTGACCAAATGTGCTGCAGTCAAAGCAGAGGGAGGAGGAAATCAATCTTTCTGGTTTGTGGTATAAACAGTAATTTTCAAACCATTTATCTTGCCTTGTCAAAATTCCATCATTAAATACTCTGGTAGTGAACTTAAAAGTTATTGGGATTGTCCTTTAATTCAGTCCAAAGCAGCTACCCTTCACTCTTGCTTGTGCTTGTGTGGATTTTGTTTTTCCCTTAATGTTTTGTTAACTCAGAGATTTGTAAAGGACACTTATTTTCTTTGTTAAATGTCAAAATACTGATTCCTGAATGAATGTTCTTCTGTATTTCTGTGTTTCAGTTTCTGTTGGTGTGAAAGCTATTTTGTTTTTCATTGCACGAGACTGCACATTTTAGGAGAATTGCATGATATATTAATTGATTCACTCACAATCCTTTTTTTTTTCCCCCTTAAAGTTCTTCTTTAGAAGGTAGGATTATTTTGGTCTCCATGTGTGATCCAGTGTGACCAAATTACTGTTTTTTATTTGTACCAGACCTAGGTGTTGTGGCTGAGCATTAAATACTCTGCTTATGCGTATTTAGACCTATTGAGGACCCCTATGGCGACCTAAAGCTTTCTAAATACATAAATTGAGCGTGTTTCCACTTACAGCAGAGACTGTGCTGCAGTATATGAATTTAGAAAGATTAATTAGGCTTACTGGTGTAGGCTAAGGCTTTTTTTAGTTTTACCTGTGATGTAAATGAGTAATTTAAGCTACATATTTCTCCCATCTGTTGAAATACCTACAATACTCAACAAAAGGCAGCACATTAATTAAATATTTGAAAAATCCTAAGCCATTTCTCTTCATTCTGATTTACATCATACAAAAGAAGGAGATTTGTACAGTTTTTTCTTCATTAGGAAGGCTAAGATACTGATTTTGGGGTTTTTCCATTTTAGATGCTAATACCAAGTTAATCTTCTTTATAACTGGGTAAAATGGAAGTGGAGTACTCAAATGATTTATAGATATTAGTTAGTATAGTTTTTTCAGTGAATCTGTTGTATCTGATAATTCATAGACATTCATTAATGTTCCCTAATTTATTTTCTTTTTTTTTTAATACCGGATTTATCAGTACTTCTATTACAGAAAGGAAAATTTGTATCTTATCTAATTCTTAGAAAGCTTTCATGATAATACTTTTCTGTAGCACTAGTTTTCCATGTCACCAAAACCATATATCGGGGCTGGCTTCTTTGTTCAGCCACTGTATCCCTAAGGGAGGTGACGGTTCATGGTTAGAAATTACCATTACCTTATTTTGTCAATGGTTGAAGTCTTTATTTTCTCATGTCAGTGTGTGTTTGTGTATTTTTGTGGGTTTTCTAGTGTTTTTTGAGGTGATTTTTTTGTTTGTTTGTTTTGTTGGTTTGTGTTTGTAGGCGTTTGTTGACAAGCTGTGATGTAGCTACATGAATTCCACATGTACAAAAGTAACAAGGATGAGTTATCACCCAGAGGGAAAATAAAATGCACATTGTCACTTAATACATATGAATAATTAAGAGCATAACATGTATCTGTTTTCTTGTGTTTCAGAAAAGTGTGATGAACCTCTGGTCTCAGCATTACCCCATTCCTCCTTCAGCAGTTCATCATTCATGACAAGCAGCTACGTGCCAGGGTATGCTAAGTTAAACAAGCGAGGAGGTAAGGGACATTCTCAACCTTAATGTTCAGATATTTTAAAAAATGATGAATGGTATTTTTAATGCAAAAATGTGTTTTATGTGGAATACTATTGCTTGCACTTGTTTGAACAGACGGGTTTTTTTAACTGAGTGAATTTTTCTTTCATTATATGGGACAGTAATTGCACTGCAGGGAGAAGGGCACTACCAGTAACATGTACCAGCGAGGGCCACGTGCCTGATGTCGATGGAGTCATACAGTACAGCTGCATAATTGTCTTCACCTAAAAGGGCATACCTGTCCTCGTTGGGTAAATGAGCATTTGTGAGGTCATGGTTGGAGCAAAACTAAAGAGCTTTGATGTGCTTTGTTGATGTAACTTGTTCCCACCTCAGCAATGACTGCTGTCATGCAGGTTTTTTTTTATCACCACAGGGACTTTGGCTTTTGCATATACATCTGTAATACAACAAGTATCTGTAATACTTCTTTGTTCAGAAGTAACAAAGCTGCCTCAGACTTAGTGGTTGGAAGAACAGGTGCATAAATTTGGTGGCCTACCTGGTTTAATGATATTGAGGCGCCATCCCCTGTCCACAGACAGGGCGAGTAGTGCTGGTAGCACTGCCAGCTCTGCCAGTTGTCTGGAGATCATCATGTAGGAAGGGATGAGCTGGGTCTGATGTCAAGCCAGGAAACGTAATCTGTAAGTGGGGAAGACTGTGGGGTAGATCCAGGCATGGATATTCCTATGATGTGGCTCAGGTAGTGTCTGGAGGCTGAAATGGGACCCCCAAACTCACGGGCAGGGTGAGTGGGTTCTCCACTAGGTAATGTAATTATGGCCTGTTGGGTACTCTCTCTCAGAGCCCTGAGATTGATCTTGGTTTATTGGTCTGCCACTTTTCTATATATTTGTGTTTTACAGGTGTAGAATTCTTGTTCTTTGATCTCTTTATTTTCTTCTTTGGTGTTTTTTTTCCCTTTGTTTTCTAAAATCAACTTTAGCCAGGCCTCAGAGTTACTTTCTTTTAATGACTAGTAATTGACCTAGTGAGTTACTTATAGCCCTGCTTCCTCTGATGCCAACCTATGCTGGTACTTTCAATACCTCTGCTATCACCCCATGATTGTAGTCCTCTCCCCTACATTTTTATACAGTAACAGTTTATTCCCTGCAAAATAGCTATGATAGGTACTGAAAAATATCAAAATTGTTACGCTGGTAGTCATTAGCCCATGCAATCACACAGCTAAGTTAAATGTAAAACAGATTAGCTTACATTACTGGTTGTTAAAGAATTGCTATTGCAACTAAGCAAGCTGAACAGAAGCCAAAGACTAGCTTAGAGAAAATATGACTGATGAGCTCTAGTGCTACTGGCCTGCAGATCTGATGCAGAGCCTGTGGCCAGACAGGAGTAATGGCAATTTCTTTGGGTTTAGGACTGCAGACCAGTAGATAATATGGTTTGTTGCTTCTGAATGAGAGTAGATGCTGTTTTATGCTGGTTGCAGGCTTTTATTTCATTGCTCCATGTATTCTGTTACCTGCCTTTTGCAGTTCTCATACTTTCTGTTGCAGTGTGTTTGAACAGTGTTTTGATAGGCAGTCAGGTTACTTCAGTTGTGTCTTTAAATGTTCATTGTCCAGATGAAAGGAGTGGTGCTTCAGTTCTAAAACACTGCTCATCACTTAGGGTAAATTCTGTTATATGACTATAGTTATGTCCATTTCCCTTCTATTCCCTGTTCCAAGTTAAAAAAAATGTCACTAGAACCACTTTAATAAAATACAACTTAGCATCAGCTTGGCTGGGAGGGTCTTCCGTTGTTTTAGATGAGTATTTCTCCTTTTAGTTTACTAGACTACTTACTCTGTTCTAAGTGAAAGGCAGATTGACATTTGGAGTTTAATTTTTCCTTTTAATTATATTTACCCATCCCTTTCTTATCCTTATAATCACTACAGTGCAGTTTCTTTTAATGATGTTTCTTTACCATTATGGATCAGTGTCGTCATTAATCAAACACTGGCTTTATTTCCTCATTTGAAATTTAGTTTCATCTCTGTTTAAATACCAACTTTGTTAGGTTGTTGTCATCCATCTCTTAATACTTAAGAAGCATAGCAGAAATACTTTTCAAAACTGAAGCATCTCTATGTAAATGAACAAATATCATTTTCCTAATCCTAGTGGCAGTAAAAGTACTGCAGAATTCAGGAATGTGTTTAACACAGGAACTTGTCTGTCTGTGTTTATGCTTCTGCTTCTGCAAGTGATGGAAAATAGCTCAGTTTTAATGCTGAGCTGTTTTACAACTTCATGGGATTACAGATATTGCTAATCAAACCAGTAATAAGTGAATCCAATTTTTTTTCTCTCCAAGGAGTCATTATCAGCTAATAGATTCCCAAATCAAATGTGCTATTTAAACCACACTGTGCTCAAGTCATTAAATGGAAAGAACTCCCCCTCCTCTAGCCCCAGACCCTTTAAATTAAAGAAATACACATTTGAAAATTCTACTCTCCAACCCAATTATTTTTCTTTCCTGTTTTCATGGCACTTCACTGTAGACTGGCAAAACACTTTATCTGAATAGATAGTATATTTTATTCCATTGATTAAGACACTGATTCACTGAACAGCCACATCATGTTATTAAGAAGGTTGGAGTCTTCACTATAGTTTTTCTGGTTCACTTTCCTGCTATAAATGTAGCAATTGGAAGGAGGCACACACAAAAAAAATATTTTCAGCAGTTTTAGGAGACTTCAAAAGCAGAAACATCCATGAATTTACTTCTAATATTTGATAACACTTCATTTACAAATCCTATAACTAATGATTTAGGCAAACAGAATCAAAACTTTGTGGAACGACATTGATCTGGAAACCCCCAGGGTATACGCAGGTGGGTCTCTGTGTCAGTTTGTGAAAATATTTTGCATTTTCCACATCTAAGACCCCTGTAAGCCCTCAACAACTTATGGGTTAGTATGTATACTTATTTCAAAAGAAATGCAGATTTGATGGACAGAGGTTTGATTAGAAATGCTAACCACTCCAAATCAATTTACTTGGTGGTTCTTCTGCATTGCCCCTTGTTCCTGTTCTGAACCTTATTTCTTGTTAGGGTGAGCAAGGATACTGTTGTTTTGGTTTTTTTTTTTCAGGGGGGTGGAAAAGGTTATTTTTCATTATAGGAAAAATAGCTGATTGTAGAAACAAATATTCAGTTGTTACCTACAGGTCTGTCAGTGCCTTGCAAATTCATACCAATACATATAAAAGTTTGAAACCACAATTTATATGTCAGTGTGTAAGAGTCTCTGATTTATATAATCATTACAACCGTGAATCTGTGTTTCCATTATCACAGAGAGCCAAAAACCTGGGAGGACAATGCAAATCTGCATTTATACCAGCTCTGATTCATGGATCCCCAAAGCCTGTCTCATGGGGTCCCCTCCTTCCTCTGCCTTCCTGGGCACTTTTAGTCATGGTAGCTGGGAAAAGCAATCAAAATACTTTCATTTTATTATCATGGAAAGAAGTAGGGAACAAGAAGGCCTCAGAAAATATAGACAAATTTTTTGCTTTTCTTTGTGAGCGACTATACTACTACTACTAGATATACTACTACTTATCAACAGATATAACGAGAGTTAATGCTGGACAAAGCAAGTGCTGCTATCCCCATCAGGCCTGCAAAGAAAAGGCATGAAGATACTTTGAAATTCAGCTGTGATAAAATGTTTTTGGAGACAGAAGGATGCAATGAATTTCATAGTGAATGTAGGTTTGGCAAAAGTAGTGTGGTGGCTCCTGAATTATGCTAAAAGCTCATAAACTAAGACTTGGACTTAAAAATTTAAACAGTACTGAATTAGCAAGGGTTCAGACAAAGCTGGATGTAGTCAGTTTCTATCAAATTATCCTTTTGGTAGTAAGATAATATTTCATTTTAAACAACTAAGTCTTTGTGCTCTACTATATTGTAGTGTTTAGCATATTTTTCATTTTAAATTTAAAGTTATTTGTGTGATGTTTAGTGCTAGTATTGCAAAGGGACAGATTCTTTTTTAAATCTCTTTAACTTATATGAGAGGAAAAAAGCACCAGAGAAGAGGAAAAATGTTCGTGGCTTTTCTTTTTTGTGTCTGTCATTATCACTATTATCTATATATATGCAAACATTGTGAAATCTTTCAACGCTACAAAATCCTAAAACTTTTTGCTTTGGATAGACTTCTTAAGAAAATAATTTTGAGTTTTCTGTCAATTAGCAGGTCAGATTCTCCTCCTGTGTAAACCAAACATTTCCAAGTATATTAAATGATTTAATGTACTATTGGGAGGATATGGGAATGCGTTATCTTTGGAAAAAATTAATTTTGCTTTCCAAAATGACTGATACTGAAATCAACCCCATTGTCACGTAAATATATGCCATGAAGTCATTGACAGATAAAACTTTAACTGGAATCTAGTTAGTAGATTAGCTAAAAAGATTACATCTCCTTCCATTTTTGTCATACCTATTCTCCTGCAAAAGTCTGTATTGCTGCCACCACTTAGAAGCGGCATCAGAGGAAAGGAGAGCTTTCAATAAGTTCATTCTGCAGCTTTTTAAAATCTATCCTCAGTAGCTTTTTCATATGTGATGTCAAGGTGATAAGGTCTAACATCTTATGACCCACCATCAATAGGATCAATGGACTGCATCACATCCTGAGAAGGATTCTTAGCACACGTTTGATATAATGCATTATCAATCTTCCTTTTAATGGTTCCCAAGCTATTGGACCTTACACTTCTCACTAGTACGAGAATTAATGCTGCCTGTCATGCACATCATACCATTTTAATTCAGGGAAGAAATTCTACATTATTTCAACATAATGTAATGTTATATAATATAATTGGAAGCTGCTTGAAACTGAGTACGAGTCTCAGAACTTCAGAAGTAATCCCAGCAGACAGTGAAAGTATGAAGGTCATAATGAATTTTTGGAAATGTGGAAATTATCTTTTGCACAGTGGAATAAAAAAGAGGAAATTTGGCACCCGGGGGTTCTGTTTTAAGTCCAGTGTTAGCAGGAAATCTGATGCTACCAATGAAATTGATAACGTAATATGAAAAGAAGTTTCTGTAGAGCAGTTGATGTTCAAAAAACAGTCCTTCTAGCATCACTGTGTAACTCGTATCTAGGCTTTCAGGTTACCTTTTAATCAGTGTGCTGACCTTGGCCTGTTATCAGAATTATTAATGTGACTATAAAACAAGCACCAGAAATTTTAAGTGTTGGCATAGGTGTAATTGTGGCCCTTTTTTTTTTCTCAGCGGAGTTTTAAATTCTGCCTTCTGTGTGGAAGATGCAAAAATTTATCTATAATGGGATATGATTCTTTTATTCCCCAGATCATTTCCAGTTAGTCAATCAGACCTATGGCAATGGTTCTACTAAAAGAAAATACAAAAATGCTTGCTAGATCCTTGTCTTTGAAGAATTCTAGGGACAACTCTTTTTACCTTCACTTTGAAAATCTCCAATACCACAATGAATGTCACTACATCTCCAACTGTTTATTACTATGAGAAGGATTTTATGTAGTTTTCCTTCTGGCAAAGTGAATGTGGAAGGGGCAGTTAGAATCGGCCTGGATTGTGTGAGCAGTCTGGGCTTGTACCTTCACAGGAATTTAGTTTGGGTTTTAGGGTTTTGGGTTTTTTGGGTTTAGTTTTTACCTCAAAGTAAGGAGGTGCTCCCTCTGAACTAACATTTGTCCAAATGGACAGTATGGAGCTAGCGTGCAGTAGTTAGCACACTGTAGATCGTCACCTTAAATACTGCAGTCTCCTTGGGTGGGCAAGGACACCTTTGAGCTCACTAAGAATACCTGTACACAACATAACTCATTATATTTTGATTAAAACCCTCTTCGGAAAAAAATTATGGAGTTGCCAGTGGTTTCGAAGTTCACTATCCAGGTTATGGTATGTTGTCTTTAATAAGTAGGAAGGATCCTGAAAGTAATGGACAGAGTATCATAAAAGAAGAGTTACAATCATGAGAGAGTAGTATCATCCACTTAGCTTTTGAATGTCTATAAGAGAGCTCTTACTGAGCTAAATCACTAAAACATGGTTGCATTTTAAAAAGTAAATAAGCAGCAGTTCTCTTTCTGTAAATATGCGCTTTGGATAAACACACATCCTACAGCCCACTACAGTATGTTTCCTAAACCCATCTCACAAGCAGTGTAGATCAAACTAGGTTATCAGAAGTCAGGACAAATTGAGAGTCCTTATTTATTAAATAATTAGTTATCCATTTAAAAATATAGAAGATTACTTATGGTTCAAAAAGAAATGGCCTCTACTGGTTCATTTATTAATATAACCCAAAAATGTATTTGTGTTTGACATAGCATTATTCGTGTTGCACACAGTGTAAACAGTATTGCTGGAATGCTTTAGAGAGAGTACAAGCAACTGATGTTTTGTTTAGGGGAGTGCTCTGTGTTGTTTGAGGATTTTTTGGGTTTGTTTTTGTTTGGGTTTTTAAAAATTGTTTATTAATTTCAAGACATGGCTCCTTTAGGAGGTCCTTTACCTGCGACAGTAAATGAAAACACTTTGATTTTATTAGTAAAGTGTCCTTTTGGTATTGCTCATAATAAAATTTTTGTGTAGCTCTAACTTCAGTCTCTGGGTTTGTTTTGGTTTTGTTTCTTGTTTTTCTTTTAAAATCCATAAAGAATTTGGGTTCAGCTCATTGTTTGCATCAAAAAAAGGTGTACAATTTTCTTTATCTGCCTCACATCCTACCATATAATCAGGTTTTCTTATTCTTCACCTTCAAAATAAATAGTTACGCACCCCACTTTGATTTGTCATGTAACCCACGACCCACTTCAGTTCCATAAACACTTGTATCTCCCTTTAGAAGGCAATTCTGAATCTCACTTGGTTGACCTTAGAAGTTGTTTTCTGTGCTTTAGTGATCTGGCCCTAATGAAATACTTTTTCATAAATAGTTATTATTTGTAGAAGGAGTTCTTAAAAAGACAAACGAAAATGTTTGCACTAGCTCATTCCTCTGAAAAAACATTCAAGCATTCATTACAAGAGGATAGTGAATTTTGTGGAGGTGCAGGAAAAAGAAGCATCAAAAAGAGGAAAGAAAAGTGCCAGTGTATATCAAGACGGACTCATGCATTGAAAAAGTAACTTTAGAAAGGAAAGACATTACCCTTTTCATTCAAAACACAATCCAAGGAATAAAGTCTGTAGAGAGTGAAGCTCGAGTAATTGCATTAAGAAAAGCATCATTAGCTTATGTTAATTTACCATAGCCTGATGAATACAGAAAGCATGACCATTTTTTCCAGTTCATAACTAATTTGTTAATTAAAGTGTTCAGAATACCTAATTGGCCTATTTTGTACATGTATAGATGGAGAGGAGGAAAAAACATAATACTGTGGTCTCCAACTTTGTAATTTTTTTCTTACAGCAATC
Organism: Monarcha castaneiventris obscurior; assembly: GCA_026261815.1. Classification (NCBI taxonomy): domain Eukaryota; kingdom Metazoa; phylum Chordata; class Aves; order Passeriformes; family Monarchidae; genus Monarcha; species Monarcha castaneiventris. The sequence goes on along the minus strand of JAMPIT010000230.1, from coordinate 48,139,329 downwards.
ATTTGCAGAGGCAGCAGTTCCAAGCCCAGCCAGGGACATAAGGCAAAGGGACAGCTTTCTCAGGCAACAAGGATGGGGCCAGCAGATCATCCTGGCTTTACTGAGCAGCTGGCTTTTTTCAGACAAAACTCAGCTTCGTTCATTAGTTGTTCCTGATGCTAACAGGCAGCTGGGTTTGGTGGGAAGGTGGTTGTGCTGGTGGCAGAGAGGAGGCAGCCTCACAGAGAGCCAGACTGGATCTGTATATCACAGATATGCTTTGCCCATATCCTTAGGGTACCAGTGCAGCTCTGGCTGTTTATCCCCAGAGTAGCCAAATTCTGTGCTTTCAACTACTTTGAGATACCAGAGTTTAATTTGACAGTTTCTCAAACAGCATTGGGACATCAACCTGTAAATAGTTAAATCTCTTTTGGGGTTCTTACTGGCTTCATCTTGAAAACGCAGACCTGATTAGCTCACCAGCTCTGCTTAGAATACTGCCATGGTTTAAGCCCAGCTGGGAATTAAACATGGAAAAGAGGTTTTGGGAAACAGCCTTATAGCAACCTTCCAGTACCTGAAGGGAGCCTATAAGAAAGGCAAAGAACTTTTTAAAAGAGCATGTAATGACTGAACAAATGGGAAATGTCTCTAAACTGGAAGTATGTTTATATCACATATTAAGGAAAAATTCTTTACTGTGAAGGGGGTGAGGGAGTGGAACCAGTTGCCCAGAGAAGTAGAAAATGCCCCATCCCTGGAAGTGTGTAAGGCCAGGCTGGACAAAGCACTGAGCGGTGAAAGGTGTCCCTGCACATGACAGGAAGCTAGGGAACTCTATTATCTTTAAACCCTTCCAACCCAAACTATTCTTTGATTCTATTTAAAAAACTAGGACACTATAATTTAATTGCAGACTTAATATAAATGGTGAGATTTATCTGAAAAATGCAGTAATACATGTTAGAGTTCAGCTAGATGCCCCTTGAAACCAGTGCCTCACAAGGAACTTGTCTGCACCAGAGCTGACACACTGGAAAAGCAAGTTGGAAAACTTCATATTCCTCAGACACTGGGTCTACTTTGTTTGCATGGAACAGTGGGAACATGCAGGATTTAAAAAAATCGAAAAACTCAGTACAGGAAAACTTGGCCAACCTCTTTTGACTTAGGAGCAGCAGAGACCGAGTTTAGATATCCTAGACTTGGTTTTATCTGCAGACACTTCAGACTTATATACAGAGCTGGATAAGTACAGAGCTCTGGAATTGAGGCAAAGATGCGTAGTGAGTGTACAGAAGATGCATGGTCAGCTTTTCCCAAGGTCAGGGCCTCTTGCCAGATGCTATGAGTGTTTCACCCTCTCCTGCACACAAAGCACAGGTTTTTCTTACACAGATGGGTGTAGTGCAACTGATGGATTGTTGCTTTGAGCATTTGAGCCAAAGCATTGCCTTTCCCAAATAAGTCATAAACAAGCATAAATGCTGGTAGAAATGGGAGCTATTTGGCTACCATTATAACCTCCCACTACAGTTATATGCTGAAAGAGAGAAGAGAAATAATGTGATAGAATGAAGCTATTCGTTGCAGGATGGGAGAGTGCAGCTATTATTCATGTTTCAGCTTTCACAATGAGATTATTCGCAAGAAAATCTGAGCTACACAGTAAGAGACAGAACATTTATACTTATTTTTCTGTATGTAAGTTACTACATAAGTCACAAAAAATATCTCTGGATCTGGGAGAGTCTGACAGCATCCAGTCTCATGTCATAGATGTGCTGTTGGTTTCTCTTTGTTTCCTCTCACTTAGATGAAACTAATTTTTAACTCTTTTTGTGTGTAAGACTCACTTTAACATTGATAAAAATGACCTTCATTTGAAGAAAATAAGTATGTCAACTTGTACTGAGCAAGATCATTTTCTTTAGAAAGCTTCAGCTTTACACAGGCCTTACACAGTGAAGTAAAGGTGGAAAGGGAAGGGATGAATGATTGTATAGATCTCCCTCAGAGCTTTATGAGCAGGAGAAAATATTTGCTTTGAGTGAGAGAGAATAATTTTTCTTTATTAGGTTATGACTCTAGCTGAGATTTGAGAAAGCTCCACTAGACCTGCTGTTTGCAAACAGAGAAGGTATGGTGGGAGATATGGTGGTCAGAGGCCCCCTGGAGTACAGTGACCATGAAATAATAAAGTTCTCAATATTTGGTGAAACAAGAAAGAGCATCAACAAAACTTCTACACTGGACTTACAAAGGGCAGACTCAGGCTTATTCAAGAGACTGATTTGGAGAGTACCTTGGGAAACAGCTCTTAAAAACAAAGGGGTCCAGGAAGGTTGGACATACCTCAAGAAAGAAATCTTGATGGTACAGGAGCAGATTGTCCCTATGTGCCAGAAGATGAGCCAATGGGGAAGACGACTGGCCTGGATGGGCAGTGAGCTTTTGCAGAAACTCAGGGGAAAAAAAGAGGGTGTATCACCTTTGGAAAAAGGGCCAGGCAACTCAGGAAATGTTTAAGGATGTTGTTATGTCATGCAGAAAGGAAATTAGAGAGGTGAAAGCTCAATTAGAACTTAACCTGGCCACTTCTATAAAGGATAATAAAAAATGTTTTTATAAATACATTGATAGTAAAAGGTGAGGCAAGGAAAACCTCAATTATTTATTGGACACGGTGAATATATTTACCAGAGATAAAGAAAAGGCTGAGGTACTTAATACCTTCTTTGCCTCAGTTTTCAACAATAAGAGACATTGTCCTCAAGGCAAATGGCCTTCTGAGCCTGGAGAAGAGGAGGCTCAGGGGAGACTTTATCACTCTCTACAACTACCTGAAAGGAGGCTGTAGCCAGGTGGAGATCAGTCTCTTCTCCCAGGTAACCAGCGAGAGGATAACAGGGCACTGGTTTAGGCTGGACATTAGGAAGTAGTTGTTTACGAAAAGGGTAATTAGGCATTGGGATGGACTTCCCAAGGCGGTGGTGGAGTCACTGCCCCAGTGGTGTTTAAGACTGGATGTGGCACTCAATGCCACAATCTAGTTGACGAGGTGGTGTTAGGTCATAGGTTGGACTTGATGATCTCAAAGGTCTTCTCCAACCTAGCTGATTTTGCGATTGTTAGGTGACTGTAACAGTGCAAGGTGATAAACTGTTGGTGTAATTAAGAAGTAACAGTTTAGTTATGCTGACACAGATAGATGTTATAGATATAGCTATAGATAAAATAAAGAAGTTATACTTTCTGTGTTGTTCTCTGCATGAAGATTTGTTGTGCTGGAGTTCAGCTAAGGACCAAACAATATTCAGAAAAAATGTTAATAGCAATTTATCCCTTTCCTCCTCCTATCTGCACTGGTTTTGGTCTTCTGAAATGATCCGTTTGTTTGGCTGTGCTATATAGTTCACGTAGGAAAATATTGCTCTGTATTGAACATCTTTGGGAGTTTGTCAGCCAGCTAAGAAACAAATGAATATCAACAATGAACCTTTTTATTTTTTTTCAGAGCCCTAAACTTTTCTGACTGCTTCTAGGGCAGATTTTTATTTCTTTTAGGACAGACTTCTATTCTTTATGACAAAATTTGTTTAAATGGCCAATTTTCCAAGTCACTCAATGTTAGATAAATTGTCTCTACTGTGAATCATGGGGCTGTATAACGTGATAAGCAATGGGAAAAAAGAATTAAAAGCTAGCTTGCTTGAAATCTGCTTTTTGAAAAGTTGTATTTTAGATGTCTTTGCTTTTCAGTATTGACTACCATCAAATTTAGCATTACTGCTGGGCTTTTAAAAACTCAAATCCCAGTGAGCTAATTTTGCTTTGGTTAAGAAAGTTGTCAGAAATTATTTGATTTTTGTAAGGATCAAAGGGTCCTCTGGTATTTAAAAATAAGCACTTGATCATGTCTATAATTACATAATATTTATAGATCAAGAATATGTTATCTTATAGGTATCCTTGTCTTCCTTGATTTTGCTAGTACAGACTGAATGATATGAAGATGACTCAGTTTTGAGGGAATAATCAGGTGACACTGAGTAATGTTGTAAGAAGATAAGTAAACAGGATTAGTGCTTAGCGAAACAGGGAAGTGTGCTTTTGCTGAGATGGAGATCTTGGATATTGCATAGTGCTGTACTGAGACGACTTTAGCTGACATTCTGCCAAATGTAGAACACATATAGAAACTAGATGTTTCTTTTAATAAACAAGCCAAAATGTTTAATGTATACAGCAGGAGATGATACTTGAACTGCTTTGCTTTCTTCAGTATCGAGAAGTTGTCTTTTCTATGGTAGAGAATAAAATCTTCAACAAAAGCCAGTATTGACTTTTTGATTTGCTGACTTTAGCAACTGGCCAGCAGCATGCCCCATAACACATTTTGAATACATAGAGGTGATTGTTTCTTATACATGCTGGTTTCCAGGTGGAAGGTGGTGGGTTTTTTTTTGGGTGGTGGGGATGTTCTTTCTTTTATAATTGTGATTAACTAGTATCTAAATTAGGCTAAAATGGTGCTCAGCTATCCGGAAGAAAATGTTGAATGCTAAGTTTAAAAAATAACAGGTTTTGAGGGACCAGAGGAGCTATTTATTACAAGCCTAATCATAGTGAGCAACCTCTAAAAGTTCCATTAATAAACTTCTAATTTCTAGGCAAAACCAAATTCTGCATATTATGCACAGAATATATGATATTAAGCACAGTGGTGATGATGCTTTAGCTTTTTCCTTCTCTTGAAACAGCAAATAATGTGAAATTCAGCCAAGGCAGCAACCAACATGTTGACCAGCAATGGCTGTTTGGTGAGCCATGTCCAAAGTCATCTGGAAAGGAGTCTTATAGCTGGGGATCAAAGCAGAGACACCAGAAACTGGGTAGCAATTGGCAAAAAGTATTTTTAAACATTTCAGTTCTCAGGTTTCCACTAGACTTTAATTAAGGAACTGTATTGAGCCATTCACAGGGAATATTTTTTCTGCAGTTGAAGTGGAGGCTGGAGCACCTTGCTTTTAGATAGGTGGTAATGGGCACCCTTTGAGAAAGAGCTGCTAGTTTACCAGCTCACTAGGTGTGATATGGCAATTCCTGTGCTCTTATCTTGTTCCCTTACAGCTAGTCCCTCCATGAGGCTGGAGTCACAATGACAGGGTTTGCTGGGGAAATCTACAGGCTTATCCAATTTTATGGATGATTGCAACACTTTCAGCCTCTCAGACTCATCTACAAAGGCAAGGAAGTTTAAAAGAACAGGGGAAGTTGATAGCAAGTAAGAAAAAAGACAGGAGAGACCTCAAAATAAATTGATTTAACCTATTGGCACAAGTCCAGACTTTATTGAAAAATAGGAGTTGGGATTATGAAGTAAACAGTACAAACAAATTCCTAAGTTAGCAGAGATAAGAAAACTACATAAAATAAGGCTTTGGTTTGACAAGAACATTAGGTGTTATCAGAATCATTAAGCCATATCATTTCTAGTCACCTGAAAAGAGCTGTTCCCTTTTCTCTCCATCTTCTGTTCCCTGAAAAGAGAAGCTTTCTCATTTTAAGGCCTTTGTCAATGGTAGGCTTTTCTATTTCTTGTTAAGAAGGTTGCCACATTTTTTAGCTGGTGCATAACAGCAAAAATAGATTGTCTCCATAGTCTAGCATGCCTCATGAAACACAGCTGAAAGCTGAGCTATAAAGCTTACAATTATTTCAGAAATTTACCATATATTACATTACAAGCAAGTAAATTGAAGTCAGTAATCAAGGCTTTTATCTTGCAAATTTGCCCTAAGAACTTTAAAGAGGTCTAAATATTATACCTAAGGAACAGGATGCTGCTGATCAGAGTAATAAAAGGCACTGTGAGATTTCAGCTTTCTGTCAAGATGCTAAAATGTATTACAGAATGTAATTTAATTATGTACTTTATTATCTATAACAAGCAAAAATTGACTGGTTTACTTCCAAAATTTTCAATTAAATATAGGCATTATTTTTCATAACACTGGAAGCTCATTGTTAGTTTTTTGCAGAAAGCCTTTGCCCAGCAGAGGTGGTACTATTAAGTATTCTGCTTTCTCCTTTTGTATCAGATAAATACTGATTCCATCTTATGATACATAAATCTGCAAAGCCCATAATAGTGTCCCAAAAGATGCTAATAGCATAATTTAAAATATAATGTTAATACTGGAAATATAATAGGGGCTGCTTTTATGGATTATTTTGAACTATCAGCAGCACCAGCCAAAGAAAATATTTTTTAATACATTGAATGTGGGGTCTATAAAAGACTTAATTTAAAAAATTAGGCCTAGATTCAGTTTTGATGTTGATCAGTAGCAGTAGTATTAGTAAGTATTGACAGAGTTTTAAATAATGAGTATTTGCAACTTTCTGACAAATTATATTCAAGATATGCTCCCACTTCTTATTCTCCACAAAGGAAAACTAAAGATTTTAAAGATGTAAAAACTTGTAGATATTTTGGCAAATTGAATAGGAATGAGCTAAACTGTAGAAGATTACATTAAACTGGAAAGAGGATAGATTTGTAAATGTATATTGGAAAACCGAGCCCCTAAATTTTGTTAATTTTCCAGGCAAGTCTAGAAATCCCTTTGTGTTCTTAATATTTAATGGAGAGAGTGTCAGTCTTTTCTCCTTATAGTTTATATGGAAAACATAAGGTAGGAATAACATGAATTCAGATAAGTTCAAACAAAACTTCATTGATATGCAGCAGCTACAGAACTAATTCAGAAAACTGCTCTCGACAAATTAGGACACACTTTAAAGTGTAGTTGTCATAGCACTATCTGGTTCAAATTGAAGGGATACATTGCACTGTAGATAGTGCTAGTGAAGGAAGATTATGTAAAAAACAGGATCATTTGTGTTTGTTCCTAAAGGGACCCTCAGGCCAGAGAGTTCGTAAATGTCTTTCCTGGATTTTATTAAGCTAATGTACCATGTCTGCATTTGATTTCTTTTTATTCCCAGAGGGATTATATTGTTCTTTTTAACTATGTTTGCTTGAAAGTATAGAATGTGATTCTACAATATAGAGTTGAGCATCTGAGCATCAAACTCTCCTTTGCCAGATAGATAGATAAAGCTATAAAAAGAAATTCACCAGTTTATCTAAGAATTCCTTTGAAAGAAGAGCTCATGCCAAATAAAAGAGGTGAACTCCAAATGAAAAAGCTAACCTTTTATAACAATTATCTCCCTATAAAAAGAAGGATTTTTTTCACGAAATGTTTTTGTCTATGTTGGTGATTTGGCACAGTCAATTAAAATCCCTGGAAGTGCCGAAAAAGTCACTTTAATAGCACAATAATATTTGGATATGGGAGAAGATGTATAAAGATACTTGCAGTTTGTAGATACAAAAAACAAATTGCCTTCTCTGGATAAGGGGCTCAAGGATTTCAGCTTTCTCATAAAACTTGTTCCCATGGAAAGGATTCTTTCATAGGTGAGAAGATTTTAGGAGCTTGTTTGCATTTGATGCTGTGTGGTAATTTAACTTCACCAAAAAGAACATGTTTAATCTATTTCAATACTGGTACCTTCTGTGTCGCAGCCATTTCCATTGACTCAAATTCCATCAACAGTTATTCATAGCAAATGGAAAGTGACATCACATCATAGAGAGAGAGATCACCAAGAAAACTTTTAAAAGGTTTTAAGACATTAAAAAGCTGATGGCTATGGCAGAGGCATTGTTAGGTTTGTGGCAGTGTGCAGTGATCATCAGCCTGATTAAAAAATGTGTAATAAAAATTGCTGTGGTTTTGGAATTCTGGAATGTACATGGAGATTTTGCAGTTGCTTGATTCCTGAGGCTTGTCACTTCAGAAACTCAGCTTTAGTGTTGAAGAAACTTGTCACTGCAGATCTGGCATGATAGAGTGCAACACAATATGTTCTGACTTGCATGTAATCCTTCAGCAGACGGGTGTAGTTCCAGGGATGTTAACATGACACAAGCTACTGTTTTAGATCATTTTCCATGGTGCTTGGCAATGCTAGCTTTAAACATGAATTTATCGGGCAAAATTGTTCAAAGCAGGAGAAAATCGGTGGCAACTATAAAGCTATTTTAATAAGTGTGGATTCAAGGACTTTTATGATAAGAGCTAGGAATGCTGAAATGTTGGCTATGATCCAAACATGCATTGTGCTGGGAGAGATGTAACCGGGAATTTTGAGTCTGTAAATAAAGATGGGTAGAAACTTTAACCCCTGATGAATGTTGTGTCCAGAATACTTCCCCTCATTGTTTTGCTGATTAAGAATCAAGTATGATTTTTTTTTCTGATCTTTAATGAAGACAATTAAATCCCAGTTATCTTGGCTTTCAGATTTTTTAGTGAGTTTGTAAACCCAACACTTGATCTTACACGTTGCTGATCTCATTGTCTGGTTCCACAAGGTGCACTCATGTCTCTTATAAGGTCACCATGCAGGTACTGACACTACTCAATACAAGAAGCTGTGAGCACAATATTCAGAATTTTAGACCTTGCAGCAAAATGTTGATAAAGACAGCAAAATGGTGTTGCATCTGTTATAGGGAAAGCTGAATCAGTTCTTATTTTTGTGACTCTAGTATTTTTTGCACTGATGCAAGTAAATGACTGCTGCAGGAAGATGACTTTTTTTCTAATCCCATTTCACTGACTCTGTTGTGAAACTATTTGTAAATGTTTTGTGATAAACTTTGCTTTTAATATATTATAATTTTTCTTATTCAAATACACGGCATTAATCCATAACCTCCTTGACAAGAAAAGAGTTTGAAAATTAATATTTGATTTTCTGTTTTTCTTGTGCCTATTTCTACTTTTTCTTCCAGAATGAATTCAAGAAATTCACTGTATGTTTCTCAGTCTCTGGGGGCTCATGGGGGTTTTTTGTGTATTTTTGGGGGTTTTGTGGGGCAACTCTATTACTTCACAAAAATACTTATTCAGAAAAAAGTGGAGATTGTTGACCATGAGATATCAGGTAGGAAAAAATGAAAATTGAAGAAATCCACTTCCATGGCAGTAAGATTTCCTAATACCAACAATTCTTAAGAAATATAATATCAAGTGACATAATGAATAAGTAGAGGTCAATGTCTTGTGGAAAGTTAATGTATTGTACTGATGTAGAAAATAGTTGCTAGTGCTGATTATGCAATACAGAGCAGGTTTTCTTTTAAAGGTAGAATAAAAAAGCAAGTGTGCAAAATCAGGAGGATTTATTATTGAGTTGTTTTCTAGAGAAGAAATATTACCTCACTTGGCAAATTTAGCAACAGAATTTCAGGAAAGATTCGAGCCCCTGTAGATTGGAGGTTCTTATTTCAGGAGAGTAGGAAAACTTTGAGGGAGTAAGGCCCTTCTTTTATGATCTTAATAATGTGAAATACCTTAGCCTGTGTAAGACAGTCAGATCATACAATATTACCTCATGTCATCTCTTTTCAAGGCTGAACAAAGCCTGGTCATTCAGTCTCTCCTCCCAGGATGAGTGCTTCAGCTCCCTACCTTTTTGTTCCTCCTCTGAGTTTAGGGTAGCACAGGAAAATTACAAGCCCCAGTTGAATGGGAAAGTAGTGTCTGGGGTTAGAAAACAAAAGCTGCAAAAACAAGAGGAGGAGAAAAACAGTGAAGAAATATCTCTCAAGTGATGCACACAGCCTGGGAAAGTAGAGCTGTGCCTGGCATTGACATGATGTGTGTCAGGATCCAAGGAGAAGCCAGTGAGAGGTGACATTGTGGCAGGAATGTGTTACAATCCACAAAGTTAGGATCAGAAAGTGCGTGCCATATTCTTTGAACAAATTCAGAACATCTCCTTCATTTCATGCAAAGTTTTATTCTCTGGCACCTGATGGAAGGGCAGTACAGTAGGATGCAGTCAGCCCAGTTTTCTGGAGTGTGTCAGGAATAACTTTGTGATATATTATACGTTTTGATATATCAATTTAATGTAGTTACGGACATAAGTGTTTTTACTGGACTAACATTTGTGACAAATTTGCTTTGTAAAATCTACAGCAAATAAAACTTTCTTCCTCCAAATGACACTTTGCTTCTACTAGTAAGGAAAAAGTAATTCATTGTAATAATAAAAAATAAAAGAGAAAAAAAGTTGCAATGGCTTCATAAGTATTAGCTAGATCTTCTAAGTGACTCTGATTTTTTGATGCTTAATTAACATTGCCAAATCAGAAGCTAAATTATGGGCTAAGATGCTTTTAAACCCACAATTAACAGCATATATTTTTTCTCTTTCATTCTTTCCGAAAACCTGTATTTAAACCTGTATTCTAACCATAATAGAAACTGTTATCATATCTTACTTTCCCTTCTTAAGCCATGTGGTTTTGCCTGTTTAAAACATTTTTATGGCACAATAATCATAGGATTCAATTTTTACAGAAGTAGTGATTTAGCTACTTTAGTGCTTTATAAGCTCTTGCTGCATACTTATTTTCTGGGCTTCTGCCATAAGGAAAATCCCTCTGTCTTCAGTGGGAATTGTATCCGTAGCTGAAAGCAGAGTAACACTAACTATCTGTGATAAGTGGCTTTCTTCAATATAAAAGTGAATCAGGAGAGCATGGAAAAGCTGTCATACAGTTGCATGGATGTTCCTGGACAATTTATCTCGAGCTGCAGTACTGTTTCCTTGTCTAGGCTCAGCAGACAGAAATGTCCTTGAACACTGCTAGTAAGATTTGCTTGTTTCAGCATGCAGGAAAAACCATGAGCTTTATTCAAGAAGAGAATGATGTAAGCCCTGTAAGGTCAGAGCAGCAAGCTCTATGAGGATAGAACCCTGGGTTGCACGTTTATGGTGAAGTAGGAGGAATTATTAACTTTAGCCATACAGTATTTCTCATAAAGTTTCAGAATACTGTTTATTTTCACAGTTGTCTGTATGAGGAAAATGACGTGTTACAGCAGCTTACGGACACAAACTAAAGCTATTTTTATTTTCTCTTAGGTCTTTCTTGCCTGGGCATTGCTTCTGCCAAGTTAGATGATTTCTGTTTTGAATACTCCTTTTGTAGCTGTGGCTGCTTCCTCATCTGCCAAGTGCTGCTCTGTACCAACAAAAATTACTTAGGTCCAATCTGCAGTCTAGCTGTTTGAGGTTTTTTTTTTCCTTTGGTTGGGGGAGTGGATATATTGAGTTAGTCTAGACATGCAAAATTCTTTTTTCTTCTCAGCAGTGTTGAGTCTTGACTGACAGTGTTGAAAAAAATGCATTCAGAACAAGTATTTCAATCTATAGCCTGAAGAGCTTAAATGAAGAGTGTGGAAGCTGCAGAGAGATTAATTTCAGCCTAGGGAGCCATGCCATCCTAAGAGTGTTAGAGGGCTAACTGAGGCAGGGGGAGAAGTGAAGGTGATTCAGGACACCTGAAGTTAAATCCTGCTTTGAATCCTTCCCCAGACTCTGTATGTTGAACCTTCCTACTCTAAAGCTAACATTTCCATATTCTTGTCCCTTCTGTGGGTTAAAATTTTAAAAAGAAGGGTTGGAGTGTGCATTTGGGGCTTTTAATTTATTATACTGTAATTTTTGAAATGCTCTGCTGAATGAACTTTGAGTTCTCATTAATTTATATTGAATAAAAATCCTAGCAGAATTTCTTACCCTGATTAGTGTCTAAAATGTATCAGATTAGTTAATCCCATGAGAGTAAATTAACATTTGATGCCACTGGTAAGAGCACTGATACTTTTATTAGTATTGTAACTTCTTCTGCTGGCTTTTTTCTTTTTCCCCTCATATAGTCTCACATGATTATAATGATTTTTGTATACAGTGCTCTGTTTTGGCTCCAAGGAGTATAAACTCATTAGGGAATCATCATTATTTATTGGAAGTTTACCACAGACTTCAGGCAAATTGCCGCCCTAAAAAGTTGAATTCTACTGTAGTATAGTCCTATCTTGAAATGAACATATTATTTTGCAAATTAAAATAAAGAATAAAATTGTTCCTCCTCTGTTGTTGCAACTCTGCATATGATATCAATAAATGTTTTGCTATTAGCAAAATAAAAGGCATGATATGAGCTTTCATCACTAAAATGGATATAGTACAGAGTAATTTTTAAAAATGGAATATATTTTCTTAATGGAGAGAAAGGATAAGGATCTCGGTACTGCTTGCAATAGATGCATTAATGAAAAAAAAATTCTTTCAGCTTTGCTAAAACAGAAAATGCCACAAACCTCTTGAATCTGCTGAACATTGGGTTTCAAAAGTCATCTCTCAATATTTCACAATTCTGTGCTCCTGCTTGCTGAAGGAAAATCAGTAGAATTAAGCACGTTTACTGGGACAGATTGAGCAGTACCAGTGGCTTGTATTCATGCATGGCACTGGTGATATCAGAGCTCCTGTGATATCTTGAGAAAGGTCTGATTTGAAGAAGCATTTGGAAGCAGTGTCTAATCAATGAGGCAGACAGGAAAGAGTCTTGTCCTTTTCTCAGGATTGGGTCAATACCACATTGACACAAATAAGAGGATAGTATATCTCCCTCTAACTGTTAATATTCTAGGCAATTTGCATACGAAAAAGACTCAGAAAACTCTTTTTGGCTATTCAGAAAATTTCAGTTGCAATGGATAATTTACTTCTTACTTTCAATAATTTTATTCCATGAATGAGAACCTCTGTATGAAAATTCTTTAGCTTCACTTACAATTTTTTTGTGGAAAATTATCAAAGTGCACAGTGATTTTACCACTCAAGGAAAGAGAAATATTTCAGACTGCTTTATTAACAATTTTGAGTTTTGAGAATTCACCACCATTTGGGTTGAGACCAGCTTCTCATAAATTCCTGTAAAATGGGAATTCAGGTTTGAAATTTTGAGCAGATGGAAAAGTATATAGAGGAAAGGCAGGTTTAGCCTGGATGGGAAACACTAGGGAAGAGTCTTCAACTTGAATATATTCCTGAATGGATTCTTTCTTTCCAATCTCAAAAGAAGAACCTTATAAAAAACCAAGCAAACTGAAAACCCCAAACCACACAAACAGCAGTAAGAACAGCAAACTGGTAGAAATGTAAAAAGAGTAACAGAGAAAAAGTGTGCAGGTTTTCAGATTCTGTAGCAGTCCAGGAGCTGAGCCCAAGTGGGTGTTGCAAACATGAGTAGCAGCCAGCAAAGGTTGACTGTTGGCAATCATTAAGGGAACTGGACTTCACTAAATTTAATGTCAGGAGCCGGGTAATTTTTTTTTTTTCTACTTGTTGGTCTAAGAGTCTTTAAGGGCCTGAAAGAGCTGGAGGGAGTATGCCATGAGCATGGCATTTCAGGGGAGATTTTCCTGTGGGAGACACAGACCAGGAGATTTGCAGTCAAAAAACATAGATAGAGAGTGTTTTTTGCACATCACTAGAACACTGGTATATCCTGAAGCACAATGGCAGAAACTATGTTCCCTAAAGGATGCCGCACAGCAAGTCTCTGTAAGACTAGAGGTTCAGCTTTTATCTTTTATGGCTGAAGACTTGACACAGAACAAGATATGTAAACCTGAATTATATCGTTTAATCATTTTTCATGTGCAATCATTTGAGGGAAAAATATTAATCAAGATAGGCTAGAACACTGTGATATAACTTCCAGTAATTCAGCTTTGCCTTCCAAAAATTTGTGGGCTCAGCTAACGGGAACAGGGTGACTTAGGTGACTAAAGTGTTTAGGCATCTCATTGCTATTGAAATGGTATAAATCAGGTGCTGGCATACCTTAATTCCTTTTTCTCTGGCATGTCTACTAAGGGAGGATTACAGTGGTTGCAAGGAAGTGTTGTAACAAGCTCATATCTGTATTTTAAAGTGATGTATTTTGTATTGAATGCTATTCAGCCACAGTCAGTACAACTTTGCTATTTGTGATCTGACCATCATTAAAATCTTAGATAAGAATCTGCTAATCAGGGCTCGATTACTCAGCAGAGACACTGCAGAGGTAGTATCTGCTATCCATTAAGTATACACTTGCTAGTTCTTTCCAGGGATATGACCTGAGTTGTCAGGAAAACCCCAGTGCTGCAATGCATAAACATACGATGAGAGATTTGTGTCGTGGTACTTGCAAAGGTGATGTGAGGAAAGTGAGATCTCTCTACTCTCTCCCTCGTCTTTGGTATGCCACTGTGGTTATTTTGTATGCAAGGGATTGTATGCCAGGGTGCAGCAATCCATTGCCTTGCCTCAACTTTCTGCCCAGAAAACAAGAAAACACCTCATGGAGAAGAAGCTGCTTGATGCCTTGAATACAGATGATGTGCACAGAATATTTAAATCTCGTCCAAGTTTTGTTTAAGATTCCATTAGGATGCAGTTGTGAATGAGCTTCTTTTTGCATATGTAATTAGAAAGCAGAACAGATGGGAAAGGCATAGTTTAAAGTGATGTGTTCATTAAAATAACCAAAGCTGCAAAGTGTTTGTTCCCCAACAGTGAATTCAGGATATAAGATTCCTTAGGTTTACGACTTTTTTTCCCCCTACTTTGAGTCTGACAACTGTGAATGACAACGAGATCTCTTTTGCATCAATTTTTGTTAGATACCACCACTGTTCCTTAGGGCAGATTGACTGTTCATTCCCTGTTCATATGTGGTGTGTGCTCAGTTAAGATATACTAGGAAGCAGTGGGTATTAAGAAGCAGACACTACATCAAGGGATTTATTTTAATTGCATTTACTGTAAGAAAGATCTATTGGGATTTAAAAAATAATATAGTGATTTTAATGTTCTTTTAAAAAAGATCTATGTGGACTATATCCTGATAAGTACTGTTGTCCCTTGGGTTTTTTCTACTTTTAACTTTCAGGTTTTTAAATGAAAATAAAATAATTTGAAGAAATATAATTAGGGTTTTTACACACACACACACTGTATTATTTTACTAGAAGGCAAGTCATCTAAAATTAGTCTAACAATGTCCAAAAGTATTTGCTAAAGTGAATAAGGGCTGATCCTTACTCTCCTCCACCAAAATAGAAAAAAGTTGTTTTAGATAGTTTAAAGAAATAAAAAGCATACCCCTTTTATAGGCTTGCATCTTTCAGCTGCTATGAAGGAAAGCTAATTTGAGGAATGAATATTGGATCTTTCCAATCTTCTACTACTGCAAAATGAGTTTTATTAGATGTATTTTATAGAGAACTTAGAGCTTCAGAGCTTACTGGCTTCTAATTCTTGCTGCACTTCTAGAAAGGTGTTGAAATTCATGGAGAAGTAGGTCAAAGGTTGGATCTAATTTGTCAGTTTCTAGTAAATATGATTTGATTTGGAGTAAATTCTAATAGAGAATTCTAGAGAAGAGGATATCTAGTCTTCATTTTTGTTCTCTTCTTCTCTTGTGCTATTTTCTCAGTATTTTTTGCGTTCTAAATATCAGCTTTTTCTTGTTCTGAAGTAGGATGTTCATTATTTGCCCACGATCGGTGTTTTGCATGGTCTTGTCTGCAAATGCATCCCTACCGTTATGTGCTAAAAAGAAGAGCTTTTCAAAAATGCAAAAGCAAATCCCTACCCTGAAGATAGGGAATGGATTATAAATCCAAATTTAGCTAGAACAGCAGATGGATACAAGAAATAAACAAATGCATGCTGTTTATGATAAGGAAATAAATGTTTGTCCATGCCAGCATCAGGGAAAGATTCTTCAATTAGAAGTGAAGCCGTGTATGAGAACTGGAGTGTCTTTGTTGGAGGACTCTACTAAATACAAGGTAAATGCAGCCCTCCCTCAGAGCAGCTTGAAGTGCAAAGTCTTCAATCATCCAAGATTTCTGTATAAACATAACTTTTCTCAGTGTGGCTAGACCCACTGTAATGTTCCAGTATTGGAAGGGACCTTAAAGGTCACCTTCTACCAGACCAGAAAGCCCCGTTCAACCTGACCTTGAACACTGACAGGAACTGGGCATCCACAGCTTCCCTGGGCAACTCGTTGCAGTGTCTCACCACCCTAAGTGTAAAGAATTTGTTCCTAATGTCTCATCTAAACCTATTCTCTTTCAGTTTGAAGCCATTCCCCCTTGTCCTGTCACTATACACCCTTAGGAAAAAGTCTCTCTCCATCTTTCTTGTAGGCTCCCTTCAGGCACTAAAAGACTACAATTAATTCACCCCAGTCTTCTCTTTTCAAGGCTGAACAATCTCAGCTTTCTCAGCCTGTCTTCATAGGAGATGTGCTCCAGCCCTCTGAGCATCTTGTGACTTCCTCTGAATTTATTCCAATTTCTCCACATCCTTCCTGTATTGGGGGTTGCACATGGAACCTGGAACCATATTATTTTCTTTGAGTAATGTCTTTATCTACACTGTGTTATAAAATGGACAGAGGAAGACAAGGCACAAATGAAAACCTCCATTGGTGTCCTACTTAACTGCAATGGTGACAAACAGTTCAGGGATATTTATACCATTTAGAAGTTTGAGTCTCTTGTGTTGTTTTCTAGGGTACTGTAGAAAATGGCTGCCCATATTTTCTCTGAAGTGCAGTACATGAATGATCTCAGTATTTCAAAAATTTCTTTTTGGTCTTGATTTATCTTTTATGTAGCGGAATGACAAGCAATGTCTTGGAAAATAGCAAGGTATCAAACAGTATTGATTTCATGCTATTGCAGTGACCTAGAAAGTATTATTTCTCATTGAAATATTATGTTGTGGTTTTCCCATACAAATAAGAAGATTCAAACTCTAGGAATGTTTCAGGCCATTATTACATAATCGTTAAAAAAGGCATATTTTTTGTTCCCTTGAAGAAAGGCTATAGAATTATTCTAGGATTAGATAAAATAATCCCCTGAATTGTAACTACAACAAAACTTACATCCCACATCTGTAATTTGTTCTCTAATGAAATTTCTGAGTAAGGATCCTCTTAGTTTTAATTCAAAACTTTTTTATTATTGATTTGAAAAGAGTAGAATACTAGACTTACTGCAGTGCTGATATTTTTAATTTTGTCATTTGAAGTAGGGAGTGATGAACAAGCGAGACTAAAAAAAGAATGGATTCTTCCAGTGCAAATTAATGTTTCCAGTTTTCGTCATGAATGAAAATGGAAGTTCAAAATTTTCAAAAGAATTATGTCTAACTGAAATGGAAGAGGCATTTTCAAAAATCATCAGTGTCCCCCTTCTTACAGATCTGTAAACTCAATAGCCTATAACAGTTTGGATCAAAATATAAAATCTGTGAGCCTACTCCAACTTTGCTGCTTACTGACAATTCATCATGGGGAATGATAAGAAAGTAAGTCTAACTCATCATCTTGGCTGTCCTTTTGTGCAGTAAAGTGGAGGTAACTCACTCCCCAACTTTGAATGGGGAGCTGCAAAGTGTAATTAATTAAAAAGAAGAAATTATACATGAAAAAATAGGCCCATGTTGCCATAATTCTTTATACTCCTAGAAATATATAGTGCTATCTTTTACATGTGTCATTCAGAGACAGACTATGTTTTTCATGCTGCTTTCTGTTCCACAGAATGAACGTGTGGAATAAAATACAATAAAAACATGAAACACATTGGAATCTTCATAATTTAAAAAAATTAAGTCTTTGAACTTCAAGTCTTGTAATGAAGCTAATACTGTTTGTTAGCAATCATTTTTATTTGGTGTAAAATCTTAACAATTTCCACTTTTGCTATTTCTTAGCATTCTGAATACAATTTTATGTCTTCTGCATAATAAGATTTATCATGAGTGCTTGTTTCAGTAGTTTGGTCAGTCTGCAGTAGGAATAGATCAAATTACTTGTTTTGAAAATAAAGCTCAATGTAATCTTTCATAGCCGCCTTTTACCACAGGTATGCCCTGGCTGGCTTTGTTGATTGAGACTTACAGGCTTTTATGCAAAAGAAAGTTTCTTGGATCCTCAAAAATACTTGGGCCACATACTCAGAGCTGACTTTACTCTTGTTGAACTTGGAGTTCTCTATTAACAAAAATTCATGTACAGTCATTCTTGCTCAAGGTGAAATGAGTTGTCCTGTGTGGGGTGTAGAGTGCTATATGGTATAAATCAGAGTATCCAGTGACTCTTTTGGTTCATGTCACTGGGTCAATTATTTTGGCTGATGACCTGTTGAATATGTTTAATCACATTAAATTCTGGGATAGCATGAAAATAAAAATAGGAAGCAGATATTGTCTGCAATTGAATTTATTGTACCTTTACTACCAAAAGCTCCATAAATGCTCCTTACCTTTTTTAAGGAAAGTCAACTGTATTATATGCATCTGTTTAGTATCTTTAAAACAATTTTTTAAGCTCTAATCTACTTCTAATTTTAACTCTTATTGATTTCATAGTATATTGTGCTATCTGTCATTAAAAGGCAGTACATGAATTAAAGGAAGCATTGTACGAAAAAAACTTGTAGCAAGTGCCTATTTTTCTGCCATAATAAAAAGTGCAAATAATAAATGTAATAAAATTCAGGATATAGCCTATAACTATTAAAAATGAACAGTTTACACCAAGGTGTGAATAATAACACTGAATAGCAATTACTCAACAAATTTAATACACCACTGTAGTTTCAGTATGATGTAATGTTCCCTCAAAACTACTAACACTGCTGTCATTTTGGTCTTTCCCTAAAGATAATTCATATTTTTTTTCATAAGATATTGGCCATAACATTCTGTTTATTTGAAAAATAATGACATATTGTGGAAATCAGGTTTGATTTCCAAATTCCTCATTCTTTTAAAAAGGCAAAATATATTAGTTATCAGTAACTCCTCTTTTCCCAATTCAGTATAACACCAGCTTCTGAATTCTGGTGAGGAAGCTAGGATGTATTCAACAAAATATTTCATGATATGTGGAATTGTGAGCATGTGCACATTTATGGGGATGTGAGGTTTTTGTACCTGCTTAGATTGAATGGAGACACAAATGCACTTAAATTCCTCCAGAGAATTCGGGCTGTTTTCAGGATTGCGCTGTGGGGAAATTTGTATGAAATACAATATTTTTATAACCTATTTAGAGCATGCATCTGAAAAAGAAAAATTAAAAAAGGGGGATCCTTAAACCTCTAGAGTTTACATATATCAGCAACAAAATGAACAAAATAGTCCTCTCCCCCAAATTACACATCTTGGTGAATCAAAGTGGAAGAGGACAATTTTAATTGGTTAAAACAGGCTGCTTCTGGTGACTGGCTGAGGACTGCCCTGCCCACTCAGATTGACCACCATTCCCTTACGATGCTGGTCTGCTCAGCAGCACATTTAGCTGTAATGCCACGTGTTTCTCCTTCATCCTTTTGACTATTTATTTCTTTAATTGCTTGGAAAAGCCAGAAGGCAAATCTAAAACTGAGATATGGGATAATATTGTTTGCTGCTCTTTGCAGCGTTGACAAAAAGTCTTGTCTCTTGCTTGTTAGAAATGGTTATAGGGCAGTCTGTCTTGAAATGCCAGTGTTTCCATCTCATGGCCTAGATGTGACTACTGTGTCACATCTCTCTAACTTTTCTTAAGCATGATGCGAAAAATGCTTTCCAACTCTTCTTACATAAAAAAATA
Organism: Monarcha castaneiventris obscurior; assembly: GCA_026261815.1. Lineage (NCBI taxonomy): Eukaryota > Metazoa > Chordata > Aves > Passeriformes > Monarchidae > Monarcha > Monarcha castaneiventris. The sequence continues at coordinate 48,119,732 of JAMPIT010000230.1, read as the reverse complement.
ACCAATAAAAGGAGTGCTAGCACTCAATTTTTACGAACTTTTCCAAGCATTTGTAGGTGAAGACTCTTCAAAACCTAGTTGCAATTTACAATGAATGTTTAACAATTACAGAAGGACAAAATCCTGTCTCAGTGATATGAATTTACTAAATAAAGAAATTATATTTTGTTATGCTTCAAAGTCTTTTCCTGTAAACATGCTTAACAAAAATTTCCTGTATTAATGTAAATCTTCTGCATAAGTAAAAGTGTAAAAACCATGATATCTATTTTTACCTTCATAGCACCATAGTATGTCATACTTTTTCAACAATTGCACTGATGAAGGAAATTTTAGTGATTGACTCTTTAACTTTGTCTTTCATAAAAGTTTTTAAAAATGCTCACTTTTGAACCTTATTTTTTTTCTGTAGCCACCAAAGGTTTTTTTAACAGAGATGGCTTTCATACAGTGGCAAATTTATTTTGTGTGCCACCAGTCTCAGATACGTCAGTTTGATGAGGATCTTAGGATAGGGAGAGGAAACACGATCTCTGCTATGACACGAAGTATGTAGAGCTAACTGTTCCAATCTCCATGCATAGTAGTTATGAAGAAGCTGTATTCTGTTTTGAATGATCAGGTACCTTTCTCTGCAGAGCTAGAGCTGGTTTGCATGTGGTAATGTGTGGGACTTTTTTTTGCTGCCAGTGCTTTTTAGTAAGGGTGTTTTTTTGGGTTTGTTTTAAATAGCATTTAACTATTCTCAACAGCTAAAGTATCCTGTTTACTTCGCTGGGTAGAGCAGTGAGAAAGCATCTATTGTAAATCTTAAAAATTTTAACAAATTAGTTGTCATTGGTGTAGTGTTACACTTTTAATTACAATGAAAGGCAACCACTTAAGGCATCAGATCATCCTGTTGATATGACAACATTAAAATGTCCAATGACCCGCAAATATTAACACCTGTAGCAGCTGAATGAGTTTTAGGGTTGCCTAAGACTGAGGCAATGCTGCCGCCTAATGATGGGAGTATATAAGATGCAGGATAGCAAAGTTTCTTGTTTGGCAAGCAGGCGAGGCTTCTGACATAAATTGAAGCGTATAAGTGAAATTAAAAGCAACGAAACTTGGCCCATGGACTAGACTACATTATTTGGTGGTGTGCCAAGACATTTATTTGGTTCAAAGCTGAAAGCAAAATAAAACCCCTGTAAATCACATCAAATCTGTAAACATTTTGTTTTCTGTGTAATAATGTCTGTTATGATTATAAAGAAAATGATATTCCACTTCTTCTCTGTTTTGATAGATGAGGTTTTTTATTTCATATATTCCCTAATACTTACCATTATAATAGATATATCATTATAATATCTATCTGAGAAATTTTATTGTTCTCTGAAGAATCCTAATACAGTTTTCCCCTTCATATTTTTGTTTCAGAATAAGAAATTGCATTAATGTCTCAATACTATATTTATCTATGCATCACTGGCCTTCTTTATTTAGAACAGTTTAATGTAGTCTAGTGGCTGAGAAGAATATTAATAGTATTACTGTCAAGTTAATTCATAGACCCATAAAGAGCAATAACACTTGTGTAAGGCATCTGCCAATGTAATCTGTGACAGATTTTACAGCAAGCAGATCAAAACTGGATCTAGCCCTGCAGTACCTGCTCCTTTCTAAATTCTTCTGGTAGATCTTTCAGTTTGGGCGCTATAGTGAAACATAGAAAAGTAGAGATTTAGCTCTTATCTCCTTTCTTTTTATCTATATTATCTCTTAAAATTGAAATAATATTGAAAAGGCATAGAAAAAGCAAAACTTTTTATTGATTTGTGCCATACTCTGACATAGGACTTCCTGGCAAATTGGTCAACCCTTGAACAATTATAATTTGGCAAATAGTAATAAACTGTAATTAAGGCATTATGAAGGCATTGATTGGTTAGCAGGCATCCCACTAAGTCATTGTAATTATATCAAAATAGGATTAGGGCAACAGAGTTAATGTACTTAGAGCCTGTGCTAAAGTTTTTTCTGCATTCTTTTAAAAATAGGAACTCATATTTCTTTCGTATGTGTTCAAATTTTTTTGCTATTCTGTTCCTCTCAGCTGGGCTAACTTCCAGCAATCAGCATCTTCACAATGAGTTCACACCAAAGCAGCTGCCTGAGGTCTAAATCTCTCTTCTGTTTCAACACAACAGGTGCAGGAGGTTGGTCTCCATCAGACAGTGATCATTACCAATGGCTGCAAGTGGATTTTGGGAATAGGAAGCAGATCAGTGCTATTGCAACTCAAGGCAGATACAGCAGCTCAGATTGGGTCACTCAATATCGGATGCTCTACAGTGATACAGGGAGAAACTGGAAACCATACCACCAAGATGGAAACATCTGGGTAAGTCATTGGTATGAAGTAGAGACATGTGCTGTAATGATGTTGATTGACTGTGGTTTTTGGAACTCTACACCTTGTGCAACTCTTCAGTGTTGTTTATATCAGAACAGAACAGAGCTTTGCTCAAAGCACAGTGATTCAAGTTGCAGCTTGTGTCAGAAGGGCTATCCCCAAATTAGCAAAGCCCATTTTGGGATGATAGTATTTAGCAGAACATGCAGATATTTTTTTGGTTGCTGGTATTGCTCAATGAGTCTCTTATGCTTTGCCTTCTCTTTCAACTAATTTCATGGAGTGAGACAAAAAATTGGTTTTGAAAATTCTCCTGTTAAAATTTTGGAGGGTACTTTGTTCTTTTTTTGTACATGTGCTGGTGAGCAGTTTTCTCAGGTATGCATTACTTTCCATACAGGTGCTACAGGGATGCGTTTGCTTTGGCTGGGATAGAATTTTCTTCACAGTAGCTAATAGGGGGATGTGTTTCGGATTTTTGCTGAGAAGAGTGTTGCTAATTCAAGAATATTTTCCTCACTGCTGAGCAGTGCTTGTACAGCCTGAAGGCCTTTTCTATTTCTCACCCTTCTCCAGCAAGTAGGCTGTGGGTGCACAAGAAACTGGGAGGGGACACAGCCAGGACAGCTGATTCCAACTGACCACTGTGATATCCCATACCATATGGAGTCATGCTCAGCATATAATACTGGGGGAAGGAGGAAGAGATCATGTTTGGAGTGATGACATTTGTTGTCCCAAGTCACCATTCATGGTGATGGAGTCCTGTTTTCCTTGGGATGGCCAAACACCTGCCTGCCCATGAGAAGTGGTGAACGAATTCCTTTATTGCTTTGCTTGACCTATGAAACTGGCTGTATCTCAACCCATGAGTTTTCTCACTTTTCCTGTTCTCTCCCTCATCCCACTGTGAGTGAACAGCTGTGTGGTGCTTAGCTGCTGGCTGGGGTTAAACCATGACAAGGGATATTTATGCTATAATGATTTTAGGAAAAAGCATATAATTTGGCTTTGGTTTTCACATTTTTTCATGGATAAACTGCTAATTTCATTCTTGCTGAAAAGAGTAGCCTTCTATTTTGCTGACAAAAAAATGATAGCCATTACTTAACATGCCTTATACTCATAGCATTTCTTTCAGATGGTATTCTTTTCCAAAAGTATACTTTGAAAACAGCAAAATGTTATCATTCTTTCTGAAACCAAATTAAGTGATTAGCTATTATGCCAAAGCAGACAAGATTTAACGTAGTGATATTTTAGATTCACGTTTTTGCCAGGTGCTTCTTTTGTTAAGGTCTGTTATTAAAAATGAATGTCAAATATAGAGCATGAGGTGAATGATTTTATCTGTATAAGAGAAACTCAGTTAATATGTGGAGTGCATAGAAACAGTCATTTTTTATTACAGTATTGATTTATTGAAAAAATCTCCATGTGCCAGATAGGATTCTAAAAGAGGGAGAATTTAAAGCTGGGGAGAGACAACCGTGAAGAGAAAAAAATATTGGATTTTTGGCTTATATTCCTTAGATTTTGGATATGAATGTTCTTCATCAGGGTAGGGGGCAACTTATGCTTAAGTGTGATAAATATAAAAATTTCTCTTTTAAGGCCACATAGCGTAAACACTAAATGCTATAAATATTTTTATATACCTACTCTGAATGTATAAAAGCTTCTCCAACAACTACTGTTGAAATCACCAAGAATGGGAGAGAGCTTTGCAGCTGGCTGAGTGAATAATATATAAAGCAGAACAGTTACGCTGAGGAAAAATATGCTCCTAATAACTTTTGGTGATGCCTAGTTTGGTTGATTTAGTCACAGCTGTGATTGCTCATTTCCAAAGCAGACCAGCTTTCTGAGTGAGGGCTTTGTAGAGGTCTTTATTCTTATACCATCATTTAATACAAAAATATTGATAGTTTCTCCATGAAAGAACATTTCCGGTTTCTCTTTATTAGCACTTATGTATGCTTGATGGATTTAGGGGAATACTATTGGTCTGTTATTGACCATTGATATCACTTGCAAGAAAGTGTGATGAGCCATGCAGGTCTGCTGCTTTCATTTGGAATGCTAGGCCTTTGGGATATACTCTAGTAAGCTGGTTGCCAGAATACTGCTCATGTCCTACAGGTTTTAGCCAATATCAGAAAAGCAGTTTTAAAAATAAATGCTACCTTATCCCTGCTTTCTTTTTAAGAATAAAAGTGAGTTGTTACCAAAAAAACAAAAAGGCCATGGTTCTTGATTCTAATTCTAGTTTGCCTAAAATAGCATTGCTTCAGTGGTTAAATGATGTCTGAGTTTTGGTTTTGTCTTGAAAACCCTGTTTATTAGTCATTAATAAATATTAACCTTAATATGTTCTGAAAACAAGGGAAGCACCTGAGCATGGAGAAATTCTGTGGTCCTATTGTAGTAGTAGTGTTAAAAGGAGACAGACTTCCCTGATGTGAAAACAGGATGGTGTAGAATTTCCCATCAACTCTTCTGCTTAGTGTCATTTTGTACAAGAAATAAAAAGCAGTGGTAGCTTTTAGAACCAGACTAGACCACATAAGCCAAGCATCTGTCATAGGCGCTTTATACTCATAAACTCAGATTGTTCCTGACTGAAATGACTGCGGTGGTCTTAAAAATCTCACATGATTCTGGTGCCCTTAGAAATCTTTCTAAAAAGAATATATTCTTTATGTTTGGATTTGTACCTTTCAAGAGATTTATCCACAAGAGAAATACACTACACAGCCTTTGTTTAACATCCTTCTTCTGTCATCCCTATGCCTGAGTGTCATTGTTTTCTGGCAACAGTAAATTTAAAATTAAAGGCAAAAGTAAATTAAAAGAGGAAAAGAGAAGTGCAAAGTTCAACAATATTTAATACTAAAGTAGTTATGATATCAAGTGACACAGAGGACAAGATGTGAGAAATAAAGGGAAATAAAAATAAAGCTAACTAGATGAATTGGAGAGAGAAAAAGAGAAATAATTTGCAACAAAGATTTAGTCAGGAACAAACCATTACAATCTGCATAAAAGGCTGAAGTGAACTCTTTCTGTATGCTCTATTCAGGGAGGAAAAGAAGTTCTATAATTACCTCCTAAGTAGGAGAGAAATCAAAAGGCTCTCAGGAAGTCTGTGATGGGGAAAGTGCTTTCAAGGTGAATTTAGAGTAAGCTTCCCAGTTCTGTGAAATAGATTTTGTGACCCCACCCCTCCTGGGCTTTTGGATATTTTCAATTTTCATGAATTTTAATAAGATGAGTGAATGTGGCCTCTTTTCATAAAATACCTAGCAACTAGAGAATTTTGATCACCTCTTCTACCTTCACTTTTGTAGTCTGAGATTCTAATTTTGATAGGTCATGGGGTTTCCCTTTATACATCAATCCACTGGGTATTTCATGTACACACACAAAAAAAAAAATCTTTGTTTTGGTATAGATGCTTATTTTGGTTTCTGTATCAGTGCTGGCTGTTTGCCTAACGAATACATACCAGGCATGATTCTACATATACTGGTTCTATTTCCTAACGCAGATATAGATTGTATAAATGCCTCAAGCATAATGCAAATATGCTCTATAGGTATAAGAAAATGCTGATATCTTCTGAAAACATTGAAACTAAAATTATATGCATCAGTGGCAGAGGCTCAACACCTCTAACATTGAAATCTTTCCTAAAGGGAATTGGAAGATCCTTGCTAAAATTGAAGAGAACTTATGAAGTATTGTCTTCTAAAATTTGATTACTCTAACAGAACTGGATATCAGCTCTCATCCATCTCATCACTTTATTCTTGGGGATTTCAAATTACAGAATCATTGAATAAACTGAGTTGGAAGTCACCCACAAGGGTCATCAAGTCCAACTCTGGCCCTGCACAGCACCATCCCCAAGAGTCACACCATGTGCTGCAGAGCATTGTCCAAATGCTTATTGAACTCTGTAAGGGCTGGTGCTGTGACCACTTCCCTGAGGAGCCTGTTCCAGTGCCTGACTACCTTTTTCTAATATCCAACCTAAACCTACCCTGATACAACTTCAGTCTGTCCCCTGGGGTCTTGTCACTGGGCACAAAGCAGAGATCAGTGTCTGCCCTCCTCTTTCCCTCACAAGGAAGTTGTAGACTGTGATGTCTCCCCTTAGTCTTTTCCATGCTAAACAGACCAAGTGACCTCAGCCACTCCCCATAACGCTTCCCCTCAAGGCCCTTCACCATCTTGATTGCTCTCCTTTGGACACTCTCTAATACCTTCATAACTTTCTTGTATTATAGCACCCAAAACTGCCCCCAGCACTCAAGGTCACGCCACCCCAGAGCAGAGTGGGACAATCCCCTCCCTTGCCTGGCTGGTGATGCTGTGCCTGATGCCCCCCAGGACACACTTGGCCCTCCTGGCTGCCAGGGCACTGCTGATTCACATTCAACTTGCCATGAACCAGGACCCTCAGGTCTCTTTCTGCAGTGCTGCTTTCCCCAGTCTGTCTTTACACCCAGAGTTGCCCCAACCCAGGTGCAGAATCTGGCACTTTCCTCTGATAAACTTCCTATGAAGGAAGTTGGTGAATGCCCAGCCATCTGATTTGTCCAGTTGTCTCTGCAGGGCCTTCCTGCCTTCGAGGGAGTCAACAGCTCCTCTGTTCTGTATCATCTGTGAACTTGCTCTGTGTCCCTTCCAGTCCTGTGTCCAGGTCATTTATGAAGATGTTGAAGAGCACAGGGCCTATAATGGAGCCCAGCAGAACCCCACTAGTGGCAGGGCACCAGTCTGATGTCACCCCATTCACTGCAACCCTTTATGCCTGACTGGCGAGCCTATTGCTCACCCATCACATAATGTGTTTATCCAGCTGTGGACTGCACATTTTGTCCAGAAAGATATCAGACAGTATCAAAAGCTTTACAAAAGTCCGAAAAGATTATGGCAATTATGAGTAAAAAAAAAAAAAAAAAAAAATTTACGGGAAAGGTGCAGTGTAGACTCTCTGCACATGACCTCCAAATTGTATTCTGTACCTGACTCTCATCTTCAGCCTCAGTGAAGTTCAGTGGAGCTGCAAAGATGGAAATGAAAACAGATTTTGCTTTATTACAGAAAAGTTAGACATCGACTAAGTGGCTGCTGGTACAATTGAAAGCGATTATGTATTTCTGATATTATTGTTGTTTTTCTTTCAGTTTTAATTAAACTTAGAGTGTATTATGCATAACATCTGCTTTGGTGTTATTTTTATTACTGAGAAGATATTGAGTGAGTACATTGTTTTCATTATGAATAATGATTTTTGGAAAGGAATTCAATTTGTCTGCTTACCTACTGGCATTAAACCATTTTTAAATATAATTTTAATATTTCTGATTCTCTTCCTGTTTTTGGTTAAATAAACAGGAATCCACTGAGTGAACTGTAAAATGAACTTTACATTTCTCTGGGAACTGAGGAATAAACTACTTTTTGAGCCATATATTATCTTTGTTTACAAGATAATTTACATGGTTCCAATTGGTATTAAAGGAAGGAAGTTGCTACAGCACAATTGATTTAGCTTTCATAGTACCTTTCATAGTAAAACAAGCTCTCAGCATTTCAGAATATTTTGCTGTAGGATTGAGCCAAAAGTCATTGTGAAAGAAGCAGAAGTGAGTTAGATAATTAACTTTTTCAAGCTGTGCGAGACTTCAGATGTTTGATACTCTTGGGTGCCTGTGGAAATACCAACCATCAGGCAGGCCTAAAGTAACATTTAATGACTAGATGGATATAAGGAAATCATATGCATCTCTACCTAGCTGAAATTATGCGGGAGCCATCTGCTCAAAATTTCTGTTCATCCTGACATTCCTGACACCTGCTTTCTGGTGAGATCATTCCGTGAAAAATTTGCAAGCCTTACCACATTCCCAAGTCCCTTCCACTTGTTCTACAGAGCAACATTTTCAGCTAACCAAGGACTAAGTGCATACGTCTTAGAGTAAATGATTTGTGTATAGCAACTACAATTGAAGAAGAATAAATTCTAGCATACTCCCACTCTGTTAGGACATGCAAGAATTATTTGCTTTGTGACATCTGTCACAGCTTTTTCCCCTGAGAGGCAACTTACTTCCATGACCCTACACTAAATACTAATGAAGGATAATATGAAACAGTTTTTGAGTTTGATGATTAATGCTGTTTTCCTTTTTTGTGTTTACTTCATAAGATCTTTACTGGCAACTTACATCATAGAAAGATTTAGTAGGTTAATGGGCTTATAGGCCTGGATATTTTGTCTTTTTGTTTTGTTTTTTTTTTTAAGTATTTCTATTGAATTACATTATTTTATTAAACCAATTTCGTTTACATGACATTATACTTTTTATAGTTATGGGAACATTTAAAAAATATGAAAAGTGATTAGAATGGTCTGTGACCTGCCGTTTGTTGTTGCTGGGCTGCTACTAGAATATCAGATACTGTGCAGACCTATTTAAACATGACAAAGTGGTTTGGTATATTAATCAGTGCAAAAGTTTTGGCTAGTGTTTAAAAGTCTTTGGGGAATGTTGTTTTCTGTCTAATGACTCCCTGACTTATCCTATCTGGAAGGATTTTTGCCTGGTATCTTACTGTCTCCTTAGAAATATCTCAAGGTTACCAGTGTCATATTAACTGGCTTTTAATTCTCCAGATTCTCCAGGTAATTTATTATTAGAAGCACTTTTTTTTTTTCTTTTTTTTTTAAACTTTCCTTCCATTTGCAGGGGTAGTGAGGGGGAAACAAATCTCATTTTCCTCCTGGAATTTCCTGTGTGACTTTTGTTAATTTCATCATGCCTTACCCTGCCTGGATACTATGTCTCTGAGTCCCTGTCTCCCATACCTTTATCTTATAAAGATTGCTCCATTCACTTGCAACAGCCAATATCACCCTTATGGGTGTATTGAGAGAATGAGATGCCATAACTCCCACCCAAATCACTTTGTCTCAGCACTTTATGGGCATTGCTGACCTATACATTGAGGGCCCCTGACTGAAAGGGTATGGATACAGAAAAATATTTCTTTTGCTGTAGTGAACTTAAACTCTCTTATAGATCTAATTTAATAGTCTCTACTATTGTGCCAAATAAATATAAGAAAGTTTTGATAGGACACCTTTAGGAACTCAGGCAGTTGCTGAAATGGAATTTTTTAGAAACCCTGAAGAAAAGAAAGTTGCAGATAAGCATCAGTGCTATCCTGATGAAGCCTGTTTCCTAATCTACTCTTCTCCATGTGGAATCTGTTAAGAGAAACTGTGAGGATTTTTTAATGCATTTAGAGAAACATACTAGAGAAACGTAAATATCGTGGCAAAATATATCTATGGCAAATGCTGTCACAGCCACAGGCTGTATTTGTATTAAAATGTCAGAAGATCTGATAGCCTTTTAAATGTTGGATTACTAAGATTAACATCAAACTGGGCTAAACAGTAACATTAGTTTAAACTACTGACTTTTCTGAAAAAAAACCCAAAAATAAATACTGATGTGTCCTGAACTTATGTCTGAAGCTATATCCTGACTATAAGACCTTCTAAATGTATTTTTGCTTAGAATATTTGAAATCACATATTTTTTGCAGGAAGAAAAATCTTTTATATTATATTTAGCAGAAACATGGGGTTGTGAGTTTGCTTATAACTTTAAATGACATCTTCAAATGGAAAATAAGCTGGCATTTGGAAATTGATTTGATCAGATGGAAAGTTGTTATTATTTTCAATCTATGGTGGTACTCCTGTTATTGAGAGAAAGATTCTATATTTGTTTCAGGCTATCTCCAGAGGCACAAGCAGAATTATTTTTAATCTATCACAGAGTATGCCAGGTAGAGAGAGGACAAAATTCCTCCTGGTGTCTGGTAGTAGACAGCATCCCAGGCCTCCCTTGATTCTGTACAGGCCATGTAAAACATTGGGATAACATATTAGAGGTATGCAATGTAGTCTGTTAGAGCATTTCCATTCTAACAGATTATTTTCTAATCTGTTTTTTTTTAGCCTGTGTATTGCTTGTCTGTTTATGTTAAACCATCTTCTTTTAAATACAGAGATCTAAAGGCAGGCACCTAAACCCATTTTTTAGCTCTCAGATGGCTTCGTTTTCAAATACCTTAGTGTCATCATCTCACAATGAATACAATGCACATACCCTTAAAGACTAAGCCAGCCCAAAAGACTACATGGTGTACTCAATCAGCTCAGCTATAACAGTAGTCATAGACATGGCTCCATGGCATCACATCTTGGCTAACATATCTTTGTTGAGTGCATCAACAGTCTCTTAAAACTGTTAGTATAGTTATCTAGGTCACTCTTAACCCCCTCCAGGAAGCCTGAACACATGCTTAGATGATAGAACCATGAGTCTTGCTTTTTACTTAGTCATTATATGTAAAAATACTTCTGCAATATGTTTGCCATCCATAATACAAGAACAAGTGCAGGGTGATGCACCTGAGTCAGGGCAGCCCCTGCTATTAACGTGGGCTGGGGGATGAACAGATGGAGAGCAGACCAGGGGAGAAGGACTCAGGGGTGCTGGTGGCTGAGAGGCTGGACATGACCCAGCCATGGGCACTCACAGCCCAGAGAGCCAAACGTGTCCTGGGCTGCATCCAAAGCAGTGTGGGCAGCAGGGTGAGGGAGGGGATTCTGCCCTCTGCTCCTCTCTGGTGAGACCCCACCTGCAGTGCTGCATCTGGCTCAGGGGTCCCCAGCACAGGAAGGACATGGAACTGTTGGAGTGAGTCCAGAGGACACCAAGATGGTCAGAGGGGTGGAGCACATCTTTGTTGAGGAAATGCTAAAATATTTGTGTTTGTTCAGCCTGGAAAAGAAAACGCTTCAAGGTGACCTAATTGCTGCCTTTCAATACCTGAAGAGAGCCTACAAGAAAGATGGAGAGGGACCTTTTACAAGAGCATGTACTGACAGGACAAGGGGGAATGGCCTTAAATGGAAAGAGAGTAGGTCTAGATATTAGGAAAAGAATTCTTAACTGTGAAGGTGGTGAGGGAGTGGAACCAGTTGCCCAGAGAAGTTGCAAATACCCCATCCCTGGATGTGCTTAAGGCCAGGTTGGATGGAGCTCTGAGCAAGTGGAAGGGCCACAGCAGGCCAATTAGAACTAGACGATCTTTAAGGTCCCTTCTAACCCAAACCATTATTTTATTCTGTGAATACACTTCTATTTGTTGCTATCTGTGGCACTGCTGAAAATCTGATCTGTCAAGAACTTCCTTTGTTTCTTCCTAGATTTTTCCCCATGAAACTCAAGAAAAAGTTGCCCAAAGAGGTTGTGAGGGACCTGAACCAAATATGCAGAAGTTCCTTTTTGTATGAGAAAATGTCTGAGATTTGCCCAAACTGCTAACTGTTGAAATGAAGAGGCAAATCAACTCTAATATGTTCTGCATTTGATGTATATGGCTTTTATTTATCTTTGTAGTTTACAGCTGGCTTCAGTTTCTGTGGTGAGATACATCATGGAATATCCATAAATGTTAGGAAACTTCAGATATTAATTCTAAATTCAAGGCAAACCCTGCTGATAGCACCAGTAATCTACGTTTCCCTTTTAATAGTTCATATGAAAAATGATCTAAGTTCTGATCCATGAAGCACTCCTGTGCCTAACATCAAATGCTGAAATTAAAGTAATAAAGCCAAATATCTAGAATTGAGTTTACATGGTCAGAGAGTATGTCCAAGTGTGTTGGTATAATATTTAGAGAAAATGAGCCACGGCCTTACTGAAGTTCTTTGTGCACTACAATACCCCAGATAACAAAAACCCTGGTTAAATGTCAGGCAGGTGTAAAGCAGGAAATGTTCTCAACTTTTTTTTGCTTGGCCATGGCAAAAATGAAACTGCACAAAGCTGTGGTGCTTCAGTCTGGTGCTTATTTGATGGATTTTTAAGAAGGTTTTTGCCTCTTCCTTAATTAATTAATTACCTTTTAAATGAATTATTAATTAATTAAACAGAAAGTTACTCCTGTCAGGAGAACTCTTAGGTTGACAACAGCTACGTGTTGCAAATACTAAAATCCGTATATGGGGAGATGGTCACAGACAGAATTTTATTTTTCTCTATAATATGCTTTCTGAACACTCCATAAAGATTTGGGTTTGGCAGAATAGATGGTTTGTGACAGCACATGAAAGACCTGGTTGTGGCAATTTGGGTGAACCAAAGGCCTTTTGCTGTACTACTTCTGTTGCCTGTGAGGTGTGGTATGAACAGAGCATGGCATGTAAAAGTTGTCTCCTATTTGCCCCTTGAGTCATTAGGTGCTAATTTCCTGCTGAAGATGAGGTTAATTACCTGGGAGCAAGTAATGGTTGAATCAACGAGCGTTCACTTCAATGTAAATTTTTGGGCTTGTCCATATGTGGAATTGTACCTTTTAGCCTCTGGTTCTCCCTGGAGAATTGGTACTTGCTGACTGGGGAGACTGGAGACTGAGATTTGCAATAAAAAACCAGTGAGAGAATGCACCATGGAAGGCTGATAATTTAAGGCTAAGTGCCTGACTTCAAAATCACACAGTTGCTCAAGTATGATTGCTTGAGTATTTATTTAACAAATATATGTGATTTGAAGCCGCCTTAATGCTAGAAAGTGGACTCCTTCCTTTATGAAAATCACTTTCCATTATTTTTCCTGGTTTTTAAAAATACGTTTTTTAAAAAGGTAAAAAGAAGAAAAAACGCTCATTTCTTTAGCAGTGTATAAACTCTGATCAGCTTGAGAGGAGAAATTCATTTTAAGAGGAAATTTGACAAAGTTGCTGCTGATGTGCTGTGTGTCTGTAGCTGTATAGATAACTTCAGCCTGAGGGGTCTTAATCTGACACCTTTCACAAGTAGTAAATTGACATCAAAAATATATAAAAGTTAGACTTGGACCAAGAACACTCCAATGTGCTATTTATTAATTTTTATTCTTGCCATGTGATTTTACTTTTGTAAAATACCCTGAAACTCCTTAAGATATTTAGAGAATAGTACATTGCTTTTTGCCACAGATCTTATTCAGAAAGGCATATAAAGAAGCCCTTACCTTTTAGGTGGAACTTAATTCTTCTTGGGTTCAATAGAAAGCATGAAGTAAAAGGAAAGTAAATATGTGCTTAATGTTTTCCTGAACACTGTTGCTTTTGTATCATGGTAAAGACTGTACTCTTGGCAGAATTTGTAAAAATTGTTTTTATATAACATATTTTTTTTAAAAAGTTACTTTTTTAGTTGTGATAGTGTTTCTCACTACCTTTTATAATGTATGTGCTTATGCATGTAGATTATGAGTTAATCTTTATTGAAATCTGTTTTTATTAATGTGAAAGAAAATAAAAAATAAACTGCATAAGTTTCTGAATTGCAATACATCCGTGTTAGATACAACAAACCTGTTCAAGAGAAGCATTGATGTGGATTAATAGTGCTGTAACTCTAATTTCTTGTAGACAAATAGAGGAAGACTTGCTATAATTTCTTTCTAGTCTCTCAAATGTGTCTATCACATTGCTTTTACGTACATAAATTTAACTAAATTGACATCATAGTAACTTACAAAGCAGTAATAGGATTTTTATTTGTGCAATTACAGACAAAACTGGTTCATATTGATCTCTAAAACCAAATGTGGAACCATTCCTCCCAACACTACTTGACTTCAGCACAAAATACCACAAAAGAGGAATAAGTCTTGACTGCTATAGCTATGGAGTCTTGTCTTAGCTATAGTATAAATTAGTTCGAGTGTGCTTGGTGATATCCTTACCAATTGTGATCAGCTGACAATGATAATTTTTTTTTTTAAATACTGGCACAAAAGTCACTGGCTATGCTGGATACTGAGTTGTGTTGAATACTTGTTTTAATTAGCATGTTTTCCAGTGTGCTTAGGTAAAGTGCTTGGTGAGCATTTGTCTGTGCACTCATCCTAATGAGACTACCCACAGGAAGAACTTTTTCCTGTTTGGAGGATTAGCTTCACTGTCAAAATTTTAGGAAGTGTCAAAATAATTGTTTTGCAAACTTTCTTTTAGAGTATTATTCTAAAATTGTCTTGCAAATTCAGAAAACTATAAGGTATAATAGGTTTCTTACTTTCAGGTCCAGCCACTGAAAATATTAGAAGAAAGCTTATACAATGAATCACCATTATCCTGAAGTTTATTTTCTTGCTTAGATTATAAACTGAGTAGATTCTAGGAGGAAGTTATTAAAAAAAAAAAAATAGGAAAGGGTATATTTCTAGAAAGAATAACACATGAACTCTTCCAAATCTACCCAATTGCTTGTATTGAATGGTTTCCAAGAAGAGTAATTTTAAACTTCAAAACGTTGACATTGACTGGGAATGGGATGAAGAGGAAAAGTATTCTCTTCAGCTCATCACTTACTTGACCTTAATAATTTAATTCTTTTGAAATACTTAGAAAAATGAGATCAGACTGATTTGTGACTTTGTTCCCTATACTTTGTTACAGTATTTCAGTGCTAAAGTATGAAAAAAGTTGGTGGTAGCTGAGGATAGATTTTTAAAAAAAAACTTTTTAAGTTTTTTAAAAAAAAACTTTTCAGCTTTATTATCCATATAATAGATGTACTGGAAACCAAGTACAGTTTTGTACACACACTTTTCCTATTCCCATCAAGCCAGCCTCTTTAATTCATGACAGATTTTACCAAAGTGCCAGAGAGACAGAAAAAAAGGGTGGAGAGGAGGAAGAGCACTGTAGGACAAACATACTCAGGATGCACCTCTCTACAGCAGCGTTTTCAAAGCAATAAAGTGTTCATATTCATAAATTGAGTAAGTCCCAGTGCTTAAAGAAATAAGACAAAGCTGCTGACATGGCACTATTGTTAATTTTCCTTAGAGAAAACGATTTCTGATTGAGAGTGACTGCAACACAGACTTAGGGCTTTTGAGGTTTAGATATTATGATAACATTACGCTCAGACTTTTTTTTTGTTTAAATATAAAAAAGATGAGTCAGAGGTTCTTCAGCAGAGGTATGGGACTAGGTTATATTTTAGTTAACACTGAAATAGTAAAGGCAGACGTCAAATTCTGTCAGTGTATTGGGGAAAAAAGAAAATATATCAACATTGTACCATGTTAGACAATACCATGAGAATTCTAGATATTAAACAGCTAAAATTCTACTATGTGCAGTTTTTTAAAAAAAGTGAAATATATCTGTTAGCTTAAGGAGAGAGAAGGGAGAGGTAACCCTGTCAGCCTCAAGTGTTAAATCAGTAGAAACAAGCCAGGAAAGAAAGAATTCCTGGTGTACGTAAGCAGGTGTTAATGACAGATCTCAAGCAGAACTCTGTAAGAGCTTTCTGGCGTGTCCATACTGTCTGTGAAGGGCTGAAAATAAAACACCCCCCCCCCCCAAAAAAAAAAAACAACCCTGAGAATAAAATAGATCAATAACAAGAGGGGTTTTTTTATTATCTTACTGGGCAACCTATTGATTAAATCTTTTGCCCATATTTCATTCAAGTGTGCACCTAGTGAGTGCTTTTATTATTGCTTTCGTTGTTTAGCATGAAGTTACTGACAGGTATGTTAGTTTGAACAGCTTTCAGATTTATTATTCTATCATTATTTTCAAGGTTAGGCTGATAGAAAACTATTAAATACTGCTCCCTTCGCTTATGAAGACCCAGAGGAGGTAGCTCCAGTCTGGAGATAGTGTCACTTCAGAATAGAATTCCTTTGAACACCAAGCATACCAACAGCTCTGCAATACGGTTTCTGCCCAGAAATGACATACTGATAAAACAAAGTCTCTGTCCTACTCAGGACTTCTGTATCATGATTTATCCTGATATAGGTTGCCAGTAGAAGTGCTAGAATCCTGCTTATAATATAGCTAGGTTTTCAATATATAGGTGACTTTTTTTGTTTTAGGACATAAAAAACTGATTCATGGTTTCCTAGCTTTCACACATACAACATTTTTCCTATCTTTAGACTGCCTGATATGTGTAAGGAATATCTTGGGACTGAGAGATGGATACATAACCTGCTTATTCTTAGCATCTCTGGCTCTTTTATTAGAACTGGTGAATCTGATGTAAATCCTTTGATATAATAAGCATTGGAGAAGAAGAAGGTTTTTCTTTATATAATGGTGCAGACTCCCTTACCCCCGTTAGAACTATAGCTCTAAAAGCTGTAAATACGAAATTATTGTGATTTAAAAGTATTTAAGTACATACTGTTGTCACAGTTTGAAGGTTAAAAAGCCTTAGTCTTTGAAATCAGATTTAAAGACTAATTAATTTCTGAATAAGGGATATAAGCATTGGTATTGTAGTTAGAGCACACAAATTCTATTTGTCTAAAGACTGCAATTTCTATACGATGACTTATCATAGTTATCATACATGTATATACAAGTACCGTGAATGTAGAAAGCTGAAGAGATACATTAGCTAAAGGAACATCAAATTTCTCTCCTATTAGTAACTCATGAAAACATACCGTGTCATTCAAAGCAACTGCTTAAAGTCAGACTACTGACAAAGGTGAAAAAACCTGAGGTACTGCTGCTTTAAAGTACAATATTGTAGGAGCTTTGTGTGTCAGCACAGGCCCACTCCCTGGAAGGAGCAGAGAATAAGTGGGTAGTTTGCTCTTTCTGAAGAGATGCTTAAGAGGCATTTATGACTTCCTCTTCTGAATAACATTCAACTCTATGCCTGACCCACCAAGAGAAGGTAAAGCTGTCAGAGGTAAACAATGTTCACTGCTTCTTTCTGATCAAGGCATCTGCATAGTGACACCATTTCTTCATCTGGCTATACTTAACTTCTAGTTTGTTTGGTTTGGTTTGACTTATTGTTTTGCTTTTTTTTCTTCAGGGGTGTTCTTACACACTAGAGGCACAGTCTTCTATCCATGAAATCTGCCCTTGATCTTTCTCCTAGTTTGATCCCACTTTCCTGTTGTCACAACAAACTATATTGGGTGTAATATGCCTGGTACATATGTAATGGATTCAGCTTGCTGCCAACATTATTTTCTTGTGGTGGTTTTCATTGACTTTTCTCAGTTGTTCTGCATTCTCTCTACATTGAAGATGAGAAGAGCCTTCAGTTATTTTGGGTTTTTTTGACTCTTCAGAAATTTTTAAACACACCTTTTTTCACGGGAAAGGAGTACACAAAAAAAGGATTGTGAGCAATTTTGTTCTAGTGTTTTGGTGTTCCTGGCCTGAATATAAGGGAATATTTCTACCTTTTTTTTTTTTTTTTCCCTTATCTCCTGCTTCCAGCATTAAACTGTAATGAAATACTTTCAAATAGAAAAATTGCAATTTTCAGTTCTGTAGAGACATTTACTGAATATTCGTACTTCATAGAACCCCCCAGCCATTAGTTGCTCTAAAGTGTGATTGTAGGGACTAAGGTATGCAGTATCAAATCAGAACGAGCCCTACACCTTGAAGTGCTTAAAGGGTAAAGCAGGAAAATAGTAACACATAATTGGGTCAATGTGAAACTTGAAAGGGTAACTCTTTCTTGCTATAAGTTTTATTTTAATTTTTTTTTTTTTTTTTTTTTTTTGCAAATAATGGCATTATTATGCTGAACAAGGTGCATTATGGAGCATGGTTCAGCATGAAAAATTTTGATCTGTTTAAAACCTGAGTGTGTGGCAGAGAGACAGAAAAAGTAAGTATCAGTCACCTTCTTAAGAGAAGGACATGTAGGATTAGTGGCAGGGTCAAGGAGATGTAGTAGGGATTTCAGTTGTTCCAACAATGTTAAAATACTTGATGTTAGTAGACAGTATGTAATGTTATTGGTATTAAAGAGTTTCCTGGTGCTGGTTTGCTATTTAGCATTGTCTCTTAGCTCATTGTTGAAAGGTGGAGCCCAAAGAACTATGTTGTCACAAAAAGCAAAAAATTCCAATTATAAATATTACAGAGGGTTTTAGAAACACATTTACAGAAGATACAGTTCTCTGTTGTAGTGTTTGTAAAGATGGATGTCCCAAGTATTCTTTATACCAATCCTGCAAAGCTTTGCTATATTCAATGGGTAATATTTTAAGTTGTATAAGTAACATTTTTAAGGAGTTTTTGCAAGAAATGGTGCTTACTCTTGTCTTTCACTTTAAAGAATGAACATCTTCATAGGCTTTCTTTGTAAGCTGTGTAAGAATTTATTTGTGAGATCTGAAATTTGTGATAAATGCAAATAAGAATATTTGAATGTAAGTATGAACTTCAGCTTTATACTGGAAATCAGCTTTACATGTAGAAACAGTCTACAGGTCTCCACAGTGGCACTCATCTTCCTTAATCATGACATTACCTTCTTCCAGCAATTTTTTGCATTGCTTGCTATGCATATTTTCACCCATTCAAGCAATTAGTCTGGGGGTTAGCGCTCAGGAAGCTATTAAGTGACTAATGTGTAACAAATGTATTGCAGAAAAAATAATATTGTACTCACTACAGGTTATACAGGAATGCCTAGTGCAGAAAGAAAGTTAAGTTACAAGGGGAGTGCAACTTTCAGGAGTTTTTAGTGCATGACCTGGCAATCTTCACATTCTTTTCACCTAGCTGTAAACACAAGTTCTTGTGAAAGTGAGAAACAAAGAGGCATCATTTGTTTTTCCCACTCTGCTCTTCATATCAATCTCTGCTGCTTTCACTCTTCATTGTATATTATTGCCTTTGCCTTCCCCTTGCCTCCATCTAGCAATCACAGCCGGTTTTCCCTTGGTCCATAGTGAGCAGGCTGTGTTAGATCTAGCTCAGCTTCTGCATTAATGTAGTCACAGAGCTTTTGAGTAACAGCTGCCTGATTTTCTGTATCAGGACATGTCTGATACTCTTCTATCCTATCCCCTTGTCAGCCAACTTC
Organism: Monarcha castaneiventris obscurior; assembly: GCA_026261815.1. Classification (NCBI taxonomy): domain Eukaryota; kingdom Metazoa; phylum Chordata; class Aves; order Passeriformes; family Monarchidae; genus Monarcha; species Monarcha castaneiventris. The sequence continues at coordinate 48,100,374 of JAMPIT010000230.1, read as the reverse complement.
TGATCAAATCAGGCCAGCACTGCTGCATCTGCTCAAAATGGTAGACATACTTCCCATCTCATACATGCTTTAATGGGTAAAGGAAAAATCAGTGATCAGTCTCAATGTGCTAAAGGTTTGAAAAAGTCTTAAGCAAACCCAAACTGGATGTTTTTCAGCTGAGCAAGTAAACCTACTTTATTTTTCTGTCTCTAATGATAAATCCTGTGTCTACCTTCCAAAACTTAAGGTGACAGAACCCTGAGACCTGATATGATTTTGTCTCATGTAGTCATTGTAACTAGTGTCATTGTCGTATCTGTGAACCATCATTCTTGGCTTATTTAATGCTTTTTTTTTTTTTTTTTTTGGTAATGCACTAGTAATCTGTGTACACTTATCACTTGGAATAGTGAACAGTTTAGACTGTAGTTTGAACTGCTCATTTCAGAGGAGTTTAACCTGCAGAGGATGTTGTATCACCTAACTTTTTTTTAAATGATAAGAATGTATAGTCTTATATTAGGACTGTTTCATTTGCTGATGACTTATAAAGCCACAAACTAACTCCCTAGCAGCAGAAACAGCACCAATAACTGAAGCTGTAGGAAAGTGATATGGGAGTAGAACTGACCAGTTCACAGTTTTTGACTGGAGGCAACTCAGCTAAAAATGAAATTATTTTTGATATATTGAAATGCAAGTCTCTAGGAAAGCAAAATGAGGCAAGTACAATGATAACAAAATCATGATGTTAAGAGTCAGAGTTCATGTTTTATCACTGACAATGAAACGTGCGTGTCACATATCCTGTCATCTCTGAAGTTATTTGATTGCTGGAGACATTGCTGGAAATAGATCTGTACACTGCTGAATGCCACTATTGACATTATCAAGTATCTCCACAAAGCTGCTAAATTTAAGTCCATTTCTGTTAACCAAATTAGAGGTAGCATAACTACTAAGCACTGTGGAAAAATACTTCAATAGCTGTAGCCTGTTTCCTCCTCTCACCCCAAAATCAAGCCTTTCATGTCAGGTCTTTACCAGCTTTTTAGGTGCTACTAATGTAAAAGCACTTTCGCTCTGTGCTTTCTAACACTACTTTGTGGAAATACTGCCTTTTAGTCATCTTAATCTGAGAAAGATGTAGTGTGTGGGAGTTGTTTGGCAGGGTTATCTTGATGTCCTTTAGATAGATCTTTTATACAATAAATGAGCTAAGACATCACTGCCAGAATACATCAAACAGTCGTACTCAGAAATCCCATTTTACCAGCAGAATAATTGGCCTGAAAAATGACTTCCAGAGATTTACACTGTAATCTTCATAAAATGAGCCTTCACTGATGCTACGGGAGGGAGTAGGGAGGACAGTGAGTTTTGCTGCATGTACTGTGTTCTGTATATGGCTGTTAGTGGTATTAAATCAATATTGGTATTAAGTCAAACTTTGTCAGCAGACTGTGACTAAGAAAATAAACCTGCTGTGACTTTAGATGTAGTATCTCTTGGGATTCTTATGGAGCTATATGAGCAAACAGAAGAAAAAAAGAGGAAAATACCTGTAGACCTAAAGGGGACCTTGCAGAAGATAAATAGAATTTTGAATAAAGAATTGCTATATACCTGCTTGCACACTTAAAAATCAAAGTTATTGTTAAGGTATTCCTTTAAAGTCCTGAGTTGTCCTGATTAATTCTCTGTTTCAATCTCCCCAGTTTTAGAGTTCACTGCTCTTTTACTGGAAAATGAATGTAAACTATGGTTATGTTATTCTTGAAAGCCTCTCTTTTAAAGTGTACAGATTGTATATTGCCTGAAACAATCTGAATTTCCAACTTAAAATACTTTCTGTAATGAAATGTTCTTATGCTAACTTCCTACCTTGAAGCTAGTTGCTGTTGAATGATAAGTCTACAGAAGTCTGTATTATGTAATTGGACTAGACATAAAGTTTATGAAAAGAGAGATTTATTTGGATCCAGATTTGGATTACATTTCTTAGCTGACTTTGGTGTTTGTTGCATTAGATGAAATCTCTTTTATGTCCTATTTCACTAAGCACTGTGACCTTTTTGTAATAATTTTAGTCTTGATTATCCTACATAAATTGAAAGTATTACAGAAGAATGGAAGATTCAAGATCTATTCTGAAAGAAATTAGCTAAAGCAGCCATTCAGTTAGAGAAACAAAGAAGTTCGTTGAGATTAGGTCGTTGAAATGCTAACAACCCTTATTCGACAGGGAAAGCTTATTCAAACTGCAGCAGACATGTGATAGCCTTTGGGAAGAAATTGGGGAGCATTAAGGAGAAATTTCTAATGCTGTATTCACAGAAACCACGTGAAGCTTTCAAAATAACCCTTTGATCTGAGAAAAGACTACGTGATCTGCTAATACTAATTGGAAAAACCCATTTTTGGCCTGAAGGGCAAGAAGTTTAATTAACAGTGTAGAATGATGTTGGGTTAAAAGTCTAATATTAATGAGAAATTTTAATATTCCTAAGTATCACAAGAGCATAAACAGAAGCAAGAGTCTAGAAAGATGACTGGAAAAATTCTACTTATGATGGCTTGTATGGGAAAAGATCTAAACTAAGGATTTTAATGCTGAGTAACCATTACCTTTTAGTTATAGGATAGGTTCTTCAAACAGGCTATTGTATTGTTCTTGCTTGAGGGTTGCACTGATGGAATACACAGCTGCTGGTAGGATTTATCAATTAGAAATTATATGTTGGCATTTGCCACTCACAAGGACAAGATATTTTCTTATTGAAATAATGATTTTTCAAGGCTTTTTCTGAGCTATCCATACACATGTTGCAAATCAGCAACTTAAGGGGCAGACTGTACCAAAAAATATTTTTACTAACACTCACTGAGTGAATTTGATTTATGGGAGACATTTTGAACCTGAAATTGAGATAAAGTATTCAGTACAGGACAGGTTGTTGAAGAGACAATCTGACATTAATCTTTTAAAAAGGAAGATCTTTGTTTCACTAAAGAGAAAGATTTCATTCCATGTCTAATACATCCCCATGGGGTTTATTGCTTCAGCATGTTTTATGTCCTGTGTTGTTGCTTCTGCACTCACTCATGTTGAACAAACCTCAGAACCAACACGGACAATGTTTGTGCCAAAATTAATATTCTGTAAAGGTCATACCAATGACTAGATGGTTCTTTCCATCAAAAGAATATAGCAAGAGGGGGAAAAATACTGCAAGTATGTTCATATACTACTGAAGACAAATTTAACAGATTGATGCAACTTAGACTAGAATGGACAGCTCATCAGTTGTGTCACAACTTGAGGACGTTGGGCACCATTAGAAGAGATGTTACACATTAATCTCACTTATTTGAGAGAACTTGGAGTCTTTAAATAACTTCCACCAAAAACCGTCACCAAGTGACAACAGTAAATCCATGTTACACATGTAAAAACAATTACAAAAAAATTTATGTCAGAGCAGATTAAAACCTGCAGTCAATTTGAGATGCCTCTCTGATAGAGTAGAACCAAGGTGGTCTTTGAGAGTCACTGCCATTTCTAGTCATTCATTTTGCAGTGAGAAAACAGAAGTCAAATGACACTAGTTCCCAGATTTACTGCCACCCTTTAGGGACATATTTGTTGCTTTACTTGATCTTGACTGAGCAGGAAGTTGTTTATCATCGAACCCTGACCTGTTCACTACCACTTAAGTCCTGCTTGGAGCCCATCTGTGATGTGCAAATGCTGAACACAAGTTTTTATTTTTTAAAAGCCTACAAGCATAGCATGTAAAGAAGAGTAATACTTATTTTTGTAGGCAAACCTTATCAAACTGATCACTGTATGTACCCAGGCCAGTCCACATTAACCTGTATTTTAGAAATAAAGTGTTATTATTTCACAATCATCTCTCAGACTGTTTGCACAAAATATCAGTATTACATTTGGGGGCTAATGATAGGGAAACATCTATTTATTTGGCAGTCAAAACTTTTCCTGATGGTCCATATCACATTTATCATAAATGAAGTCACATTTTAAGATCTCAGTTTGGTTCTGTACTAGTTTATGGTATGATAGCTCTGTGAATCTACAGGACAATTTTTACTCTTCATTTATCTGTCAAAATAAATTTCATAATTGCTATGCCTTTAGCAAGCAGCATTAATAGCTAATCCTCCATTTACATTTTTCCACAATGATAAAGTAGATTTGTGCTCACATTTGAGTTTTTTTACTTAATTGAGTTATTCTGTTTAATATTAGTCATCCTATCGTTTCTTTTTGGAGACATCTAAGTAAGTTGAGGTTATGTACCTTAGAGAAATGTGCTTTTAGCATCTGAAAATTGCTTTTCTGTCATATTCAGTCAGTAAAAGAGGGCATAGAGAGAAGGGTCACAAATGATGATGGAATTATATGACAACAGCTATGTTATGTGAATAGAAATGATGCAGTTAACCAGCAGTCCCTCTCACTTGGGGGAATAATGTTCCTTCCACATGGAGTAACAGTTTCTGTAACATGCAAAAGTTGCAGCCCACTTACTGAAATGCATTGTAAAGTCACATGGATTACTTTCCAAAGTAAAGTTTTTTTTCTATTCACTAGATTTGAGTACCCAATTAACAAGCAAGTTCTCTCCTACTTTACCCAGGACTCCATGTCCTACCAGTCTTGTGGCCAAATGCTTGACTGGGAGTATCAGCAGAAACACCAAAGTTACCTGGCACTAAGTATGGGTATTTTGGACATGGTTTTCCAGGGTTTTTCCTTCATAATCAAAGTGACTGGGAAACTGGAAAAGTAGTTGAAAAAACCGAAGCATCATTGTACATAAGCTGGTCTTTCTATGGAGACAGATATAAACAGGGAGAAAACTTTAACTTTGAGATATGTTACTTCTCTTAATTCCTATTTCTGTTGAAACTTTAAGTTTTCTTGTTTTTAATGCTTTCCTATGTCAGCATCTCTGAACTACAAAATTTTTATGGAAATAGAAAATGTTCCCTTTTCACTTTCAGTGAAAAAGGTAGATTAGCTCAAAGTGCAGAACATACCAATTGCCAGTCTAACTTGATGAAAATGGGGAAGCTGATTTGTCTTATGGCAGAAGTTGTTCATTGCTACTCATTTGGAAGGTGAGTACAATAGCCTTAATCCAGTAATATGAATAGTATTATAATGAAACCAGAAGCAACAGTTACAGGGCTACCTGCTATAGAAATGCAGAACAAAAAACTTTCCTGTTCTTCTAAATAATTTTTCATTCAAAAACAAATGAGCAGATAAGCAAACAGAAATTCACATCTGAAGCCATGCTTTTTTTGTCAGTCTTTTATGTTGACAGTTGTTTTGCAGTTTTGTGGCTTCATTGAAGGAATTGTGGTGTTAATTAACAGCTCTTTGAAGCAATTTCTTCAAAATGTCTTTACTTCTAGACTGTTTTCACTAGAACATATGATCTGTAACCTTAATGGCAGTTTTTCTGCAATTTCTGTCAGAAATGCTACTTGGTAATGCAACTTAATATCTATGCAGTGCCTGACTGGATTTCAACACAGCTGGAAATTATCGTTCTGTTTCTATGGGTGTGAAATTCCCATTTTCCTCAAGAGTAATGAGAGAGGGTATGCTGACCTCTACTTCAGTAGCATAAATCAGCTATCATATGAAAACCTACTTCTGAGCACAGGCATGATCTTTCAGAAATATTTGGAGGATTAAACTTGAGCTCAGGCAATAGCCAACACACCCTGTGCAGTGTACATATACTGATAACAGCCCAAAGCCTTCTGTCATTTAAACAGAGTATTATATCACTTCTTTATGCCAATCTTTATTTAAAGAAATCCAGTAAACCAATCTGTCCAAATCCTTCACAGATCTTGTCTCCAAATCCTTCACAGATCTTCCATAAACTCTTGATGTATTTACACCAGCTCTGACAATGCCAGATTTAATGTACCTTCAAGTCTGCTGGTTTTGTCTGGTTCCCTGGAACTTTGTATTTCAAGTGTCCATTTTTTAGGCTTGATTAGTATTTTATGAGCCAGTTGCCCATTTTGATAATAAAAGCTTTGCATGCTGGTGTTACTGGCAGCAACCACCATGCCCACCATATTAAATGCTGGGGGAACAGGAGAGGAAGGCAGACAGGGGCAGCAGTCTTAAGCCTTCTAGGTGTTGTAAAGTGCACAAAAACATTTTTTATCATCTGTTGCTTTTAGCAAAAATAAATACTATTCAATGCTAGTCTAAATGAATGGAATTTAATTAAGGTAATCACATGGTAATCATGGCATTGGCAAATGGTAAAATACAGTAGGGATACATATTAACTGTAAATAGCTGATTAAATTGTCAGTCAGTTTTTAATAGTTTACATTATCTTTTCTTTTTTTCCCTATGACTTAATAATTTCGTTATTCTCTTTACAATAATAATATTAATAAATGTATGTACCTGGTAATGCTTAATTTGTTCATGAAGTTTGGGGTTTCGTAGAGACTGACTTTCACTGTAAATAGTTTGAAAATTTAGGTGGAGAGAAAGAGGAATAAAAATAGAGCAGTGACTACCGCTGGCATGGTTACATGGAGACTTTGGTGAGGTGGAAAGCTCAATGCAACTAGAAAACAGTGACTGTTTTTGCTCAAGTAACTGAAAGATGCTGCCTTTCCTTTGTCACATAAGCATATCCGTTGTACTAGAGGATTATGGAATTGTTTTACAACAGCACATAAAAATACTTGATAAGGTGTCACCTAGGACTATACAAACACCTTCCTCATAACAAATTTCCATGAAAATACCTTGGCACAATTTAGATCAATTTGCCTTGGAAGCTAGTTGTGAACCACCAAGTTACAGTGGTGAAGGTTTTCTGATTCAAGTGTTCCCACTTCTAAATTAATTTCTTGAGGAGGCAATCCAAATTCATGCATTCTGCAAGGAAGTTTTTGTGTACATTTATATCTGTTGCCCATCAGTGATGCCTTCTCCAGCCACCTAGAAACAGAGACTAGACAAGAGTAAGGGAATAAAGATAGGTGTTTATTTGAAGGGCCTTCAAGGTACACCCTGGGGGAGCCAGAGGCTGCCTCCAAAAATGGACCCCAAGATGGACGACAGGTCACGAGTTCTTCACACCTTTATAGGTTTGGTTCATTTGCATACCACGGTTAATTCTCCAATTAAAGCCCCAGTTCAATGATGTAATTCCCCTCAGCTTGCTTTCCCCTTAGAGGCTTTGGTTTACACATTTTGGGCCTAGAAGAGCCTGGCTGTCCTTGAAGGCAAAGCCTGGAGAGGCTTTGTTATGTCTGTCTTGCACGAGAGAGCAGAAATTACAGGCTACAAGGAACTTCAGAGTTACACTCTAAGCAGTAGAGAATTTGAAAAATATAAAAGTTAAAATCTAAGGCATCATCAGGGCTTCTGATTCTATATGAGAATGTCAGGAAATTACAAAGAACAAGTAGGATTAAAATGAGGAGTTACTTATTCATTGCTGAGGATTTCAAGTATAAAACAAAACCTCTGGTTGTGGTAGGATTTCAGTAGTTCTGATAAATCACTTTTGTAGTTCTGTTTGTTCTTCTCCCCAATGAACAATGCACAGCCTAAGGAAACTGAGAAGCTTTATCTTTTCTGTTTCTGATCACTGGGACTACCACAAGCAACAGAAGTTGCCTACCTAAATCTGGCCCCTTTCTCTCAGTGTGAAAAGACAGGGAATGTTGGTAGCAAGGCAGCAGACAAGTTGCTTGAAACAGGCCCCCTTTTCTTTCCCCAAAACAACCCTGAAGCATGGAGCAAGCTGAAAAAGGAGGACAAGTTTTATTCCAGTCCGAAGCTTTCTACATAAACAAGGTAAAATGTCACTAAGTGCCAGTAAATACCAGACTTTTGCTGGGGCTGGAGTAAAGCCCCATAGAAGATTTCCAATAAATCTGTTAGTGTGTCTTTGCAAAAGACTTATTTTATATGATAAATGCACCAAATAGAGTTGTAAACCATAGTAAGGAAAATAAATGTGCTGTGCAGTACAGTGGTGGTCTCTTGATGTGCATTTGTTTCAAGCATATGAGCAAAGCAATATACAAGTGCCAGGCAGGGGGTGGTTATTTGCATTTTCCATGTCGGTTGAAAATAAATGATGAGATGAAATCTTAATATTAGCAAAATAGCAGGTTATTTCTTATTTGGTTAAAAATTTAAAAAAAAAAAAAAATTGGCTTTGTTTTCTCCACAGGCATGTATTGGAATCCATCTCCATTCATAATTCAAATGGGTTTTGAAGTTTTCCCTTGTGGTCAGTGTCTTGTATCAAAGGGGTTTTGCAAGTAATTTGGTATGATTCAACCAAGTTAATGGTCTCTGCTCCTATGAGGCACAACAAAACTTTAACAAATTTCTCCAGAGAGCCCAGATATTTTGCTAGTTCTGAGAAACTAAGTGTATTGATTGAGGCTGTTTAGGAAATGCTCCTGTCAGCTCAAGAATCAGAGAGGGAGGGAATGGCTAAAACTGCAAGCTAATCATTTCCATGTATGGAGCAGATTTCGGGAGTCCAGGATAGCCTAAAGGCAGATCTGAATTTATCACAGACTCATATAACATTCTTTATATTAAAACACTCATTGTTATTGTCAACAAGGTGACCAACTAAAAAAGGGATTCTCCTTTTCTGCCATTTTTAACTTGTACCCTGATTTACCTTCTAGCTGCAACAGAGCTTTGTCCTGGTTCAGGTTTTGGCTGCCCTTTACTGCCCAGGACAATTTTTGAAAAGGATTGGAGCCTCTGCACTCTCCATCAGCTTGGCAGCCTATAGCTGAATGATGTTTCATCATCTGGGTGCACGGAATCCTTGCTACCTGAAAGCCTCAAGCTGAGTCCTAGGCACACCTTTCTCTTGTTGATCAATAGTGTTATTACAAAGGGTCTTTTCTGTGCAGAAAACTGAAAATAATTGAATATTAGTTTTCCCATAAGCCTGTTTTCTCCATTGAACTCCACTGTTTGTGCATGGAAATAATAGCCTTCATTGTTATTTGCATGTGTGTGTGTCAGTTATTAGCTGTTGGAAGAACATCCCAAAAGGAAACATGCTAATACTTGTATTTTGTACCAGAATTGAAAGCTACTGCTGTAAGGAAATAATAGTGAAGTTTTGGTACAACTTCAGAAACCGAGAGCTTTTTTAGGAAGAATAAGACAAAATTAGGAGGCAAACACATTTCTGTTGTAGCTTATCTTAAAAAAGCAATATTGCATCATGTTAACAAGGAAGCTACTACAAATTTTGCAATTTGTTGACAAGTGCCAGTGTAAGTTCATGAAAATTCTTGAAAACACTTCATAGGGAGTTGGAGAAATACTGCAGGTGAATTTTGAGTATGAATGCAAAAGATTCATTTGGTGTGTTGGGATTTTGGGCAAGAATGCCTTTTTTGGTAGCTGGCATCTTTGTGAGTCCTTCATGCATATACATGTCATACATACATAGAAACTGTTGAGTATTTAGCACATAATGATTCTGCCTTGTCCAGTTCACCAGCTATTAACAGGCTCAATATAAGAACACGTTTCCTTGGGAGAGATTGAAAGAACAATAACATTGGAATTACTCAGTATTTCTTCTAATATGGAACTTGACTGTATCAGATGATCATTACAGGATTATTATATTATATTGTTATACTGTAAATTTTGGAAGTATAATAGTAAGCACTATGACTATCCCGGAGAGCCTGTTATAATGAGGTTATCCTGCACAACTCTTGAAGTCCACTGCCCTTTCTTGGCTGGTAGTCATTTTTCCTAGCACTGCCCCACAAATGCAGCAGCAATCCAGCAGGAAAAGGTGGGAGACACTTCAGGGAGCTGGTTTCAGGCCACTGGGCAGGCAACTGATGCCAGTATTTTCACTAAGGCCAGGAGGTCGCCTGTTGGATGTGGTGGACAAGCATGTTCAGAGCATTAAAGTAATTGTTGCACACAAAATCTTTTTCCCTTTTGACCAAATACCTGGCTATAGATATAGCAAGGGCATCATAGGAAAAATCATCATTCTGTTCATTGTACGTGGAATAATTAGGATTATCCTGGCAGAGTAATAATCTTGAGATCTGTTTTCTCCCTTTTATAACTCTTCTACATGAAAGATGAGTAAAAAGCCATTTTGAATATAGGACTGAATCGTATGAGAGTTTGCAAGGACATAATTTTCTTGAAGGTTTGACTGCAGGATTTTAAGGTCTTCTTTTTTACCATCTTGCTAATTATGTTCTTTCCTCACTGAGCTAAGTTAAGTACAGATGAGATGCTTGTGACCACTTTTGTGACTTTTTGTTCTTCCTCAAACAAGTTGCCAGATTCAGAAAGAACCAAGATTTATCAAACTTTTAATAAAACAAGAAGCTTGTCTTAAATGTCACAACACCTAATGGTAGTATTTCCTCTCACAGGTTCCATAGACCTCAGCTGGCTAAGAGCGGAACAATTTTTTCCCATAGACCACCTGAGCTTTAAGCAGATTTCTAGGATTATGATGATTATTGGCTTTCTGACCATATTCCTGCAAGCAGAGGACTAAGTACTATTTCTCAAAACTGAAGTAACTGATTATATTTGATTTTCTGTAGGCAGTAAATCAGATCATCTGAGGTTGCAGAAGACTGTTGCTAGTCTATCTCCTCTAATATATGAACTGCTCTTAATAGACACAAAAGGGTCTGATCTTTATCTTCTTTTATTTTATTTTATCTCATGTTTCTCTGCTTGCTCAAGAACAGCCAAAAGGTGTAAGCTTTCCTTTGTTCTGTTACCTCTTTCAGTACCTCCTGCTGTATTCAGAAGGAATTCTGTATTCTGCTTTCAAAAATACTGATCATCACAATTGTTTTGTACTTAATATGGACTAGTAAAATCCTAATAAAGGATGGTTTTCAGCTCCTGGCAAGCTTGCATAACATGCCAAGGGTCAAGTTAGTCAAAGACAATATGGATCCTGCCAGCTGAGACATAAGGATTCTCAGACTGGTGGACATTTATCCTTAAAGGCCTGCAAACTGCTTCAGAATATGCGCAAGATCTGCAAACCCCTCCTGAACAGGTGAATAGGTGGTCTACAGGAGCCTGTCTGCAGACCAGCCCAGAGCCACATTCCCAAGGCAGTATGTAGTTCAAGTCTGGAAATGTATGTTGCTATGTTATTAATAGCTATTTTACAGATTTCCACCCTGTGGGGCTGCGTGCTGCCACTCTCTGAGAGGCTTCTTGGCAGCAGAGCAAATTTTCCACTCATTATCAGTTTATGTATAGTGAGGAACCTAGGAAGATAATGCAGACTCAGGAAGCTGTTGTTTAGGAGTGCATTATCTGCTTCTCCACTATAAATCTGTATATCTTGGAGAAACTGAAAGCTTAGGCAAGGTGGAAGGTCAGCTGAAAATAAAATCACAGGAAAACAAAATAAAATAGAACTCTAATTCTCATATTGTTCAAGAGCTTTTCCCTGTGATTATTTCATCTAGTTACTATTTTTGGAAATAGCTGAGTGTAGTATGTTGAGGAGATATTATGGCCATACATTCCAGTGACAAAGTTCCTGCACATTTCTCAACTATGTTCTCATATTTTAATGTCAGCATTTTGTAAGGTCATGTTAAATTCCCTGTTCAGGTGAATGTTTGGCTTCTGGGTTGCTGTTTTTCCAGTGACCCTACCTTAATGCTTTTTTCCATAAAATAAAGTTGGTTTATGCTTGTGATTAACTATCCAATATCTTGCAGGTTCTGAGAGAACAAGGCTATTTTTAGGACAGTAGAAAATTTTGCCCAGGCATGAATTGGCCAAGTGAATAGGAAATATTGCTTTAACTTTAAAAGTCTTAAAATATTTTTTTAATAAAATTTATTATCATGATAATTACAACTTACATGTTTTTTGAGAAAAGTTTTTGAAGCTAAACATGTAAGCTAAGAATCGGTTATCCTTATATATGAAAAATAGTTTTGAATATTAATAAAATATGCTGCAAACATTTGTATACAGGCAATCGTACCTTGTTTTGCTAAATACCTTCATAATGTTCCACATGGAATATATAGTTATCATTGCCTAACTTAAAATCTCTTATGGACTCTACAATGAATTATTAAAAATAATTACAATGTTTAACTCCAAAAGGCAGAATTTTATAAATGAAAGAAGAAAATTGTACTTGTAAAATTATTTGGAAACATTTTCAAAATGCATATAAACCTTCCAAAGATCAAGTAGATGTTAATAATGGGTCATTTATTTTATGATCAATAGATGTTGCATTCCCAAATTTTTCCCTCTTCCCTAGCAAAAGTCCCCTTACTCTAAGGAAAAAAAAAAAAAAAAAATCTAAGAAATCCTGGTTAAAGAAGAACTTGGGGTGAAAAAAACCTCATGATGCTCTCAATCTGCATTCTCAGTTACATGGTGAAGTGAGAAAACAGTACAGTTTTTAAACGGAACAGATTCAGGTAATTCAATGGAATATATCTACCAGCATCTAGGACAATAATATTTTAAAATATTAAAGTAAATAAAACAAAGAACGTATTTTCTAAGAAAAATCCCAAACCCAAAACACACAACAAAGCCAAATAAAAAAAGCCCACCTTTTGTCATACCTTGTTCTCATGAGAAGTTAAATAGACATTGCTCATGAGTACAGACCTCTAGATATGGAGCAAATATCTCCATCTTGGAGTCTATAGTTGAGGAAACAGAATTTTTTTCTTGGAATTTGAATTTCTATGAAGCTTTGAAGCAATTAACAAGAAGCCAATGAAAACAACATAATCAGTTATTCATAAATAGGGCCTAGGGAAAAAGAGAGCAACTAGAATTTTTCATATTGGGAAGGCTTGGAGCTGATGGTAGTCTTAACGCAGAAGACTTCTGTGAAGTGGTAATTTACATTTTATATCTGGAAATTCTGGGAGATATTTTATATTTTGTTTTATAAGTGTGGAATGTAGTAGCATGATATATAAAATAATAGATTACATGAGTGCTTGGTTAAAACAGTAGGAAAATTGGAAATAGAAATGACAGTGTAGCACTAGAATGAATTAGAAGATTATGTTATGATTATAAGGACAAACTAGCTGTGGTAACCTCTGTTGGGTTTGAGGAGTGGGTTGCAAATCTCTGTTTCCTGTAATTGGAGGAAATCTCGGGGAATGCCATTGAGGCAGCTGCCTATGGCAGCCTTGTGGTGATTCTGCCTTACCCCGAGAACGGCACCAGCCCTGAGACAGCTCAAAAGCTGTACTTTCATTATGCATTTCTCACCTTGTCCTAGACAGTGTTAATATGTTAAATCTGTCTATCTGTCTAGAAGATGGTTAGTAATTTTAGTGTAAATCTCAACAGAAATCACTCTTTGGGGAATAATTGATACATTGCTGTGTAAAACTATCTGGCATTTGAACATAAGCACTTACCTAAGAGAAGCATCTGTCTAATGCATGAAATCTTCAGTCTGAGAAATTAAAATCAGAGGGTGACTGATATGTGTTTTGTGCTAAAAACATACTATTGACAGTGCTACTGCTTTTTCTAACACTCATGGTAAGCCTTAGGCATTTTCAAGCCCAAAGCTATTTCATTTATCTTGTGGAAGAAGCCATTTGCATGTTGGTGTAGGCAAAGAAGTGTTGAGTGATCTTAGAAAAGATTCATTATAACATAAACATTTAATCTAATGACTAAAACATTTTATTTTTTTCCCATGGGGAATTTTACTTTCAGAATGCTTAAAACTACTGTTTTCAATATGGATAGGGATTGCCCACACCAGTGGTTTTAAATTTGCTGTTGAGACTTGGTCTCAAATTTGCCAGATTATATGCTAGCTTTTATTAAGTTTCTTTTTTTTTTTCTTTTGGTGCATGGGATTCTTATATGTGGAATGAATAGAGTCATGTTATACTGTCTTAGACTGTAATTTAAAAAACACCTGAGGATTCCTTTTACAAATGTCTAAACTACTTAGGTATTGTACAGTACAAAGGATCAGTTCATTACTTCTTGCTAAAACAATAAAAATTGAAATCAAGTACTTTTCAGTATCTGTAAAAGTAAAGGTTCAACTAATAAAAGATACATATAGAAAACTTCTCAAATTCACTAATAATTCATAAGGTTGCCTTCTACTTTTTAAGCCTTGCTTTAATTATCTTGCATATCTTGATCTTACCTTAATCTTTTGAAAATAGAATGGAGAAAGGGGCGGTATACGTTTAAACTCAGTTTTCCAGATATTTCAGGCCCTTAAAATAGATCAAAACCAAACCTGTGATTCTGAAGAAAGGTGTGAGATTAAAGGTGATAAAAGTGGTATATTGCAAAACTTCCAGAGAATAAAAAGTAAAAGGAGGATACAGTTTAGATCATCTTTTTGATTGCTGTTTGGAACTAGGCTTGAAAAAGCTGCAGTGATTCAAAGCACTACATTAGCACTTTCTGTGTACATACCTATTCTTGTTATAGCACAATCACAGAGCCTTGAAAGATCTGGACAAACAGGTTTATACCAGCCCTCTGATGACAAGATGCTTGTTAGCTACCTCTGAAACTCAGTATGCCAGAGGAGCAGTATTTGGAGCCTTAATGGGGTAAACCATGGTTGCTGGCAGGTAGGTTTATTACTATTTAAAAAAAAAGGGAGTGAAGATCTATGTATTTTATGCTTATCTAGCATAAAGCTTGTTATGAAAGGGAAAAGGTAGCAAAACTAATATTGTCCTGTGTCTTCATGTTATCAATAATTATGAAAGATGCTTACAATCTTCACATTCAAAATATTGTGCAATTGCAGATTCTTAGTTTTTCTCCAGTTTAAGTTAACAGCAAAGGTAGAGCCATCTCTAAAGCTAGGATACTTCAACTACTCTCCTAGAGCAGCTGTGAAAGAGTGGGTTTGTACTCCCTGTTTACAAACTTATTAATATTCTGGTTTATGGCCATAGCCTGGCTCAGTATCAGCCGTGATTTGAGCTCTGGAGTTTGTAATTCCTCATCATGTCCTCCGACCATTTGATCTAGACCTTGACATCTCCATAAAAGGGTGAGAAAAGAAATTAGTTTTAACATGAAATTGATTTCCTGAAATTCCATGAGACTGCCTCTCCTCATGATACTTTGCTAACAAGTTAACGATCCCATTTATTTCTTAATCAATACACAGCAAGGGACCCCAGTGACTTACCTCTCAGGCTTTAAAAACATCTATAATTTTTGCCTTGAGGATGCCTTATAAAATTGGAACATGCAGTCATTTTTATTCTCTTCTGCTGAAGAGCAGATACTTGCAGGTACAAAGGAGTTGCCCATTCACTGTATATTTGGGGGCTCAAAGATAGAACAGTTCAGTGTATTTTTGCTGTGTCACATTTGGACAACAGATTTTACTTACTTTGTGTCCTGAGCAGAAATTCATTATTTCTGCTTATTTATTTATTACCAAAAAAAAAAAAAAAAAAAAAAAAACCCCGAAAAAAACAGGGAAAGTGAATATACTTGGAGCTAAGGGATTTCAAATGTGATTTATCTGTGCAATAAAAGAATGCTGCTAGATGAAAGAATGATATGAAAGCTGAGATCTTCCCCACTGTTCATTGTAATATAATTTGTAATTGGAGTTTCTGTTTAGTATCAGCCTTGTCCAAATGCAGTTGAAACTGCAGCCAGTATGAAGAAGTAATCTGCTCTTGAGACTTGATTCTCCACTCTACAAGGCATTTTGTATGCATTTTATAACTAATATTAAAATACCCTAGTTATTCTGTAGTAGTGGACATTACGTGTGAGTTATGAGAATTTATTTTGGCTTAGCTTTCTGCCCACCATTAATACTTCAGCATTGTGAGAGTATCAATAAAATTTCTAAAGTTTCATATTTGTGATTCTTGGGCATGTCCTGTGTGGGGTCTGGAGTTGGACTTTTGATCCTTGTGGATTCCTTCCAACTCAGAATATTCTGTGATCTTTTCTTCTTCTTTTCTTCTTTGTAAGGGCTCAGGACTGCAGACAGACAAAGCCATCTGCTGCTCTCTCAGATATAGTTTCTAGAAGTGAATTTAAATGGAGTTTGAAGTCACTCCTGAATATCCATAGAACAGTCAGCCTGAAAATGTAGCACTGATAAGCTTTTCTATATAGGGACAATTTAAAAAGCACTTACTGTCACCAATAGTCCTTTCTTTCTCAGGCCCCCACAGTAACATGCACTTAGGTCTTATGGCTACCTTTAAGCAATGAATGGCTCTATTGACTTGATGCACTAAAGTGCTTTACTGCATCAAGTTTATTTCAAGGGACTTCTCAGATGAGAAAAGGTTTACAGAATTATGTACACAGACTGACATGAATAAATTTTACCAGAACATTGTTAATATATCTAGTAAGCACAGAATTAAATAAGCACAGCTTCTGTTTATAACGTGCATATTGCAGGCATTTGCTTTTTCCAGGGCATGGATGCTTGGCTCCTGCCTGTACCAAATCTAGCTGGAGTCAAAAGCCTTTGTCTGCACAGATGCACAGTTTCCATTTCCTTTTCTGAAACTCAGGTTTTAACAGTCCATCTTGCTGAATTTTCCCCCTGATTGCTATTGTTATTCAGGTGTATGTCTCAGAAATATGCTATAAGATGTGATATGCCAACGTGCTGTACTAGTTGCAACAGATTTCGGAAATAACCCTTTGAGCTCACCACCCTTTCTCAGTGATGCAATTAAGGGAGAAAAACCTGTCCCAGCCTCCCTCAGTTAAATGCTTTGAAGGGGAAAAGACCTTTTTAACGCTTCCCTAGTGCATGCTGATGGTCCTCTAGTGTGTGGTGTGTATATCTTCTCTGTGCAGGTTTGTGTGGGACTGGATTTCTCTGTTCTGGGACCTTTGAAATAAATGGATTGGCTCTGGGGAAGATGAAGCAAATAAGCCGTTTGCTGGGAAGCTGTCACCTGGTAGGAACATTCCCTGGGGAAAAAGGACATGACATGTGACAGCCACCTACACATACTCGCTTGGCAGAAAGACATTGTTAAAAAAATGTTTGTGGTCTTTTTAAATAGATCAGTGCATACATCAAGAAAAGCGTAAGAAGAAATATCAATAAATTTTTCCTCCTTACTAAATTAGAGGGAAGGAAAGAGGAAAAACTAATTTCTTGCAGCTGTGTTTCCACTGTTGTGCTAAACCTCATAATACTGAACAAATATTTGAGCACTAACGTACTATTAGGAGTTAGAGCATCAGCAACAAAACTAAAGTTACTGTGTCCTGCCACTGTAATGCAATTCCACACTTCTGACCTCTTCTCAGGTAGGACAGAAAAGAAGTAGTTTTAAGGTAGTAACTGGATTAGTACTGCAGGAATTCTTGGTGTGCCTGATTTTTGCCAGCAGAAAATCAAAGGGATGGGCAGCGAGAAATCTTCAGTTTGCACTAGGAGGTCTGTGAAGTTTGCGTGGGAGGGAAAGAAACCTGCAGGACACATGTGAATTACTCCCACCCCCGGGAGAGAGCCATGGCCACTGTGGGCCTCCTGAGAATGGGTGAAGTGTGCTGAGGAAGCCATGTGCCCTGCAGTTTGCAGACAGCCAGGAAATACCACATGTCATTTATAAACCACAAATTGTGCTGAACCACCACCATTGTTACAATGCAGGCAATTCTGTGTTGTTTACAGGAACACTCTCTGGTCAGTTATTGATTTAAAGCAACCAATCTATTATAGCAGTGCAGTGCCTCTCAAAAATAGATTTTCTGCATGCGTAACAGGGATTATTAAATTACTGAAATTAATTATTTGTCATTTTCATTTTTATTTACATTTCCAGTTTCAATTCACACTTGTAGAACAGCATGTTTTACAAAACAAACTTTGCACAATCAGATAATATATTTTCATTATCTTCTATCTTACTATTCTATTTCTATGACCCAATTAAGTATCTGAATAACTAATGTAGTCTATATTAATTTTTTATGATACCTATACAAATTCTCAATTCATAAATAAAAATAAATATGTAAAGCATTTAAATCCATGTACTTCAGAAGACACACAGATGTATTGAAAATCCCATGGTGCTTTTTCGCTATTCTGTGTGCTTCCAAATGTGAAGAACCTGATTGTTCCCTTTTGGGCCTTTTTCTTTCTTCACCCCCTACACACTGGAAAGAAAATCTGCTTTCTTCTGCTTGTGAAGTGCCATTTAATTTAGAATTTAATGTAAAAGCAGAGTTTGTGCTGCTTCCAGCAGAGGGACAGTCAAGTCTTTCCGCTATTTACCTCCAAGAATATCAGAATTCCAGTGTGACCCAGCACTGTGCATGAGGGTTTCTGTGTTTTCACACTGCTCTTTCCAACCCAGCTACTTTCTTATATACTTACTTAGAAACAAGTCTGAGGCAAAGTTTAGAGTATAAAAGCTCTGGGCGGGGGGGAAAAAAAGGAAGAACTGCGTGTGTTGACTGAGAGTATGGTGAAAAAGAAAGTGTGAATTAGAAGGAAATAAAGAGATAGGCATAAGAGAACTTAAAATCATAAGTGTCAGTAAAGGACACGGAATTTCTTTTTATCTATATGGATAATTAGACATTCTAGTATAATCTTTAAGTACCCATTGATCATCTAACTTTAAGAACAAAGCAAGAGAAGTAGACAGGAATCATTGTGGTGCTGCTGGTTCTCAGTTGCTGCAGGAATTTGGATGTTTCAAGCTCTCTTCCAAAATCCTGTTGTATAGTGATGGTGAAATACGGAGTATTTTGGGATGCGGTCTTTAGGAATATATGTAGCACTGTTTGATGTTGCCATAAAAACAGTGCCTGCTTCTATAACTATCAGTGTTCCATTGACTCATTCCTACAGTGAAAAGTACACTTATTTTTTTTTTAAATAGGCTTCCAAAACTTGACCTGAAACAACCAAAGTGAAATGTAAATACATTTAAAATCTAGAAAACATGAGAAATCTTTTCTTCATTTCCATACTGGAAAAAAAGATTTTTGATTTCTGCACACTGAATAATTGAAAGTAAAAACATGATTTTTCTGCAGTATAATGGAGTTCAAATATTTTCATTAAGCATTGATATGAAGGAGAGATAATTTTCAGTGTGGAGAGTGTTCTTTTTAATGTCACAATTGGGTTTTGAGGAAGAAAGGGTTTTTTGGGAGGGAAAAAGAAAAGCTGTTAGGCTGCCTGAGAAAACAACAGAATGTGATTGTATCTTGTGGTAAAATAAAAGATAACAATCCTCAAACTCCTACACTTAGTATATACTCATAGTGTAATTTTTCCTGTTTCTCTTCACTTTTTACCCTTAGTCCTAGGATGTGATACTGCAGAAACATTACTGAGTTTTATGTCACTAATGAGCATGTACAGTGGATTATCATAACTGATTTCCACATGATTCTGGTGCTTTCTTGACTAACTGGCAATTAAAAGAAAACAAAGCAAAAAGACCAAAAAAATGCCAAACCTCAAATCAGTTGCCAGGGTGTTAAATATGTTGTGTCCACCCCCACCTCTCCTTGGAAAGGAAGAAAGCAGCACAGATATGACAAGGATGTGAGCAAAGTTCTTTTCCCTTTATGTATCTTTATAGGTTTCTATAGTCTTTCAAGAAGCAAAAGTGAGTTCACTCACACTCTCAGATAGCAGCTTGCCTTAAACCTTCTTCAAACTTGCCACTTGCAAAGCTTTCCAAACTATCCAAGACTTTCCAAACTGTGCTATAGTGGTCTGAGATGGGCCTCCTTTGGTTTCTCATGCTGGGGAGCCCTTCTGTCTTGAACATATTACTTGAACAGCCTGCTAGACAGACAGGAGAGGGCATGAGTGACAGTGTAGGCTGAAGGGCAGAGCAGTAGCCCCACAGGCTTCTCTGGTGTTATCAGCATCCCCTGCATGCAACCACTGGATCGTGTGCCAACCATCTGTTCCTTTGAATCTTCAGTTAAGATAAAAGCTGAAAAGTTCTCTTTTTGAGCCACACAGAGCATTATGTACTCCAGAAAATATTTTCTCTGATAGTTGATCTGCCATCTTATTGTAGCTGCAGGTCTCCTGAGGAGACAGTTGAATTTCAGTTTCTCAAATTCTTGGGGATTGTTAATGTACTGAAAGACTGAGCTATGGTATAAGAGTACAGCACAGTCCTCTCCTCATTTGCTTGTCCCATTCTTTCCTATCAGTGCTTTTAATCTATTCTTGGAATGATGTTTTGTAAAGAATTTACTTTCCTGGGATACATTTTTTTTCTGGTGTAACATATCAGTGGATAGACAAGACAAGAGCTCCAAATATGCCAATAGACGCTTTGCACGTGTTTGGATTTTGCTTGCACAGGCCAGTGTAAGTGAAGGCTATTGGATTCATTAAGATGGAGTGTACATAACGGTCTTTAAATGTATTTCATAAGTGGATTTTTTTTAACTTCTATTAAATGATTTTTCTCAGCAGGGAGCTGAGCCACAGAGATAGTTTTGCCTTCCACCCAAGCCCTGTTCTAATGAATTTTACTGTTTCAAAAAGATTTCAAAGTACTCATAGTGCTCAGTCTCCTGGCATTTACCTAAATTATTGCTAATTCATATTCATTTCTCTGCTATTGTGTCAGCCACTTACAGAATGAGCATATTTTGCAGTATAAAAAAAATGTATTTAAAGAATCACATTTTCTATTTTCTTAAATTGTTATTAAGTAACTTCATTTTGCCATCATTATTTGAGCTGCTTACATTTGAATAGTAGTGGAATGCATTTCCTTCATTTTTAGGGTATAATCAAGATTTTGAATGATACTTTTGGGGAAGTAATCCTACTTTCTTTTTTATCCTCTTGCCGGCTAAGCTGTTTCCCTTTAAGAATGAATGTGTTAAAATCCCTTCAGTTTGACATCTTGAATGTATAAAAAAGAACAAACATATCCTTAGGGAAATGTTTTTCAGTTCTCAACAAGGAAAGAAAAGAACAGGAGAAGTTATTCCTTTTTCTGCCCTTGTACCCTGCACTTTGAGAGTTTCAAGCTTCATTTTCACTGTTTAAAAGCATGTGTTTGATCCATGTGATAAATAGTTATGTTATCCATCCCTTTCTAAAATACTTGTGAATACAAAGCATTGTAACTCTACTATAAGAGCTGATAGAGAAGCATAGATTTAACAATCTCTTTCATAGTTACAGGAAGTTACTCTGCAGTAGAGTTTTCTGAGCTTGTATTTCTATCTCTGCTGCTCTTCTGCTGCAAAATCTGAGAAAACAAACATTTACATCTTCAGTGCCCATGTTTTCCTCCTTGTAAAGCACGGATGATAAAATTCCCTGACATTAGGTAGACCTGTGTTATGCTTCTTCATTTCGTTTCTTGTTTTTTTCGTGAGTTCTTTTTCTCAGAGTTGGTATTAAAACGCAGGAGATGCTAGGTTGTTGTTGGGACTTAGATGTTTATTATTTTCTTATCTCTGGTACAGCTGCACGGGATGTGCTTCTTAGCTAACAAGGTGGAGAGTGGCCCTGAGTTCTAACTTCCAAGGCCATTTAAAGTCCAAACTTTCCAATTATGGAATGCCAACTAATTTATTTTTACCTATAACCAAGTAACGATTCATTTATGATCTGCACTGTGGGTTTTTTGAACCAATACCAAACCACCCAGATTTGTGAAGAAGGAGGAAAGAAGAATACACCCACACCCAAAATCCTCCAGCTTCTTACTAAATCTCATAAACCTAATTTTCTACATCTCTACATATTCCACCCAGTGACATAACAAATCTCTTTTTAATTAAACAGTAACCATCTTAGTGCTATTACATAAAAAAGGAAGCCTTTCCCAAGGCCTCAGTTCAAATGCAGTGTGCTTTTGAGGATCATTACTTGTCAGCACTGAAAGACTGAAATTCTCTGAGCCCAGGATTCCAACAAACCTGCACAATGAAAGTATTTAAAACCAAGGTTAAGCTTTTAGAGGTGTTACATTTGAAACCATACTGAGCTTTTAGAAAAATCTTCTCTTCTGTCATATAATAGAGAAATGTGTAAACCACAGCACACAAAGTTATTACTTGATAGATATTTTGGAATTGTTTTCCATTAATTCCCATCATTGTACTCTGTCACAGTACAGAGCAGCAGCTATAAGAATAAATTTAGTTAGTGAAAATATTATAGGGAAGAACATTTGTCTGCATTCTCTTAATGCTCTAATGTTTTACCTCCCCTTTTCTATAAAATTAAGAGAAGTAAAAGAAAAACCAAATCAAAAACAACCCCCCAAAAATCAAAAAGAAAAAGGGTTAGTTCTAGTTCTTTCTTAGCAAATTTAACCAAGTTTGAGTAGCAGAGAAGTACCCTCTGAGAAGATATCTTCTGTGCACTTCAGGAATATTGTTATCTCATGTAGCATTGTCATCTTGATAGGATGTAGCATAGAGGAAAATCTGTCCATGTCTTGTGACATCCTTAGGTCCCTTCTCTAAAGAGTACTGCCAGGTTGAAATAGAAGAGAAAATGAAAGATGGAAGTTTGGTTATCCATATAGCTTAATTCCACATTCAGTGATTTGTCATAATTTTATTTTAATTTCAATAGGCTTAAGGGGGCCACTTCCTTGTCAGGGAACACAGTAACAGTCTCCTAACAGTACACCCCAAGTGCCAAGAAACCTTGTAAACATCTCCCTACCTACCAATCATCTTCTGTGATTTTTGAACAATCTAGTCCTAGATTTTTTTGCAGTTTATGCTTGGTTTCTGACTGCTGTGAATGGTGATGCAGGAAGACTGCTTGGAACACTGTTAAAATGAAGAGAACTGCAGCTTTTCCTCAAGGGAGAAAAAAAAAAAAAAAAAGGCCTGAAGGAGATGCTTTGCTGACTTGTACATTTCTGTGTTTCTGTGAAGCTATTTTCCCAGGAACATCCAGCAGATGTTCTGAAACATTATCAGGTATAAAGCACACAGATATCATTAACGGATTTTTTTTTTTTTTTCTCATACAGCTTCATCACTTGGTTGTAAAGAGCACATCCTTATCCAAAAGTCTGTTTAGTTTTATGAAATTCTGACTTTTAGCAAGAAGTATTAAGGGTAATGGGGAAAAGCTAAAGAAATAGACACATGCATTGTTAACTTTAATGACTTTTTTATGACAGTATTCTGAGGAAATGGGACAAAATCTAAAAAAGCAATGCTAGATGACTGTTCATTTTATCAACAGTTTTGACCGTCCCTTGCAAACTGGCTTTGCATGTTTTATTGAAAAGGGCACTTTTTCTTATTTCCTGAATTTAAGATGTACTACCTTTACTAAGTATAATGTGCTGCTATGCTGATAATGGTGGTGTTTTCTATCTAAAAATCACTATAAATTTGAAAGAAATTGTCTTGGATTTGCAATAATATTTCCAAATTTTATTCCGGTATCTGAAACTATGGGTACTACCCATGCCATGCGGCACAATTTTAAGTCAGAGGGCAAAGGCTTCTCCCCGATTTTTCCCTGCTAGAGGAGGGGGACATTAGAGAGTACAGGGGATTTAGCTGATGGAGAACACTGACCACAAAGAAATCACAAATACTGTGCCTCTGCGATATAAGAAAAGCACAGGGATAGTGGTGTGTCAAGGGATAGGGCATGGAGGAGCATCTGGCTGCATAGATGCACAGGCACCTGCAGATGGGGAGCTGCTCAACAGTCCTGGTTTCAGTCCTTGCACAAGGGCTCCCCCTGCCATAGAAGTGCCTCCTTGTCTTTCCCTTTAAGAATGAATGTGTTAAAATCCCTTCAGTTTGACATCTTGAATGTATAAAAAAGAACAAACATATCCTTAGGGAAATGCTGCCTAAAAAGCTGCCTAAAAATTTGGCAGCTGAAGTTTATTTTAAAGATATAAACCTTCTATGAACACCAAGTATTATCAACCAGCCAATCTTTCAAGATCTCATTTGATAGACACTCAGGAAAATACTACTGCTTGAGGTTTTTAGGAAGAAAAAGTGCATTTTTTTTGAGGTATTCCTATAGGCAGTCTTAGCACAGGCTCAGTGAAAATGGAGCATCTTATAATAACCCAAGCAAAAATGATTTGACTGACCTTCTCAAACATATTGCCACTTTGTGTCAAATACATGGGTCAGTTCATGAGATGAATCTTATATGAGGTAATTAATAAATTGTCCTGAAATTGGGTGGGTGTTTTTCCAAAGTAGTTAGTCTTTGATATGTATCACAAGAATGTCTATGTGGAAGAAGTGCCCCTCTGTACAAAATTACTTTCACCAAAGAGCTCCCACTGAGTGTTAAGGAGTTTGATTTTTGTCTGCTAGCCTGATGATGTGAAATGGAGCCTGTAAGTATGGCATCCTGTGTATCCTGGATTTGTAGGACAAAATATGAGATGTCAAGTAGTTTCAGGTTTGAAGTCAGTATCTTGTCAAATCTTAGGTAGATTCTATCAGGTTGAGGAAATGGAGATATTAATCTATAAAAGAACATGCTTTATATGGAAGATTCCCTTGACTTGGAGTGATACTTATTTCCTTCAGGAGCGAACTCCTTATTCTCCTTTTTCTGTTTGTGGAAAAACCTCAAATCAGTGAATCTAAGCTCCTGAAGGAAAGTTTAAAAAAAAAAAAAAAAAAAAAAAACCACAAAAAACCCCCCAAAAAAACCTCCAAAAAACCAAAATTAAAAAAAAGAAAATTCTAAACTGACTGTATGCCATTCATATATTCCTGTCTTAATTCAGAATATGCACATACTCTGAGTGTCTTTGATGTTTCTTCATTCCAAATCACTAAAAATATCAGAGCTGCATTTTGTTGCTATTACTACTCAAATACTGATAATTTAGATGCAATTTTCCTCCAAAATCCAGAGAGCAGTCTCCCATTTTTGCCCTGCCTGCAGAGCCTGTATTTTAGAAAGAAAATAACATTGAAATATTTATTGAAATATACATGTTGAATGGTGGAATTGGTGTAGCAAACAGCTGGATAACTGGTGCAGAACAGTATGCTTTTAACACTTCTATAAATGCTAAAAGAATTCCTACAGACAGCCAATGATTAATAAAGTATTTCATTTATTTCTCTTTACTGTTTCTGTAAACAGGTATTGATTAAAGTATTAAGTGCTACTGGATTGAATATCTTCAGAGATGGTGCCTTATTCTGGAATGTGATAAGAGAATTTTGGAAAAGTCAGCTGTTTGAAAACAAATGATCAGTGAGGTCTTTTGTATTGAAACATTCTCTTTTCCAATGGAGGAGACACCAGATATTTTTTCTTTATAACAAATCTATGACATCCATTTATATTTTCTTTACATTCTTGTCGATAATGTGGAATGGATTTGCTCTGGTACCGAGTTACTGACTACCAGGCTGAATGTTAATTTCCTTTCTGTGATGTGTGCATGCAAAGCATTATTTTTGGGGCACTGTTAAATACACACAAATTGCAGGAAATTGTCCTAGGTTCTCACAGATTTTAGCACAATATCCCTTGTGCTCCATGAGCCCATTCATCATTAACCTTCCACACGTTAATAATTTTCTTTTGGCCTGGGATACTGTATTCCAGCTTTTATCCATCTACCTAGAGCCTGTCGCCG
Organism: Monarcha castaneiventris obscurior; assembly: GCA_026261815.1. Lineage (NCBI taxonomy): Eukaryota > Metazoa > Chordata > Aves > Passeriformes > Monarchidae > Monarcha > Monarcha castaneiventris. The sequence goes on along the minus strand of JAMPIT010000230.1, from coordinate 48,074,700 downwards.
TTTACTTATTTTCTAGCACTACTATTTGTGGGAGTTACAAGGCAAAGGTGGCTTAATATGTTTCCTTTAGTCAAGAAATGCTGAAAGTTTGTGATGTCAGGATTTTGGTGCCTATTGCGTTTAGCTGCAGTAGGTATAGAGGAGATGTAATTCACTCCTGTGGCTAGAAAAGCAGAAAGTGTTCCTTGTTAGGTGCTTTGTTCTTCGAGCATTGTGCAGGGAGCAACTGCAGCCTGATCCACGAGTGCTATTTGAATGAAAATTTCCCAGGAATGCTTTGTGCTAAATGGGGACAGAAGTTGACAAAGTGCAACTGGTGCTGACAGGGAACATCTTGAAACATCAGCAGCTGTGCATTAAACCCTCAAGTGTCAGCAACTACACAGGAATCCTTTATGGTTGCTGTAGGTTATACCTGACACAAGACTGTAGCTCCTGTCAGGAATGGTTTTATGTTTCCAGCCCCAAGCAAATAGGCAGGAATGTGTGCATTGTAGCTGCATAAATTGCAGTGGTTCACAGAACAGAAAATTCATCTTGAGAGTGAGGAACAGTTAAAAAAAGACACCAAGTCAAACTTCTTTCAAAAACTGGGATTTACTGAAGTCTTTGTCCTGTTGTCTTTTCTATAATTAGATGATGCTTTGAAAACAGCTTGGTAAATAATGAGAAGCTGATTCACCCAGGGATAATTTTAGCTACATTCCTGATTCAGACTTACTGTCAAAAACATGCAAAGAGCAGAAAGGTGCTAGAAAACTCCTCCTAGCTTGAATTCATTATCTCCAAAAGCACTGGGTGCATCACATCTTGAAAGCCTCACATATTTTATTTCTAAAGAGTGTCTCAATATTTTCAGGCAGCAGTTGTTACTGTGAACATCTGGAACTTGATGTGAAGCTGTGGCACATATAAATCATTAGAATACTGTCTATAGGCAAGCAACTGTGGTACTGAAAAGTTAATGACAAACAAACTAAATGTGCTCTAGTCATCAAGGGTATTTTCGTCTCCTTAGGGTTTCTTTCAAAACCTCTTAAATTATGCTCTGGTTGAAAATGTTATGGCTCAGGCTGGGGGAACAGAATAACAGCAATACAGTAAAACAAAGTTTGTAAATGTGAGTACAGTATTCAGTTCTCATTATGCAATTAGATTTTCAAGAGATTAATGGAAATATTGTCTGCATTAATCTAAAGATTTTGTGAAGTATCTTAGTTTGGGAACTTAAAAGTTTTCTATATACAAAATCATAGTGCCTTGCTAGAATTTCCAGATAGTGATAGATTCAACCAGTTTTTACTCTCGTCTTTGGCGTCAGCTGATGCCATATGCCTGAATCCTTAAAAATTGTATAACCAACTAACATTTATAATAAGAGATCTCATCAGACAAAGAGGGGTATATATAGTTCCTTGCAATTTGTCTGTCACAAGACAAAGAGGTTCTGGTGGAGCCAGGGCAGAGCAAAGAAGTCCTTCACATTTGCAACATTCAAATTAATAGACTTCCATGAGTGCATGGGCAAGAACTGCAGGCAGGTTGTGTTCTCTGAGGGTCCTTGTGCATAAATGGGTACTTTAGCCACACTGTGTCACAGAAGTGATGTCACTCTTGCATCACAAAATGTTTATGAAAATTAAAAATACTTGCCTAGTCATAGAGTGGTATTCCAATAGGAATTTCACAGGGTCATTCAAATTTAGCTATAGGTGATTGTCTCAGTGTCACAATTTCTTTGTGGGTATTTTTTTTTTCAGGAGGCAAACCTTGTGTCTTAGCAGATGAATACCTGTTAATTTTTTTTTCTGAAGCCTTCTGATAATAATCACGACAGGTAGTTTTAGAGCCTTAGCTTTTTGGAAAATTGAGCATTTTTAAATAAAAATGTTCAGTTTGGAAAAATAGGTAATTTAAAGCTGACTTATGTGTATATTATGTGCTACTTTCACCTTTTCTGGTGCTATTGCTGTTTCATCTAGCTTTCCCGCAAGTCCTCATTGGAGCTTAGAATATGATGAAAGTAACAGCTTCTATCTCAGAAGTAAAGCTGCAAACTTGGGCGGTATTACACCTCAGCTTGTTGCAAAGGAGGAAAAAGCTGTAATTTTGGTGCACTTAGAGTGAATGAGTCAGATTTCCTTTGAAGAACTACAGACCTTTCCTTCATTTGTATTAACAGGAAGATCAGGAAGATGCTCCAGTATGCAAAATTTATGAGACCCAGTTACTGCTGCCCTTTGGCTTGGTGACAAACACAGTTTTGGTTTCTGGTGGGACTTGGCAATTGTACAAGTTAGTTGCAGTGTGTGACAGTCTAGTACCTTAGATATTGCTACGTGACATAGTCATGTCACTGAAAGCAGGATGAGTGAAGCCAGACTGATTTGTCTGCTAACCAGAGCTAGGTCAAGAAGTGCTGCCTCTGCGCAGTACAAAGCACAGATTCCCCAAAGAATCTCTTGCTTTCAGCTTGTCTTCTCTCAATTCCAGACCTACTAAACTAATGCTCTAACCCAGCTATAAAGCTTAAAATAGTTTTACTATATCTCCAAAATGAAACTTTCTCTTTAACAGGTAAAGAACCACTGCGCTATTCATATAAAATAAAATATAAAATATTTTCCATGGCTCTTGCCTGCCTGCGCAGAAGCAAACACAGGTGACTTTTCATTTTTGCTACCTCACTTACCCAGTGCCCTGAGGGAGTTGAAAGTAGGCCAGGAATCTCACCTGGTCATTTGTTCACATGGCTAGATATAATATTGAAATCTTACATCAGTATTCACAACAGTAAAGATATTAACAAATAATTTTCTCTTCATTGATTTAATTTCTGTGTGTTGATTTTTTTCAATATAGCCTTTTTACAGTTATATAAGTAGCAATTACATCAATGTCATTTTTGATCAGATTATCATTAAAGAGTCTGTTTTCAATACGCACAGTGTCTATGGCAACTCTTCACAGGCTACCACCAGATCCTCTGCCTTAGACTCATTGTCACCAGGCATTATAGAAGTGATGAGCTCAGTCAAAATGTGCTATACAAGTGGTTATCTCAATTTTCTGGTTCAGCAAATTACATTGCTCCAGAGGTTTTGTGGTAATGGTTTACTGTAATACAATGTAAAATGTAATGGTGTGGAGAATATTGGTGAGCAGCTAAAGGCCAAACTCATGGAGCTGTTTGAGCTAATTCAGAGGTAGTATTTGAGGTTGTAGTAACAGCCTTTTATACATTCTGTGCTAAATATAAATGCCCCTAATCAGTCTGAAGTAGGGACTGAAATGGAATGCAAAATATGAAGCTGCATATCTCTGGTAGTCATAAACAGTTTCTTCTCATTGGCCAAAGTGATAATATTTCAAAGGTTTTGAGACTTTGCTGTAGCACTCTTGACTACTTTCATAGACATTTAGACTGTTAAAGCCTCAATATTTTGGTGTGAAGCAGAAGGTGTTGGTAAGAGGGAAGGCGGTTTCAGACCCTAGTTTTCTAAGGCTTTCATGTGCTAGACAGTGTTGAAAGATGTAACTGGAAGAACAGTATTTTACCAAAGTCATAAACTGTATGTTAGAATAAGCATATAGGTATGAAATTAAAATCATGTAAACAAAAATCCCCACACAATGCCTAGTGACAAAACAAGTGTGAGTATGAAAACTATGTAATATAATGCAAGAATCTTGGACACTTCACACGTCTCTGAGAGCTCTTTACAAAAGACTGAGTTTTGAGGTGAATTTCACCTCAAATGAGCAAAAAATAAGGTTTTTCTTAAGCCACTTTGACATCAGAAGTACCTTCTTGGCTTCGAATGTTGCCTTTGTTGACATTGTGTCCAGAAAATCCATGAGTTATTCTAAAAGTTTCCATTAAATTTTCTCACTGTTACCCTTTATTCCTAAGTGTCTTTCTATATCCTTTTTTGACTAGTGTTTTCCCTCTGTTTTCTCTTCCCTTTTTTATTCCCTTCCTGCTTCCCTAGGGAGATTAGGTTCATGGTATTTAAATGATTCATAGAAATAGCCAAGAATCAAAGCTAGCAGGTCTGGGAGTCTAACACAGTAGGCTGAACCACTGGGTTGCTTTCAAATTTCATCTTTCATCTTGCCATGCCCCAGCTATCTGCCAGTTAACACTCTCAGCTTGGATGTTCCCGTGTTACAATCAGATGGAAAGAAAGTTACTCTGAATGGTAAAATAGATGATCATAGACAAACCAATGTTTTTACTGGGTGGATGTACAATATGAATTATTAAGAAACAATTTAAAATAAAATGCCTCCAGTAAGGTGACTTTTACTAAAATTTAAGTGATTTTTAGTTTCATAATAGAAAACCAATTTGAAGTGTTAACACTGACTTGAGCTTAAAGTTCAGACACAAACAATCAAAAGTAATTTTACATAGCACTGTGATGTCTTTTTTGTCTGACTGGGAAATCTAGTCCATTCATTTATATTCATCAAAAGAAGCTTTTTGCAATACAATGAGTTATCATGGGCCTCAAAGTCCAAATTACATAAAGACATTTGCAATGTCTTTACAAATATGAGGAAATAAAAATCATACTATTATCTTTCCTTTTTTTACCTCCAAAGATGCCAGTTTCACTGACAGGAAATGATTAGATTAGGTACTAAATGGAAAAGAGGAGGAAGGAAGTTAGATAAGGCATCCTAAGAATTAAATGGAGCTCCCCAAAATTGAAAAAAACAATTAAAAAAAATCTAATTAATAATTATCTACCCTCCACCTTCCTCAAATACTCTTGAAAAAGGATTCTAGATCCCTTATTGCCCTTGTATTCCTTACTTGTAGCCCATCTACTTCTCTTGAGAATCCCATCCAAAAAAGTGAACCAAGCTGCCCTTGGCAGTAATTTGCCTACAGATTGTTTTTATTATAAGGCTGTGCTGGAACTAGGCAGCTTTAAAGGTCTTTAATGACAGGGGGTCGGGACTAGATGATTTTTAAGGTCCCTTTCAGCCCTCAGCATTCTACAGTCCTATAACTCCATGAAATACTTCCACACAGCATCACTGTTTAATGAAAATTATAGATTCATACAATTGTAAAATGGTTTTGGCTGGAAGGGACCTTAAAGAGCATCTAGTCTCAATCCCCCTGCCATGGGCAGGGACATTTCCTACTAAACCAGGTGGTTCAAGGCCTTATCCAACCTGGCCTATAGATCACATAGTTTGGTTTAGGTGGAATAGATATAAGTCTTTTAGAATAACTGTAGGAGGCTTGGATTCTTCCCTAGATGGAGAAACAGTGACTTCTTTTGGTTTTGGCACAACTAAACAGACTTTTTTGGGGAGTTAGAAATGGAAGTAGGACTAATACCCAAACCTCCTTGGAGTATATCTTTGCAAGAAATTTCACCATTCTCTTCTAAATATTAGAATAGTTCACTTTGCCTTGTCTTCACATGTCCTTTGCCTTTTTTGCTGGACAGAACTGTATGAGCTGAGAAATGTTTTCCTCAGTTTCCAACTTCCTCCTCCAGACACATGTTACAGTGCCAGGTTTAATCTAGATCTGCATGTCTGAAGAAGCTGCTAAAGACAGTGAATCTTCTCTCACATCAGTGTAAGCAGAAGACAAATATGTTGACATTATTGAAGCATAGAAGTGGTAAGAAAGCAAAAACAGCTCTAAGGATGGAAGTCATGTCTTCCCAGAATATTTTGCCTAGTTTTCAAAGAAAATTAATCTATATTTTGAAGCATTATTGGAAACAGCTACCTTCAACAGAAGGTTGGGACAAATGGAACTGATGAAATGGCTTTATTTTGCGATTTATTGTATCAGGAATATAGTGACTCAGGAATTCTGCCTTTTCCATGTCTTCAGCTGGAAGAGGCAAGCAGTGGTATTTATAAAATCATTGTTTGTATGCACCTGTTTGCAAGTATGGATGAAGGCCCAGTTCTCAGCAACTCTGACAAAATCCTTCTGTCTTCTGTTCTGTTGGTAAAGTGCTAATGAGAAACTTTATAAATGAGCTTTAAAGCTTTTAAGCAGTCTTAAAGGTGAGCAGCAAGAAATATAAAATTAATTAGAGTAAGATAAGAACAATCAGCTGGAATTACTAAAAAGAAAGTTGGGGGTAGTAGGTTAAAAAAATATGTTAAGGCATGAATCAAAATTGTATAAAACACAGTCAGCTGGTTGTGGAAGGCAGAGGAATATGAATACACTTACCAGTTAATGGAGTGCACTGGTTTACTCCAGCAAAGTCTCAGACTACTGTATATGCAGAAAACACTGTTTTGTTTGTTGCTAGTTTGATAAGAATTTTTGGTTTTTTTGCCTTAAGGCCTCTTTCATTAGGTAGCCCCTTGACATTAGGACCATTTATGGATGTTTGATTTTATTCCGTGCAAGTAAAACTGGCAGATTCTGACCCTTTGTAAGATTTTCACATTGTGTTCACTATTATACATTACTTGTGCCCAATACTGGAGAAAATCTTTCAGGAATGAACCTCAGTGAATCAAAATTATAGTGCTTGATGCTATTTTAAGGATATATAATACTAAAGAAGAAACAGTCTTTTAACTATATTTTATGGTTATCTGACTAGATGATAAAATATATACTAGTCTAGAACAGATGATGTTGCAAACAACAAGAGAGGTGCACAAAAAAAGAATAACTTTGGGACTTGATGCTCATAAGATAATTCTATAGAAACACAAATTACATTTGTTTCATTGATGGTCCTAATTAGTATGAAAGATTGTTGATATTTAATCAGAGAAATCTAGGAAATTAGGTTTGAAACATCAGTTTTATAAGTATGAAAACAGGCAAAACAAAGTCTGCATTTGCGTAATCATCATTCCAAGTTTAATTTGAAAAAACAACAACAAAATAAATGCATTAAACTCCAATGTATTCTGTTGCACTTGACAGCTACTTTAAAACACAGGTAACATGAAAGAAAATACACCAGTCGATTCAGTAGCAACTGGAAACGTCTTGCTTTTGCCAGTGACTAAGGACTTGTTTACCACTATCTTATTAGTTTCTGTAGATTGAGGAAATAAATTTATCTTTTCCAGTTTTCTTCATGTCAGAAAATATAATAGGAGACCTCTGCATGACAGGAGGTTACAGGTCAATGACCTCTAAGAGATACCTGAAAAAAGTGAAGGCTCAGAAGTGGTTGGATTCCACAAGGATCACAAAAGTTACTAAGCAGATGATAACTGCAATCAGGTTCTCCAGGGAGCTCCTCAGGTAGAACCTCAGATCACATGGAAAGAGACAGAAGAATGCTTCTCCCATCTTGTCTTTACCCACCCTCCATCTTCAGCATCATGGCTTGAAACTCCTTTATTTTTTAGCGTAAAAATAAGTGTCAGGAACTCTGCAATGTCAGGGGGAAGCAGAGGACCTTTCTTTCAGCTTACAGCATATGTTCAGCCTCATTCCATACTGGTTCACTTTCCAACCACTGACTCTGTGCTCGCACCCAAAGGCTGACCCTGCCTATTTCCATATGCTTGGGAGAAATGCAGATAAATAGTGTAAGTAGTTCAACTGTCTAAGGAACACACCTCTGTTACCCCTGCTTCTTTTTGACTACCCTCCAGAAACCAGACCTTCTCCAAGCAGCATCTCAGGGGATGAACAGATTGTTGAATTTTGATACATGCTTGCAAGCACTTGGCAAGATCCATCCCATCCAAAAGAGGATCGCATTGGGTAAATATCAGCCCTGCACAACTTCAGCTCAGTCTCCCAAGGGGGTAGGCTTGCTTTTTGTGAACTGTTGGACTCAGATGAATAATTTCTAGATTATTTTAAATGTTTTAAGGTGTAGTTAGTTATAACTTAATGAGTAAGAAGCATGTTTTTTGAGGCAGCACTGGCATTTACAGAGATTACTACATTCCTAGAACTAATTTAATGGAAACAGATATTTGTCCTTTGTAGGTAGACTTTGAGACACTTAATTGTCTCATTTTAAGTGAAAAGAATAATTTTCAGTTGAAATTTTTTAGTTGAAGCATGGCTATGTAACACTGAGTATCTTATAAGCAGCTTCTAATTAAGGAAAACCTATGTCAGTCTAAAGTGGAAGTTTCCCATTTATGTGTTAGGCTCGCAGTCCTAAGAGAAACCATGCAGTATTACTGATAGCTGGCAAACTGGCTGTTTGGGTTGTAAGGCCTAAAGAAGTTTAGTGATTTGTTAATGCAATTTAGTGATTTTATTAAAAATCTCCCAAAACACACATATCCTCTTCCTGCCCTGAAAAAAAAAAACCAAACCCAAATGCAAAACCAAAAAAGAACTCTTAAAAAAACCCCAAACCCCTTATTTTTATCTTAACTTATAAGAAATCAAAAAATTTGAGCTTCCAGGTGAAATCTGTGTAGCTCCTCCTTTTGTTTTTGCACTTGATACGTTAGATTCTGTATCTTATGTATTTCAACAGCCTCTGCAGATTCCTTTCATCATCATTTTGCTCAGTACAGTAGGAAAGCCTACAACTGAAATAAAAAGAGTTTTTAAAAACACAAAGCATTCAAAGATCTAATAAGAAAGTAGGATCTGTAGAACACACAGTGACTAAAAGGCATCCTGTGCACGAGTGTATCATAATCAGATTACTTTTTCATTGAGTACTAAGCAGAAGCCTTTCAACAACTGCATTGGGCCCACAGTGAGGTCTGTACAAAGGAAAATCCAGCTGCTAGTCTCCTTAGTAACAGCACAGAATAAGAGGATCTGTCCCATCAGATTTTGACTGTAGAACTTTTTGGTTTAATGCTTGCATTCACTTTTATGTGCTTGTTGCTGGTGTTAGTTCTTTTTTATTTTTTGAGCTATATGAAATGTTTTTTTGAAAGGTGAGGTAAATCTTTCTTAGCATTTAGGAAGTACACATAAAGAAAAAAAAAGAGCTTTTTGGTATTTCTTCACAGTTTACTGTCAGGAAGTAAAAATGTCAAAGATCAATCAAAGCAAAAAAGAAGCAACTATTAGAGTTGTCATTTTTTTCTAATATTTGTGTGAACTAGTTCTGTCCAAAGGTTTCCTCCCACTTCATGGGCATGTGCAATGCAAATGGTTACAGTATACACACACTGCAAAATGCTGGTGTATTTATTAAAAAAATCCAGTCTTTCCATCACTGTTCAGCCCTGGATAGGAGTTTGAAAAAAAATTCCCAATATTCAGAAATTTATGTTAAAATAGAAATTAACATTCCATCTGTTGCAGATAAATTGGAATGTAGCACAGAATAGAAGCTTATACATATTTACTAGGGATCTAAAAACTGTAAAATCTGTCTTTTTTTGCCGTGACTTTTTGTGATCTCTAGTTGTACTTTATAGAGTAATTGTCCATAGTATGATCTGTTGTTTTCAAAAAAAGTTTGAAAGTGTCCAGCTTATTTTAAAGCAAGTCATTCTTCTTTATTTTCCATACACAAAAATATCAGCCTGTTCCCTGGGGCTTGACAATTATTTTGTTGTTGTTAGGAAAATGGAAAAATGGAGAACTACAATGAGAAATATCTTCTCACCCTGTCTCTTGGGCAATGTTCATCTTAGATTGCCTACCATTTTTTGCTCTCCATCCCATCCAGTGGAGAATTATGAAGTCTTCCTTCACTTACATGTGATGTACAATGAAAATAGAATAATTAAATCTCCTTACTGAGCTGGAGAGACATCAGTAAAATAGAAATATTACAGCAAAATGTTAGTTTCTTTCCAACTATCAAATGATCAGTAATGGAAGGGCTAAAGTAGCCCATAAAAGCTAATTTTGATAAATTTTATTGTCCTGAGCACCTACTAATTGTGGATAAAATTATAATTTCTAGGGAATTCAAATTTTCATCCCCAGTCCCTCAGAATGAAGACACAAGCAGCAAGTGTAAATATTTGTGTTAAAAATTAGTTGTTACTGGAGAGAGAAGTCTTATCTTTAGGTTTTAATTAATTCTTATCTCAGTTAAAAGATAATTAGAAAGCAATCATGTTCTTGTAAAGTATCCATTGTCTGATTTCTGATGTAACATGCAGCTTTAAGAGAAATTTTGTGAGCTGCAAGAATTCCTTTGATTTATATCATGTGCTTGTTTGTGAGTGGGAGTAGAATCATGGTTGATTTGAGTGTGTATTTGGAATCCAAGAAAAAAAATTCCAAATTAAATACACTCTGTCAAATGAACTAACATGGCTTGAAAAAATAGACAAGATTTTGTGCCCCACATGCCTTATGGCTTTTCTACATTTCCTTTTTTTTTCTTCTCTAACAAACCAAAAATTCTGCTTATTTGAGTGAACAATGTAGTGAATAAAGTGAATGACAAAATTTCTGTTTGATGAGGGATGAATAGATTGCTCTTTATTCTTCTTGCCAAGGAGTTAATTACTACATTGGTATCATTGGTCGTTAAGAGCTGTACTCTCAAAAGCAGACTGCTACAAAACAGATGGGTTTTTTTTTTCATCTGAGAGAATAATAAGTTCTGTGGGAAGGATGAAAGAAGCAAGAAAATGTCTGTTTTTAAAAGTTCCTAGACTGTATGGCTTTCACCATAAGCTGGTAGATGCATTTGTTTCAATTGGCGCTTGAAGAGGAGTAAATTAAAGGACCCTAAGTGTGCAGGAGTGAAAATACTGTAATGTTGTAACTTGAGAGCAGTTTTTCAGCAACCTGGGTGTTTCAAAACTGTAGTTTTGATTAAAATATTGGCAGAACTACAGCTCTAACTAGCTCCCAGTGGATATTCAGTGTCCTAAAATCTTATTCACTTCATAACAGCCTGCAGTTGAACAGAACACTATGGAATATGTGTCCTCCGTAGAGTACTGAAAGAGAGATTAGAGGATAGTCATTAATGCTAAAATTCGAAAAGAATGTTTTTTTTTTTTATGTTGCACTCAAGTTTCTAGTGTATATATATATATGCAGTTTTATTTATTTCTCTGGAGTTGCGTGACTTCCAGAGGTAGGTTTCACCTAAGTATTGCTATCTCTTCAATCTTTTTTGCATGTCTAAGGTTTTTTTTTTAAAAACTATCTCAGTGTTGTTCATATCATATAAAATTTTATATACGTGTATCAAGATAAGGTCCCATTGGGACAGGCCTGCATAATGAATCAGCTCTGTAAGGTGATGTGCAATGGTCGTGCAGAAGGCTGGCACAGAGAACAAGATTGTAGGCAAAAGACCATACTGAAATCAGGGCATTAATATTCTCAAGGATAGACTACAAGTATGAATAAATCTTGCCTTACTTGTCTGTTAACCATTCTTGGCAAACTTGCTGGGATTTCAGGGACTTGGGAAACCCACTAGTTCTTCCTCAGCCTCTGGAAGTCCCTGCAGCACATTTAGTTTAAGGACCTGTACGACTGGGCATTAAACCCTGGGGAATATTGGACAGCAATATACACATTTGTCATACTCTGACTTCCCTCCAATATAAAATGGCTCTGTGGCAGCAGTTTTTGCCTTTTGGAGTAAAATACAGGGATGACATGATTAATCCTCTGTAGGAACCATTACATTTCTCTGCAAGAAGACAGTAATAGTATCCCATGTTCTTCCAAAAGGTGGCTATGATGGCCATGGATCAAATATTGCTTCTATTAAATCAAAGTTTTTGTTCAATTTAGCTCAGGATTGCTTATACTTATATCTCCATCTCTTGAGACTTGAGCAGATGCCATTTTCTGTATGTTTTCCTCTCTTGTACAGAAAATCTAAATTATAAAGGCTTATCACTTCTTTTGTTTTTCTTTCAGTCTAATCAAGATTTTATGCTTCCTGCTTTTCACGTTACAGCTTTGACTGTCACACTGAAAACCACATGCATTATTCCAGAGCACAAAATTCAATTTTCTCCTGTCTTGTACTGCTTCAATGACTCCTCTTAATTCTGTTAAAAAAAAAAGGAAAAAAGAAAAGTAAAAGAATCTTCTGAAGTATTGCATGAGCACATACATTCCTTTGTCACTTGATGTGACAACTGAATAGAGAAATGCATACCCATAGGCACTCCACTTTATTTCAACTTGTTAGTATAGAAAGTGATTTAGTGCATTACACTGGTAATAAAACCATATTTGTCTCAGGTCCTATTAATAAGCAATAACTATTGCATTTTTAGCCACCCTCACTTATTTGCCTTTAGGAAGAATATTTAAATCTCAAAGGAGTATTAAAAAAATCCAATGGAAAAAATTCAAATAGTAATGTTTTTGTTGAAAGAGGGAGTATTGCAATTTCACTGAAAAACCTTTGAATAATATGAGGAAGAACTTAAAGAGCATTTTAAAAGAAATGCCTATTTAAATTTTTAGTGTAAAACTTGGATTAAATATAAAAAGTTATATTCTAAATTGGTGTAGAAGGCAAAAATATTTACCTCCGAAGTAAATACTTATTTTTTTTTCAGAACTAGATATTAATCTTGAGATTCAAAATTGATTTTTTTTTTCAAAAATCCTATAAAATTTGCTTTTTGTTGTGATTTTTTTGCTTGTTGAATTTCTCACAGAAATTTTTTGAGCAGTCATAATTACATCTAGATCATCAAGACCAATTCAGATCACTATTGAATCAGAGGTTATCTAAATTACCATTTGCATTGTTTTTTAAACAATTCAGTGGAATTTTCATGCGCAGTATTTATGTATGGTACTTGGAAAAATGGGAAGAAAATACTTGAATAATATAAAATTCATAGAAATTCCTCTTACAGTAAGACTTTGAAAGTGAAACAAATTATTTTCCTGTGTCAGGGCATTACCTGATATTACTAATCTCCTGCCTTGAAATACTAAATGCATCATTGGTCTGTTTTTCTTTTTTTAATTAGCATTTAAAATATCTGGTTTTTTCCCCTCACCTTGGCCAATGTAATATAATTGTTTGTTTTATAAAGGACTGCGATTGAACACTATGAATTGTGGCTGACTTCTGGAAACATACGTCTCTTGGGATAATTATGGGGTGATCAAGCTTTGCCATAACTTGGCAGTTCCACAATAAAATAAAGCCCCAAGGTATATGCCATTGCAGCTTCCTTGCTGAGTGACTTACATAAGCTCTGCTGTTATTTCTTAGCCAGTATGAATCTTGAAGATTAGCAACTCCTAAGACAAGGACTGAAATATGCTTGCTGTGTTAATGAAGTCTCAAAATCGCAGTATGGAAGAAAGCTTTTGTTGAAGTGCTGATAAATCTCTTCATACAGATCATTGCCCGCAAGGAGAACAATATCACCTAGGTATAGAGATAAACCCAAAATATTTGGTCTGTAACAAAACCAAGCTAAACCAATGATGTCATTGTACACTGTAAGTATTAGATTCAGTTTGGGGTTTGTAATGCACTAAGGGGTAGCCATTTCCCTCTCTTCTCTGGCCAAAAAATAGTTCTGTAACCCAGAGATAAAAGTTATATCATTGCCCCATACAATTATTTTAGTACAGACATTTTAGAAATATTTCTAGCACAATTGCATGTTAGAAAGCAATAGTGCTATGTGTCCTCAGCCATTTGAACACTCCATTTTCCTGAAGTAAGTTTAGACTGCTCATATCAGGCCCATGGCATTATATGTTAGTGTTTGTGTCATAACTTTTGTAGGTTTATTAAAGTATTAGCAGTGTTTTCATGTAACTTCATTCTTAATTTGCATTAACTTGAATCTAATATGACAGTAACATTAGCTAAAATATTAATCCAATTTTATATTCCAGCCCTTCTGGTCATCTAGCTTCACTTTCTTTAAAGCAGAAAGAAAGGCTAAATGACTTAAAGCACAAGGCTAATTAAAGCATCAAGCTAATATTCCATCCATCCTATTCATAAAGCCCATTTCACAGTCTTATGAACCTGACTTCTGCCATTTAACTTGGTAGATGGTACGATATGTGTGAAATAGTGTAAAACATCATAAGGTAAGTGTATGATCAAGCTGACAAGAAAAAGAAAAATTTCAAAGGATTCTTTCATTTACACATAAAGTAAATCATACTTCCTCAACTGATCTTCTGTTTAAATTTTTATTTAGCTATCCTTGGGAAAATGCCTTATGTCCCAGAACACCTTTTGTTTAGATACAAGGGGCAGTTCTTTAACCTTCTGTTCTTTCATGTTATTCTTTATGTTTGCCCAAAACAGTCTTACTGCTTTCAGAGCTCCTTCCACTTCCAAAGGTTATGCAAACAAAAGCTCCCCTGTCTGCTACACAACTTTAACATCTCCACTTTCACAAGCAGAAAGACAGAATGTAGAAGCAGTGTTTACTGCAGCTAAATTAAATGTATCTGTATGTTCTGTTAGCAGTGAGGCCACCTGGCATCAAACACCCTGTTGTCCACACCACCATACTCTCTCAGCTGCTCAAGTACACCAACCACACCCAAGTTGTTGGGAATGGCCTCTGACCCATTCCATCTCCAAACCATGGCTGTTGTTGGAAAGGTGACTAGCTGCCTTCATCCAAAGCCACGCCAGCAACTATTCTAGTAATAAGTTTATGAATAAAGGCAAATCCAGAGATGTAAACTGATTGATCCCAGAAAAGTAAATGAAAAGTAGGATTAGAATTTGTGTTCTTGGATCCTAGTCTTGTAGTTATTCTTCCAGAAAATATTGCCCTTTTTGTTCACGATTAATAGAAAACCAGATTGGTTAGCAGTTCAGAAACGTCTTAATCTTAAAATTCAACAGATGTTGTGAAAGTACTGTTCTTGGGCACTTTTCCTCAATAAGTCCTCTTATCTGGAGTTTGTTATGTAATTTGAATACAGCTAACTATTTCAAACACCCTCTTCTACCTACACACCCATTAGCATCATTAATAAGAATACTTTGAGTATCTCATGTTGTATAATTATTCAGAAAACTTACACGTAGATGTACTTTGATTATAGTTCTGTTTGCATTTTCTGGGGAAAAGAGTACCACGATCAGGTATCGTTTCCATTTAACTTACAGCTTCACATTTCGGAGTGGAACAAAACAATACATTTGATCTCAGATTATAGATATTTCAGAAATCTTCAATCTAAATGATCCTCTTGGCCTAGGTGAGTGGTAGCATTTCATCAATGCCTGTATGTTTTCCTTCATCTCAATCTCTTGTTGTCTATGCATGGGTCATTTTTGCTACTTTGAAGAACCACGGAAGTTTGGAGGAAAATCTCTTTTAAGCAGGCTGTGAGTTATTAAGAGCACAATTTAGAAGTCTCTTGTGTTACAAAGGGACCCAAAAACATTGGTTACAGAGCATGCCTATGAGGCCTCTAAATACTTATACCTCTGTGAAGGATTTCCTACAGTGGGGGGGTTGCACACTTATTATTCCCTGTAACAATACAGGCTGGGGGATGAATGGATTGAGAGCAGCCCTGAAGAGAAGGACTTGGGTACCCGAGAGGCTGGACATGACCCAGCCATGTGCACTCACAGCCCAAACATGTCCTGGGCTGCATCCAAAGCAGCGTGGGCAGCAGGGTGAGGGAGGGGATTCTCCACCTCTGTTCCAGTGTTGTTCAACCTCACCTGGACTTCTCTGTCCAGCTCTGGGGTCCCAAGCACAGAAAAGATATAGACTTGTCACAGCCAGTACAGGGGAGAGTTATGAAGACGCTCAGAGGACTGGAGCATCTCCTATGAGAAAAAACTGAGAGTTGGGGCTGTTCAGCCTGGAGATGAGAAGGCTCTGGGCTGACCTTATTAGGGATTTTCAGTAGCTAAAGGGAGCCTACAGGAGAGATGGAGAGGGTCTTTTTACAAGGACATTTAGTGACAGGAAAAAGAGGAATGGTTTTAAACTGAGAGTACATTTAAATTGGATGTTAGGAAGAAATTCTTTACTGTGAGGGTGGTGAGGCACTTGAGCAGATTGTCCAGAGCAGCAGTGGATGCCCGAACCATGACAGTGTTCAATGCCAGGTTCATGGGACTCTGACATAACTGATTTAGGGAAAGGTGTCCCTGCCTGTGGTGAGGGAGGTGGAACTAGATGATCTTTAAAATCCCTTCCAACCCAAATAATTTTATGGTTCTAGAAGATGCTCTTTGCACTGTGTTTTCTAGGGAAGAGCTGCCTACACCATAATGAGAAGGAAAAGCAATTAGGGTAGAAGTGTTGGAGCTGCTGCAGGGACTGCCTCTGAGCACACCTCCAGCTATGAAGATTGGGCTGTTTTGTGTATTCAAAAACTGCACTTATTGGGGAGAAAAAGAAAATATCCACCAAGATAAATGCTTCCTACAATTACCTTAAAATATGCACCTAACAATATGAATGGTGCATGGCACTTTTGTCAGTGTGAACAGCTGCTCCCCTCAGCTTATTTTGCTTTTACTGAATCATCTGTAACAAACACTCTGCTCAGGAGAGCCTGCGGGTAGCTCGGCACTTTTCATTTACAAAAGTAATCCATGTCTCTTGTCACATTCAACTTTGCTAGAATGCGGCAGGAGTTTGCAAAAGTCACCCAGACTTCAAGGGAAAACAACTTATACTGAACACTTCTTGGCTGGAAACATAAAATATTTATACTCTTGAAATAGGCAATTTGATCATTCAGTCACTTTGTATATACCTCATTGTGTAAGCATTCCTTTTCAGGCTCCTTTCTCTGTTAAATATAGTTATACGGTACATAATTGCCAAGAGTAAAAAGGATTGCACAAGCTATTTTTGGCAGCATGGATGATGAGCACAGCATTTATGAAGGAAGACTTATTACGGAGTTAAAACTCATGCATATCTATGAAGGCTTAGCTTCTTCCTTGAGAGTTTTGGAATACGTCCAACTTTAGAAAGTTCTCGTGGGGTTTCTTGAGCTGTGCAAGTTGGAAAGAGCTTTTAGCTAAGTTGCTGATACTTAAAATAACCAAAGGGCAGTTTTAAACGTTTGTTGCTGAAAGCAATAAATCACTGCTCAGCACAAGCTGTGTTAACTCTGCTGTCAGGACAGGTGTGTGCTGGGCTCCCTGAAGCAGTCAGCAAATGCAAACTAATGTGCAAACGACAGTAATTTTTTGTGCCAGCTCTCCCATTTTTGAGGTGAATACTAGGTGGTTTTCATACTACTGCTGTTACAAACTGACCTGACCAAACCTGTGTGATGTTTGAGTTATTCAGCCTTGGCCTCTACATGGAAACCTGTGAGCTGTGAGACATTTGCACTTCAGAAAATGTTTTGCTGATAATGATGTGAAGCTGTGTGCTCACACACAGGCTGTCTGGGGCTCTTACTTGTAATGGCCAGAAGATTTTCTATATGTTAAATTACAAAGAGAGTAATATTAGATCTGGCTTTCAGAGATCAGTTTTTCATGGATACAAGCAAAAAAAAGGAAATTGTTTTATGACCATGTAAAGAAGTTGCTCAGGTAATTAGTAAATTTTAACCTGAACAAATGATATGGAAAGGACTAACAACATTGATACAAACAGTGTCCCAGTGATTTTATTGGAATGGAATGCTTATGTTCTTAACTGTTTTCAACTTAGACCATGTAGATTTGAGAGAAAAATTTGTCCAGATTTCTTCTAGGATTTCAATACACATTTACAAATAGTAGTTTCCTGTGAACTGCAAAATTTTTCTACTAGATGAAAAAATTGAAGCCATCCTTACATATTTGCATGTGCACTCCTCATTAGTAGTCACTGCTAAGTCATCTGGCAGTTGTGTGCCAAGTCTTTATGACTTACTTCTGTACTTTTACCTTGCTATATTCATCCACGCATCTTTATAGATACAAGGAGTAGAGAAACACAATGGCTGGCTTAATTATATCTACTTAATATACAGAAGAATTTTAATGGTGTTTATTGCCTGAAAACCTCACCTATACTGGAGTCATCCATATTCCTTTTAGCCCTGAAATGGTTTCCAGCCCCCTGCATCTTATTCCTCTGTAAGGCACGTGTCATAACCCACTGTGTAAGGATCTCATTCAATGTTTTGCACTCAATTTCTTCAAATCTAATACTACTAAATCTGGTAAAAGACAGTAGTGAAGCAGCTGCACAGTCTCTGGCATATGAAGCCACCAGGTTGATTCTGTGTGAAAATACCTTTCTTTTAACAATCTTCCTCTATAGTATTTCTTTCTTCTCCTCCTGGTGTAGTATATTGTATCCCTAAATTACTCAGGTTCAGCCTATCATAGCATTTAAGTCTCCAAACATGAAAACTACCTATCATTCAGTATCTGGTGATCCGTCAGGATTTGACGTTTTTATTTTTCATGAGAAGAGCTATTTTGTGTGCTATTTAAGGGCTTGTCAAAAGAAGTAATTAGGTAATTTTCTTCTTCGTTCTCTATAATTAGCCTTGCACTTACTGAAGAATCTCAGTTTTACAGTCTAATAGGTCTAAGAATAATTTCAAAAACTTAACAATGCATTTGGATTTTTTAATAAAAAGATAACTCCCAAGGACTTCCGAAATCTGTAGCATTAATAATAATTTATTGCAAATAGATAATATACCACGTGTCAAGCTACACAAAACACCTGGGACTGATTAAACCCATGACAAGATGTCCTGAGATAAGTGCAGACATAGTATATATGTGTTTTGAAAGGCAAATGATAAAGAAGTTTCTTTTATTATCAAGGAGATTTGCTCAAATAGGGAAAAGAAAAAACAGGAATGGTTTGTAGCAACTTAGTATTGTAGCCTGTTTTGCAGATTTTTGCATGATGGACAGCTGTTGATCAGTGGATGATAGGTGAAGCCATCGCTGTAAGAGCAAGAAATGCTGGCTTGAATATGGAAGTAAAATGAAATGGGAGCTGAGTAACTTTAGAGTATGACTGGTCTGTTCATGAGCAATTTGCATTTTTTTCTACCTTTGAAAAAATGATTAATTGTTGCCTCAGGTCCCCTTTAAATTTAAAGAACCTATGAAATGATAAAATGTCCCAATATAAAAAATAATAAACTGATTGTTTTCATAATCTATAACTATATTTTGGTAAAAATAAATAAATGAAATAATGCATTTCTAGTCTGTAATTATCTATTTCTTGTAACCTCAAGCAATTATTTTTAAGTATTTTGGTGAGCCATGAAAACAGAATGCAGTGGAGTTTTTTTATGTATTTCAGTAATATTTGAAGGGGGCCCACCATAAGGAAATGGGCTTTCAGTTTCTTAATGCTTTTTCTATGCCATTGAACTTTTTATCATTTCAGTTGCTTTTTTTAAAATATACAAATAATTCAAATAAAAAAACTATTAAAAATTGCCTGAATAAAGGTACCTTTGGTGTTTAATTCTGTGTTCTGTGCATGCATGTGTTCATATTGTGTAAGAAACCAGGCTCCTGCTTTTATATTTCCCCAGCTCAGTCACAGTGGGCAATAGACCTTGTGTGCTTCTTTTATCTTCTGCTTGACATACTGCTTGATGCATATGATCAAATGCAGCATTTCATTTCCAGTCTCACAGATGACAGAATTAATTCCAGAATGCATTTCTGCAGATGTCAGAAAGGTCAGGAAAGACAGATAGATACAAGTTTGCTCATGTTTTAGTTTCCTGAAAAATCATAAATAATTATGTAGAAAATCAAATTACTTTTTTTATCTTATCTTTGCAGTATTTGATTTTTTAATTAATAACTTATTGAAGAAATATTGTCTTTAAATTTATTCCGTGTTTTTCTCCTATTTATTAGTAGTTTGTTAAAGAATTCTGCTACTAGGTCTTTGTTAATGGTTTCCTGGAAGCTATGGAAGTCCTTCATAGGTTGATCAAGTGGTTAAAAGTCCTTAGGTTTCCACTTACCAGCATATTTCAAGATTTTACAAGTAATATTTAAGTTGCTCAGCTAGGGTATAAAGGCCTAACTAGTTTAGCAAATACATACAGAGTCATGAACTTTTCTAGTTTTCTGACCTACTATATTTTAAAAAATTTGTTTCCTCTAAAGTCTTCATGTCAGTACTGTACATATGATTTCACAATATTGAAATGATACCCAAAGTTCTAATGCTGAACACTGAGTTAAAGCTCCATTTATGTTTATTTAATTTTGCTTTTTTCACTTGGACTGCCATGAGAAAAGAAGAAATTTTTAGCTTTTGTCTATGTTTTTTCTTGAAGTCACGCTGCTAAAAATATTATTGACTAGCATGACAATGTTGGTGTTAATGTCTTAAAATCCTCACTTTAATGATCTTCTTAAAATTACTTTAAGAAATCAATGTGGGGATTTTCCTTCCTGTTTGCAGAAACTTTGGATTACTAACAATTTCCAAAGCTATTTTTTGGTCAGAGTTACAGCTGGATTATTGCACAGGAAAAATGGCTGAATCCTGATTTTTCTTACATTGAATCATCTTGGTGGGCAGGGCCTTCATTGTAGTTCTTGGACACCAGAAATAAAAGTAATTTTTATTTTGTAATACATACTTTGATACATGGAAAAATGTTGTAATTTTCAAAAAGTAAATATTTTTATCTGATCAGTAAAAGTTTATTAATCTTGTAATTTGGTAATGTGGGAAAGACTAGAGAAAGAGCACAGGAGACAATGGATGTATTGAAATAGTGACAAATTAATTGAAAATTAATTAAATTGAAGTAACCAAGATCATGTTCAGGAACCTTAACAAACCTGGTAACTTGAAGTTTTGATTTAGAAAAAATAAATAAGAAGCCTTGTAAAAGCCATAGTCATTGATCTTTCATTGCTACCTGGCATAAAATTAATCTTAAATTTATTGATTTTTTTTATTTTTAAGTAGCAGAGATAATATTCATGTTTTGTCTAGTTGTGTGTAACACCACTTCTTCACTGGAACATTTTCTTGATTTTAAGTTGTAGTGCAATCAGACTCACATAATTTTGCATGCTGATGTGCTGACCAGAGTCAGCATTTTAGATTTTACAAGCCAGGCACAAAAGGTGCATTGACAAGGTTATTGTTTTTTGAGTGAGAGCACCTGACTGCTCTTTCACTCAGAACTGGAATTTGAAACCAGGCAGGAATGCTCTGCTGCTACCTGGGGATGATTAATAGAAATTGAACAACTTCAATTTCTGTGAGCTGTAGGGGAAACAATGATAAAACATACAAACCTGGTACATTTGAAATACATTAAGACTACCTGGAAGTAACTTAATTGACTTTTCAGCCTTTCTTAGAATTCTTCGGGGAAAAAAAGGTGAAAGAAATCCTCCTGTTCAGTGTTCATTTTATATTTTGTGGGTTTGTGGTGTTTTGTTTGTTTGGTGTCAGTGCAAGGGCATTGTGGCATAAATTTCTGTGGCAGCAGAAGTGTTTCCTGAGCAGAGGAAGCTATTGTTCTGCAGAAGAAAATAAGAGTTTAAATAAAAAGTAAAAATCACATAGATCCACAGTTTATTTCACAAAAAAAAAAGGAAAAATATGGCCCACACATGCAAGCATTTTTTTCTATAGTGTATGTTCTATTATCTTGTTATTATAGATATCAGTTTTGGTTTTCTTCTTACGGGAAAGGGAGAAGAGCAAAACAAGAAATGGTCCCCTTTAGCTTGTGCTGTAACTTCAAAGCTTCTCACAGCTAAGGCATATGAACTGATGTAAATTCTCGGTGTTTAAGGAGTTCTGCTGATGTAGGACTCTGGCCAAGTTCAGGTGTCTTCTTGGCTGCCTAAGCCTGCTCAGCTGCAGTCGCCAAGCAATGGAGTATTTTTACAAATGTTTTCTTTGAAAATGCTGCTGGGCTGAGGAGGTGCAGTACCCAGGCTTCTGTGTGTGTGCATGCACCACACACGAACTGAGCACTGAAGAAATTTCCTTCAGTAAATTGAGAATTTGTAAGCATGAATTCCCAAGAACTTTCTAATTTTTTCTCTGCCATATTTCAACCCACTGGAATTTTGGGGGGCAAATAGTAATTCAGAAACGGGTTGGTTTTTGTTTTTGGGTTTTTTTTTTTCTTTTCTTTTCTGCAATAACTTATAGAGGAGAAATCTGCATTTTAGTCTTAGTAGGTAATAATCAGATGTGCTAGGGTAGGATGCTTTTGTTCAGCTGCTCAAAGACTTCTGACTACGTGTTATTTGTGAGGCTCAATCAGCAACAGGAGTGACTTCCAGCAAGTTATTTTTTTCTTGAGAAGACTGCCTCCTAATTTTGTGAAGTTTTGAATTTTCAAAGGGAAATACTGAATAATGTAAGGGAGCAGTTTTAAGGTAAACTTTAAAATTGCTGAAATATTAATTCAGTGCCTGAAGTTAGGCTAGTCTGGGAGAAAAAAAAAAAAAAAAACCGAACAATTTCAGAGAAAGATTTTAAATATTCAAATGTAATGCAAAGGCAAATGCCTTTCTTGGATAACATCAGATACCGGTGCAGGGCCTGCCTGGGCTTTACTTCCACTCAGTCTGCCAGAATGAGCTGTTGTAGAGCTTTGCAAAGGTGATGGGTGAGGCTGAATGAAGGCTCTGTGTGCCAGTCAGACTCTGCCCTAGCAATCAGCCTAAGCACACTTCACACCAGCAGAGTGCCTTTTGAAAGTGTCCAAGGGAAGCAAGTTTTCCCAAGAACAATGTGTTAAAATACTTTGATGTGTCCTGGTCTATTCAGGCCGCTAGAGATTACTCTCATCTGAATGTCTTCCTTTGTTATTTCATTTAAGATCAAGGATGGTACATTTCTCAACACAATTACTGTGTGAAAGCTTTTCCTTTAAAGGAAAAAGAAACTTGTGAGTTCCTCTCAGCAGGGTCAGTGTCATCTTTGGTCTCTCTAAAGCACTTAACCCAACAGGGCTCAAGGGATGCACTGCCTGATCTTGAAACAGGAGTCGATAGTCCTCACCCTGATTGCAACTTCTTTTGGCTCTGCTGAAGTGGAAAAATGTGGCTTCCTAATTCTGGATCTGTATATTCAAAGGATGGGTAATCTTGCACTGTCTTGTCCACTATGTGTCCATACACTGTCCATCTATTCTGATGGTGAGTGTTTAGAGAAAAATATTGGATGTTAATACATGGCCAACACGGGGGAGATTGATTTTGTCAAAAACACATGTAGTTTGATAATGTGATAATTTCCGTTCATGCCCACCACAGCAAGACCTGGTCCCCCAACTCCTTCTGAGGTCTTTGAACAACCTCCTGTACCATCCTGACACTTTCCCCCAGAGAAAAGTAACTCTGTGTTAGAGCTCTGATTTACATATGAATTCAGTAACTGTTGTTTTTTTATTTAACTCTGTGTTGCTGGGTATGTGTACCCATGCAAGAATCTTTGATTTTACGTCCCCCCCAAAAAAAGAAAAAAGCAAATAAATGTTTCTTGTGGGGAAAATTTTGGTATACATGGAATGATTCCTTTTTCAAATTACTGGATAGATGAGGAAGAGATAAAGTAATCGTAGAAATGAAGTTATCCTGTTTTAGAGAAAGGTCAATTTTTCAGAAGTGCTAATACAAAATAAAAGAAATAGGTCTTTACTTCTGCTTTTTATTTGCAAAAGGGTGTAATAATATGTTTTTGCCAGAGTAAGATGATAAAACACATTGTATTTGTTCACAGTCAAAGGTGAATTAAACAATAATTATTACTGCTCAGAAGAGGATAAAGAGGTAGCAAGGCTAGAGATGTGAAAAAATCTGGAATTTTTTTTCCTTTTCTTTTTTCTACCATAGCCACTTTACTAGCTTATTGAAAGATCTAGATCACTATAGTAATTACCTGCTTATTGAAACTAAATCTTATTTGAGAGTAAGGAATGCCTTATGAATAATTTATTTAAATGTTGGGAATGTTTAAGTAGCAATTATGCATATAATTACTATATGCATAATATCCTATATAGCTATCCTATAGCTTCCAAATAATTTGAAATATGACTAGCATGGAAAGTGGAGCTGCACTGTGCTCTAAAATTTGTGGACACTTTAATATTTCTGAAAAAAGCAGGGGAAAAAAATTGAAATTGTACTCTAGCTGGTCTGAAACCAAGTCCTTTTGCTATATTAATAAGATTTTAAAAATAGAGATCTGTTGTTATATTATAGTTTACAAAAAACCTGCTGTGGTGTTCTGCAACAAAATTAATTGTTCCTTTTTCATATTTAAATTACAATTTATTAAAAAAAACCCCTGGATTTATTACTATGCATGTATGCACACCTATGCTTGAAAGTAACTTTAAGTTTATATGAATGTATGTGCGCTAGTTTGGGCTAAATCTATACTCTGTATAGTCTAAGTATAGTCTATAGTGTATTCCTAAATTATATAGTGAAGACCATTTACTGTTTAGTCACATAAACAGTTGAGCAAAAAAAATCAGTGGGCAAGTCAGGGCATCAAGATGAGAGTAGAAACTGTGAGACAGGATGGACTGGAAAAAAAAAAAAAGCCAAACATAGAAACAGAAAAGGACATTCAGAACCACAAGAAGAGCTCAGAGATTCACCAGTTATGCAGATAATAAACCTGAGGGAGGCAGGAAGTGTCGCAGGTGTCTTAACCAGTTCTTCTTAACAATCAACAGAAACTGAATTCCACTGTTTTTTCTATAGGGGTGGAAGAGCTAACTGGGCAGTTGCTAGGTCTCCTGGACATTTACTGATTTCAAAAGTCAGAAGGACCTTGGACATTTTTAGTGCTTTGATAATCATTTTGATAACTTCTGAGACTGACTGATGACTCTTGGAAGTGTGCTTAGCTCAGTATTGGCCAAAGGTGAAGGGGTTTTGAAGGAATACAAAGCAATGCTGAAGAAGGGACAGTGGCAGAGCAGAAGCCAGGAATAGGATAGCAGAACATAACTGTCCCTAGGCTAGCCTTATCTGATTTAGAAGAATCAAGCAGAGAACTTGACTATTGGGATGACACACTACTAAGCCTCATGAAAAAGTGACTTATGGTTTCTGGAGTCCAAAGAACTAGAGTCTGAGTTTCTGATGTGACTAGTTCATACAAAGCAGTGTGGTGGGTAAAACTAAAGCAGGACCAAAGTCTTTTCAGCACATGTTAGCAATGCTCATAGCAGGATACTGGATTCATTTCTCTCCACTAAAACAGCAAACCTTATTTTTAGTATATGTGGTTGTTGTTTTGTGGGTTTCTTTTTATTTTTTTTTTTTTTTAAGGAGAGTGAAGAGGAGTTGCTGACCTCTCTATATTCTTCAGTGGCTTTTCTCAGGTCCTTGTTTGCTGGTCTGTTTTCCAAGGTTACACTCTCGGAACCTTTTTTGTAGGGAACCTACTTCATGCCTTTGTCTGACAGATGTCACATACTACAAAAGCTAAGATAATGTAGCAATTAACACTACCTTGTGCCATTTGTGCTCCTTGTCACATAAAAGCAGTCACAGTTTCTGTGCAGTCCACCATCCATGCCAAGACTGTATCTAATCTGGAAATCTCATTAGTTGCTTTATTAACCTTTGCTATGGGAACATCTTTGCTTTTGCTTTTTCCTGCTTCTTATTTGTGTATAAGTAGCATCAGATATTGTCCCGTCCTCCTATTTATGTCCAGGAGGGAAGCAACTGTTTGAAAATGAAAAAACTGTACCTTTTTCCAGATTTATTTCTAAATGGAACACTATTACTGCTTTTTTCCAGTGGTTTCAATATATAATCCTTTCTATTTAACCCTGGTGTTTCAAGGAGTTTTAAGCACACGCTCTCAAAGAGACACAGGAATTTAAAGCAAGTGTTCTGCTTTATAATGACCTTTCATCTCAACTACAAGATCTTCTTTTTTCAAGTGGGTTGAAAAATGTACTGTTAAAAACTGTATTTTCCAACCTATCTTCATTCTTAAGGATAATGGTGAAAAATAAAAAAATGTTCTATGGGTATGTGAGAGTATCACCTCCTTGTACCCAAAACAATAAGCTTGCATAAGGTTTAATCACTTCTATGTGACACGGTCTTCTCTTCATTATGATGAAAACCTTGCACTCTAGCCCACAACCGTGCCTAATTTATAGAGTGCCTCATGTAAGGTATGTGCAATCAGAGAGCTGGAGTGGTTTATTGGTGCTTCCCTTTACTTGCTTTAGAGCTGTATCCAATTGCTATCATCAAGGGTAGCCCCACACTTAAATGAAAATATGAAAAGTGATTTGTAGTGATTTTTCACACAGACATGTGGGATGTTTTTTGCTCTGTTTGACATAGCTGCCTGGATGCAAAGATCCCAACTGAAATGAAGTCAGAAAAACTATAAATATATTGCTAGGTCAGTCTGGTTTTAAGTATGGAAAAGCACTCCATCATACTGTGTTTTGGTTTGTTTGTTTTTCCCCCTTGAAGCAGCTGAACACTCTTCTAGTTTCCTACAGATTTTTATCCAATGCCTGTGCCCGCTTTTCCCTGTGACTTTCATTCCCCTTAAGACATCCATTCCCTTACTGTGCTCCCTGCCCACCTATCACCCTAATGCTGTGTCAGCAGAGAGTTAGGTATCACTACCTATGTCCTTCTTGAATGACTAACTGGCAAGTATAACAAAAGAATTAAAAGAAATAATCTCTGAGTTAAGATTACATTTGAATCTCTCTACTTTACTTTAATAAGTGTCACTTATTAAACTTGCATTCTAACTTCCCACCCTCTGCCAAACGTGGTCAGCAGTGGTAAGCTTGTTTTGACATTGCTGGGATGCACTAAAAGGAGGGCAGAAAAAAAGCAAAAAGAGGGATTTATGCTTAAGTATTTTTATCAGTGTGTGGTGTTGTTTATGTGTATAGTAGATGTCAGGATGCTGAACGTACACACCTGTCTTGTAGCAAATGTCTCTGATCCTTTTCGGAGCAAGGGCACTTTCTTTCTCAGTGTAACTGACCAAATTAAGAATAAATTTTGTGTAAAATCCTTTATAAATGCTCTGAGAGATCTTTTAATGGTGCATCAAATGGTCAGTAATTGCAGTCACATGAAGTTCAAATGCTTGAGCAGAGAAGACGCTAGAAAGAAATAACACAAGTGGAAGAATAAGGAGTAAGGCCTTTTCCCCAGTAAATTACCAAGTTAAATTTAGCTGTTCCTAATGCCCAAATGAGTTTTCTCATGAGCTATTTCTATGTTCTTACATTATTACAACTTTCTCTAAAATACTGTTAGTGGAATTTTATGTAGCCCATTAAATTTATTAAATTATTGTTGTGCTATTTCCTAACACCAAAATGTCTTATTAGAGGTGATAGCAGATCAAGGCTAAATGATGATTTCTTTTGGCAAGAGGCAATGTTATGTTTTTATGAATTGTAATTTAGCTAAGGTTGTTAATTTAGCTTCCAGATTTTCTCATATGTATAGAACTTAACTACT
This sequence comes from Monarcha castaneiventris obscurior, assembly GCA_026261815.1. Taxonomy (NCBI): domain Eukaryota; kingdom Metazoa; phylum Chordata; class Aves; order Passeriformes; family Monarchidae; genus Monarcha; species Monarcha castaneiventris. The sequence continues at coordinate 48,047,371 of JAMPIT010000230.1, read as the reverse complement.
GCCCTTAATGCTTCGATAGTTTTGCAACACTATTTATGTGTAAAATAATACATGAAAAGGGAAAAGAATGCAAGTAATCAAAATGGGGGTGTTTCTAAAATACAGTTTATTTAAAATAAAACAAATGTTTCTTTACAAATTAATTTTATTGAAGAATGAAAATATAAAATAAACAAAGGTAGAGCTAGAAGTTCTTTTGGTTGGTTTGTTTCAATTTTTTTTTTTTTTAATAGGAGATAAAAGAAAAATGTAAGTATTTTGGAGTGAGAACGATTTTTCTTGGTCAGTGTGTCATAGCCAAATGCCATTTTCCTGGAATTCTCTACCAAGCCATAGAAAAATCCTTCCCATCATGTTCAGACATAGAAAAAGACTAAAAAAGCTTACAACTATAATAAGAATCTGTATGCAAAGTAATTAGGTTTCATCCTACAGTCTCTAGGCAGTGTCTTCCCTTTAAATGGATGCTGAAAGTAAATGTGTGGCTGAAATACAGCTCCAGTAGAAAAGGCACTCTCCTCATTATTTTCTGGAATGCAGTAGGCTAAACAGTCATTTTACACAGTAAACTCAATGACAGAAAAAGTTAAAATTGCTGGAGTGTTAGTATGCCCAGAGTCTATAAACCACTGTACTTTCTCTTAAAAAGAAAGTCTTAACAGTCTCTGTGCTTTAGCTGTCTTTTTATAAAGTACTTAAACACATGTCAATAGAATAAATCCATCTGGCGTTTTAGTACATATATATGCATCTATGTTTATGTGTAAGTATATATAAATATGCTCTTTTTTTCATATATATAGTCCTAATTTCCTAGAAATAAGATTTCAACCACATTCAAATGGCTTAGAAATTTGGGGTGTTTTTGATGCAAGGAAAAATAGGCACAGTTACAGCATAAAAATATTTGAAGTATGAGGGAAACAAGGGTGCATATTCAGAAACCCAAGATACTTTGAGAAATGTAAATTCTTATCTATGGCATGGATGATGCACCATGCAGCACTCACTGTGCTATGATTCCATATCCAAATTTCCCTTTCCTAGGTTAATGGAAAAACTCTCCTATTAATTTCATCCCTTGAGATCTACTCTTGACTGAATCAGTGTAACACCTTCTTGCACTAGGCATCAGTCTGCAAGCAAGAAAACCAAGAATAATCTTGTGTGACACTGCAGCATTTCTGAAAACCATTAACCAACACTAAGTATAAATTACAGAAGAGTAGGAAGGAAAAGTGCCCCAAATGCATTCAAGTGATTTCAGAGCCCTTGCTGAAAGTACTCCACTGTTTAAAAGTTACAGCATTCAGTAGCAGTTATGAATTAATCAAACACTAGAAATACCAAGTCAAACTTCTGAACAAAAAAATCTGGTAAATAAGGGAAAGTAGTAGAAATTGAATTGTTAGTATAAAAAATAATGAACTGTCTACAAGGAAGATATCCATTAGAGAAAACTGTTAAGTTGGTCAAGAGTGAAGGTGATGTTATGGGGCTTAAAGCAAATTACTTAAGAAGTGTAAATGTCAAAGAATTTTCATCTGGTTTCCTACTGCAAAAAACAAAACATGAGAAAAAGCTGACAGTTTGGGCAAAGCTGAAATCCTTTAAGAATAATTTAGTGTATTTCCATGTTTGTACTTAGAAGTATGGACAAAAGGTGGTTGTTAATGTGTCTGATGAGGGAACAAAAATCATGTGAAAATCCTTGTGTTTCATGAGAATAGTATAAAGTCTTACAAATACTGCTGCTATTTGACTGCTTTTGAAGGTTAAAGCACAATTTCTAAGTCCCAACACTTCTGTAAATGTCCATTAATTATCAATTATTCAGAAATTAGTATGGATTAGGTTATTTCATGCTGTGAGATATCCCTCATGTGTGACAGAATGCCCTGAAGTCAGCACAGTGCTTATTAGCTTACTTTGCACCATTTTTGGACAATAGCAGAGCATGCCTGGTTCAGTAGAGGCTGCCTGGTTGATGGTTTGCAGCCATCTCATCTGGGACAGATATTTGTCAGATATTCTAAGCAGGCTCAAACAAACACAAAAAAGTTTAAGCTAAGTGTTTTTTGTTTTTTGGTTTTTTTCTAATTTGGACCATTTGAGGAATCAGTGGGATATTCTCTAGAATCTTGCTGATGGAGGAGCAAATTTTGTATGATCTGTATCTCCAGTAACAGTCCTGTGGGGCTGAACACTTCCATCATACATCTTAAAAGTTTTCCCGCCTCCAAAATACTTGTGAATTTTAGGGCATTTAGGTCTCACGTTGCTCATATATGCAACCAAGGAGATCACCATCTAAAATCCACTGGTTCTGTTCACTAGAGATGGGCAATAAATTTAAGCCTGATTAACTGATTGATATTCTATGTGATTCAACTTCCCCTCCTTCAAGTTCTGCTGCAGCTTTTGTTGTGGTTATGTTTAATTGCTGTCTCTGGACTTGGTTCTTGTTCTAGGAATGAGAAACAATACTGCTATATGCCAGATGGTATTCAAATAGTTCATGAGGCATGTTGGGATTATGAAAGTTGAGATAGTACATGCACATATAAAATTAGCTCTGTGTACATTTTTAATGAGAGTATTAAGCAGTCATCTGGGTGGAGTAGATATGTCTCCTCTTACAATGGTATTAAAAATTATCAGATGGCACAAAGAGCTAAAAAATGAACCTTTTCCCCTCAACCAGAGGAGTCTTTTTGGAATAGAAGGAAATCAAACACTATCTTCTAGTTAAACTGTATACTTTTCATAAATAATTTAGCACTGGAGACATAACTTCAATCTATAAAACATGGCTGAGAATATAGCAAAGACTAGAAGAGACAGACAGTAGTTAGAGAAAAGTCAATCAATTTGAAATAGACTGAGCAGTAGTTTGTAATATTAGACAGCCTGTGACCTTTCAATATCTTTTGCTTGTTATGCCTTATGCACTTAGAAGGAATTGTCATCATTTTTTGACATAAAGAATACTACACAGAAATTGGTTAGGTTTTTATGCTTTTTTAAAAGTCTTTAAATGTGGAAATACTTTTTTCTTTAAGTTCAGAATGCTACTTACTTTTGTGCTTTTTTGAGTTATTAAGTAGTGCTGCTAAATCACATGCCTATATAAGCTGGAGGAGAGCAGAAGGTAATAACGTAATGAGAATTCGTTTTGATTATTTGAATTTTTGTTCTAGATCCTCAAGGCAAGGGTGGTGTAGTGTCATTTTCTTTTTTATTATTCTAGCAAAAATGAAAAAAGCTAAAGTTGAAATTTTAATATCTAGGAAAGTAATTATATATTTTGATAGATGGTACTTCACACAATAGTAAGTTTTGAGCAGTTTAATAGAATAGTTCAGGAGTCCCTTTTTCACTAGTCAAAGGTCATAGTTTATCAATAAAGCACCAGTTAGATCTCGTGATTGTAAAACAATTACTAGGCATATATTGATTTGATGACTTTTACAAAATATTTTTTTTGGTGTATAAAGGAGTGGAACAGAGAAAACCATAAATCTATCCTTGTAAAAATGTCTACAGTGGGATATGACTATATAGTAGATTAATATTGAGATATAGGTAAAATATATAAAGCTGCTTGACTAGCTCATTGATAATAAGCAGAATATGATAGGTCACTTCTTTTTAGTCAGGGTTTGTCTTCAAAAATTCATCCCTTGCAGCAGCTATGTCAGAAGACTAAGTAGGAAAATGAAAGGGTGACCTAGCCAAATCAAGAGACTATTACATTTTTTTTTTTAATTAGTCTTCCCAATCAGTGAAGGCAAATTTCACAGAGCATTTCAGGATGCCTTTTGCCTTTGCCTGTATTCTTCCTGATACTAAGATAGAAACAAACTGATATTACTTGTGGCTGCTGTTTCATTTCCTGTTGTGTATCTATGGACAAAAAAGAAAACATAACAAAACCTATTGTATCAACAAAATATTAATGATACACACAGGGTCCCTCCATCTTACTAACCAGAAAAATGTAAGCATGAAATATGTATGGGACTCTACATTTCAGAAGCACTAGAAAAAAATGCATAGAGTGGGTGACAAAACATGCATGTAGTTTATGATATAGAAGTCTTGACCAGGTATAAACTTTTTGCTTCTGTACTTAGTATGGTTGAGTAAAAATGGAGGAAAATAACTTCATTTTTAAAGTTATAGAAGAGTCCATGAAATTCCATGGAATTCATCTGTCAAGGTCTGCAACACTGTTTAAAAATGTTATTTCCTTTTTGTCAAGCTTTCAATTAAGTATTCAGGCAACCATAAAATGTCTGACCTTCAAAACAAAGTAGCTAGGGATTCCTCATTATTTTTATACTTTGTTTTTTTCTTCTCTAAATACCAGACTTTCTGGATATTTTATGAATTCTGGTACATATATGTAGATGTATAACCACTGTGATTGCATGCTGTACAGGAGGACATGGATTTAAGTAGGAAATATGGCCTCCTATTACAGAAATATCAGATCTTCTTTATGTCCAGTGGTTCATTTTAGCCAAGAGACTTGGACAATGTTATAGCAAAGAAGTAAGTATTATTCCTTAAACCTAATGTACTGAAACATGTTAAAATTACTTCATATCATACTGCCTGGAGTGATTTTGAAACTTGTTCAAGTGTTAAATCTCTCCTTGGAAAAAAGCTTAAATAGCTAAGGAGAAGAGGTTTTTATTTTCCTTTATAAAACTGCTATTGTCCACTCACGTATTGAAGTATCTTGTAATGCATAGTGTAGTCTGGAACTGGAAATACACTTGGGAACTGGAAATACACCTGGGAAACTGAAATTCCAAGTGTTATCTACTCTTCCAGATTCGTATGAAAAAAAAATCTGTCTGAAAAAGAAAATGTCAGCTGCGTGTAGATTAGAAATTACAGTAATTAAACTCCTTTTAAAGAACCAGATCTATGAGAGGAAACAAAATTTTGAATAGGAAAATAATACATAAAGTAAGAGCATAGGAATGTAAAATTCTGCTACAATATTCTCTATTATAGTCTAAGGCATATAAGAATTTAAATTGTCTGTGTGTGTATGAAAGACTTCTAAACAATAGAAGTGCATTTTCCATTGCTGTTTCCTTTAATTGAAAATGTTAATTCTTACCCATGTCAGTACAGCTTCCATTTATATTCATTAAGGGGATTTCATTCTGCTCATTCCTACTTACTCCCATTGATATTACAGCAGTTTTCTCATCCACAGTATTTGTCCTTGTTTGACAGCTTTCTTGCCTACTGTTGGTGGATTTTTCTTCTTCCTTACCTGCAGATGTCATCCCACTGACTACAATCTCATTGTTAATAATTCTCTGAGACATCTCCTTTTTACCTTCCTTTGCCTTCAGCCATACACATTATCTTCAGCAGCAGCCTCTCTTCATTTCCCAATAATTGCACCCTCTTTTAATTTTTCTCAAGAGCCTTTTTATTAATGGCTGTAGGCATCCCTTCTCAGCTTCATATTCTCCTCTTAGGGGTGCGAAGAAAATGATCCTCTGGGAACAGAGTATGTCTAGGCTGCTCCTGAGCCCTAGTCATTAGTATACATATGCACAAATATATATTTTTACATGAATGATTTTCCATTTTGATTACAGAATCACAGAATCACCGGGTTGGAAGAGACCTCTAAGATCATTGACTCCAACCCATGCCCTAACACCTTAACTAAACCATGGCGCTGAATGCCGCATCCAGTCTTTTTTTAAATACATCCAGGGATGGTGATTCCACCACCTCCCCGGGCAGACAGTTCCGATATTTCATCACTCTTTTGGTGAAAAACTTTTTCCTAATATCCAACCTGTATTTCCCTTGGTGCAGCTTGTGTCCTCTCCAGCAGCATGTGTGCTGCCTGGAGAGAGAGGCCAACCCCCACCTGACTACAACCACCTTTCAGGAAGTTGTAGAGACTGACAAGGTCACCTCTGAGTTTCCTTTTCTCCAGGCTAAACAACCCCAGCTCCCTCGATCGTTCCTGATAGGGCTTGTGTTCCAAGCCCCTCACCAGCCTTGTCGCCCTCCTCTGGACATGCTCAAGTGTCTCCACGTCCTTCCTGAACTGAGGGCCCAGAACTGGACACAGTACTCAAGGTGTGGCCTCACCACTGCTGAGTACAGGGGAAGAATGGCCTCTTTGGTCCTGCTGGCCACAGTATTTCTGACACAGGCCAGGATGCCGTTGGCCTTCTTGGCCACCTGGGCACACTGCTGGCTCATGTTCAATTGGCTGTCAACGAGTACTCCCAAGTCTCTTTCTGCCTGGGCACTCTCCAGCCACACCGTCCCTAGCCCATAGCATTGCAGGGGGTTATTGTGGCCAAAATGCAGGACTTGGCACTTGGACTTAGCATCCTATTGGACTCAGCCCATCTATCCAACCATTCCAGGTCTCTCTGCAGAGCTCTCCTACCTTCCAGCAGATCAACACATGCTCCCAGCTTAGTGTCATCTGCAAATTTACTAATGAAAGACTCAATACCCTCATCCATGTTGTCAGTAAAAATATTGAACAGAACTGGCCCCAGCACAGATCCCTGAGGGACACCACTAGTGACTGGCCACCAGCTGGATGCAGCACTGTTCACCACGACTCTCTGGGCCCACCATCCAGCCAGTTCTTAACCCAGCAAAGAGTGCACCTGTCCAAGCCATGGGCTGACAGCTTTTCCAGGAGTACACTTAGAGATCTACTTCTCTCATCTGACCTCTTTGACACACAAAGTGTTCACTCTAATTCAACTGTGACACAACTACTGAGATCACCTTCCATATTTTCTCATGCAGAAACCCTAGGTTTCATTTTGAATCCTCTTTCTGGTTTCCAATATTTGTTTTAAATTTCTTGGGTTTTTTTGCAAAGTTTTGCCTTTTTTGCTCATCCACCCTTCTGCTCTATTTCATGCTGCTCTCTTCACAGCCTACGTAGGATTTTTAGAGATAGGGAAATCTGCCTAGAGTGGTCCTCTTATCATTAGGTAACTTGTAACAAATAATAGTGGAAACATCCTTCCAAATTATTATTTGTTAGATTTTCCAGTGTCTGCTTAAGTCAACAGCAGTTCATCCTTGGTCCAAACTGACAAGTGGATTTTTTTGTGAACAAAAGCTCCATCCATAGGCAAATGTTTATAAGGAAAAAATAATTCTACTACCAATAATAATAATTTGTCATTGACATATACATAGATATTTTGAATATGAGGAATTCTTACAAAGTAGAGTAGGAAATTTACTCTGTTTTTATGTGCATGTATTGCCTCACAGACCACAGAAGAAATGCTCCTCACTGAAGAGAACCGTGTTTTAGTTTAAATTAAAGAGAATTATTTTTCCTGGATTTAGACTAGATGAACTGTAAATGTTGTTTAAATTAAACCATGTTAATCACAAGAAAAATATGTAGTTTTGTCTTCTAGTGTATCAGGCATTAGTATACAAGAAAGATCAAGAAATTTTCAGGCACCAAGTTTACACTGCTTGTCTCACTTTGTGAATAGAGATCACGTCTGGGAAACAGTTCCTAGAAGTGCATCAAACTGCTGAAGTAGGTGTTTGCACATGAATTAAACATCAAGCAACCTGGTATTTGACAGCTGTTCTGTTTAATTTTCTGTAACTGTGATCGAAGCTACAGCTAGCAGTCTGACAGAAATAAATTTCCTAGTTTGTTGAGGCATTCTGACACAATCTGGTCAAAAAACTTGTTGAAATTCACCAAAGTGAGATTACATACTATTTTAAAATTTATTTATCAGTTAAAAAAGTCCCAAAACCCGAAACAAAAACCCAATCATATGTGCATAGGAAAGGGGTCTACCAGAGACCTCTTAGATAGTAATATCTAGCTGAGACATTTTTTGTAGCAGCTACATTTGTGTAAGAGCTTAGACAAATGAAGGCTCTGCCTCTGAGTTACATTTCCTAGCCTTGCTCTTTGAAGTTTGTCACAATTTCCTCCCTTATGCTGGTCAGAAATCACTTCCCAACTTCTATCCTCATGTTAGTAATGGATATTTGATAACCACTGCAATTTTTATCACATCTTTGTCTTTTTCTTGCCAGCATTTACTTTATTCAATGATTTTAGAAACAATAGTCATAAGGTATTTTCTTTTTTGCTTTGTGTTCTGTGTATTAAGTACATCTGTGGTTCTCTAATAAGACAGACTTCCTGTTTCCCTGCTTCATCTATTTTCTATATACCCCTTCTATGTTTTAGGGCTATAAAGATAAATTGCCTATACAATAAACAGTGAAATTTTCTAATGCCTCATAAAATAGAATTAGTATTTACTTATTTCTGATGGAGGAAAAAGAATTTGAACCACGTGAAGTTGAGATACAGGAATATCAAGTTTATCTTTCCTATTGCAATATAACAGGGACTCAATATGTGCCTGTACTGCAGAGAACAGAATAAGAACATTTTAAGCACGGCCATAATTAATCAGATGAAAGATCCTTCTATTGTGTCTCCCACATTGTTCATAAGGAAATGCCTGGGGGAAAATAAAATTGGAGGGAATATGTATAATGCTTCCATGTAAAACACTTCTATCTTCTAATTAGTTTCAGCTGAAAGACTTCTTGAGTCACATGTGGTATTTTGTATTTAGCAGCCCTCAGTGGATCTTTCTTATTGCTTTTGCAGCTTTCATTCTTAGACAAACACACAAGCCTATAGTACCTATGATTGTGGTAATAAATATTACAAATTGCTGCCCCTTTGCTGAGCTTATTCTCATTTTGAATGTGTTGAACTTACCTTCATTTGTTGCCCAGTATATCTTTAGCTGGAAAGAAACTGAAAAGTTGATCCCTCCTATGTTTTCTCTAACTTCCTTGTGACATTGAGCTTCTTCATATTCCAATAAAGTGATTTATTTTCCAGATCAAAAATTTACAGATTATTCAGTTGTTATTCATACTAAAGTTTCAGTTCCTTTTTTGATATCCTTTTTGAGATGAGGGTCTGGACTTCCATGTTATGTTCAAACTGTAGATGAAGCATTGTTTACAGTGGCATAACTCTTTTCTCTGTACTCCTGTACTAGCATTTAATTTACTTTTTAACTGCTACTGAGCATTGAAATGACGGTTTCATGGAACTATTTATTATAATCTTAAGGTCTCTCTTCTGAATAGTAATGGTTAGCTCAGAGCTCATCATTTTTATGTGAAATTAGGATATTCTTTCCCCCTTGTGGCACTTTACATTTATCTACACTTAATTTCAGTCATTCAGGTTCATAAGACATGTTCTGCTGCAGTTCTTCAGAGTACTCTCTCATCCTTACCACTCACTATAAATAATTTAGTACCATCAGCAAACTTTCTTGTCTCTCTGCTCACCCTCTTTCCCATACAGCTTATGAGTGTGCTGAACATTACAGGTATCAGAACAACTCCACCGCAGATTTCTGCCAGTAGAATTCAACATTGTCTAATGCTTCTCTTTTAACCATTTAAGGGCCTTCCATGCACTACAAGGCTTCTTCACCTAGCAAGCCTTTGGTGAGGAATATTTTCCAAAGCCTTATGGAAAGCTTAGGTGATTACGTTAACCGGATCACCTTTATCTATATGCATATTTGCTCTTTCTATGAACTTCAGTGGGTCGGTAATTAAGGATTATTTTGCAAAAGCCAAGCTTATTCTTCTCAAGTAGATCGTAATTACTTGTGTGTCTGCAATAATTTCCTTATTTTAGTTTATAAGACTTTGTCTAACATAGATGACAATCTTACAGATCTGTTTATGTCCCTTGCTCTCTGAAGGATGCTTTTTTAAAATTGACACCCTCCTGTGTTGAGGCACCAAAGCATTTTCAGGTGAGAATTTATATTCACCATTGTTAATAATTCAGCTGTTTCATCCCTGAGTTGCTTTAGAATCCATTGCTGAATACTGCCTGGCCTTTGTGGTTTGTTACTTTTCATTCTGACTATTTGTTCTGAAACTGCTTCAAACTGAATCCTTGACAAAACCCCTTAGAAAGAAGAAATTCACAAGGGGCATCACCCCAGTTTCATCCAGAGAGTGCAAAGAATGCATTTCACTTTTCTGCCATCATTTTCCTTTTATATTCTGTTTATTTATCTGTTAGTTATTTCAAAGTGTCTAGAATTTTGTGTTCTTTTGACGTGTTTGAAGGAAGATTTATTACTCATTTTGTTTTGGTATCTGATAATACAGTCCATAGACCTTGCTTATTACCCACTTCTGCCCCAAATAATAGAAGTTGTTGTCATTTGATTCCTAGGTGAGGTCCTTTGGCTTTGCACTATTTAGCTGTCTCTTAAGCTTTAGGGCATTGTTCATGTTTGATATTTTTTCCTTGACCTTGGCAGAAACTTCAAATTTCATGACACCTGTTCATTCATTATCACAGGCCTTACTTTCTAGGTCCAATTTACTAATGAAATAATGCAAGCTCTCAGAATGATTCTTGAAAAACTCAGCCAAAGAATTCTCGTCTCTTAGTTCACTGATCACATTCTCTTGACTCCTTTCCAAAGCTTACACTATTTCCCATCTTGACTATCTCAATTTCTAATCTCACATGAGTGAATAACAAACAGTACCTTGAAACTTGCCTATATTCCATCTCTGTTACTTAAAAGCAACAAAATAAAAACAAACACAAAAAACTTATTGTGGAAGAGATATCAGATGGGTTAGTTTAGCTCTGCCATTGACAGATTTTATTGTTTCCCAGAGATATATACATCTTTCTTTGGTCTTTTCTTCAAAATATATTTAGTGCTCAGTCTGTAGTTTTTCAGGCAGCTATTTTGCCTTTCTTGAACTTGACAAATATGTAGCTTATTTTCAAATACTTGTCATTCCCCATGTCTTTGTTCCTTACTCCCTATTGTCCAAATTTGAAAGATTCATAAATCCTGGCAAAAGGATTTACCATTCTATGTGTGATTTTCTCCATTCTGCTTTGGATAACCATTATGTTGTCTTCTTAGTTGTGTCAGACATTGTGTCTACAGGTTTTGGTTCTGATGTGATCATTTTCATTTTGAACATTCTTTTTTATTAGTTATTTTGCTTTTGCCGCCTGCATCCATTTTTGTCTACCTTAAGGAAAAAAAAGCCCACCTGAGTATTAATTTCCTAATGCTGATATCTCTACTCAATTATCACAGCATAGTAGTCTTTTATGCTGTCTCATAATTTCTGTCATGTGGCAAGACGATCTTTCTATTTAGTACTTTTTGCCCAATTCATAAGTAATATTTACTCTCTACTACCTGAAACTTTATTTTCTAATCACCATCTTTTTCAGACTGTAAGTAAATATGAGGTTCTACTTGGGGGGTATCTATGCAGAAAGAGAGAATATCACATCATGTATGTTCACTATGACATGTCCTCTGTATCTAAATTTTTCTGTGCTCCAGTATGATCAGCCCTGCTGCTTAAGAAGATGTTTTGGCACTTATTGAAGCATAAGCAAGGGATACAGGATTGTACATATTTTCACTAACTTTTTATTAATGTTAGGATCATATCTATTTAGAAAAATACTTATTAATTAATTTTAAAAATTCACACCAAAAAAATTAAATTTGTTGTTGTTGTTTTTAAAAACTCAACTCTGTCTAATAATTATAGTAAAGGACTCTTTGAAAACATACCATTTCTTCACTATACACACTTAATCAAATTCTGGATGGCATTCTGGAAGGCTCTGCTGATAAAAAGCACTACTCTGCAGTCTGGGGGTGTCTTATCCTATTGAGAAGGCAGTACTTAAAGTTTCTGCTGTTCCTGAAACATGAAATCAACTTAAAATAACCTAGAGACTTAATCAGACCCAGGAAATACCCAGTGCAACCACTAATTTCCTGATTTCTGCTGTTCCCAGGCCTTTGTCAGCAGTTGACGGAAATGTGCATGTATTTGCCAGTTCTGTAATTGTAAATTAAATTTTTTTTTTTTTGCCGTTCTTTCTTCTTTCCTATCCCATTATGTCCTTTTCCCCATTTTAAGCTTTTGAGAGCTCAATACTATTATCACGGTACTTAGTGTTTGGCTCTTTCTACTAAATATTGTTAATTTATGACTTTTATGTCCTTTAGGATGCATCAGTACACTTACAGTCTGAGAAGATATATTTACTTTAAATTCATAATTTAGGTAGAAGAATAAATAGTTTAGAAGTCTTGTGGATGTCTGAATTGATAAACTTTCCTCTGAACAGAAATGCAGTGCCTCACTTGGGCTTAGAATGGGTCAGGTCACTTGCTCAAATATTTCAAATATTGTGTCAAGATGTATCTGACAAAGGCAAGTGCATAGTTTCAGCTCCACACAACAATTTTCTAGCATAGCCCTAAGGGTTTAATGCTGCTTTCAGGAGTATAGCATTGCATAGCTGTGATTAGAACCAACTTCTTATAAATTCTCATCATTTACTGCTATAGTTCTTTTTCCCTTAACACAAAAAAAATACGTGAGAAGTCAGCCCTCAGCATTCTAACCTACAGTTAGAATGTGCAGAGAAAGCAGAGCTGACTTACTGATTGACCTGTCGGAGCAAAAGATAAGGTACTCAGTATTCTTGCTGAGAAAAGTTCTAAAATCCTTCCTCTTAGGAGGACTTCTCACGAGCAAGCAAATCACCTTCCTAAACATAGGCAGTGACTTAGATGTCTAGGTATTCAGCTGAGATGCACTGGGGTTATTTGGAAGTAGAGGTAAAAACCTGAGCTACACTTGTAAAATATAAGTGAACATTCAGAAACTTTTTATAATCTTACACTGACATCTAATTTAGATATATTTTATAACCATCTTTTATCCTGTATAAAAGAGGAATATAAAGTTGTATTGTTTTAGGATGAGGTTTTGTTAGCTATGGATTAAATGAGGAATAAAAGCCTGTTTATGTAGTGGTTTTAGATTTTGTAAATATAGAACTCCAGTAACAGTCTTAAGAAAAAAAAATCAAACAATCTCATTATGTAATATTTGTAATAATTTTGGCCATGCAATTTTTTATTTTTTCTGTTTACAGTACCACTCCATAGATCCAGGTTAGCACTTTAAGGTTTTTTTTCTAGATTTTGGAGTCATGGTTTGATGGCAAAGTGATGTGAGCTAATTATTTCACTCAGGTATTGTCTAAACATAAATCATTACGTTTTGTTTGCCCAGATTTTGTTGGCCCAGAAAAATTATTCCAGCATAAATGCAATCTAATCGAATTTTGGTATTTTTTTGTTCCCAAGCATTAGAATTCTGTCAAAACTGAGCCCAAAAGCAAATACTCTGGTCTGTATAACTGAAGAAATATATATGAATTTGCATATGAATCTTCTACTTTACATGTTTCTGTGGCATAGAATACTTAGAATACATCTATTTGTGCAAACAACTGTTACCACAACAGGTAGAATTTTTGTCTAAACTTCTTCACTGAACTAAGTTTCCATTTGCTAGAATATAAGTAGAGAACCCTGGGGCAGAATTAATCTCAAATATAGACATATGTGTTCTAGGCACCTCCTGTGAAAATCCATTTCCTGAATTTAGGTACCCAGCACCAGCTGAGACACCTCAGGTGTGCTGCCTGGCCACAAGCTGCTGGTTAGTATCAGACCTCCTGTGTCACATTTGCTGAGCTGGCAGGGATGTCTCTGTAGTCTAGCATGTCTGTCACTTCAATTTACCACTTAAATTAAGCCTTTGAATTATAGAATTACAGAGACAGGCATATAGAGAGAGTTAAGGGGTTGGAATGGACCTTAAAGATCATCCAGTTCCAACTCCCCCTGCCAGGTGCAGGGAAACTTCCCACTAGACTAAGTTGCTCAAGGCCTTATCCAGCCTGGCTTTGAACACTGCCATCCACAACCTAACTGGGCAACCTGTTCCAGTGTCTTACTACACTCACAATAAAGAATTTTTTCTTAAAAGCTAACCTAAATTTCCTTTCTTTCAATTTGTACCCATTACTCCTTGTCCTTTCACTACAGTTCCTGATGGAGAACCCCTCTCCAGCTTCCCTGTAGGACCCTTCAGATACTGGAAGGTTGCTATGAGGTCTTCGTGCAATCTTCTCCAGGCTGAACAGCCTCAGATTTCTCAGCCTGTGTTCACAGAGGAGGCGCTCCAGTCCTCTTATCAGTTTTGTGGCCCTCCTCTGGACTTGCTCCAACAGCTCCTTGTCCTTCGGATGTTGGGGACTCCAGAACTGTGCACAGTACTCCAGGTGGGATCTCACATGAGCAGAGTAGAGGGGCAGAAACACCTCCTTTGACCTGCTTGCCTTGCTCCTTGTGAGGCAGCCCAGGATTCAATTGGCTTTCTGGGCTGTGAGCACCCACAACTGGCTCATGTGGAGTTTTTCATCACCTGTCAGCCCCAAATCTTTCTCCTCAGGGCTGCTCTCAGTCACTCCTCTGCCCACCCCATTGGTGTGTCTGGGATTGCCATGACCTGGGTGTAGGACCTTGTGCTTCGTTTTGTTGAACTTCATGAGGTTTGCATCAACCTGTCCCTCAAGCCTGCCAAGGTCTCTCTGGATGACATTATCCCTTCCCTCCAGCGTGTCAACAGGACCACCACAGAGCTTGGTGTCGTCAGCAAGCTTTCTGAGGGTGCACTTGATCCCACTGTCTGTGCCACTGCCAAAAATGTTGGATGATATCAGCCGCAGTACTGACCCCATAGGGGCACCACTCGTTACTGGTCTTGGTGTGGACTCTCTGTGTGAGATCATCCAGGCAGTTCTTTATCCGCAAGGTGGTCCATCCATCAAATTCATCTCTCTCCAATTTGGAGACAAGGATGTCGTGCAGGAGTGTGAAACACTTTGCATTAAGTCCAGCTGGACAATGTCAGTTGCTCTGCCTGGGTCCACCAACACTGTAGCCGTGTCATAGAAGGTCACCAGATTTGTCAGGCATGAATCCCCTTTTGGGAAGCCATTTTGGCTGTTAGCAATCACATGTTTCTTTTCCTTGAACCTTAGCATAGCTTCCAGTAGAATCTGCTCTGTAACCTTGCCTGGCACAGAGGTGAAACGGACTGTAGCTCCCCAGGTCTTCTGCTTTCCCTTTTTTAAAAATGGGACTTATATTTTCCTTTTTCTAGTCATCAGGGACTTCACCTGACTTCCATGATTTTTCAAAAATGATGGATAGTGGCTAAGTAACTTCATCTGCCAGCTCCCTCAAGACCCACGAATGAACCTCATTGGGTCCCATAGATTTGTGAACATTCAGGTTCCTTAGATGGTCTCAGACCTTATCCTCTCCTGCAGTGGACTCAGGGTCTTCATCCTCCCTGTCCATCCATCTGCCTTTCTCGACTTGGGTGGCGTGGCTGGAGCACTTGGCATTGAAGACAGAGGCACAGAAGTTGTTGAGAACCTCAGCCTTCTCTTTGTCCAGGGTAGCCAGATGTCCCATTTCCTTCCAGAGAGGGCCACATTATCCCTAGTCTTTCTCTTGCTTGAAACATGTTTGTAAATGCCTTTCCTGTTATCCTTAGTACCCCTGGCCATACTCAATTCTGACTGGGCTTTGGCTTCCCTAACCTTGTCCCTAGCTTCCTGTACAATTTTCCTGTACTCTTCTCAGGCCACCTGTCTTCATATCCACTTCCTGAAAGCTTCTTTATTTGCTTTGAGTTTGCACAGCAGCTCCTTATCCATTCATAGAGGCCTCCTAGAATTTTTGCTCAGTGTCCTCCTTGTTCAGATACCGTGCTCCTGAGCTTGGAGGAGGAATCCTTGAAATTCAGCCAGCATTCTTGGGCCCCTCTGCCTTCCAGGGCTCTATCCCATGGCGCTGTACTGACTAGGTCCTTGAAGAGGCCAAAGTCTGCTCTCCTGAAGTCCAGGGCAGTGATCTTGCTGCATTCCTTCCTTGCTTGTCCTCAGGATCATAAACTCCACTATCTCCTGGTCACTGCAGCCAAGGCTCCCTTGGAGCACATTTCCCACCAGCTCCTTCCTCTTGGTGAGCACAAGGTCCAGTATGGCACCTTCTTGTTGGCTCCTCAATCGCTTGTCTAAGGAAGTTGTTGACAAATTTGAGGAAGCTCTGGAATTGCTTGTGTCCTGCTGTGTTGTCCCTCCAACAGAAATCAGGGTAGTTGAATTCCCCCACGAGGACCAGGGCTTGTGAGTGTGAGCCCACTCCTGTCTGCCTATAGAGGGCTTCATCCACACCATCCTCCTGATTGGGTGGCCTGTAGCAGACCCCCACTTTAACATTTAACATCCACTGTCCCTGCCCTCCCCTTAATCTTTACCCACAAGCTCTCAGCTGGATCCTCATCCTTCCCCAGGCAGAGTTCCCTGCTCTCCAGCCAGTTATTGACATAGAGGGCTACACCCCCGACTTGCCTCCCTAGCCTTTCTTTCCTAAAAAGCCTAAAACCTTCCATTCCAATGGAATGTTTGTTGGGTGATGACTGACTCCCTAGGTTCACACCCACCTGCACAAACATCTGGGCAAACTGCTGTGCCACACCCTTCTCATGTCCCACACCTTTCTAATGTGCCACACCCTGTGTGCCCACTCTGTTTGCTGCCCTCATGGTCGCTCACATACCCTGGAACCATTTAAACAGCAATGCCCTGGCAATGGCTCCTGGCAATGCGCCCTCCTTGCTGGATGGGCTCCCAAGGGCTGCTGGGTCATGGGTGGGCTTTGGGCTGTCCCAACTTTGATCCCAAACTTTGGATCAGCTGTCCCTGAGCTTGGGATCCTCCCGCACAGCACAACCCAACAGTCAACCCAAGACTGACCTCAGTCACCGCTGATGCCTCTGCTGTCGCCTCTTCGATTGGCCCTCGAACACTTTTACCAACTCAGAGAAGTGCCTCATTTCAAGATGGCACTTAATATTTTAGCCATTTAACCAAATTCTACATAAGTGTGTGCATGATGTGAAGTATGTGATTATGATGTGCTTGATGTCCTGTAATTAATTCATACTTCTGTGTCTCATTTCTTCTATTTTCATCTTCTATCCTTAAGATAAACCTCTAGTTGTGGATGTAAAGGCAGTGCACCCTCTCTTGCAAAGATGCAATGCCCTGAGCCGTACTTATCAGAGTGCCTCTCCAGCATTGAGAACATCTCATCTTCAGGGGCTGGGTTCTGCCTCTTCCTGTTTTACTCAGACCAGACCTGTGAGGGAAGGATATGCCACGCTTTCTTTGCTGGCAGACCCAACCATAGTGGATTATCCTATTACTATAAAGAGGATGGATTGATTGTTCAGCTGCAGCCTAGGAGGAGATTCTAACTCTTCTATGAGATGCTGTCTATTCCTTCTTCTCAATACTTAACACTGTCTTTCCAGCGTGGCTCAAAACACAAATCATGCCAGGACCAAGACAAGCTATTGGGAGAAAGAGGCTCTTGAGGTATTTACTCGCCTTCAGCCCCCTCTCTGGTTTTTAAATTAGCAGTTGTTTTCCTATGTGTTGTTATGATAGGAAGCAGAAGTAAGGTTTCCTCAAGTGTTGTAATTCCAATAATAATAACATCAGTACTTGAGATATACAATGTAAAGCTGTTTAAAGGCCCAGCACAGTCATCTGCTGCTTGAGATAGATAGCTTGCAAAAAATAAATTCAGCAGCGTCTCTAAACATGTTCTTTAATTTTTCACTCTCTACATTTCTTAGGGATGGAGGATGTTAATCATTTTGCATACATCAATGCAAATGCAATTCAACTTAGTACTGACATGCAGTCTAATTGGCTTTAAAATGGAATTTTGTTTTTTGAGTGCTAATTTTCAGGTAATGACTTTCTAATTGATTTTCTTTTTATGAAGGACCATTGATTCACTCCCTTCAATGAAATTCAGTTGGCTTCCCAAGAGAATTTATGAAAAGCTGTTGAAAACAAGGATCTATTACTGCTGCTTTCTTCCCACCTTGCTTTGCTCTTCATTCTATCTAAAGTATAGTTTATTTTTTATTTTTCCATGAGCAAGCCTATTTTAACAAGGCTAAACATTTATATTGTGTACATATGAGTGTGAAAAAGTCTCTTTAAAAAATCCAAAACATTTTTATTCAAAGATGAATTGAATTTTTTGTTACATTCTTCCTAAAAACTAGATATTAACCATGACCTCTGATGTATTAATATGACAGCTACTTAATATTTATATCAGTTATTCTGAGTAATCGGTTTGGATCACACAGAGATTATCTGAACCAAAAAAGGATTGACAATTTTTAAATGGAAATATGAGCTATTGTGTTACCATAATGCTTACACCATGAAGTCATAGATGAGTTTACATGAAGCATACTGGAGACTGCCTGGAAGATTTCTGTTTCCGTACAATATAGCAATCCCAGCTAGATTATAATGCATAATGTGAGTGGTAATTAGAAACCTTTTGGTGGTCCTTTTTTGAACCTTGGTGCTTAAGAGTGACATGACAATAGAATGAATTCCACAAAAAATGAATGGAAATCCATGCTGTTATTTTAGTCTGATTTTACACATGTATTGTGGGAAGAGAGGAGGGAAGCTAGTGGCTTTAAAAGAAAGCCTGTAAAGATTTTGCAAACTGGATCATGTTGTCCTCTTGCAAGCTGTCCCAGAAAAATTACTGATTTTGGTTAATTATCTGATTATTTTAATGTTATAGAAGCACAGTCAGTGTTTTCTCATCCCAGTTTGCCACATTCTTAAAAAGGAAAAGTTATCCATGATAGTGAACTATTCTTGGATATACAGCAAAAGATGTAATAAGATCCAGTGACTGGATGAACAGACCAAGTAGAAATAATGCATATATTTAACACTGAATAGAAGTGTGGAAGAGCTTCTGTAGGGGTGTGATAAATTTGATTTTCCATCACTTTCAATTTTGGAATGAATGAATGAATGAATGTTGAGTAACTTTATGAGTGGTGCACTATAGCCCAGACTGTGAACTCATTAACTAAACTATTGCATGGGAGTTGGCACTGTGTCTACTAAACTCCAGAATAGATTATCATAATGCTCCCTTCTGGCTACCAAAGTCAATGAATCTCTGTAATTTGATATTATTATTATTATCGTTATCATTATTATTATTAGAGTGGGCAGGGATGTAAAAAACAGTGAATGGATTGGGTTTGTTTTTTAAAGGATCAGTGCATAAATAATAGCTAATTAATTCTCAACAAACACTTCCAAGCGAATTATCTCTGTCTTACAGACAGAATGAGTTTCAGAGGCATTGGGATGTCAGTCTCAGCTCACACAGTGAGTAAGCAGCAAAGCACAATTGCCAGCAGTCATTCCTGGCTGCTGTGCTTCTGCTATTACAAGTATGTACAAAGTTTTATCAAATGTCTGTAAAGGCATTTCCTGCAGGTGCTTCCTGTGATCCTTTAGAGAAACAGTAACATTATGATGGCCTCTTTCATCTGAAGAGCTCCAAATTTGCTCTGAGCTCTTGCAAGCTTGTTTTTAAAATACTCTCAAGTGGTAACTAAATAAGTCTAGAAGTCAGGGAAAGGGATAGACAGAGAGATCCCGGTTTCTTTGTCTTTCTACTACTTCTTCCTAAAAATATCCACAAAGGATGTTTTTGGTTTCTCTTGAATTGATTTTACAGAAAGGAATATAACAAACTAATAACAGCAAGATAATGGTGTCTTTACTAAAGCTGATGATGCTGGGAATGCTCTGCCTTACTGGAAAACAGCAGTGTCAGTGTGAGGTAGCTTTGGAAAAAAAAAGAATATGCAAGATTCACTGTGTATCTGCCAGCCTTTTCCTGACCAATTTGAGCCTTTGCATGGGAACAGAGCCACACCAATCTTCTCTGTGCCACAGCAAATCCTTGTCACAGGCAAGCAGGATCATGTAAGAAAAATACTGCACCTAAGTAATGAAGATCTTCGTACATCAGAATTTCCACCTTCTCCTTCTACATGAGTAGTAAAACACATGAGGCTGTTAATAACACCAGTGTTGTTCTACTGGCATCCAACTCTTCTTTTAAGCTAGTGGCCATGGAGGCTGTTGAACCTGGTCAGTGGTAGAAAAGACTGCAAAGAAGTCATGCTAGACTCAAAATGTCACTGCCTTCTTGGCCAGAGAAGCATGTATCCTGGCTGCCAAAAATAAACCCGAAATACGAGTCAGATTAAATTGCCAATGCTGTGTGAGGAAAAAAAAAATTACTTGCACGCAACTAGTAATCAATTGACTCTAATGTTCAATCCCCTAAGATTTATGACTCAGCTTAAAATTAAATTTAGGAAGTTTCTGTTAAAAGAAAATTGGGCCATTACATCACTTTACTACTTGCTTAATGAATTGTAAGGAAAGAAGTGGACAGGTGATCAAAATTTAAAAATCCTTACCTATTCCAATTATTGTTTGCAAACAATAATTACCTTTGGTGATTATTAAACAAGGTTTTTGATTTATGGAAGTTCTCCTATTTCAGATGCTAACAGCTATTTGAAGGCATTTCAACTAAAAGATGGCTATACAGTCACTTTCAGCGTAGTAGTTGATGTGAAACTGAAAAAAACCCTATCATATGAAAGTTATAAATGCATATTATCTCTGTCAAAGGGAAAAATATAACTTCTGAAAGCATACAGTTGCAAAAGAGATAATGGGATGAAATCAAATTATACACTTTAAAACAAAAATAGGACCTTCAGTATTTCTTATTCCATTATTGTCTCTTTTGTTAAGACATCTAACAGTTTACTAAATTCACAGGGGTTTCCAATCAAAGATTACTTCTTACTCTGAACTTCTGATGTAGATACCAGGCACTTTTTGTATGAAGACTGAGAATGGACTTGAGCAGAAAAACAAGAATTCTGCATTTCTCCCAAAATTCTTTTAGTCATGTTCATCTTAGCAGGAAAAAAAAAAAAAAAAAAAATCCCTGAATAAAGAGGTAGCTTCTGACAATTCAGATATTTCTTTCCACATTCCTTCATAAAATATTCTTGTGGCTTTTGGTACCATTTCAAAAAGCTGAGTGGTTAAAACTGTCGTTATTTCCCTAGAAAGATGAGCAGCTATTGAATGCAAGTTGAAGGACAAGCAGGAAAGTTTGAAGCCTGTCACATACTGTAATTCTGCCTTTGGGGATTTGTTAGTAATATTCCTTTGATCAGTTTAAAGGATTATTCTGAGGAATCGTACTCCAGGTATTCTTCCTGAGACAAGAATTTTGTGTTTGCTTGCATGCCCTTTTGCTTATGATTCGCTGCATTTAAAGCCCTTTTAACCTTATTACTGGGTTTAAGAAAGGATCTGCACACTTTTCATTGATGTTTCTCATATTTACATTTTGACTACGGTTTTTGTGCTCCTGTCCTGGGTCATGGACCAGAAGGTTCTAAACCTGCAACCCTTTGTCAGGAAGATCTTGACTGAAGGTGTTAACTTTCAGAGTATGGGCTCTTCCTAGGGTGAACTGGACAAAAGGAAAGGAAGATGTTTAGTGAGTTCTTGTATCATAGTTGACATTGATAACCGATCATCCCTTTGGAATTCATAATTTTTTGGAATTCATAATTAGTGTATGTGAAGTATTCTAGATAAGTTACTTTTATTTTCTTTCATCTTGACATATTCAGAGAGTACTGAAGCTACATCCAGAAAATGAAACGTGTTACTGTTAGATGGCAATAGTGCTAATTTTCCTTTTTTTTTTCTTTAGTAATTTTTTGCTAAGTCTTGACTTAATACTATGTGTAAACTTTGTTTATTTCATAAACATTGCAACTTGGAAGCATGCAAAAACAAAACAAAAAAGATTCAAAATTATTTCAAATGCATACTTTTGATGTTTCTATAATTTTAAATCAATTTTGTAATGTTTTAATATGATTTAAGGACAGCTGAAACATGTTTAAAGACAGCTTATTGGCTTTTTTAAATCCAGTCTTACTTCCCTTTATTGGGAAGCTTATCTGAATTATGGAGAATACAAGTGCTATTTGCAATTAAGTATAATCCCAGAATTAAATAGATACTGAAAGTATACGAGAAAAACACCTGATTATTTAATTTTTGTCTTCAAAGTTTGTTTATTTTATCTCGGTATACAATATTAACTTTATAAATTAAGCAATTAATACAGAATAACCAGACTTTACTCGTCACAGATTGATTTACAATTGTATTCTTGCAACTATTTCAGATATTCCACATTTTGTTTCACAGTTATTTCTTGTATGCTAATTGTCTAGGCAGAATGGCAATGATCTGGAAAGCAGCCTCTGGACTCTTATGTGAATAAAACATAGGAATGAAAACTATTCATAATTGAGAAAAGTTTATCTTAAGTATTGAACATCCTGATTTACTTATGGCTCAAACTGAAAGACTATAAAACCAGCAAGTGCAGTAACTTTTATTTATAGTTACAAACTGAAGTCACAAATCAGTATTTTCTATCATGGGCAAAGATTGTTGTTTAGATTGATATGTAACTAATTAAGAGCTCGAAAGCTTTATTTAGTTGCTATGTCCTTACTTATGTCCTAGATTATTCTCAACAGAATTTAAAACAGATTTTGCCTTTGTACTTTTTCCTGCAGGGTGTTTGAGTCTTATAATCCAATGCAGTAAGTCGGGGGTGTGGAATGACACTGCTGAGTTTGTGCTTTCCTCTCCTAAGTGCACCCTCCTGTTACAGCCTCAACTGTTTGGGTTGCAAGTAACCCAGCAGAGTAGTAGGGCTGTGTGGAAGAGATACAAGAAACTTTGAGACAAGAGTCGTGCATAAGGGGTAAATACTGTTCTGGAAATTACTATAAAGCTATTTTAAAATCATCAAAGTGTGCAAAAATTTCTAAGTACATCGGTGGTAGAGAGGAAAAGAAACCAAGGATTGCTCTGGGTTCCTTTGTGTTTGACCTTCTTCTCAAGGTGAGAGCTCCTGTTACTGCTGTACTCTGCACCAGCAGCCAGTGATCAGAGAGCTGTTGCTGTTATCATTTCAGCAACAATTGCAGTTGTGCTTAAGTATTTTGGAAACACATTCTTCCTGTCTCTCTGTTCATTCCACAGAAGATGCAGCAGAAGTAATTTTTTGTGTATTAATGAATAAAATCTCACAAATCCTGTAGAGAAAAGTGGGTTTTATTCTGTCTACACAATCATTTCACACTGATTTTTGTATTTTTTTTTTTTTTTTTTAACATGAATCAGTCAGTGGGCAACTTTGGGAGCTAAGGTGTTGACCACATTCTCTATTTTGTAGAATACATTTATTTTGTAGCAGGAAATAAACACGAAAATTTATATTTTACTCTGTAGCAGCTGAATAGTAGCAAGCTTTTAATTTAGTTCCTATCTCCCACTTCGCTTCACTGACCACAAAAGGCTCAGATTTCTAATTTAGACACCCATGTGAATACTTGACTATGTGCTTAATATTATTTTATTTTTACAACCCCATAAAATAATTTAATTTTTACTCCATATTTTATATGTGGAACCGAGACAGTGAAAGATTAAGTCAAAACTACCTAATCGTTTTGTGTCTCCCTGGAACTGTACTAAGTGCCACAGAAATCTTTTTTTGCAACTTACTTGTCCAGCATCACATGGGAACAGTCACAAAGAGAGTCTGGCACCTGTGGTGGGGGGCACACCCTATCTGTTACCTTCATGGAAGATGGTCCATTCCCATCTGGCAGTCCACAGGCTTAGACACTGCACATGCTTCATTCTCTCATGCTAATAAAGGAGCTATCTTAAAGACACCATCTTATTCATTATGAAACCTCAAGCTGCCCCCAGAGTGGGTCCTGCAATGTCTAGGAGTTAAAATCTGTTCAGTTCATTTAAGACTAAGAGCAAGATAATGATTACTCCCCAACGTGTTAAGAAGCTTTTATTAATAACACAATCAGTTGATCTTAACAACAAAGATTATTCAGTGGTGGGAAGGTTGTGTTTTCTCAATTTAAATCAAAGTGTAAATGCTGGATATTAAATCTTGGGAACAAATTGCCAGAGACTGGGACAGACTTCCATTGGCAGAATTTTTCAAATCAAGCTCATGTGTTTTTCCTTGAACTTAGATATGATTAAAAATGAGGAAAAAAACCAAAAAACAAACCAGAAAACAAAACACCCTAAAACCTCAAGGCATTTCAGCTTCAGTTTTTTAGTGTATCAGGATGACTAATCACAATTTTCTCTCTGGGAATTGTGTGAATCTCTGGGGAATAAATAGCAGGTAATTATGTAAATAAATTAGTATAATAATGATATTCAGGAATTCATTAAGACCCTGTAGGAAACAATAATTCTATGGGCAGTGTTGACTTTTCATCCCTAGTAATATTTTAATTTTTTTTTTGTTTATAGCTTAGGTTTAAAAAATTTTAGAATATTCCCATTTTATGTTAAGTGGAACAAAATCTGTATAGTTCAGCATAGGGGTCGAAATTTCTTCTTCATTATGCAGGCCTGAAAATAATCTATTCTCTTTGTAAATATCTGTTTTAGAAATTTTTCATGTTATGTTTGATGCCTTCACCAAAAGGGAAGAATTTCTTTGCCAGTGAGATATTTCACACATCTCTGGAATATTATTCAATTTCAGGATGTAAAGAAATGTGATATTGTTGGTGCCTTTGCTATGATGCTATCTGTGGTGTCCCATAAAGTAAAACTTTACAGTATCCATACATCTGTGTCTCCTTGTTCATGAGTCTAAAGGTTAGGGGAATAGGGTTATTAAGTGGAGTTCTGGGGAGAAGAAAAACAAACAAAACCTTCCAGTCTGTACACATATGCACTGTCAGATATCCTACCTCAAATCTTCCAATAATGCAAAGTCAACAAAGGGTTGCTGTCCAGTCCTCGAAAGAAGTCAGTTTCCCTAGCAAAATTGACAGATAATTTGGTAATATTTCTATGCATAAAAAAGTATGAGCAATTGTACGTAGAAGTATGAGAAAAGCAATTAATTCTTGGGTTTGGGGTATGCGAGCAAGATGGAGAGGTAGTTCTTTGTTTGTTAAGGATTTTGGCTTTAGGCTTCATTACTCAAAGTAAATTAAACAAAGTTAATATCCTACAACAGTGCCAGAAGATAAAAGCATGTTTCACTTACATCCAGTTACTGAGTCACGTTCTGGAAGCAGTAGTTGTGAGGGTGTGGGGATTTTTGGTTTGTGTTTGTTTGCTTGTGTATAAGAGTTTCATTTGTTTCTTTTTCAAAAGAAAAACTGCAAACATCAATACATTAAATTAAAACTCACAGATTTTTTATAATGAAGCTCGTGTTTGTAATTTTTCTTTCAGGTATCTGAAATTATGCTCAAGTATCGTATCTTGCTCTTCAATTCTCTGTCTTTAAATTTTTAAAACATTTTTTAGGAAACATTATACAGAACTGAAATCCCTCCAAGTTATCTGTGAATAGAAAATGACATTATTTCTTAAAAATTTTTTGAAGCTTACGGATTTCTTGAAGTTCTTGTCAAAATAAAAAAAAAACCATCAAAGTTCCTGTAGAGGAGATTGATTTCTTTTTAAGTAAAGCAGTAGTTATCAGGCTGTATAATGTTAGCTGATTTTGTTATAAAGATCAATAATGCTATGTTGCTAAATCATTTAGTTTTGTTTGGAAATGTGAAAGGGTAAAAGGCAGCAAATAAGCTTTTGGCTTTAGTCTTTGCATGTAATGATGATTCCATGATATTATGCATTAAATTGTGATGCACACATGGTTAGAATATGTTTTCAGCATGCAAAGACAGAATTTGAACCTGTAAGTAAACTTCCTAGGAATCAGTAGAGAATATAAGGGTGCAAGGTGAAGAAAAAGATGGATCTGATTAAAAATCTGGGAAACGTTTTAAGCATAGAACAAAAAACTGTACTCAGTTTTAGTGAAAGCCTGCTAGTAGATGTACCTTATTTTGAGTATGTGAGTAGTTTTCCAGAAATTTTTAGTACTACACACATAACGTAGGGGGATGTTTATATATATATGTGTACACACACAACTATATATAAAAGAGAAATGTGGCTGAGGGAAGTATATGGAAATCACTGCAATTAGAATTTACTGCTACTACTGATAATAGAATCAAGTTCAAATGAGCACAGCATCATCAGCATTATTATGTTTAGTCAATCTACTTGTTAATCCTCAGCTCATAGGAGTTCTGGTCATTCTATAATCACAAATTTCAAAGATGAGATTCAGCACCTGCTGAATCAATTGAGGATTTCATAATTTGTGATAAGGGAAATACCTGCTATAGCTTTTAATTGCTTTCAAATACTTTTTTTTCATTCAGATCCATTTCTGTGTGAGGTGATTATGCAGGATGATGTAGAAATGTTGTTTAGCTTTGAACATGTTTGTTTTTAGGGAAAGAGTAGAGTATGCAAACTGTAGTGTTACTGATTACACTGTTCATTGGGGAGAATGAAGAGAAACTCCTTGAATAGAAGATTACTGCTTCCTATCACCTATTTTTAATCCACACAATGGCACCACATGAAATTATAGCAAAATGTCAAAACTGAGCTGAAATGGAGATAACCGACATCTGTTGCTTTCTGATGCATTAATTTTTTCTCTTTATGTGCTGTTATTCTTTCCTTCTGCAACCTGTTTTTCTATCACGTTTCATTTATCTCTTCCACCCCCCCCCCACCTTTTCCTTTAAGTTAATCTCTTAACATTCTCCTTTACCCAATCCTCTTATTCTTGCTGTGTGAGTTTGCATAACACAATTGGGCTGTGTTTTCATAGGTATTGAACAAAGAAATGTTTCTCCAGCAAGGAGGAATTGATGAAGTTCAGGTTTTGTCTTTTTTTCTTAAATGTTCATGTGGTAAAGTAGAAACATATTTTTGAAACAACTTGTCTTCTCTGAAATCTGCTATGGATTTCAGTCAGCTTGTGCAGAACCAGTACGTGATGTGAATTTTCCCAGGGCCCCTGGATTTGAACTGCCCTGCAGTTCCAAACACCATCCCACTGCACTGCTGGCCCAAGACCTTCCAGCATCCAGCACCATCTGCTCCCTGATGGTGCAGAGTCTTGAGAACTCAAGTGGAAAACTGTTTCTAGATTTTCTTTGCTGTGCAGGCTGGCAGCCATAACCAAAGCTGTCAACATCTCATTTTTGTAATCCTTCTAGGTTTTGAAAAAATTATTTGGTTTGGAATTTGGGGGATTTTCTATAAATAAAAATTTTAAAGTTTAGTCAGCTTCATGCTTAACTCACCTTCGAGTCCCAAAGAAAAACCCAGTTATATTTCCTAAAGACATGTTCTGCCTGCCTGTGGATGTTTCCATATATTATAATATGGTACTTCTGTTTCCTACTTCTGCCATTTATAGAGCTATAGTTCCATGGAACACCGACTCTGTAGTGTTTTCATATTGCAGTGTCAAAATAAAGCTAGAAGCATAGAAGTTTTTTCAGAAATTCAGAGACATAAATTATTCCTTCCTTTGCAAAAAATACAAAATATAACTATCAAGAGTATAACTAAGTATAAAATTAGAGTAGTGAAAAAAAGTACCAGCAATTAAACAAAGTTATGAAAAAAAAATAGTAGTTCCTCTTAGAGAAAAAGAAATATCCTACTATTCCATGCATTGCTCTATTTTTACCTCATCCTAGAAGGAGCCTACACTGAAGTAATTTTAGTACTTCCCTCTGAATTAATTTGGATAGAGAATTTTTCACCTGAATAAATTCAGGTGAAGAATTAATTTTCCCCTTAATTGAGTTTGGTTGTCTGGTATGTATGTGTATGTAACAATATTTTTCAGCGAAGTACAGGGTTTTTCTCTGCTTCACAGAGAACTGAGAGATTACAAACATCTTTTTGTTTATTTGGTTGAGGATCTAACTACCATTCTTTCATCATTTTACTCTTTGGTTAAAGTATGAGAACTTCCACTGTTATTCACTTAATAACATTTCAGGCATTTCTGTGCCTCATTATTTCAGAGATATTTTTTTTTAATGCTGAGAATTTCTTTTTAATCCTTTATTGTAAAATGCATTTTCCCAAAAGGAGATTTTGTAGTGTACTTCCTCTATCCATACAATCGAGTACTGTAAAACTGTTGCAAACTATCCTATTAAATGAAACTAAAACCATTTTTGGCCAGTTTTACTTACACACTACTGTTAAACTGTGTGTTGCCTCATTACAATACTTATAGGAATTTATAATTTCGCTCTAGCATTTTTAATTATTGATTAGAATATAGTTGTTCTTTAAATATGGGATAAAAAATGGAGTCTGAATCTTAATTTTCCATAGCTTTCCTTCCAAATTTCCCAAACCCTTACCTTCACTTTTCTCCAGGTTCTTTAGCTATGCAAGGAGAATTATACTCAATGTCTCTACGGTGTCCCTGTGTACAGTGGGGTGACTGAAGCATATTGGTAACGCCAAAGGGAAATTTAAAGATCACACAACAATTTTTGCTGCAACTTCTGCTGAATGACTGGTCATTTATTTATTTATTTTTAAACTTTATTAGTCAGCCTGTTAAAAT
Source organism: Monarcha castaneiventris obscurior (assembly GCA_026261815.1). Classification (NCBI taxonomy): domain Eukaryota; kingdom Metazoa; phylum Chordata; class Aves; order Passeriformes; family Monarchidae; genus Monarcha; species Monarcha castaneiventris. The sequence goes on along the minus strand of JAMPIT010000230.1, from coordinate 48,018,812 downwards.
ATGTTACCTGCCCTGTTAAATTTTGAAAATTATTTGCAGCTAAACAGTTTGCTCTTAAGGAGTGACAAAATTCTTGATGAATACTTTTGAAAGCTCCATTCATAATGTTCGAAAGCACTGCTTAGAAATGATTTTGGGACTTAATTTCTTACCTTTCTTCAATCTTATTATGTTGCTGTTCTGTGGAGCACTACCTTGGAGAAAAGTGGTTGTTGCTAATAACATTCCCAGTCTTTTCATTGCAATGTGAGCTGAAATATGAAGCAGCTTACAGAAGTCAGTATCCAAGACAAGCAGAGAAATGATTTACAGAGCAGAGAATTTTGGAGTTGGGCTCATGAGACAGTGTTTTACAGACAAGTGAGCCATTTTGATCATTTCCCCAGTTTGGGTTAAAGAAAAAAACATGTTGTCTGGCAATAATTTTTCAGTGATTTAATGAGATTAATAATCTGAAAAACTTGTTTAATTTATATAGGTATTTCCACCTTTTTCTGAAAAAAAAATAGTTTTGCAAGGATGTTTCTTATTATAAATTTCTTTATTTTATTTATTTTTTTAGCCAGAGATTCACTCCCTGTTTAAAAAACTCCTATTAGAGATGTGTGTCTAAATTATACTTTTAAATCTTTTGGCCAGAAAAGGAGATTTTACAGCAATTCTGCATAATTTTCAAGCTCCTGTAAATTGATTTTGCAGTCTTGCAGTAATGGATTTTGGCCTGATATTTGCATTATCCACAAGGTGTTTATTACTGTTCCCCATTTTTTTAAATGAAGGCTGTGTTTAAAAGATACTGCTCTGCTGGAGACTAAGTGGAATGTATTTTATTTATCTGGGATTGCCTTATTCTCTATGGACTATGTTTATGCATTCAGCTGAGGTTACTGATTCATATAGCAATAGGAACCCTTGAAATGCCAAATACCTGCTGAGATCAGCTCTCTTTCTGGCAAAGGACTGGTAAAGCACAAGTCAAGGCACAAAGTTTGGAGTGGTATAGGAAATAATTTTGATTTTGAGAATTGTTTTCATCAATAATTTTATTAAATTATGTAGAAAATATCACATCTTCCTATATTCAGCTTTCTTTGACCATAACACTTCTAGGAAATATAAAAACAAATAAGCCCAAACCAAAGCTACCAGCAAACCTCTCGATTTAATAGGGTTTTGATAAGATTATGCCAAGCATCGTAAAATTAAGACATTCCCAAAGGGAATTTGCTCTTGAACTATGTAGTATTACCTTGAATACTCCCTAAAATATACATTTTTAAAGGAATCAAAATTTTTATTTCCTCCATGAAATTCTGTGATTCCTAGAACAAGATTAAGAAAACAGGCAGCTGCTTGCTCAGTAGGATTTTTTGTCACTGTTCAGTGTATGCTTTCCTTTGTCTTCTCTTCAGCTCAGAAGAGAGCTTCCTTATACCACTTGAATATATAAGTACTTCAAAGACACTAATTAATGTCTCCTACTAACTTATCTATAAACTGAGGAGCGCCATCATCATTTAGCACATCAATAGCTGCAGCACAGAAAAATTAAGGTGGATGTAACTGTTAACATGTTATAATTTTGTGAGTCCACCAAAGAAGGGATCTTTGTGCATCTTCCTTACATTTACGACCACCTGGGTCTAATATGCATGGTACAAAAAAATTATTCTTCTAAGATATATTTTTGGAGTAAGTAGTGTCTGAGCATGTAAATAGTTATCCCTATAACTGTAAACAAAAGACTAACTTAAATTTTATCTCTTTCAATATTTTGATGACTACAGTTTGCAATAGTAGTCCTTTTTCTTTGGGTTTTGTTCTGTGACTGTTATTTATTACAGAATTTTTTATGTATTTATTTGGATGCCAACCGTATAGACACTAGAGCTGTTTTTCCTTCTTTCCCTTAGGCATTTCCTGGAAATACAAACTCTGACAGCGTGGTGCGGCATGATTTACAACATCCAGTTATTGCTCGCTATGTAAGGATAGTTCCTTTGGACTGGAATGGAGAGGGCCAAATTGGGTTGAGAATTGAAGTCTACGGCTGTTCCTACTGTAAGTTTTTCCATTATGATCCTCTTTTCCCCCCCAAATAAAAACTCGCTTTGGATTTTGGATTAAATCCAGATCTCAAAGACTTTTACCTTAGTTACAGGATTGCTAGTTGTGTTACCCAAGGCTTCATGAAATATTTGTTGGAACTTTAATTCTGAGTTGATAGTTTCTTCTTCTCTGGAAGATGTGACATTGGAATTTGCAATAGCACTTTGAAGTTGCTCCTTTTCACCTTCATGGTTTCTGTTGTAGAAGGCTTTGATTATTGTATAAGCTTGATTGGGACATTTGATGAAGAAATCATTTTCAAATGTCATGTTGGGTCTTGAGGGATACAACGGAAACAGGATGTAGTTTATTGCCTGGTACTAGAGATAAAATTAAAGCAATAAACAAGAATTCTCTCAGAACAGTTCAAATTGTCTAAGTATGTGACATGTTTTTCTGAGATATTTCCTTGACTATTTGAATGTGATTTCAGAATTTCTTCTGAAATCTGAGAGAGAGGTGGGCACAAGTGCTTCTGTAGTTAAGAGCAGAACTGATAATGCTTTAAGAAAAGCGACGTTAGTTTCTAATGCCCTTCCTCCAATTCAATCCAGCCGGAGCTTAAGTCTGCAAACCTGCAAAACTGAGTTTATGATGTCCTATCTCTATGTATTTTTTAGGCAGTATCCTGGATTTGTTGGTACTTTAGCTGGAAGATGTTATTTGAGATATATTTTAATAACCAGATATTAGAATAAAGCGAGGAAGTTCTCATCACTGACTTTGTTGTGTGACAAAAGACATATTGGAGCCCTTTGCCATTCTAAATAGCAAAAAAAGAAAAGCTGTGATTTTAGTTACTTTTCCAATTAGATTAGATGAAAAGTCTACATACTTTCATTCAACACCAATAGAACCATGAAGAATAAAGTTTTTATATTATTTTTCTTATTTGCATACAATGAATGTTTTAAAAATGTATATTGAATCACAAAGAATTTCCCAACATCTGCAGGAACTTAGTTGAGAAATCAAATCAAATTTCCTGTGGTGTTGATGCTGTGGAATTTGTGCTGCTGTGCAGGGGGTACACATGGTCATTAGATATATTTGCAAAAATACAAGAGCAGGAGCTGTTACAATAAGACAAAGTGTAGTGGTTTTAAACTAATAGGAAGTCAATTTAGATTAGACATAAGGAAGATGTTTAATACAATGAGGGTGGTAGAACATTGTTAACAATTTACCCACAGAGGTGGTGGATGCTCCATCCGTGGAAAGATTCAAAATCAGGTTGGCTAGGGCTCTGAGCAACCTGATCTAGTTGAAGATGTCTCTGATCATTGTGGGGGGATTGGACTAGATGGCCTTTAAAGGTCCCTTTCAACCCAAACTGTTCCATGTTTCTAGGATTTCTGTTACCTGAGGACCTGTGGGTTACATTGAAGTTAATTCTTACTCAAAGAGGAACTGAGCCTCTGAAGTTTTAGGTACAGCTCTGATTATTTAGTACATGGCTCTTAATAAACAAGTGTTTACCATCATACTGCTAATATGTTTTACGTGCTGTTTTAAGTATACCAAACACTACAGCATGGCTAATTTTCCAGCAAAAGGTACCTCCTTGCTTGTACATCAAATACAAATTCAGGGGTTTGATACAAGAAACCCACACTTAGTTTACTGTCAAATATAACCCTCTTTAACAGAAGAAAATGTGGAAGAATCAAACAATAAACCCCATGATATTTGCTGCAATATTTACACATAAAAATGGTACATTTTGATGAAGAGAACAGACAAAATACTGTAGGTACACAACAAGATAATTGTAGCAGCTTAAAGTAAATGTGAGAAAAAGTTAAAACATATTGCTGACAAAATTATTTTAGTTGTTTGATGAAAAGTTGCTTGCTTGCTGAACTTTTGGAGGAGAATCAAAAGCATCTGCCAAGGACACAATGTATGGAACCATAAAAATACTGATAAAAATGTGTCTTCACAGAAGAACTAAGGTGGCCCAATGTAATTTCATAATTTTACTGGGAGAGTATTACTGGTCTGTTTGTATTAGAAGTGATTTCAGTAATAATTGAAGATTTTTTTTAATGTAAGACTAAAAATAATATATTCTGGTTTTGTGTGAATAGGGACTTTGCTTACAACAACTCTCCTACAATGCAGTGTGGTTTTTACATGCAGGAGTTGGGCTGCTCCCAAAATGGTATCAGTAGAGAGCAGCAGAGCAGTTGAGACGAAAAACTAAAAAATCACTATGTAAAGGGAGAGGAAGGCAGCCCTTTGGTATGAACACTGTAACTAGGGAGAGCTGTTTACAAATTGCCAGCTTGTCTTCAAATGAATTATTTGGAGCCAGGTGTAAATGCTGCACTGTTCCATGTAGATGTGTCCTTTGGCAGAGGCCAAGTTTTTAAGCTTATAAGAAGTGCATATATTTGCATATAAATATAAGCATTGCCATTAACCAGTGTGATTTGCAGATTAATCCTGCTGTCATTTAAGGAACTTCCCATTTAGATAATCACCAATTTTAAAAGCCGGATTAAAAGACAGACTTCTAGTCAAATCTGCCCCAATTATTGGAACTATTACCTAAATAAAAGGCTGCCCAATATATCACAATTTTAATTTTTCTTTTAGTTAATAGATAATGTATTCTTTTATTTAGATATCTTCAGATACAAAAATCAAATTTTCTCACATTGCACACAGGGTTTAATTGGGAAGCCATACACAGTGACTGTAAAAATTCTTTCCTTGTACATTGCTGTAACCTGGTAATTAGCCTCAGACCTTTAAGAAAAATGCTTCCTCATGTTGAATTGCTTATTCAAACATCAGGTCACTAATTGCCATATTTCTGGTTCCAATTTTTTTTTGTATATGCATTTAAGATACACATTTAACATTTTTTGTACAAGGGGTGAAATCCATGTCGTTCCTTGCCCAGCAAATCAAGTTTCAACAAGATTCAGGATGAAATTTGTTTTGTTTCTTTTTCTATAGTGCAAAACTGACTATATCTTATTTTCTTAAAAAATTATTAAAATTGGGTAAAGAAGCTGATCAATAATTATATTAATGGAGAAATTGCATGAGCAAAACAAGCTTAAAAAATCACAACAAATAGACTGTTATATAACATAAAAAAACCCCATTTTTTAGTCAATGGGACTTTTAGCTTTTTTTTTAAAATTACGTATTTCATAAACCATAAAGGGGAATGGATCTTGACACTTGATGTGACATCACATATCAAAAAGCAAGTCACAAAGAAGAAGGCAATATAACTGAAGTCTAAATATTCACTGAAATCAGTTAAATGAAAACTGATGGCCGAATTTTATTCACTCTCTTTTGGAGAGGGAGAGCAATGGCACATGACATGGATCTTCCACCATGTTCATTTTTATGAATTTTTGAGACAGGTAGCAAAGACATGGCATCTGGAGGCCATGAAAACTACAATATAGTACTTTTACTACTGATTCGTGAAGATCATAACAAGCTCCTGCAGGATCATTGCCATATGAATAGTTCCCTTAATGTCCATCCTGTGGCAGATGAATGCCTGCAAAAAAAAAATTGCAATAGGCACATTGTTGCATAGGCTTTGGCTATGCTTTTCAAGGTAACTGTAGGAGGCCTTCTGGGTCGTGAAATCCTATGAGTGGAAAACACTCATGATACCTTTATTCACAGAGGAGTTTTTATATGGGTGAGTTGATTTTCTGGATACAAACAGTACATCTGTATTTTTTGATGCAATTGCACGTCTGATGGTAAGAATTTTCAAATTTCAGATGATGCACTTCTGAATTGTAGGATATATGTGAAAAAAAACAAACACCACTTGGAGATGGCAGAAAGCCATGCAAATACTCAATATACTCAAGGCAAATAGGTGGCAGGAGCAATTATAAAGCTCCATAAATGGCTGCAAGCTGAGATGTTTACATTCACTGACCAGCTCTATTTGCTAATACTTCGGAAGCAGTGGGACTGAACAAGAGTCACATGACCTGTATTTGCAAACCTGTTCTTTTTCAGATATTAGCTCCACTATTTGTACTGTACTATGTCAACTGTTACTGTTTCAGTTTTGTGATTGGTGACTGGTTTGGTTTTTTTTTTTAGAGAGGGAGGGAACAGAAGGAAAAATAATAACAACAGTCTGGTGGTTATTCATGAAATAATGAATATTTGTATGGTGAGCATTTACTCTACAGATAGTAAAGATATCAAAACTTTGGTCATGGAGTCACATTACAAGGACTGAAATAAGGTTTGGAGATGCTCTTAAGGGGTGAGCTAAATGAATATTTGCAAGAACTGATTAGGAAGTATTGAAGTGGTGAAACCTGTGGGCTGAACAGATCTTTTGGTTGTTGTAGTTAATCGTGTTTGCCTGCAGTGATTTTGAGTTAAAACACTGTTTCCTTTGACAGGTAATTCTGCGTTCAGCTATACTTAGCTGCTAGGAAATTTACTTATTTGAAATCTGCTTAGCTTGGTTTCATGCAATTGGCGCTAAATAGCTATCAATGTCTCATTCACTGTCTCCCATGGCTGTCATACACACTTAAAAGAGAAACATCCATATTGTCCAGAATAATCTGTTGCATCTAAATATCAAAATGACTGTTTAAGGTAGATGAGGAATTCTTTATTTCCTTTTTGTTTCACTTGGCCACATTCAAAGGTATACCCTGGACATTTTGTTTCACCAGCACATAGCACAAAAACAAAACATGATCCAAAATCCCTTGAAGAGTCATGATTCCTATTGAAATAAACAGTGCTACATAAAATAAAATAAATAATAACATGTGTTAGTAAATGTATGCATGCATATTTCTGCTCTTACACTTTTGACACCTGTGTGAATATATGCTTAAATGGTGAGAGTACTTATGCGCTCCAATAATCTGCATAAAATTTCCTAGCTTTTCTTATGATATTTCACTACTTACAATAAATGTGCCACTAAGTTTTCTAGTCACTTTTCTGTTCACATAAGTGGTGAAATTGCATGAAAATATTAACTGGCAGAAAGGAAGAATAATTTTCTAGTGTTCATTTTGTGAAATCATATATTTCTGGAAACTTTACTAACTTGCTGTGGGTGACAGTGCTTTTCAATATACAGGGATTTTAATGTGAGAGAAAAACAAAACTAAAAGAATCATTTAGCACAGGCTGCTGTGAGCAACCCAAGCTTTCCTTGTGTCAGTGGTTTGGATAGTTAAGAGTTCTGCTTAGCTTCCAACTGTTTTTCCCCTTTTCTCTTAAATTTCAGTATTTCTGTCCTGGAAACTTCTATACCTATTTAGGCCGATGTGTTTGATTTTTAGCTGTCATCTTCACGGCTCATCAGTGACAAACATAGCTTGATATTCTCTTTCTGACATTAAAGGTGCATGGATGAATACTCATATCTAAACTATGGCGAGTGAGGGAAATGAACTGTGAACTTTTTCTGTGCAAACTTTTAAAGATGTCTTTGAATATGTGCTCTTTTGGTAAGTTTCCTTCCTTGTTAGTGTATTTTTTTCTACCTTTTTGTCAGACAGAAGATTTGTTTCTTTCTTAAGGTCATGAAAATGGACACCTTTTATCCTCCAGATATTCTCACGTCATGGTAGTCATTTAATAGTAGAGTTTTGTAATTTAAGACCAAAAATACCATCTTTGTATTTGTAAGTAATTTGTAATTTGTAAGTACTTTGTAAGTATTCTCAGTACAGATTTTTTTCTTCTCTATGCCCTCTCCAAGAAAGGACAGTTGTGATTGTTCCTATATAAATGTTGATATATTTTGGCATGAAAAATAATTGAGAACAGGTTTCAGTCCATTTATTACTTTCGGTTGTTATCATTGACAAACACAGCCCTCTTTTGGTAGTAGGCACCACTTAAATTTTAAAATAATAATAAAAAATAGTTACATTTTGTTGTTTGGGGTTTTTTAGTGCATTAAGAAATGTACTTCTAAAATCAGAAAATTCAGGCTGAAACAGAAAAAAAACATTTCCATATACCTTATTGTTTAATTTTAATATTTTTTTATATAAATCAAATATTTCAGAAGGATTTGACATAAAAGGAATTTGTAATAAAAAAAAATTGTTTTATTCTTCATCTTTTTGTTAATCTGATTCAATATGAGTTTTTTCCTCTCTCAGCTTTTTGCATCTGGTAACAAAATGAAAAATCCATTATTTTCCACTTGTAAATTGGTTACTGGCAGGTATTCTCAAGCACCACAGCTTCGAGAAGTACAACTATCGTGTGTATTCTTACAGGTTCATTTGTTAGCTGACAATGAAAGTATAATCAGTGTGCTGGTTTCAGCTGGGGTGGAGTTAATCCTCTTCACTGTAGCTAGTGTGGGACTCTGTTTTGTATTTGTGTTGAGCACAGGGTTGATAATACAGAGATGTTTTAGTTATTGCTTAGCAGAGCTCACACAGAGCCAAGGCCTTTTCTGCTTTTTGTACAGTCACACGGATGAGGAAGTTGGTGCTGCATGGGAGGCTGGGAGGAGACACAGCCAGGACAGGTGACCCAAACTGACCAAAGGGATGTTCCAGACCATATGGCATCTTGTTCAGTATATAAAGTGAGGGGAGGAAAGAAAAAGAGGGGGATGTTTGGAGTGATGGCATTTGTCTTTTCAAGTAACCATCACATGTGATGGGGCCTGCTCTCCTGGAGAAGGCTGAACAGCTACCTGGCCATGGGAAATGGTGATTGAATAACTTGTTTTGCTCTGCCTTTGTGTGTGGCTTTTTCTTTCCTTATTAAACTGTCTTTATCTCAACTCATGAGTTTTCTACCTTTTACTCTGCCACTATTCTCCCCAATCCTGCCACTGGGGGAGTGAGCAAGTGGCTGTGTGGGGCTTGGTTTCTGGTTGGGGTTAAACCAGGACAATCAGTCAAAGAAAAACAAGTATATTTTGTATGAATGCCTGACCCACCAGCTTGTTCAGTTGTATTCCTACAGAGTTTTTTTACACTTGAATATTTTTTAAATCATTTATCATTTCCTTTAGAAGGATGTAAGCAGCAGACTTGTTTGAAAAGGCTATTTTAATTCTTTTTTGCTGTGGAATGAAGGACAACTTTTCCCTGGTATATAAACAGGATTCATGGCCAGATTTGATAAAATCTTCCAGGTTTTGATGAAGGTTTTTTTAAAGTCAGATCTGGCTGTTGTGGAAAAAAAAGCAGACTAATGTTTTCTGATAGGTTTTCCAGCAACTGCCTACACACGCCACAGAAGGGATCTTCCATACGGTGGTCTGTAACCAGTTAATAGGAGGATGGAGATTTAAAACATATCTTTCAATAAACATGTGAAAACATCAAAACCAGAAGCAGAGTTAGAGTGTGCTTTCTCACAAAGTAAGAGTGGTAGCATTTAGGCAACAACAGTCAAAAACTTCAGTCTAATGACAATAGTCTTGCCTTTAATTTTTTTTGCCTGAATGGAGGCTCATGATGGCTATGCTGGGCATTATTTTCTTGCATTCCTGTAAGTGGTGATTGATCCATTTTTCCATGGTGACTTATTCACTAGAGAAATCAAGTGGGTTTTTTTCTCAGGAAGGAAAAAATTCAACAGATTTCAAACCATAGTGCTTGGTTCTATGCCATTGATTGGCAGCCTGAAGGGCCTCACTGGTATTTGTTTTCTTGAATGTCTGGAATAAAATATATTAACGATGCAGTTACTTCCAGACCCAGTTCTATTTATTCTGCTTTTTCTCAGAAGTCTGGGTGAAGATGATGCATTTTGTATTTTTTATTTTAGCCCTGGCATATGGAGTCTTACCATGCGTAAATTCTTATTTCCTGTCTGCCAAAGGTTAGTGTTTTCTGGTAAGAAAGTGTATATATCAAAGGGTCAACATTACTGACAGGAAAAAACAAATTTAACTCTTCATAGGAATGCTTTTATAAGGTTAAAATGAGCCTTGGTGTTTACATGCAGTATATCCCTATACAAGTTACTTTTCAAGACAAAGTCCTGTTTAAAAGTTGGACTCTCATCTTCGTGGTCATACCTTTGGAGTGTTAGATCACTGTGATGCCAGCTTTTCTCGGAATCCTCTAAAACAGCAGAAAAGTTCAGGTTTTTCCATCTCATAAAGGTGACATGGTATGGCCCTTCTCTAGTGGCCAGTAAGGGTCCCCTCACCTTTCACTCGCTGCTGCTACTGCCTTTCAAATGAACAGGATAGTACAGCTGGTAGGGACCTAAAAGAGTCCAATTGCTTCACCACTTCAGGGTTGACCAAAACTTAAAGTATAGTATTAAATACATTGTCCAAATGCCTCTTAAACACTGTAGCTCTGTTAATTGCCTTTGCCAGACAGCATGGGATGCTTTTTAAAGCTAAACTGAAGAATGCATTATCCTGCTCCTGGCTATACATGCACATTGTGATAACGCTTGTGAGCACTGGCTCTAAAACAGAGTCAGAAAAATAAAATGAAGTCCTGTTTCCAGTTGTAACCTTTGTGTTATATGTCTTTCAAAGACCACTGGCATTTCAGACAAATATTCACATTGTTATTCGACTCATGGTGAGCATGGGGAATGGAATGGAATGGAATGGAATGGAATGGAATGGAATGGAATGGAATGGAATGGAATGGAATGGAATGGAATGGAATGGAATGGAATGGAATGGATCAGAAGAGAACAGAATAGAGCGTAACAGACCACAACTGAACAGTTGTGTTACACCCAGAGTTCTGCATGAGAAGCTACGACCCGGGTCTGAGGGCTCCACCCTGGAGAGCAGCTCTCTGCAGTGCAGGTGGCAGGGCCATCCAGGAGTCAGGGCCAGTGTCATCACAGCTCTGGGATGAGACCAAAGCTTTTAGTTTATCCTTTTTCTCACACTGCTTCTGTTGGTGTACAAATATTTTAGAAAAGCTCCTGAATTCTTAGTCCTCGCTGGAGCAGCATAAAGTTCTCAGTAGCACTTCCACCCTGAGACAGTGCCTTGCCAACCCTTGCCTTACCTTCAGCTTTCCTGATGGTATCCCTGAGAGAGACCTTTCTGTCCAGCCTCTCCTTCAGGTGCAACTAACTGGAGAATGAAATCAAGCTGACGTCTATGCAGTCCAATAATTCTCTTTTGCTAAAAGCTCATGAGAAAACAGTCTAACAAACTTCTGGGTCTGCTTCTTGTACCAGTGAATTATGCTAAAATAAACAAATATTTGGCTTGACTAAGCACCCTCCTAGATTCAATGGCTTCAGTTACAAAGGCATCAAATGTCTCATAACCTTTCTGAGATTGGATTCTTTGCTGCTTTTCTTTTAGTCTTTCTAAGGCTGTCACAAGAACTTATTAATTCACAATGGCAGAGGAAGTGTCCCATGCAATGTGTATGGTAAAATTTTAGCTCTATTCAGATGTAGCCCTTTTTATTAGAAGATTTGACACAATTTTAGACTCCATGATGCTGGAGCATTTCTGGTTTTGTTCTGACTGTACAGCAAAACAAAGCAAAATATTTCTCTTGAATATAGTTCAAGTTGAAGTACTTTTGTGTATGGATTCATCTGGGTATTTAGATGGCTTCCTAAATTGCTCATTGAAGAGAAAAGGCATACAGAGTTCACTTATTAAGTACCTGTTTGTACTTGATGCAGATTGAGGTGAAGGAAAAACCTTTAAACAACAATGGTTGTGATTTTTTAGGAATGCCACTGTGCATCAGAGATGATTAAAGCCCTTATAATAACTTCTCTTTTTTATCGTGCACGTAATAATAGTAAAATGGATGTAGAAATGTGAGAAATAAATTTAGCTGTATTTTAAAGATTAAGAATTTATGGGACATTTAGAATTTGAGTATCCTTTAGGAATTCATGGTGGAAGTGGTTAAACACTGCAGGAAAACTTTTCTTTAAATAGGTTCATATGTTGTAAGTCAAAGAATCAATTTTAAACTCTATTTTAACATTTGGCAAAACAATATTGTTCAGTCAAACAATATTAATGTATATATATTAGGTATAAGCTAAAATGGCAACCATAAGCAAATAGTGAAAATTCACATTCCAATTTGGGTGTGATCTTTGTATTTTCATGATGAATTCTGAGATCTACATTAATTAAGAAGAACTTAAAGCTATGTTATATGGATACTAATAATATATTTGTATACCTATTTCAGATAATTGATCTGACCTGTTTCTAAACAAACAGCTGCCATTCCTATATGATCTAGAAACTTGTAAAACCAAGCTCTTCACTAAAGTGCTTAGCAGTTTTATAATTTAAAAGTATATCTTTAAGTAATGAAGAAAGCTGTAGATATTTTGATAAAAATGTGTTATTCAAAAAATGAGGAAAAAAAAGTAATTTTTATACCTTCTTAATCCTGTATATTCATCAGATTTTATCAGCCAGAATTTTAAACTTTCATAAGGGTTATTGTTACAAAATAATGGATATCTTTATAATAAATACCAAATATTAAAAAATAATGAATAGCTTATGGGATGGGATCTGATCCTACAAATACTCTAGAAACTTTCTTGCATAGTAATGTTTCTGTCTTTACATATACATATTGACAAGGTAATTGGAGTTTAATTCTTTTAGTACGGATATGTTCTTTATTGCCTTTTTTTTTTTCATAGAGACCATATGTACTTAATTGTCCTTTTGACTTTAAATAAATTGAAGAACTTGAGAAACTGGCTTTCTAAAGCCAGAGCTATAAAAAAAAAATTCCTTAGGGGGTCAGTAATTTCCTTTGCCTAAACAAAGCCCTATAAATTGATTAGGAAGAACAGCAATTTTTGTACCAAACCTATATGCAAGGTTGGCGATGCTGTTTTTATAGTGATTTGGTTTGGTAATTAGCTTTGTTTACAGTGAGTCAGGCCCAGGGTATTTTGTTAAGTGGTAATGAATCAGGAGAGAGAAGCAAACTTTCAGTAAACGTGTATGGGTGAGAGAAGGTAGTTGCTCATTTTCTTCAAGGTGGAAGGACGTTTTGTAGCTGTGGTGGAGGATGTTGGCAACAGTGTGATATGAGAAAAGCCTGTTGAGCTGTAGTGCATGCTAAAAGGCAAAGAGTTAGTGGGGATTTACAGTCATAAATTCAGATGGGTTCTTTTGCCTTATTGGTGAGTTGTGACTTAGATTAATTCAATTAATTTGTGTCTTACTGTAGATGGTTTTTAAACTGAGGCAACAGTTCTAATAAACATCTTCAGTACTGCCCTTTTATTGAGTGCTCTTCTAGGAGAGTCAGAAGGAACCTAGTAAAGCCTGTGTTTCAGCTGTTTATCATTGCACCCTTTCTCTCACTGACCTAATTTTTCTCTCCCTTACATTTTTAGTTATCTCCAAAAGTCTCTGCTATGACTTTTGTCTCATTTCTTTAATTGTGTATAGTTTCCTGATTCCAGTCCTTCCTTGTCTGAATTTTCATAAGCACAGCACAAAAAACAAGAGAACATTCAGGATTTTTTCCTGAATTTTGAATGACAGCAGAAATGCACAATCCTTTCCATGCATTTAGATAATGAATTTGTGTCCAGCTTGTGAGTAAAAGTTGATTTCCTGGAAATCCTCACCTATGGAAAAATGTTAGAGTGATTTCAGTTGAACTATTTACATAATCAATGGGTTTGTATGTCAGTATATTTTTAATCCTTTCTATAATATGCATATGAGATAGTGGGTAATTTTTGGAAATGTCAGGTTCTGGATATATGATAAATTTCAAACTCCGTTGGCAGAGTTTCACCCCAGTCAAAACTCAACAAAGGACTTTCATAAATTTAGGAATAAAATTACTCATAGCAGCTTCAGAGGGAGGCGTTTGTCATCATTAGTTCTAATGTAATTAATCACAAGTACTAATTGTGTGCAGCATTGTTTTAGAGGCAAACTGGCAGGATCATTTCCCAGGCACTGAGTAGGCCTCTGTAAGCCTAAGCTAGGTTGTAGTAGATATCACCCAATTTGAAAATTGGAAAAAGGTAGTACCTTTTCTTACACTCTGCTGAAGATGTCTTTGTTGTAGAATTTGAAGTAAATTTTAGAGGTAAAATAGGGGAAAGAAGTCTGTCAGAAGTTTTTCCACTGCGCATTTGTAGTAAGACCTGGTGGCATCTCACCAAAGGCTTTCTGTCAGTGATTATTAAATGCTTACACCATTCTCATGCAATATGTGCAGGCAAGACTTCAAATCGAACACATCTCTGAGTTATGTGGCAATTCTTCTGAAAACATTAATTTTGCATTATTCCACCTTCATTCTGACCCTAGGCTTGACAGCTGTGTCTTCGGACAGCTGCAGACACAGTGAATGAAATCTCTCTTTGTAGCACTGTATTTTCCACAGGTGAAGTAGGGAAATTTGAACAACTGATCTTCTGTCATAATTCAGACATTAAATACTTGTTGTGAATAAACCAACCTCTTCCTTTTATTAAATCCAGCTGCAGAGAGGAGCTTTATCAAGCTAGGTAAGCACATACCCCCAGCTTATTTCACCCAAGAGAGGTCTCAAGTATCTTTTCCTTGTACTTTGAGTCTTATTTATGTTAGTAAATGGATAAAGCAAGTATTATTCTTGTATCTGGGTGTACAAATTTCTATGTTTCTAATAGAACCCTTAGTTTTAGCTGAAGGAAAAGTACTTTGAACAATTCAAATCCCATTGAAGCTTGGAAAAGCACCTCTCCAATATTAGGATAGGCTGAAAGTTGTTTTCCTTTCCTAATAAATTCTGATAATTTGGAAAAGTTTACTGCTCAGCTGTGGCAGAAAGGCCAAATAGAAATTTAATACCTATTTTTTAAACTTGTTTTACATTCTTGTATCTTAAAAGTTGAAAATACTTAACATGACTAAGTTTAGTTTGTAAAAGAATGAAAGTAGAATACCTCAACAGTCAATTTTTCCTGTAAAATAAGAAGTCTTCTTGTCTCGTTGTCACAAATTTTACAGCTTTTGATGCAATTTATCTTTGGATTTTCTACATTTTTCTATTGACATTTTAAAGTCAAAGAATCAGCAAATCATTTGGTTCTGCTGAAAAACATCCTGCCACAAAATTTTCATCCATCCATACTAAATGCAATAATAAGAAAATACTTTTAAACTTGTGCTATATTTTCTTTCAAAGAAATTTTCCTTGCTCTTACTGAGGTTCCATTTCCCTTGACTTTATGTGAACAATAGTAAAGCTGTAGTTCATTGTTTAAAAAAAATATAGTATTTAAAATCATAAACAAAATTACTTAGGACATTTATAGAAAATTGCAATAGTTCTTTTTTTTTCATATAGCTTTATACATATTTTCTCCTGCATTGCAGAGCTCAGGAGTAGAGCTTATAAATTTCAGCTGTTTAAGAATGTTGACACAGAATGTATTTTAATTCTTTTTTTTTTTATCTGCTGTTTCAAAGGCTATTGGTCTGGTTCTCTCAGCTTTCTGGCACTACTTTTTTCTCGACTCAGTTTTCTGAACTCAAGAATTACTTGTCTATGCAATCAGTATTATGTGGTTGTAAACTGCACTGACTCTAAAGAAATTAACACTGGAATTTCTTTTTGGATGCTATCAGAAGAGACTCACGATGAGCCTGCTGTACCTGAAGACTATTTCTGTTTTTAGTGAACTTTTGTAATATATGTGTTATATTTTGTATAATGTACACCCAGTTCAGGGTCAGAATTACGCAACCAGTGGGGATAATGCAGCTTCTGGGGATAAGGCAGGATTTAGAGCCAGAGAAGATGAATGCATGGTTTTAAAATAAATGTTGTTCTTTATTTCTTCCTTTTCCCTCTGGCATCCACATTAAATTTTAGGTTCTAAAAAGAATAGTGATGTGGGTCCTTCATGATCTTGTCCATTGAGTAGTCCCGATTTCTGATCTCTCTCTTCAGATCCATTGATTTTCAGTCTCCCAGTCCTTCTCTTTGTCAGACATATAATTCATTCAGTTTACTGGTTTTCTGCTTAGATTAATTTCAGACTCTTTCCCTTCAAGATTTTTCATACTTTTGTGAACAACTTTACAGTACAAAATGACCTAGACTTCTGTTGTCTTCCAAGATTTAGTGTAGGCTTTTTCAAAATTTTCTGATCTTTAACCGTAAATCAGCTTTGTTTAGATGTTGTTTCGTATATTATATGTCTCTAACAAACACCTTGCTTGACATTATATTGAATTTTATAAGAAAAAAAAGTCACTATTAAGTTTATAAATCTTATATCTCAAATTCTGGATTTATATGTTTCATTTGATCAAAACATAAAAACTTAATTAGACTTCTTACAGTTAAAAAAAAGCAATAAAACTGACATTCATTTCTATTACCAATTTTTGACTATTAACATTGCAAATCTTAATTATTTTTCTTCTTCATGATGTATAAGAGCTAGGGTGGAGAAAGAAGTTGGCATTTTCTGAGGAAAGAAATTTTGATTTTAAGCTTCACAGTAAAACAAGTTATGACCATTTACATCAAGGACAGTATACTGATTTGGAAAGAAGAAATGTTTATTCAATTTTGAACATTTACAACAGTGTATTATCTCCTTTAAAAAAATAGTGACTAGCTTTTGTAACTACTTGTTCGTTCAGGATACACTTATCAACACACAAATCTCCTCAAAGCTCTGTGGGCATTTGCAATCCAAAGGAAACTTTGCCCAAGTGTTTCAGAGCAGAATATGCTGAGTGTGACATTTTAGTCTGCCACTTGAAGACTACAACTTAGATCTTGTGGAAGGAAAAAAAATAAAATAAAAAGAGGTCATGACCCCAGAATAAACACACTGTCAGAAATAAAGCAAGGGAATCAGTACTTTGTTCCCTGTCATTGCAGTAAGACCCTTGAATCAATCTGGTATTTTGTTAATAAGACAATCTAGAATGACACATAAGGAAAAATGTGTTTTTACCTGCTTAGTGTTTGAAAGCTTAAATATGTAACAATAATGTCATAATGAAAACATACTATTAGTGCATGTCATATTCAAACCATATAAACCTGGGGAGCTACAAGTTTAAAATAAACAGAAGAAAACCAAGTTGGCCATTTGTTATTTAGTCTCAAAACTAAACTTACAACTCACACTATCCCACTACATGCTCTGGTTTCTCAAAAACGTGAGATCAAATGGATCCCAGAAGTACATTAGCACTGGTAGTATGGGGATTCATGGATGGACTCTTGTACTGGGAGAGGGCTGGGTTGTCATGCTGGGGTCCAGCCCTCAGTTCTGTAAAGCTTCTGGGGCTGGAAATAGCGAAGTTTTGTTGCATTCTTTGCTAGGGTGTGAGAGAGACAGGCGGACTTTAGATTCTTGGCGACCTTTATTTGTCAGTTTCATGTCTTTCACAGCGATAGGGACATGAGAGCATTTCTACATGCCTTTTATTTCATTGAAATTTGCCTAGTATACTTATTAGAATTCTGATCCAAAACCCCATAATGTGAAGGAAGAATATATTTTTTGTCATGATGTTTAGGCCTTCTCTTCCAGCATGAAGACTAGCATACTAACATCTAATCTTCCTGTCTTGTTACATGATGAGAATAATAATGCTGCAACCAAAGTTTACATGTCTAATCTTAAATTTCTTAGTCTGTTTTTGTAGAATTAAAAGAAAAAGAAAAGGTTTTTTCAAAGTTCTCTGTGCCTATAAACCTTACTTGTAAGTAATGCACACATTGTTTTAAACACTTTGAATAGTTAATGTGTGCCATTTCACACAGTCACATAAAGAGTTGTCAGCTTTTACGAATCACTTTTGGGAAGTTTGCATTGAAAAATCTTCCTAAATCTTTTCAGTTTAACAGCCCATATAAAAGGAGCAGGATTACTCTGACTCCCTTGATACTTAACTAGAAATAGTTTCTCCAGAATGTTGCCATAACTGGGCAACATTTGCTTTTCAGTGTCAGATGGGTCTCAGATTAAAGAATTACCTGGGTTATGGCCTATATATCCTAACAGGATACCCTGATTAGTAGAAAAGCCATTTTTTGTATGAGGCTTTACTGTAGTGACTTGCATGTATTACCTACAGGGATAGTTATTTGCAGGAGAAACCATCAAAGTAGGAACAATAGTAATACTGATGCAGCTTAATATTCAACAGGATTGTTCTAAAACCAGCTGCACATTAGTGACATAAAAGTTTGAAATCTATGAAGTTGCATTACGGGGGCACTGTGATTTTTTTCTGCACCTGTCTGAAGTTTCTGCATTCTGTGTTTTCTCTAATTCTTTTGAAGCTTTTTATGTAGCGTTGTCCTGTTTCTCCTCTGTTTCTTTTTTTCCCTCCCCTCCACAAAATTTAATTCACCCAGTTAATTAAGCTGACACCAGCATGGCTTTACATGTTACTGTACAAGCCACTGTGATATGCTTTGACCATGAACCCAGGAGTGACTGTCAGATAGCTATTAAAATGGGATCCATTAATTATATTGTTGCCTGTCTTTATCTCAGTGAAAGAGAAGTGCCAATGCACTAGCAGTACCTTCCAGGTGTTTGTTCTTCAGAGTCATCAGCTCTTCCTCAAGGAGGCCAAAGGACCAGCTTGTCTCCTGCAAGGTTACTGATCCAACACGAGTAAAGCACAAAAATGAAAATACTTCACACTTTGGAGGTGAAAATAAAACTTAAATATTGAATCTCTTGGAAATAAAACAGTGTATAAGAAAACCACTGATGGACTTGTATAAGCTACCTCTAAGTGACAGAAGTTTAATTCTTAGCCTTCCAAAGCTTTTCTTTACAGAAACATAACATAAACCAAGTCAGAGTTGAGTACTGTGCCAGTTAAGATTGTGCTATTAGTACAGCATCACAGTGCTCCTAAAAAGAAGTATTTAAAACTTTAGCTTTTTTCTAACAGTTTGGAGGTTCTGTTTCCTTGTCTCTGACTGTCTCATGCAGTTCATTAGGTACTTGTATCAGCTGGTTTTCATTTTGGATGAACCATAATTTCATGACACAGAAAGTTAAATTTGGAGCAACTTTATTCTGTTTTCTTGCATCTGTATATCCAGTAATATTCCTCATGTTCCTCCATATTTCTACTCAGGAGCTATAAATTTGATGAATGAAGAAAGTTGTTTTGCATTTCTTAGAAAAATCAAAATTCCCATTAATTTCCCCTACATAAAGACAGAGACTAGAATTCATAATTAAGTATTTCTTTCACGGGAGGCATTGCTGGCAGAAATTCGGTTGTGTTTTGGATAAGCTAAAGAGTCTTTGGTCCCTTTACACCTATTTACTGCAGTTTCTTATAATAATAATAATTAAACATTTACTGCCTGGCCATGCTGTTCAGCACTTCCTCTGGACGACAGAAATGTTTCAGAGAAGTAAAACTCTTCCATGTGTTTTATTGCACTTCCTTTGTACTTTTCTTACTATTCTAGTGCATTTTTTCAGTTCAATCAGATTTTTCAAGTATATTACTGGTGATATAGGTAGTTAAACAGAAGGAGCATAAAAATGCCTAATAATGTTGAGAACAGCAACATTTAGGCAATTAACTACTGTATTCTCTGAAAAATCTGAAGTAGTTTCTAGCATTGCTAGCAAAATATTTTACTAAATCAGATCCTAATTCCTATCCTGTACTTTTTCTGGTCCCCAGGCTGTACAGAGTATGTAATTCATCTCTGTCACGGAATAATGATGCAGAAAAACATTCTGATTCCTCTAGAGGAATTTTCTCAGATTTTGTGTTTATTTTATAAAAATGGCTCTGTTTTTCTGAATTCCTTTTTATTGAATATGGCTTTAAGGGAATGCCCTGTTTGCTTTTTTGGAGTTTCTTTATGTGGTTATCCTAGAACAATTTTATTCAGCTCTTCAACCTTCAGATTTTTCGAAACATTCAAATTTTGTAAAACTTATTAAAAATTTTCTAATTAGTCAGCAAGATGCAGATTCCACTAGACTCAAATGCAGTGCTATGCTCAGCTGAAACAGCAACACAGGCTGTAAATAATATGTATCTAAAACGTGTATGACTTTAAGTAGGAAAAAATGGTCATTTAAGTATTGTATCTTATACCTTTGTTCTGAACAGGTGCATGAGCTTCCTCAGCAGGATCTATGAGCTTCTTGTGACTTCTGTTATTTATGTGGCAAAATAAGTCTCATTCTTATTTGAAATGCAAATAGTAGGCTTGCTAACATTTGGTAAAAAGGGCATAATTACCCATAGATTTATATACAGAAGGAGTATTTTTCAAAGAATAAGTGATTATCATTAGATAAGTACATACTTCCATTAGATTTGCATCATGACTGTGTCTAATATCTATAAAATTCTGGCTAATTGTCTTGAAAGAGCCAGAGCTCCCAGGGTCCCTGTGCTTCTGGTGTTTAGCAAGGGAGCTGCAAAGAACAAAGCAAAGGACAGCCAAGTTTCTGTGCTGCCTATTATCTCAAAACCCAGGCAAGTGTCCCCTGTTTCAAAAACACTGTGAAGTTCACCAGGTGCACACACACACAAAAAGTGAATGAGCATTTATAAACCTTTGAAATTTTTCACAAGTAGAAATTAAAATTTGAGTGTGTAGTCATGTTATTATGTATTGCATAATGAAAATTAGATGGTCGAAAATATTCCTTTTTATTTTTATGAATGAACTATCAAAGCATATAGAAATTCTGATAATATTCAGAGATTCATTTTCTTGGAATCAGTACTAATTTAATTCAACTACATTATGTATTACAAATCATTGACTTGCCATATGTTATGGTTGCTCAGAAAAAAAGAGAAATATTTAAAAAGTCCAAAAAATAACAGTTCAACATGCAGTTGAACAGGCCTGAGATATTTGGTGTTTACCTTTGTTATAGGAATAACATTATCCTTCAACTGTGTGCACTGTGTAATCAGAAATCAAAAAAGCCTATTTATACAAAGGATTGCCTCTTTTCTAGCAGCTCAGTACCAGTCATATCAGGTTCTTATGTGAGATTTATTATGGTATGTCCTTTAGCAATAGCAAAATCCACACTCTTAAGATATTTTGTTACTGAAACACCAGTGTAGTCATTTGGAAGCTGTCCAAAAGTAATATGAATTTTACAAAGAAAATGAAACAACATACATCTAATGCAGGAAAGCATATAAGAACTGAGGTACTCAGGAAAATTGCACTATTAGCTTATGTTGGAAAACACTTGTCAGTTTAATCTGTTTGTGGCTATGCTGAAATAGAGACGCAGAGGGAGAACAGCTAGACAGGATGGGCTCTGTCCCTCTGATACAAGAACTTAGGCACACAGTGAGATTATCTTCTGGGAAAGGCCGTGAGAGGCGCATTCTGCAAGGACCTCAAAGGAGGCTGTAGCCTGGGGGCTGGTCTCTTCTTCCAAGTGACAAGTGATAGGCTAAGAGGAAACAACCTCAGGGGAAGTTTAGGTCAGATATGAGGAAAAAAATTCTTCACCCAGAAGATTAGAGAGCCCTGGAAGAGGCTGCCCAGGAAAGTGTATGAGTCACCATCCCTGGAGGCATTTAAAAGACCTGTAGATGTAGTGATTAGGGACATGGTTTAGTGGTGAAGATGGCAGTGTTAGGTTAATGGCTGAACCCAATAATGTTAGAGGCCATTTCCATCCTAAATGAATTTATGATTCTGTGGTTTAAAAAGTCTAAAATATTTTTAGAATGTACATGTCTCTTTGCATCCATATAGCAAACACTGCAGATGAACTTTCTTTCACTGGTACCTGAGTGTTTCCTGGTAATGAAGACATGTCACCCACCAGGTACAATACATCTGCAGTCTCAGTAGTCTGTAAGACATACATTCTTCCTCCTGTAGTCTAGTGTTTGACATACATAGTGTACTGTATTTTTTTTTCATTCATGTCTTGAACATTTGTATTGTGGACTGTCAGATGGTGTGTGGTCATAAAAGCCTGAGAAAGAAACAAGCAGGAAGAATTTATTCTGATGTTCAATTTGTATATATAGTTGAATGCTTCTGATACAAAATATTAGTGTTAGATACTGACCTTCGCAAAGAAAGTCATGCATATAATAAATCATCAAGCTATAAAAAAGATATGTATTCTCAGGCCCCAAGTATTATCAGTTGGAGTCAGAATGACTATCAGCATGTTCTCTAGTGGCTCGAGAGCAAGAAAATAATAAGATTTTGAACAATAAGGCTAAAGAGGTAATTTATAAACTATAGATTCAGCCAGAAAGTGTTGTACTGGGATCAATATATTTAAAGAATATATAAATTATAAGATTTAATCTTGTCTAGTAACTTAGTGGTAGTGGTGGTGGTAGTTATTTTCATGGGGATAAGGATTTTGTTTGAATGTAGCCTAAACTACACAAAGGAAGAACTTAAAATGAGAAACAGACCAAGGGAAGGTGATTTTCTTTTCAAGATGTTGCAGGATAAATGTCTTTTCAAATTTAAATTATAAACTTATCATCTGCTATTTTATTAAGAATCCTCTGTTGGTCAGAAAAGCAGGAAGAAGTCCCACAGTACCCAGAGTCTTGCTGAAGCATGACAAGAAATGGTACTTAAGACATGATTGAAACCTCCTCTCATCTATTTTCCTGAGTATCAATCTATGTCTAAATGCATATACACACACACACGTGTATACATATATATACATACACATCCCTAATGCAGACAGTAGAACAAAATGCACACTTTTCCAACTCCTGGTAGTTATCAGAAACACTGTTTCATTCTGTTCCAAGGTGAACAGATAATTTTTTAAAAAAATATATTTGTGCAGAGGATTTTAAGAGAAGATACTGCCTTGTTCATGGATACTTGTGAACATATATTAGATATCCTACCCTTTTAGTTCATCTCGTTAAAGTTGCAAATTATCTGCCTAGGGTATAAATTTGACAGACAGGTAAGTACATGGACTCACTCGTTGAGATTATGTGGTATGAGCCACTTTAAATTTCTACTATGAGCCATAATGGAGTATGAGCCCATCATAGGTCAGAGCCTTAGACTGACTGTCAGGAATAAAGCTGGAAAGGAACAAAGAAAAGTAGATTGTATTAGAAATGAGGAAAGTGCTTCACAAGATGGAATACTCCCTCCTTGGCAAGAAGAATTCTGCTCTGATTTAGGGCCAGACTTCCAGACTTAAAGTAGGTATTAGTTTTCTTGTGTTTATTCTGACAGCTGTGCAATTAGTTTCTAATCAAGTTTAATTCTAAGAGAAGTAATTTGCAGCCAACTGTTTGTTTTTTTTTTTAACTTTGACTTCAATCCTCCAAAAATATAACAATCAGATTGTTAATATCTGATAGCATATAAGGTTTTCCCAGAAAAAATAGTTGCTGTATAAAAGTGAAGGTTGGTTGGAGACTGGTGGGTGCACCCCCTCTGCCTTTTTCTGACTTCCCCCTTCTGAGAGAAGAGGAGAAAAATGTAAGGAATGTGAAAACACTCATGTACTGAGATCATGACAGTTTCATAGAATAGAAAAATCTGCGCACACATGAACAGCAAAAAAGAGGAATTAATTCACTACTTCCCATCAGTAGGAAGATGTCCTAGGAAACTGGGCTTCATTATGCCTAATGGTTACTTGGGAAGACAAATGCCATAACCACAGACATCTACTCCTTCCATCTCCTTTCCCTGGGCTGTCATTGCTGAGCACGATGTCATTTGATATGGAATATCCATCTGTTTGGACCAGCTGTCTTGGCTATGTCCCCTCCCAACCCTTTATCCACCCCCAACCCACTGACATTTGAGCGTGGCAGGTATGTGGAGACAAACCTAAGTGACGGCTTTGGAAGGTTTCAAAGATGCAGGTGATTCTTTCTGTCTGATTTTTCTAAGTCTGTTAGTGATATCCACCCTGAACTGATAATCAATGTAGTATGTAATCTAGTAGTATGATGGACTTATCTATCATATTACTAGGATGGAAAAATGTAAGTGATGTAAGTCAGAATAAATTTATAATGCATTTATTACTTTGCAATCTAATAATACAGCCTATTCTAATAATGAATATCTTGTTTTTCAGTCATCCATTTTGAATGGTTAGAATTCTTTTCCCTGCTGTCAGAATATATTTGTATAACGCCGCAGAGTACATGCTGGTTTGTGAATCTAGCAGCATCAGAATACTCTGTGAACCCAAATGCAAGTATTCCGCTAAGATTTTTTTTAATTATTTGAGAAGGAGTCAACAAATTTAATAGATAGTTTAATAATGTTATAGAATAAAACATTTCAGCCAAGTGTCATTTCCCTTGCATGTTACATTTGTTCTGAAAGATTATTGTAGGGCCTCCAGTCTTTGTACATTCATTTCTGAAAAGTACTCAGACGTAATAATCTGTACTATTTTGATAAGAAATGTTTAAATGCATAAATGGATTCACAAAGTTTAGCTTTGTAAGGATAAAGCATACTGAGGAGGAGTTAGAGAGGGATTCAAATCATCCTTTCACTGTATATTCCATGTTGGGTTTTGTAACAGATAAAGATGTGTTCAACAAATTGAGGCAGTCAGCTTTGTCTCTGATTGTGGAAGGTCTCAGTGTCTCATATTTCTGACTCTAAGGTATATCCAAAGGTACATACCAAATTTCCATAGAATGAGTTTGCACAACTCCAGGTACCTAGGAGAAACAAGAAAGGGTTGGCGTAGCTATGTGTGAGAATAAGTGACAAAGGAGAAATACACCTCAGAGTCCTAAAAAGTGGCTGAAGACTGGGCAAAATGCAAGATAATTTTCTATCATTCTTTGGAGCTTTGCTGGCAAGCTGCTTCCCACTATAGAGCATTTGGGCTGTGCCAACATCCTCTGTATCAACCCTACTGAGCTCCTGCCTGCTAAAATGGCATTTAGAATTGGACCAATACCTCAAGGCATTCATGCAGTGCTGAAATTGAAGTTGGGGTTGGAATGGGTAAGGAAATCTTCACCTGCTCTGAGAAATTTTGTAGATTCTGGCAAACCTTACAGCTGTAAGTAAATGGAAGTAAATGTGCTAAAATTTGGAACTTTTAGCATAGTTCACAACATCAATAATTTTTTTCCACAGAAAAAATGCTTTCTTCCTGGGGCAGCAACTTCCATGTAATATCTACGGAGAAGTTATTCCAGGACAATATTTATAGGATAGCCATAAATAGGATAACTGTCTTAGGTAAAATGACAGAAAGACGTGTGCAGAATAATGTCAGTAATTTTTCTGTTTCTACAAATGTGCTACACCCAAGATGAGCCTGTGTCTGTTTATAATCACATCATACTGAGAAGCACATGGTTTTCCTCTAAAATTTGAGGCAGGGTGATCTGGAGCTTGAAGACATTTTGTTGTTTATTGGAGGAGTTGTTGAGATCATTGTCTTTGATAGCAATATTTGTTTTAGACTAAGATAAACTTTTCTTTACAATTCTTGGAATTATTTACATCAGAATACTTAGGGATACATCTACAAGGCATATTAATGTCTGGAGATTCATGTTTTATCAATAGGAGTATGTGTTCCTAATTTTGAAAACCCTTTTAGCTGTCATTCTGGATCTTCAGGATTTACAGTACTATTAAAAATCTGGTCTTCAAATGAAGAATAAAAAGATATGTCTCTCCCCAGACCACTGTTAATTAGAACAACCTAGATCAAAATTTTTTCTTCCCAGTCCTCAGAAACCTTACACGTCAGATATTTTGAAAAGTCATTTTTATCTCTTACTTGTATTGGTGTTATGTTTTGAATATTTTTCCATAATAAGCTACATATCACCCATTAAGATAGAAATTATGCTCAGTAAAGCACATAATTTTCAGTTATGCAAGAAGTACTTTTGTTTCTGTAATCACAACATGAGATGTGAGATGAGTTAGAGCTGATTTTACAAGCCCACATTTTATCAGAGTAACCGTTCATAATAAAGTGTTCCATATGTAATTACAAAATAAAAAATTAAAATTACCTTTTTTCTTTGTTTTTATGATATTGACTGGTATACTTGGTATCATAGTTTGGATTTTACAGAGGGATGGGGATTACTTTCATTGTATATAATTTTTCATTATTTTCCTTTAAACTTTTTAAAGTATTTTATCAAAAAATTATGCTTCAAAACTAGGTCTGTCATTAAAAATATTCTCAGCTTTAAAAATAAAATCTGTCTTGACACTGCTAGTGTACTGATGCCCCATGTTTCAGCTCATCATGATAATGTATAATCTGACATAAGAAATGCTTTAGGAATTCCAGAGACTTATACCAAACTGAATAAACTGTTCTTACAAGAATACTGCATTTTGTTGATCCCATTTCATTTTTGTGCTTGTCATATTTAAAGTGGTTATGATTTTTAATTTATGATTTTTAATGACAAATGTCAGATACCTCTTAGTTTTAGACATTTCATAGCTTTTGATGTCAGAAGGAACCTCTAGATATAATTCTAATTCCTGCAAGGGTATTAACAAAGGCTCAAATTTGTTATTTGTGCTATATGCAACAGTTTACAAGAAGAATCAGACTAATTAAATGGCTGCTCGCACTATTTAAAAATAGTGCAAATAGGTTTATTTCCGTTTAAAAGAAAAAACCCCTTATTTTTAATATATAAATATGGAAAGGAAAATAATGTGATGAGAATCCTTTGACTCTTCCAGTTAGTGCAGCACAAATTCTTCTGGTTGTAGTAAATTAGTTTTCAGTAATTTCCAGGTTAATATAACTTGCTTTCAGAGATATTGCCTAGTGAGTCCTGACAGGTGTAAGCACTGATGATCAGTGGGATCTTAATTTATTTGCCAGAACCAACAGCCTTTCAACTATCCTGGTCCCTGGGAGGCAACTGGAAAAAGATAACCAGAAAAATGAATGCTAAATTCTGAAGAAGAGGAGCTTGGTTTGGCCAGTGTCTTTCATGTTTCTTTTTCGTATTTGTATAGTGTTGTAAGGAAATACAAGGCTGTGACTTCAGTTCTTGTGAGTACATGTGCCCTGTTCAAGTGTCTCTTTGAAGTGTCATTTTTGTATGACCTCACAAAGGTTATAAATGAACTTTAAGGTTATAGATGAACTTCACTGTGAAATGCAAACATAAAAAGAGATAGCCTTGTTAGTAAAATTGAGGAAGAAGCAGGGAAAGGAAAAAAGGGACATGGCAGAGACAGAGATGAAGAAGAGAAGCAGCTCACTGGCAGGAATAAGAATAATTTATGGGAAATAAACGACATCCTTCTTGACAAAAGCCTGATAAGGTTGTGGGCATGGGTGGAAGAAGATGAGACACTAACAAATGCATGAACATCACACATAAGTAATTCTAGCAATAAATATTTCTGAGCCTCCCACCAACCTTCTCCTCCTGTACTTCTTTGTAATTTCACTGACTTATCTCTGCAGTAAAAAAATCTAATTAGATTGCAAAGAGTAGCACATTAATTAACAGCTAAACTAACAGTATTAAACAGCAATAGTCTAGAAGCTGACTTTGGTCTTCCTAATTAGGCAGCTCTCTCAGCGTGAAGTAGGAAAAGCAATGAACACAACAATATAACACAAAGGGCAAGAGGGCCCATTATGCTAGTAGACAGTGAAGAAAAAAAGGGATGGGAGAAAAAAAACCTCTGAAACACCACTTATGCTCAGTGATCTATTACTGCTCCATGAGCTGAACTGAGATTATGACAGATTTATATTCAGAATATTTGATAAATTCTAATGTCGTCCATTTTTCTTAGGAAAAGAATCTCAAAGAGTTGGATAGCAGGGATCAAAATGTTGTCTTTGTGTTGTCTTAATTAAAATAAGAGCTGTGTAATTATTTATTTGGTCAGTTAGACAAAATGTTTCTTCCTGTTCACTTTTTAGAACTGAGCTGGGCTTGGTAGAACAAAAGGTTTCTTTTTATTTCAAGGTATTTCAACTTTCAAGTTGTGTATTTATTTTGTATTGTTTTACTGTTTCATTTTTTATTTTACTGCCTACAGTTCAATGAAGAAGGGTTGTGCCTGAAAGCTTTTCTGTACATGAAGGTCATTCACTAGCTGAGAAATACACATTAAGTTCAGTGAGATTTTTGCCACTAGTATCTTAGGCAAAGAGGAGCTAGTATTGTAAATATTAACCCAAAAGCTGGATACCACACTTTCACACTTCCCTTGAGCAAAAAACAGCTACAGAACTGACCTGTACAGCATGTTCTCAAGATATGTGGCGCATCTAGAAGAATCAAAAAGAGATCTGTTTTCCCTCACTGAGGTTAAAAAGGACCTGGAAATTCCTGTCTTTAATTTAAATTTTATTTATCTTGCATATCTTACAGTATGAACCGGCTCTAAATCTCTTTCCAAATCTGTTGTATACAAAGCCTGTAAAAGGATAGACAATTTGGACTATACTGGCTGTGGTTAATGAGACAATATATTTGTTGTCTCTCTGTAAAGGTACACTTAAGTATCAGTACTGTAAAATGGCTTATTTCATCTGTTTAGAAGAAATGCAGATCTGTTCCTTAAAACAGTAGAAAACTGAATAAGGCTTGCCTGTAGGAGTTGGAGAGGCTAAACATAGTTTATGCTGAGGCTATTTTGCACTAAACAAACAAAATTTGCCATAGCATGGATACTATGATAGGAGATCAGCGGATGTGCTTGAACGTACTGCTATTGCTGAGTGATGTACTCTAAAATTCAAAGCAATACTGATGCTACTGAAGCTGAAATAACTTTGGTAGTGATGGGATTTTCTCATAATAATTCTTCAGTGTAGACAAGGTCATCTGAAGCAGTTTAAGCACCTTTAAATGAAAAGAGTGTACAGTCCATTTGATCTCCCCTTGGCTATAATTATATCTGCCTGCGCAGCAGTGCCCTAAAGGATCAAGGATCTTTGGAAGAAAACAATTCTAAGGACTCAAAAAGTTACTACCAGAAGGACCCATCCTTATTGAAATAAATTAGTGGAAGGGATATGGGTTGAGGTTTTTTGATTGTTGTTGGTTTTGCTTAACTCTTACTATATCTTTCTTTAAAAATAAAATGCTGAAAATATATTTGCCTAAATATATTAGAAAACTCAGTGAAGGATCTTTTCTGAGGGGGAGAAAAATATTAAGAATTAAAAGTCAGTAGGAACTGGGGGCCTAAGACCTTGTAAGTTCATAATTTTCAGTTTGCTAGAGATTTTTTTCCCAAAGGCCATCAGGTAATGGAGAGATACTCAACTGTTGTAACACAGGGTTCAATGATTACTAAAGAGCTCTTAGAGACCCAGGTGTTTTCTCTATAGTGTCTTCTTCCTACTTTTTGCAGTAAATGGAAGATTGCTCTGCACTGAAAGCATACTTCTTTGAAGAAATTTCACTCCCCAGAACTGTCCCAACAGTAGCTTGGTGTCTGCAGGGCTGAGCAGAAAAACATTTTGGTTGAGTTCCACATGATGTGATATCTCAGGTTCAGCAGCAATAGCAGTCATTCGCAAACTCTTTAATTAACTTGGACTGGCAGTGGGTGTCAGTGGATTTTTTTCTCGGCAAAATTCTTTCCTCATTATCATAAGCACCTTGCAAAATCCTTAAAGCATCCTGAAAAAAAAAAAAAGAAAGGACTGCATGCATTTTACCTTTTACCTTTTGTTCTCCTTGTGTTTATTGCTTGTTGCAAGTAAACCTGACTTTCCGTGGAAGCTCAGTTTTGTGGAGGGGGAAATATTGCCTTCATGTAACAATAAAAGTAGTGTCTGATTTCTCTGGGAGTTTACAACTGTTCATCAAAAAAAAAAGAAACAAAACAAAAAACCAACAAGATCCATAATTCATTCCAAAACAAAAGCTATCATTATAAACAGCTTTATATCCTTATTTTTTCTCTTCCTCCAAAAGCTCTGGGTTGATTCCTGAGCAATTTTAGGATATGTAGTTTGGGTGTCTTCTCTCTTTGGGCTTTGATTTCTAACCAGATATATCTCCTGCAAAAAGACTATGGACAGTCTTTCTATTATTTAATGCAGTGGCTTAGACAAGCAGAAGAACAGAGAAGGAAACACAAGCCTGACAGGGAACCCCACGGATTAAAAAAAGAAAAAAAATGAAACAATATTATACGTACTATATCTGCTAGAAGGCACTGAGTTGGCACTTGCCTACAAAGTTTAGAAATTATAAGAGAGCATTATTTTTAATCATTCCCCAAAGCCTGGTAATGTGCACCAGTCTACTCAGTTTCAAGATACCAGTGATACAGAGCTATTTACCTAAAGCAATGATGTTGGAGCAGAATAATTCCAGACTTACCGAGATGCAAATGCAGACATGCACATCTACACCGGGACAGCATTGCATGCACAGTTTCTATTGTTCATAAATATAATGTATACCATTTGCTGTTATTAAGTGTGTTTGCTTGTTTGACTTGAAAATTAAAGGAAAGATACAGATTGTATAAAACTGCCATTAACTATTACTCATCAGAGCAAATATCTTTTTGGTTTTGTTAGGAAAACCAGAGTGAGTCATCTGTTAAAAAGGCAGTATTTTTACACAGTAAGGGATTTTTTCACCCCATTTGTAATTATGTATATGTATATGATAGCTCATCTTCACTTGCTACACACATGAAATATTATATTAATTTCTTGTATCTATAATACTGCCGTGTTGGTGTTAAATTTTCAGTTAGCTATTCCTACATTTTGATTAAACCCCCCAGAAATTAATGAGCTGTATTCCATAAATAAAAACTAAATTTTAAAAATAATTTCAGTACTTCCGTGGAAGTTAAGGGTATGATTTTTTTGAGCAAACTCTTACACTTAGTGGCTTGTGAACAGAATTTGTAGGTTTTTTTTTAATGAAAATATCTTATTGCAGTCAAATTGTAAACAATGAGTTTGTTCAGGACTAGGAATTTTTAAGCAGAAAAAAAGCAGTGGAGATTGTCTAGGAGAGGGTTTTTGGTTTTTTTAATATGCATGAATCCTCCATTGATGCCTAATATGGCTCTTTGTAATGAATTGTATTTGTTTTGAAAACTTCTGCTTGGATAACAGTAATTAGTCAGCAGTTTTCAATTTGATGTAAATGCATAGGAACCTGATTACAATTTTAAATATTTACATAAGACGGCTTATTTTTCTCCCATTGATTTCTGTCAGAACAGATTGTTCTTAATGCTTTTGAACATCGAAGACACATTTCTGTAAGTACTTATGCACTGACCCCTAAACCACTATTTCAGAATTTATTTTGCCTCATCAAGGGAAAAAAAGTCAAATGTATGTTTAGATTTTCTTTCCTTAAAAGAGAATTGATGCATAGCGCAGGATGCATAGCATAGTCAGTTGTCTTTGTTAAATGGGTGGAAGTCTAATCCTTCACTGGTATTAGTGATAACAACATGGTTTATGATAGAACATCTTAAGAAAGTCAGGAGTCTGGAAACTGACTTGAGGTGATCTTTGGCTTCAGCAATACTTTCACTAGGGAAAATGCTTGGAGAAGAGGAGCAATGGTACTGACTGCACAACAAGCTATTGCATGCACAAACTAAATGTGAATTCTCAGGTTAATAACCTCGACATGGATTTCTTCTGCTGAAGACTTATATTTTAAAATATGCTGACAATAGTATCTGCATTTATATTGGCATTGATTTTTTTTTGTTTTAGGGTGCTGCCACATGGACAGAAAGAGTTCACAAAAGCTTATGTGTCCATTACTTGTTACCTTAGTTAGATTTGTTCTGTTTTGATAAAGTCTTCTCCCATATCTATAAAGTCTTTCTCCCATATACATGTAACAATAATTTATTAAACCCAAAAGGAAAGAATTTTCCTTTACAAACCAAATCCGTGATATATGTGTATGCAAGATGTGGCTATCACATTACATATTAGGTTGTATCCCCATGCAGTTAGCCAAGACCTGCCTCCTGCCTGCTTTATGTATTTGATTTGCTCCAAAAAAATGTTGTCTGGATAAAGGGTGAAAAATAACTTTCAAACACCAGATTCATCACAACCAAATCCATAGGGAAAATTTCTCTGAATGTCTTGTTCCATCATAAAGGAAGAACACTTTTAAAAAATGGAATGTGGCAGTTTTAAGCAATAAAATTTACTTTTCCACATCTGAGTTTTAAGAAAGCATCTTCTCGTTTCATTCATGTGTAGCATTCATTGTTTCATGACTGAATAGTAGCATCTTATGAAGCTGGAGTGAGTTGCCCATATGCACTTTCATGCATTTCTTACCTACCTGGAACAATCTTGAGTGTTATCCTCCCTTTCCTAATTAAACATAATCAATTATAGCCTAAGTAGGGGCTAGGAAATTTTCTCCATTGTGTGAACATGAGTATTTGCTGTAGTGACAGTCACTAACATGCAGAGCTAGTTGAATTATTTTTAAGAATGAGATACAGGTTTTGAAAACTATTGTTGAAAAATAATTTCATTAATTCGATCATCTGAAAAAATCTTGCATAATTTGAAGATTGAAAGAAAATGTTTTTTCAAATTAAACACATAGTTTGTTTGCAAACGTAGTTTGGCTGCCTCTAATAACAGATTAATGGTCCCAAAAAGAAAAAGTGCTCCCATCTGAAAGAAAAGCTATATGTATGCTCTTATGCAGACTCCTTTTATTTTTGGAAAAAAAAAAAATAACCGGTTTTGGTGACATTTCTTTTCTGGAGATACAGTTTTACGATATTTTGAGCCTTCCAGATGTTTCAAACTGATTAACCAAAAATGCCATTTCCTTCCCTTAATCTGACTTTTCCATTAAGCAACAGGTTTAATTTTTATTTCTTTGTCAGGAGCCTGTAATTTTAGAGACAAACACTAGAAAAATATTTGAGGACAGGAAGCCATAGTTTTAGATTCCAGTATCAGTATTTATTTTAGAGCTTGAAAACATAAATAAAATTAATCCATTAGTACAGAAAAAGTAAATCAGTGGTCATGGATGAAGAATTGAAATTATAAGAGTAATGTACTTTGTAAGTGTTGAACCTGCTGAATATTAATCTCTGTTAAATGGATGTGAGCAGGTCCCTTACCCTCTTCCTGAGAAGAAACTCTCATCTTTGTGTATTTTTTAGCTTGTAGTGATGGAGGATAACACAGAGTTCAGGAAACTGAATTGCTAGCACTGGCTGAGCAGGGAAACTTGAAATGCGTGGTACAATTCCTAGGGGAGGAACAGCCAGTCATGGAGCTGAGATATCATAAGCAAACTCCTGCCAGAGAGACTGTTCTGGCAAGTGGGGAATTTGAAGGTCCTAACCTCCGCAACACCAGGCAATCTTGAACTGTAAAGCCTGCTAGAAATGGAAAAGTCTTGTTTGGCTGTAGGGAGGGAGACACAATCTAACAGTGACCTTGGAAAGTGCAGCCTGATAAACACAAGGAAAATCACTTGCCGATAAATCAAATCTATTTCCTGGTTCAGGTAAGGAAAAAAAGGCAAAAACCCAGTTAACTGAAACTCAATGCTTCTGGCAGAATTAAATGTACAAGTAAGCTCTGAGCGTGTGGGTTGTACTAGATGAAATCTAGAGATCCCTTTGAACCTTCATGATTTTGTGACCATGTGCTCTTACCTGATGTACTTCTTGTCATGGAGAGAATTTTTGCAACAAAAATGGTTTTTCCCTCTCAAGGAAGTAGCTCACTTTACATATGTGATATAATACAAATTAAGCATTTCATATTGCTGTATATTGAATCCTT
Source organism: Monarcha castaneiventris obscurior (assembly GCA_026261815.1). Taxonomy (NCBI): domain Eukaryota; kingdom Metazoa; phylum Chordata; class Aves; order Passeriformes; family Monarchidae; genus Monarcha; species Monarcha castaneiventris. The sequence continues at coordinate 47,984,966 of JAMPIT010000230.1, read as the reverse complement.
CTGGGATATTCTTTCCCAGAATGTAAGCGGTGTTGCAAGTGATGCTGATGCAGTACCATCAATCCTTACTTTTTTGTTAATTGTTGTTCCAATACAGCACTCATTCATTTAAAATTGGTAACTCTATGCCCTTTTACAGTAGCACCTTAATCACATGTTTACATGTTAAATTATTAGACTTCCACTGAACCAAGGCAGGGCTTAATCAACGTAGACCATCTGAAAATAAAGCTTTGACTTGTAGCCTTGAGTATGAGTGGGGCTTTCAAATTGAACACACTGAAATAAATAGAAAGGATAGAAAAACGCTGGATTCAGCCATCATTAAGTTCACACTTGATCTATGCATGACACTGTTTGTGGCTCAGATTCCATGGCTTACAAGTTCGGAACCCAAACACTTCCTTACATCACAGTGTGCAAGACATCATTGAGTATGGAGTACCATAGAGGTACGCGTGATCTTAGATATGTTAGATGTTAGGCAGGAAAGGAAAAAAAAAAATGACTGAATTACTTATTTTGAATTATTTGTCCACAATCAAGTTCCAGTGTTCTGCTTCTCTTATGTTGTTCTAAACACAAGATATTTTTCTCAGATTGATTTGGAAAGAAAACACTGAAACTGAACTGTACAAATGTGCAAAGTTGTTCTGCTATCATTTATGCTAAAGAATTTTCCTCTATTAACCCATCACTTTGAACTGAAATACAGTAGCTTAAAATACCAACACATTTTAGTTTCTGTTCCTTTAAAATGAATCAGTACACCAAGATGGAATTAGCAGCAGCAGCCTCACAGCTGGAAGAAAGAAAAGGCTACGCATCTAGTAGTAATGGGGTTTAGTGACACACAATTTTCACCCTTACACAATAGTGAGGTTACTCACTATAATAAATGTGAGTGTCCCCGGGCCAAATCTGCCTGAGTCTTGCACTCCTTGCTCTTTACAGTCAACTGTAGAAGTTTGAATGGTAATTGTGAGATTTTTATTCTGTGAGACTTAACTGAGTACAGGAGTTTGAAATGGTCCATGTTCCATAATCCTTAATCATTTTGTGTGCAGCTCACTTTGAGAGTTGAATTTAAATACAAGTTCCATGGTTGGAAGAAGCAAAGAATATGTTTGAGATTGATTTTGTGAATAAAGGATATAGAACATGAGTAAGAAAGAAGAATTTGGTCTTGAGTAATGGGTGTTCTGAGAGCATACAGTTATTAAAAAGACATGGTAAAATTATATAGTAGGTGATGATTGAATTGGGTGGCATCAGCTCAAAAGGAAATCAAAAAGAGAACTTCTAAACCAGTATTTTGTAGGTCAACTGCGTGTCTTCCTGTTTTCATGTAGCTGTAAATACTAAAACCAAGGTTCCAGCTAGTCAGCCATTTCCTTAATGTTTTAATAGATTGTCATGTCCATTTTGTAGATCATTTATTCACTGAGTAAACTGAGTGTAAATGTTGTAAGACATGGTACAACTTCTTTCTCTGCTGTAGTTTTTTTCATTAAGTAATGAGTAAGTTCAGCAGTGTAATAAGGATTGAGACCTGTTTTGGCCATTTACTGTGCAAGAGTCAGAGCTGTCTTTTTTTATTGACCTGGAGCTCTTGTGATTTACCTTTTTAATAAACAGTGAAAACATTACTAGAGGCTAGCTGTTTTCAAGTAAATTAAGTTCTTTACTGTACCTGGTTATAGAGTTTAATGATATACTTCAATGTTCCCATTGAGATCCAATGTCAAATGATGGGTTTCAAAGTGAAGAACAGAACTAAATGTATTTATGAGTGCAAGGAATGCTTCTGGCTTGTAAATCAGCATGATAAAATACAAAAAAGTCGACTTTCTTTAGAGTATTTGAATTACACATATATTTTTAATGAATTTATTTCAAAGTACTGAAGCTAGAGAATAGCAGATCATAGAGAAAATTTTGCAGCGTCTAGTTCATAGTTGCAAGGTGCCTGAATTTTAATTTTCACAATCATAAATGAACCTTGTAATGCTATACACATGAAAACTTTTCAAAGTGTAAAAACTCATGTACAGCCATGAAAGCTGCATTTTTATTGATGCTGAATCTCTTTTTTTCCCCTAGGAATAGACTACTTGAAATAGACTGTATCTCTTAGCCTGTGTTGTAATTGACTTCCTGGAGTCATAAAGCAGAGTAGATTATGGAAGGAATGGAAGGAATAGGTTTTGTCTAAGATGAGGATTATTTTGGGTTACAGTCTTAGCTCTCTCTGGCACTGATAATAGTCCACTAAAGGAGACTACTATGTACTATTTGGTATGGTTTATTTTGCAAACCGTGGTTAGAATGTATAAGCTTAAAACTGAATTGCAAAGTATATTATAACTGCATTCATTTTCTCATTTATGCACCTTATAGTAAAAACATAGCATATTTAAAAATGTTCCCATTTAGTTTTTAAATTAATTATCTTTTTGATATTTGAAGAATCAATGAAAGAAAATTTCCTTGAAAATCATCAGCCAAAAAAATCATCAACCTTACATTTTTAAGTTCTTGAAAAATCATCCTATTTACACACACCCTCAAGAAAATAATTGTGTAGCATATTTGGAGGCCTAATCTAAGTTCATAAAACTTTCAATGCTTTAGTGTTTTATCTTCTGTTCATGCTGTAACTAATGCAAGTTAGTTGAAACTGCAGAGTACTTCACTGTTTTGTACACTTGTCTCAAAATTATTGTCTTAAGCAACAATTAGCTTGTAGAGAAATTTAGTTTAATATCTACAGAAAGAACCCAATTTTCCTACTTAAAAACAAAAACTGGGGGGACACAGGACAATTTTTAGCCATGGTCATTATATTACATTTCTTTATATATAGTTCATATTCTTTTGTTTTGCTTCTTTTTTAATTTTGCTTCTGCTGCTTTTTCATTTCGCTTGTCACATTTGTTTCTTATTAGACAGAAAATGATGACATATTTATAGACATTTGCACAAGAGTTAGAAAAATTAGTAGTATTTTCCCACCATTATAATAACAACATTTACTATAATAGGAATATAATATTAGCATCATAATAGGGAAAAAATTTAAAGTACCAAGTGCTTTTTGTGTATCTTCAGTGGATATTGCACTCAGAACTTGGCAAAGCTTTCTCACTACCTCAGGGAATACTTCCTCACAGATTTATTTGGAGAGTTTTGGCATGCATACAAAAAATAAGAGTAAATGCGTGTCATTTATCCAAGAATTGAATTAAAAATACACCTTGACAAAACACTCTTCCTTCTTTGATACTGCATTGCCATATATGCATTGCATGTAATGTAAAGAAAAACAAGTAAGAAGTTCCACACGTCCTAGCAAAGGTATTTTTTCTCTTTCAAGCATTGACATCACTTGACATATAACAACGGGATTCAGGCTCAGTGCAGTGGAAGCTAAGCAGGCAACAGAAACGTGAGATTGATTTTCCTTCACCATGTGCTTCTAGAATATGAATAAGTATACATTATTGTATATGCAACAGACATCTGTATCTGTATTAGGTTTTTTTTTCCCTTTGTGGCAGGTGCATTGTCTTTTGAAAAAGGGAGTAAAGGCAGTGTCAGTGTGGCTGCAGCAGACTTCAGGCCAGAGCTGCTGTGTCCTTACGGCTGGGCTGTAATGCCTGAAGGCAGTGCTCAAACATGGTACCTTTGGCTCTCTGCCTCATTGTAAGAAAACATAAAAAAGGAGGCAATCTTTTGACTGCTGTGCTGGGCCATGGCTGCCTCTTTTTTTTTTTTTTTTGGTGAAATGAGCTGTAGCAATGCATCTCTAACATTAGCTCAGCTAACTTAGTTCCACTGAGGCTCGAGCTGCAAAGACTCCAGTGGCAAATTCAACCATGCTGTCATTTTGACAGGATATGGAACTACTGAAAAAGTAGATTAGAATTTTCTGAAGATACTTTTGTATATGTAGCTTTTTGTGAGTAATAAAAAAATGAGCCTTTATTTTTGATATGATTTTGAGCCTTATCCCTTGCTTTGTTAGAAGAAAGAATTTTTTTGCTGTTAAAATATGTACACAATACACTGTTTATGTGCTTATATTTCCCGTAATGATATTTTAGTACCCGTGACTAATAGCTACAAGTGAGACTACAGATGTGGGATAGTTTGGGCCAGCCAAAGATGCTGTGATGCATCTGATATTTTTGCATGGTAGATGCTCAGCATATGGTTATTACCATCTATTAGTATGCTACTAGCACATCAGATGTAAGGTTCAAATTATGGGGTAAGAAAAGAATGCTAAAAGTGATGATCTTTTCCCTAAAGCTGATTTAGTCTAAACAGATGATTTAAGCAGATGGAAAAATGGAGGAGAGAGAACAGAGTGAGAAAATTTCACCTAAGGTCGCTGTCTGCCAGTAGTACAGAAGTTTTATATCTTTAATCCCACTGAAATATTTTGTACAGGCTTTGAAGAGTCAATCATTCAGAGATCAGTAGCAATTTAAAAATATGTGTACATGTTAAATTTGTAATTTAGGAGGAGAAACATACTGCTGTGGTTTTTGTTCACTGTATGGTAAACATTTTTCTGGAAAGCACTTTGCTGTTCTGCTTTGTTCTGATCGCTTTTATTTTACTGTGTCAGGAAGCAGGGATTTTTTAGTAACTCCAGGCAGTACGTTGATCAAAGTAGCTAAGTAGCTGTGCAGAAGTCTCAGTATCTCATGAGTCTTTGTGAATGAGCATTTCTTCATTCTTAAAGTGCTGACATTGAGGATAGCTGTATTTCTTTCACAAGAAGTGGAGGAAATAGAGAAGTTCTGGAGCTTGAGTCTGATTTGGGGCTGTTTCTTTATAATTAGTTAATAAGTTGTTTTGGGGCATCGAATAAAATATCATCAAATAGATTTGATGCCTTGAACAAATTTTGCCAAATCCTGCATGCAGCCAAAAGTACAGGACAAAAGCATAGGTAGGAAGTCCTGTTACTGAGGATTTCATTTCCTTTGAGATTTATGAATACGGTCATGTTTGCCACCCAATATCTTGTCAACCTTTGCAACGCTTTCTGAAAAAAAATTTAGAGGAAAATTGATGATGCATTAAGCAATGAAATGATTTCAGTGTGGTGCCTCAGACATTTACTGGGATAAGGCCTAACACATCTCCCTAGCCAAATGAAAGTGGTGTTATATTTTTCCTGTTTTAACAGTGTTTCCAATCTATCAGTATAATAGAAATCCAGTAGGGCAAAAATCAAATTACAAGTAATCAGGTTTATATTTCCTATTTCCATGTAATTAAAAAAAAAAAAATTCTTTCTTTCCCCTATCTTTCTTCATTTTCTCCTCTTTCTCCTTCTTTTTAAACTTTATCTCTTCTTAAAAAGGTTTTCCCCATTGCAGCAGTAGCCCCTGAGAACAGTCACTGACTTGCAGCAAACATACTTCATGTGATGGCTTAGGTCTCTTTCCTGCTAATGCTGATAGCTGAGCTGCTAAGGATGAGAAAAATTATATATTTACTCTGCAATTATAGGAATTACATGGTTTACTGTCTGAGTACCATTCTGCACCATGGTAATTATCATGATATTAAATAGTTGAGTGTCATCATAGAAGAAACACAAGTCATTACTACAGTCTACATATGATAACTCTTAAACATAATTGCTATGTAATCCTCAGGTGATTGAATTATCATTCAGACCCATGCTGACAGCACAGCTATGCATAAAAAACCCCTGCTTAATCAAAGATTACTGCTGTTTCTTTTTTTAATTGAATTATTTTCAAAACATGAAAATTCAGGGACAGGTTCTGGAGAAATGTGGGCCTTTTGCTCAGCTTTATGAGAACATATATGCAACTGCAACAATGTCATAGGAACAAAAGGGATACTTGCCTTATCATGGATATCTTGTTGTGAATCCACAAAACCATATGGTCCTGATTGCCTCTGGGTCAGATACCTGACTGTTAAAGCAACTTTTGCTGATGTTACAAAGCAGTACCAGCTGGGCTCAGGGGAAAGCTGATATACCCCATAACCCATAGCACTTCCTGTAACCATCAGAAAGTAAATTTAAGAAATTTTATGGAAGACAAGCTGAGACATTGCATGTGGAATCATAGTTTTATGATGTATATTTGGTAAGAAGGTTACATAGGCTGTAATGTCCATCAATTTTCATTCAGTTATAACACTTGTGCCAGGCAGTTCTATGTAGATTCAAAAGAGCAGGATCTCTATAGCAAATTTGCTTTGCATAAAAGTATGATTCTTGTAATAAAAAAAATTACTATCATGCTGTTTTTTTGGGTTTTTTTCCTATAAATAGATTTCATATTTTTCTAAAAGTTTGGGGTTTTTTTTCAAAAACTACATACAAAAAGCTCAAGAATTAATTTCTCAGATCTCTTGACAGCTTGTAAGGCAAACAAAACCAACTGGTTCATATAATCTTTGTTACAGTATTTTTCTAACAATTTTCTTTGTTTCTTAAAAAAAGTAATCATTCCAGAAGTAGTGGATTTACTTGACTCATTATAACCCCACTTCTGAAATCCCATGTTGCTGCTTCTGAATACTTCTGCATCTATGCCCAAGTAAATGTGTCCTCTTTCATGCTGATAACTTCTAAATGGATTTATTGCACCACAAATGAAATATACCATTTTGATATTCAATTTTGAGCTGATTCCCGTGCCTGAAATTTGTCATTTGGAAGAACCAGATCAGGTTGACAGTTTCAGTTGCACTTAAAGCTTAATATATATTTATTATTAAAATTTGAATTTTAAGATGTGTTTTATATATGCTTTCTGACAAAAATGAGATACATGGTGATAATTATGGGATATCACAGCAAATTTGTAAGGCTTCTATTTTACGTACCAAATAAAATCCTTTACAATTTAGTTGGCATAAACAATCAGGGGATAACAGTTTATCATTTCATCAGAAGTCTTTGCAGGCTTAGGTAGACTTGGCCATGTAAATTCAAATTGAAATATATGCAGTTAGGCATAGTATGCATAGTCTTTTAATGGAGTTTTGAAACAGTCTTCTGTGTTAATTACACAACAGAAATGTGTTTGTCTCTGTGTTTTGGAGAGGGGATGAAAGATTTAAATTAATTCCCAACATAATGACAAAAACAAGTTAGGAATTTTAAAAAGTTGCAAATAATCACTGAAGAGCAGACCAAAGAAGGCAAAAATCAGATGTGGTTGAAGAATATATGATAAAATGCCATCCTTTCCATTCAGATCATGAATGAATATGGTATGTCAATAAGTGTAAATGCTTTTGAAGAACATGGGTGGATATTTTTTTTCTTTAAAAAAAAGGTATATTTTCTTATTCGTTGCTTTATAAGGATTTTTTTACTTAATGACTATTCAAATTTTTACCTGTCAACAATGAGGATGAAATGCTCATGCAAGCAGTAGCTAAGGCACTGGTGATTGATTATTAGCAGTTTAAGAAGGGGATTTCTTTAATCTCTATAAAGTTTTAGAGGTAAATAAATATCTGTTTGAAATCTTTTACAGAACTCAGCTTAAGTTACAAGATTCAATATTCAGCATAAATGCATATGTTGAACAGAATCCAGTTCTGCAGCTATTTTTACTGTGGTTCTAACATCCAGGAAATTGTGGAAAATTTGTGTTCATTCTTTAGAGTAGAGATTAAGTCATGAAAATAAGACAACATGAAATTTTGCAGTGTTATTATGCAATATTTGTATGAATATTGCATTGATGTTAAATGTTTGCATCCCTCAGTTTTCACATATTTTGAACAAAACATAACATGGAACTAAAACTAGTTCAAATGGCTTTTTTTTTTTCTTCTCAAAATTAGTTGAGGTCACAACTTACACACCATTTCCTGGAACAGACAAGGCATATGTCTATGTTTTACATAAAATCTAAAATTGCCAGGCAGATAATCTGGGCTCATGTTTTACTGTTTACAGTCCTTACAGATACCTATAGTGAATTTTAAAGAAGTATCAAATGATTTATGAATGACCACTCAGACATTTACCTTTCATTTTGCACTATTATTAGGAAAACGTACATGGCAGCAACTATATTTGAGAGAAAATGAAAGTTATTGAGTGCAGTTGTAGCATTTACACTCCCAAATCTGGTTTGTTTTTATTTTTGCATTCTGTGGATTAAATTCATGCTCTGCCTGCTTTCTGCTTTTTATAGTATTAAATTATGGTCAAAAGAAAATATGTTTACAATGCATATCACACTTGCACATTTTTTATTCTGTTCAGGTACAATCTGCATATGGCATGTCTGTTTTTCCAGTGGCCACAGGAATATACAATCACTCATCAATGATGTTATTTGCTTTTTCCTTTAGGGGCTGATGTTATCAATTTTGATGGCCATGTAGTGTTACCATACAGATTCAGGAACAAGAAAATGAAAACACTGAAAGATGTCATCTCTCTGAAATTTAAGACCTCTGAAAGCGAAGGTGTAATCTTCCATGGAGAAGGACAGCAAGGAGACTATATCACCTTGGAACTGAAGAAAGCCAAACTTGTCCTAAATTTAAATTTAGGTATGTTTTGATTGTTTTGTTTTGAGGTAGTTTAGCTGTCCCACAAAAATTTTAGGTCAAACATTTCATCCCCGTTCCCACAGTAATATGATAAGCCAAATAATTTAACCAGATAATTTGTTGAAAATGTTGTTAATTCCCATTCTATCTGTAGGGGGCGGGGGGTGGAATGTAGTGTGTGTTTAGTTCCACCCTGTCCTTTTTACTCTGTGTGAGATACTATGAAAAGATCATACAAAAAAGCAAAATCAGCAATATATTGTCATTGCTACAAACAAAAAGAAAGCTCGCTAGAATTATATTTGGCCTTAGCTGTGGCTTTGTGTGAGAGAAGGACACTGTCATCACTTCTGAAGGAATAAAGGTCACCCTTAGGAGCCTTGCAGAAAAAAAACGTATCGATCTAGGAAGCTACAGGCCACATGGAGCTGGAGTTCAGCAGCCTTCCTAGAGTCTAAGGAGGACTAGGAGAGAAAAAGAGATGGATTTTTTTATCAGGAAATCCTGTGATGAAAGCCTGTACATATTACTCCAGTTCCAGTCCTCCCAGTAGAGGACTACAGGCTCCTAAGTGACTGGATTTATAAAGTACATTTATTATGAAAAAACCCCACATTTATCTGGTTTCAGGTATTTTTTCCATTCAAACAAAATAACTTTAGAAAAAGATTTCATGCAACTATCCTTAGTTCTCCTACAGACATGTGAAGACTAAATTGTTCCATTTGTTATTTACATTGAATGGTACTTATTTCCACTAGTATTTTCTCCTGTTCTTTTTCTAACAATCAACATGAACAGATGATGAGGAAAGCACACCTTCCTATAGCAGTTACTTATTTTTAACAATTTTAATTGCAGTAGTAACCCTTTCATTTCCTGTTCCTCTGTATTCTTCAGCACAGACTGTATTTATAAGCTGTTATAACTTCCATATATGAGTTTGGCAAGGACATTCTTAAATCATTAGGCTGATAAATGGGACTAGGCCCTGTGGCACATACTCGATAAACAGAAATAGCACTTTATGGCATTATTATTATTATTACTATCATTATTATTATCATCATCATCATTATTATCATTATTATTATTATTACTATTACTATTACTATTATTATTATTCCTCTGCCTGAGAGTATTGTCTTTGCATCAGAGACAGTAGAAAAGGATGCTCATCTTGCCTCGTGAGATCCAGTGACTTAGTTTCATACACCAGTGACTGGGGGACAGATGGGGAGACAGAAGTGGATTTAGGTTTCACTTTGCACTGCATTTGACTTTGTGTTGAAGAAACTGAGGCTCAATGACATGCATGTGATTCTATCTTATTTTTTAAGCAACAGGACCATTGGCCTTCAGCATAAAGGCAGGATGGTCATTTGTAGGGAAGTAATGTCTTAAGCCATGGAAGTGTGATTTGCCAGAATGTGTTTTCAGTATGCACAAACCTTAATGTCTGAGTTGCAGGCATTCTTGAGAGTGAGAAATTCTCAGCCTCAGAAATGCTTTAGGTCCCTTTAGGTATTCAGAACATGGAAGATTGCATTGAGTTATTGAGCAGTGCAGCAATATTTCACACTTACTGCTGAATTAGTCATTTGCTGCTTCAGTTGGGATCCATGCTATCAACCTTTGCTGGCTTAGCTATGTCAGTCAGATAGCAAAGAGATGTGATCTCTGACTAGCACAGCTGCACTGGCAAAACCCCCTGGATAACACAGCAGAGAATTGCAAAACTGTATTATTGCTAGTAGTTTGACTTCCAGAATAGGAGGATTGCTTCAGGAGAAGAGACCAAAATAAGCTGTATTAGCAGAAGATGGTTTTTGCTGCTGTTAGCTCAGTCTGCATTGAGCTTTTTCCCCTCTGCTTGCTGGTAAAGTGATACTGGTGAAGGCCACAAACATAGAACTCAAAAGTTAAAAGGCTTTTTGTCGTCAAAATCAGGCTCCATCTTCTCCTCAGCAGTCATAAATCAGTACAGTTCCAGTGCAGCTCAGGATCTGGCCCAGAGGTAACAGGTTTTCTTTTCTGTTGTGTAGGATTGAAGGTAGGAAACCCTAGATGTAAACAACTTTACAGCTGGGAATTGGTATTGCTTCTCTGGTTCATCTCCAAATAACTGCTATTTATACGTATATTTATACAGTTCAGTGATCAGATGCTTGCTGTATTTGGTCTAGCTATTTGTAGTTGTAGCAGCAACTCTCCACTGGGCAGATCTCAACTTCATAGCAGACTGACTTACAGTAGTTTATTGCACGTCTGCTATGATTCAGGTGAAACATTGGCAAAGAAAGAGGAAACTGTTTGCCTAACTGGTATGAGGGGAGAAATGCTACTGTTTCTGTTCTCAGGCAGCAACCAGCTTGGCTCTATTTTTGGCCACACATCTGTGACGACAGGCAGCCTCTTGGATGATCACCACTGGCACTCCATCATCATAGAGCGCCACGGGAGGAACATCAATCTCACCCTCGACAGACACATGCAGCACTTCAGAACCAATGGAGAATTTGATTACCTGGACCTGGACTATGAGGTAGAGAGTGAAATTTCTTTCTTTTCATCCAAATTGGTTTTGTAAATATAAGTACAATAAGAAAGCTAACATAATTTGTTTTGTTACTTTTTCATAGTTTCTTTGATTACTTATTCCCTTTCATTTCCTAAAATTTTCTTTGCAATGGTGTTGTCTCTCAAGTACAATGTTTCTCTTAATTAGCCTACCAAGTCCCATCTGGTGTGACAATCATCTCAGCCCTTTGTTTTAAAGTGGGAGATCTGTGTTATTCAGCAAGTTAAGCATACATGATTTTTAAAATCTCTGAAAGCAGCTGCTCTAAGCAGGAAGTATATTTTAAAAAGTATGGTGCAATCAGTTGTTCCTCTCAGGTGATAATTTTGCACTTGAATCAGAAAGCCTTAATCTGTGGTGTCAGTATTTATTTTAGCAAAGGAATCACATTAGAACCTTTTTATTAACATGGATCTTGATTTGTCCTGTCTTAGGTAGGTAGATACTTCCTTGTATTTTCACAAATTTGGCATCAGTAACTTCTTTCTAGAAAGAAGCAATGATGAGTTAGGAGAGTTGTAAGAAAATTTGTTTTATCAGTCAGATTAATTCACACACAAGTGTTGGTAGCAATTAAATGTGGATTTGTTGTTTGATTACACTACAGCTTCAGCTATTATGAACTTGTTCAGCTCCTCTAATCTGTTACACAAAGTTCAACATGGTGGTTATTGCAGTTTTTGTGTAATATTTTCTTATACTCTTTACTGTTTGTCGTGAGAATTAATGTGGTTGGCTGCGCCAAGTATGTCATTTCCGCACTTATAAATGATGTCATGGAAAAAAGTTTGAATTAACTTGTGCATTGATGTTTTTTCAATTTTTTGATCAAGAATATATGAATATTTGAAGAAAGTACTTATAATTGCAAATGCTTCCGAGTCAAATATTTGATTATACTCCAACAAATCTTTACGAATACATTATTGGTTGGGAGTTCTTATGAGAAAATAACAAATTTGCCTGTACCTCTGTTACTTATTGAGCACTGAAGATCTGAACTGAACTATTTAAAACACTTAAATAGATTTTATTAAAGGTTTTCAAGAGAGTGAACTACAGAAAAAATGAGGCTGAAGGCCATAAACCAGGGTTGTATAATTTGTGCACATGCAAACATATATATATATATGTAATGTTTACATAACAAATATCTCGCATACAATAAGTGTATCCCTAGTTAGAGCTGAATTCAGTACATTCACCTTCCCATCCTCTCTGCATTAAGAGATCTCACTGGCAATTCTCAAAGATACATTTAATTCCCCGTATACATGGATCCCTGTGTTTAATTGAACTTATTTGAGTGTGTGTGTATACATTTCTGTGGTTCCTATAAGCTCAAGAGACTTCACCTCTTTTCCTTCTTTTCCTCTCAATTATCTCACTGGTTTTGGGCTTAGGCATCACAGACTAAATTTAAAGGTGTTGCTTTTGTAATTAACAGGGAAGAAAGCCGAAAGAACCAAAAATATTTTTCATAGACAAAATAGTTTCCAGGTTAATCTCTTTCAGAAAAGTTAAGTAAACACAAAAGAAGAATAAACATTAGTCCTAATTGCATTTTCAAGATCAAAAAATAGTCCCATTCTTAACTCACTGTCACAGTATGGTTTTTTTGCTTTGTCTTTTATTCAAAATCCTTTCTTTTCTGTTTACTTTAATCTAAACACATGACTATAACGTGCATGAAGTATTTGACAGCCATTAAAATATTGCATTCACATTGTCCATGTAAAGTGCTGTAACTTCTCTAAGGTCATGTCATGTAAACTTACAATACCTGAGGATATGTCCACAAGACTTTTACAAAGCTGCTGTGTACAACTTTTAAAGGTTTTAGGTTTCAGCTGTATAGCTTTAGTTCTTTGTATATGCCAAGTGGAAGCTGCTTCTTTGGGATAGAAAATGGTATCTTACATGCTTTCAAAATAGAAAATGTCAGCCTAGAGCTCTGTTTTCCTGCTGTTGATAATAACAAATGGAATTGACAATAAATAATGCTTAAATGCTTCGTTCTGCCAAATCTCAGCAGCAGACTACAAATCGATATTTTTCTGAGCATTTGCAAGGCGGAAAAGCAAGGTGTCATTACTATTTATGCCATCATCAAATGGATATAATTACTTAACGTAGATTGCAGTGCCTAATCTCATGAGCCCCTTATTCTTGGCATTTGGGCTGCAAAATATTAATGAAAACATGTAATGAAAATATGTATTCACTTCAAATCATTTCCATAAAGACCAGTAATGAAAACATGTATTCACTTCAAATAATTTCCATAAAGACCATGCCATGGTAGAAATCTGTATAGTCTCTATGGAGTGACAGAGAAAGACTTCATGAGAGATGAACACTTTCAGTGTGTAAATATTTTGTTTTCTAAGTTTTTTAGCTCTATAGATTATGGATAACCCAGAATCAATTAACCAGGGTAATGAAATTTAGCTGTAAAACAAAAACAATTCCTGCTTCAGTTTGATGACTGAGTCTTTGCAGTGGTAGTCTTCATCTTCTCTTAGGAGATGATTTGACCAGCTAAATCAAGGGATAACTCTTCATTGGCTATAGTACATGACAAAAGCATGTTCTTGGTAGTGAAAGGTCCTTCTGTTTAAGAGGGGATTGCATCTTTACTTATGTGATTCTGTAAATTCTTCTGGATGAAGTAGAAATATAAACATGAAGGGAGAATAACATGCCATATTGGAGGACACCACTGCTGTGGTGTAGTCTGAGCTCTGGCACACAGTTAGAGTCGAGTGAATTATTTGAATCAGATTATCTGCTAATTTTATGTCTACTTTTGTTTAGAAAAATACTGTGGTGGAAATTTATTCCAATTTCTTTGTTTGAAAGGCTTATTTTCCAATGGCAATCAGAAGAGCAGTTCATGTATGAATAACAGTGATGTGTGTCTGTTCACTAATTGGACAATTGGAATAATACTTGGGTTTGGCTACCATAAATATTTGAAATTCATTACAATTTTTTTTCTGCTTTTACAGTATTTACTTTGATACATCCTTTTTCTGTAAACAGTGTTGCCAGCTCTCTTCTTTGCCATGGATTTGTGTTCAAAGAAATCAAACACATCTATAGCAAAATTGTTTAAAAGTCTTTGCCTTCCAGTAACTATTTACTATTTTCTGTTTCATTTGAAGATAACCTTTGGAGGTATGCCTTTTTCTGGCAAGCCAAGTTCTAACAGTAGGAAAAATTTCAAAGGCTGCATGGAGAGCATCAACTACAATGGCAATAATATCACTGACCTTGCCAAGAGGAAGAAATTGGAACCTTCAAATGTGGTAAGACCATAATTTCAGGGTCATCTACACTTCTGCTTCTCTTTCTAAAGAAGACTAGAAGGTTTTTGAGGGTGTGTAGCTGATATTCTTGTGATACACTGGAATGATGCAAAACACAAAACAAATTATACCACATGTATGAGCATTTTATTTCTGGGGTCTTGTTTCACCTTTCAAAAATTAACCTTTAGTGTCAGTCAGATAGCTTTTTTTTTTTTTAAGAAAATAAACTGAACCATTAAATGCTTTTTCCCTTTCTTCTCAAATTATAGTAGTCCAAAACCAGTGCAGACAAGATTTATTATTAAATGAATTGCAGCTTTCTTTTGGCTTTTAAATCCTGATAATATTCCATCCCTGCTGAGCTAGCTGGATTGCTGGAGTGCAAAAGGCTTTGGATGAGAATACTTCTACAGTCTTTTCTGATACGTCTGAAAAACCTCAAGATATTATACTTGAAAATCATTATTCGCTTATTAACATTACAGAGCTTATTAGCATTTTATTCTATTTTTGCTGTGGCATAAGTGTTCATAGTTGCTTTCACATTCAGACTTGTGGCTTTATGGGCAGGGTGATTAAGAAAGAATGTACTTTAATTCCTGTGTTTTTAAAGCTCTAAGTGTTCCTGAAAATGCTTGCTGGCATGTGAAGGCAATGTGGGTAAGAAATAAATGTATTATTGCCGTAAGTTTGAGATTATTCGAATAACTTTTCAAACCTTTCTTCTGTATAAGCTTACAGAATTCACAAATTCCTGCTAACAATACGTAGATTTATACTATTTCATTTTCCTTTATGTAACAGATTGTAAAGCTATACATATGCAGTGATGATGTCATGCAAAGGATTGATTATCCTTGGTCAGTAAAATTTCGTGTAATTGTATGAAAATTATGGCCAGATCATCAAGGAAATCCAAGTGATAGTCTTGAGTATGTGATGTTTGCCCATACAAACTCAGTAATACAGCCTGACATCTATAACCTTTTCTATACATGAATTTCTTCTGTATTGTCAAAGGGAAAGAATATGAGATATATTCCATGCTGTAAGATTCCACTTTTAAAATTTTTTCAACCCAATCTCATGAACTCCTGAAACTGATTTTTTTTTTTTTTCAAAATTACAGTTGGTTTCCTTCCTGTGGGGCATTTTCAGCTGTAATATAACCATTATTTTGAAATATTGATACCTGATTTAAAAAAGAATCTTTGTATAGGAGCAATCGTTCCATTTTGCACAATCAAATCCACTAAAATTAGCAGGACATATTCTTAAAGCCTCTTTCTGAACAGAAGTGTTGCTTAAGAAGTTCCAATAGTGTAAATCCTAACCTCTAAAGTCCTAGCCTCTCAAAAGTGTGGCATAGCTAGCAGACATTTAGTCTCTGAAAAATCATATTTCTGATTGTATTGTTTCTTTCTTTTTTTGTTTCTTTGCTTTTAAAATTCTGTTGCCTATAACACGAAAGTAAAATCTTCATAAGAAGCTCTGGCAGTATTAGTGCCACATCAAGAGGTGATGATGCGCCAGTTTAATTTGATGTTTCTGTTGATTTCCAATTCTGAGAATGACTATAAAAATAAAAGTGACCTTTGTTTTCAGTAGAAATACTTAAATTGCTTCAGCTCTTCAAAAGTAAAATCAATTTTACTCTAACTAAATCAACACGGATTTTTATGTTTTTTACAGAACACAAAAACATGTAGTTTTTAGCATGATTAAGAATGATAGACTTGTTTGAAGCTATTGTTGTTGTTAAGCATGTTTATAATGATTTCACTCAAGCAGTCCATCAGGTGTTCAAAGCTCCGTTGTTGAAGATTCTGTACAAACCCGTAAGAGGAAACACACCTTGCCTCAAATATTGTATTATCTTAAAAGGCATGACACACACAATATAATGAGGCTGAATACAAGCAAAGAAATCAGTGGTGTTGTGAGAAGTATCACAAAGGAAGGATAAATTCAGAGTAAAGAAGGATTTTAAAGGGCTGTGAAACAAAAGAAAATCATATTTCTAGATGAAGACGAATGTCAGAAGTCGCACAGTGAAAGGGACTTGACAAATTAATTATACACAATGAGGAGGCCCAGAAAATCAGAGATGATAAAATGAGGATGATCTTTATTTTTCTCTGAACAAAATTAAATTTTAAAAAAAATTATGTCTCATATGCATACATGTTATGAACAAAAAAGCATCACCAAGCATCCTTTTGCTTTATTGAAGTGTAAGGATTAAAAGACAAATTTAAAGTATTTTAAATTTAAATAAAGTCCAACACTGACTTTAGTAACATGTTTGATTTAGATTCAGAAAATAAAGGGGAAAAAATTTTCTGATTCTTTTGTGATGTTTGAGATGGCATTAGCGTGCAGTGCAATGCCTGTACTGTATGATCCACCCTGATTTAACAGGTAGTGTAGTCTTCATAAGCTCATTAGCTGTCTTCTGGGGGCTTCCTATTCAGCCAGTAGGTCTTTTAATTGGGAAAGGTATTTACAGTAGTATTTTACACAAGGGATAATGTTTGAATGTGGATAGGCAAAATTGATTTATAAGTAAACATGAATCTAATTTGCCATACAGATGAAAGATCACAGTACACAGCTCAAGCTACACAAATTAGGTTATTTTTAACTTTTCCCTATCAATGTAGTATGAAAAATTCTCTGATAAGGCCAAGAGCTTCAATATAAATTCACATTATATATTTGACTTCCAGATGTCATTGTCCCAAAAACTATTCAGCATGTCACTTTGAATCTACAGAAAAGGATCTCATTCTCTTTGAAAAATGAGGAGGCTATTATAAAGACAAGCTGCAGATTAACTCGAACTCTTGACCTAGAACTAGTGAGCAATCTATATAAGATGGGCTGTACTTAAAAGAGGAGTCATCTTGTGAACTATAGTGATAGAGGGGATCAAAAATCCAGTTCACATTAATCTGAATAGCTCAGTAGGGAAAATGCTAACTAACAGGGAAATTAGAACTAAGAGTTACTTTCTCAAGAATTTTTTAATGCAGCTAGGCTGTTTGTGGGAAATGCATTCACTGATGTGAAAAAGGATTTGAATGCATTCAGTGCCATTAATAGGTGTTATACATGCAAGGATCCAAAACATCAGGATGAGAGGAGAGTGTCAGTTGGATATAAAAGCCTTCTTGTAACGAGGAAATTGTTAGTTCATCTTGGTAACAAGGCAGCAAAAAGAACTTGTAAAAAGCATGCTCTCTGAGCACTGCTTAATTGGTATCTGTGCCTGAACTGTGAGATGACATCTCTCAAAACATGATGTAGCCTTCCGTGTCTACACAGGACTGCCTTAACAATGTAACAGAAGTTGTTTCTGTGCATAGGGTGACCATTACACTGAGAATGATAGCCAAGGGTACAGAGGGCATTTCAGACACTCTCCACCCTTTTTTTACTGTATGTAAAATTTGTGGTTTAAGCACAAGTATTCTGTAGCAAACTTGGAAATGTTTAGATTAAAACTACTCAGACAAATGAGTTACCTATTTTGATTTCAGTTTAGGAACAAGACTAGGAGATCAACTTAAAGAAATGTCTTCTCTAGTTCCAGATTACTGCAAATATCAGTGTTTTGTAGTTTGTCCAGGAAGCTGCCAATTGATAGTCCAGTTACTGCTAATTCTACTGGCCTTTAGATGTAGACTCTGTAAAACTTCTGATGTTCTTCAGGAAAAAGAAGTTGTTATGCAGAGTAATGCAAGTATTTATCCTAGTGCTCAAGAAAATATTATTTTTTATTCATTTGGTTTTTTTACATGGAAATCCTATATAAGAAGCTGAGTCTGCCACACCAGTTGTATCTCACTATGATACAGATCCGGTGTTTTTGATATGATATTCTTTTAAAAAGTGATGGGTTTGGACATTGGCAAATGAGTGCTAAAACGTGCTTATTGATGTAATCTGTTATCTCCAATTGAATATAATTACTTCTTAAAAAAATTTACTTAGGTCTTTCCTCTTACATATTTTCAGGCACAAATATCCTATCTTGCTTCCAAATTCTCTACTTTCCCTCAAGATGAACTTTCAGAGGCATTTATACACTATGAATACAGAAATGTGATATGAAAGCTTAAATCAATAAGTCAGTAATATGGAATTTAAAAATAATTATACAATAAAGATGATGACTGACTTCTACTTGGATTCTGAACACTGCTAAGGTGGACTACATCTCTAAATATCTATGTACCTCCAAAAATGTTGTTCAAGCCTTAATATTTTTGAATGTACAAATAAATATCAGAGGGATTGCTATCTTGATTGTAGTAATAATTTCTATACTGCATCAGATAAAATTCTTCCTTCCCAAATAGAACTAGAATTGCCACATAATATCCACCTGCAACAGTGTGTGAGAAAGCCTAACCTCAGGACAGGATCCATTTTGCCACATATTATAGGAATTCTTCAGCAGGGAAAGTTTTCCTGTTATAATTGCATTCATGCAGTCGTAAGTTAATTCAGGACATAGATTACTACAAAGTACCTATGATTTCTAAGGAAAAAAAATCGTAATACATCCTACCAATTTGGTCTTTTGTTGTGAGAAGTGACATGAGAACCAGAGTGAAAAATTCATGTCCCTAATTCTAGTCTTGTTTACAGATAAATTTTAAAGCCTTGTAGATCAATAAAGTTGACTGGATCTTTTGTGAATTTCCTGAAGAATAAAATTTTACAGTGTGGAAACTAGTTTCTTTTACAGAGAAAATTATTTACTATCCAAAAATATTAGGTGTTGTTCATGATCAGCTACTCCAAATCCTTCTGCTTCATGAATTGAAATATGAGCATATGTAGTATCACTTAGTAGAAAACATAACAGAGAGGGTGACTCTTCAGGCATTATGCATCATTCTTTTGGAACATCATGTATTATATTGATTGACATATTGATATCAGGGTATTTGGAAATCTGCACTCATTTTTTATATGGTTCTGGTTTAGGTTTCTGTGAGCACCACAGACAAGTCCAAGTTTATTTGTGATTAATTTATCTTTTAGCTAGAAATATTAATGCTTTCATCTAAGCTTCTTCTTAGACTCAACTCTTCAGGACAGACTGCCTTTTATTTTGTGTATGTACAGTAAAAATATAATGGACACTGCTAGAAAAACACAGAAACGTCAGTAACTATTACAATAGTAATAATGATAACATTAATAGCACATCTTTAGATGCAGTGTGCATTGATCACAGTAGTCTTTAGTTTGAATGAAATCTAGAGTACTTTTCTAGAGGTAGCTATGGATTTAGTGGAATCTTGCCATTTTGCTTATGGTTTTGCTTTTCTTTTTTTTCTCTCTTTTTTAATTTTTTTTTTCTTTTTCTTTTTTTTTGTGTTTTACTTAGGGAAATTTAAGTTTTTCTTGTGTGGAGCCACATACAGTGCCTGTCTTTTTCAATGCCACCAGTTACCTTGAGGTTCCTGGTCGTCCAAGCCAGGATCTGTTTTCAGTAAGTTTCCTTTTCCGGACTTGGAACCCAAGTGGACTTCTTCTCTTCAGCAACTTTGCAGATGACCTCGGGAATGTTGAGATTGACATAAATGAGGGCAAAGTCAGCGTCCATATCAACGTCACCCAGGTGAAGAAGAACCGGATAGACATCTCATCGGGTAAGTGTGTTTTGGGTTTTTTAAAATTTGGTATCATTTTGGTTAATGATGTTTAAAATCATTGTGCACCTAGAGAGTGGAACAACTTTTTACAAAATTTAAAGTTTATATTGCAACTATATTAAATCCTTTACTGTTTCATTGAGTAAGAGGTACGAGAATGTTGAAACAGTTGTTAGATTAAAATAATATATATAAATGATCTTAATGTGTCAAGAAATCACCCCTTATCCATGAGGCAGCATTTCTTCTTTTTTCTTCCTTCCTTCCTTCCTTCTGTCTTGCAGTTTTCTCTACAAAAATATTTGGTTTCAAAAGGGGAGTGTACTCCCTTTCTAGGAGTAGTCTAATAATTAGGCTGCTTCTAATATTTCCTGATAATTAGGAAAATCTCATTAAAAAACCAAATTCATTCATACCATAATTATATGTAAGGATTTTTTGATCTGCATAGCTATCCTGCAAAAACTTAGGTTTATTTCAATACTTCATTGTTAATTTTGTTGCAACAGGCATTTCAGAGCCTGTGAAATTAATTGTGTGTGAACATAGAAAAGCAAAATATGGCATCTGCCAGGTAAGGCTGCAGAAGCAATGCTGCTGTTGTATAAATCACAGAAAACTCCTTTTTCCCTTCTTCTGCAAGGAATTAAAAGATGTCATGATATAAACCTGCTGGGTTTTCTAGAAGTCAAAATGGTCTGCCTTTGGCACAAAGATTTCTGACCATTGTGGTCCTATAGATAAAAGATGCACAGGATTTTCACTGGCTGTTTTTAACAGCTGACAAAGGAGAATTTCACGCAATCAAGTGTGCAGCCTTCTATGTAACTGCATGTGTAGGGTATGAATAGACTCTACTAGGAGGAATGCAGTCTGGTTATCACAAAATATTAGACTAAAACCACAGCCTAGATGCAAATCTGGTTTGGGTTTCATATCTTTGCTGTATTTCTGCCAGTCACCTGTAATAGCTTGTTTCTCCAGGGGCAAGTTAAATTCTTTTAGTCTTTATTCTATGTGCTTCTCATAATTTACAAACTTGCTTCCATTACCAGCTTTAATGTCAGTTTTCCAGTTAAGAGGGGGACATCAGTACTCCATTCTGGGGCACAATGTAGTGCTGGTGGCTGGTAGGACTCACATGGGAGAGCTCTAAGCTGATGTTCAGGTGGCAGAGCCTTGTTCCTTCACATCTCTGCCATCAAGGTACTGATATGAAACAGAGTTCTGGTTCGTCATAATTTCCCTTAAATACCTTCAAGTTGCATGTACTGACTCAGAGACCTCCAGCTTAGCAGGCACAGATTTCAGATAAATGGGAGACTCTAGCTTCCCAATTTTTCAAATACAGTTGAATTCCCACTTTTCTCACTGGTAACTGGGCACTGCTAACCTCCTTACTTAACTACTACTTAATGAAGTGCTTCTTGATGACTAGAAGGGATCAGACAGTAGGGGAAAAAGATTTTCTTGTTGACTTTCATACCTAATTCATGGGAGCATTTTGTTCAAGGAGAGAAAGGCAGATGCAATTTTATATTTTGATGACACTTTGCAAAAGTAAAAGTGTAATAATAATACACAGAAGTGGGGTGAATGAAGGGATACAATACTCTAAAGTGATCAAATAAAAAGCAGGAATGCAAAATGTTTAACTTCTGTGTAAATGTAGTGATCACAAGAGGTTGCATAGCATGCTGTGGGAAAACATTTGGATAATAATAGGTGATTCATTGGAATCATGAAGCAGAAATTGCTTTGCATTTAAAATCAGAGAAATGGAGAGCTGCCATCAGGCAGTCTGCTCTTAGCAGTTTTCTTTGTATCCCAGAGATCCTTCCCTGCTGTCTGCTCAGTTTTGTCAGGGATCTTTTTTTTCACTGTGTTAGCAGATTCTATCTAGAGTTCTTACATCTTATTTCATGTTATCCTTTCGTCTTCAAAAAGGCGCTTAATTGTTCTTTCATTTATTTAACTGCATCTCCTACCTGCTGGAGATTTCACTATATTAAATTTTTCATTAAATTCTCTCAGTCTCTTGATCAGTCTTCTTCATCTTTTTGGCAGGATAAGTAATCCCACCACTTTATTCTTGGAATATGTAAAAGAAAAATAATATTTTTATAATTATTAAAATGGTCTTGTATACCTGAAGCTTCTTCCCTCATTGTGTGGAGTTGAAAGTTATCTTTTGTATGAGACATTCCTACTTGTCTGTCATGCCTTAGATACCTCTCTCATTCTGTTGTTGCTACTTTTAAAAAATGCAGGTAGTTGATATTAGCATCAGCAATTTTTAGAAAATTTTCTATATATCACTTCTGGTTTTGGAAAAATATATTTTATTTTCTTCTTTTGTTATATTTGATACTGTCTTCCTTGCTGCTCCTTTCATGCCTTCAGTCACTTTCAAACCACAACCTCAACTCTACCCATCTGATAATTAAATCTATCCACATTATGAACATTCCATATTTATTTTATAGGGGCTGAAAATAATCAGGGATGGTTATAAATACTGTAATATACAGTAGGTATGATTTTTGTGTTACAAGTCAAAAGCAACTGGCTTTTGCACTGACCTTGCAAACCAGAATTTCAGGTTTTAATTGACCTGGCTGTAACTTGTTTAATGGTGACCGAATGACTAGTCCATGACTTGTCCTGGGCTTCTGAGTGGTAAATGGCAGAGGCAGTAAAGAGCTGGTAAAAAACAGTAATAAATGTTTTACTGTGTTAGTAAGGTGTACACTCTACTGTCCATAACAAAATGTTGAGTGTAACAGAATATTTACATTAATATGCACATGGACTTTCAGTTTGTGTTACATATGAAAAGAACAAAGATGATTAGCCCTTGTAGTTAGACTTACTGCCTGATTTTCTTCCTGAGCAAATATTTTCTTCTTTTCATGATCTTGGCTATTGTACCTTCAAAACAGGTTTCTAAACAGTAAAAATTCCCTGCCCTGCCCAACATTCTGTTAAGCATCCAGTAAGCATTGCTTAGCTGTGAGCAGACTGGCAAAACTGTTGTACAAATTCAATGCCTTTGATTTTGCTTTTTCTTGCATTAGTCTCATTAAGATGCTACCACCATTTGATTGATGAGCGTTATATTAATAAACTTGCTGTTAGTAAGGGGAAAATCAGGCCCACTGAGAGCTGAAATAAAGATTTAATTAGAAGAAACAAGCTACTGACTGTGCAGAATTACACAGGTGAAATACTTAAAGCTTGTGTATAAATCAAGAGTTAAACAGCCTATTGACTTTTTCTCTGCAAAGTAAACTTTGATTAATATCTTTACAATTGTGTGTGTCCCAGCATAGGGATTAATAATAGGAGAGAATCTCAGAAAACAGTCAAGAGATTTATCTTTACTGCTTCATATAGTTTTGGACTAAATTCTGGTTTTGTCATGATGAGAATAAGGCAAACTTTCTAGAAATTGTTGGATTTACCCAAGGGATTGATGCTAAGCTGCCAAGATGGAAGAAAGACATGGTCTTGCATTTAGAACTTTTTGAAAGCAGATTTCCAATATAGGTTTGAATATTAAAGGATTCTGATATTCTGCTGCAGTTTAAAAGTAATTTAGTTTGAATAGGTACTAAGAATCTACTCAATGCTTACAATCTGGCAATTACAATAAGTTGTTGATGAAGTTGTATTTATTCATAAGCTTTAACAAGCGAATGTCTTCTTTCTTGAGCACAGAAAAATCAGCAACTGGAAAATGTCATGCTCCCAAACCCCTCTTGGCTATTAAAACTTTTTATGAAACTTTTCCCAAAGCCATATGCAAAAGCAGTTCAATGCAGGGTTAAGCCACAGCCTGTGTCCCAACTGCCTCTTTTTCTTCCACTTAGTTTTATCTACCTGCTCTGGCAACTTAACCCAAATTGCTTCCTAATGAAACCAAACTTTTCTTAAGCTTTCAACGTGGGGAAAAATGGGTAACTCATTAAAAAACACAGAGAGTATTGCTTTGCTCAAAGAAACAATAGTACCTTTCAAAACAACACTCCTGAGGAATAATCTAATGGCTTTACAATGTGTTTTTAAAGCAAACCTCAAATCCCTGTTTCAATATAGAATAGAACATCTCTGCCTCTTGAGAAAAGGCTGGGTTTTCATGATGGCAGATTCTAAAATAATCTCTTGATTTATCCTCTGTTTATTTTCTCACTCGTCTTTTCATAGGCAGCTTTGACCTTTCATATCTAAGCATTCTCTGCTCTACTTAAATACTAGAGGGTCTATGAAGATCCCTTAGCTTTTACCCTACAGTACAGATGATAAGTCACTGAAAAAGGACATAGTCTCCTTCAGCCCATAATACCTTAACAGAGTAATTTTCAGTGTCCAAAATCTCCTGCCTTTAACTTGAATTCATCTGCTCGAAGCTTCTTTTTTCCTCTTCCAAATCTATTAGTTAACATCTTGTATTAGCTGCTGCTGAAGACTTCAGTTCAGTTCCTCCTGTCAAGCATAAACTTATTAAAACTTGGAATAGGAATATCTTTTTGTCATATTTATCTGTATTAAATAAATCAGCCTTCGCCCTGTTGAATGCCTGGGAAGCTTTCCACCCTTCTGTCTTTCTGCTAGATCTCAAGTCATCTGAATTGCAGTTCATTTATATTTCAGACCTTGGGTTAAGATAGCATCCTTCAGGTAATAAAATGTCTCTCTCTGACAGATCTAAAGTGTACTCTTCCAGTGACAATTCCCTGGGGCACTTTATGTGGGAATCAAGAAATATTTTTTGCTTTGGTGGTTAAATGAAGGCTTAAATAGAGAATGTGCACACACAGAGCACAAGTGCACTTCTGGTGGGAAGATAACATTTCCCACCAGGTCTTTCTCATATTACTGGCAGTAGGTTATACAGTGACTGTGAGTACATGGCAGCAGATACCCCTGAGGCACTTGTCAGCATGATCGAGATGAGAGACAGAAACTCTCTCCATGAAAGACAGAATGATGACTTAGCATTAGACAAGTCTGAATATTAGAAACTTAGATTCTTCACAGATAGCCAGGTTTGTCACTCGGTTTCTCTCTGTATGTTTACTTTTGGCTATTGACCTTAAGCAGTGAGTGCAGCTACATGAATAGGCATTACTGGGCTTGAATTTCACAGAACCGAGACACAGAAATACTTGTAGTCATTATAATTATTTTTACTACACATTCTCCCTATAGTCTGGTTTAGCATCTCAGTACGGTAGACTCAATCAGATCAAGAAATATAGTTCATGACTGCAGACTTTCTTTGTTTAAGAAAATTGATGCGTTTAGTTCAGGGTTTTGTGAATTCTGCTTCATCGGTCACTGATTTTTGCTGGAGAGTTGCCTAAAAAACACAAGCTATCCATTCTAAAGCATAGATAGCAAGTTTTCCAGATATTTCCCTGAGAACAATGGAACTCTTTATTGGTTGCACCGACACTTCGCAAGGCTGGAGGAACCCAAGGATCAATAAACTAAGGTGTTGTCCTTGATAGGCTTTCTAAATATATACAGGTTTGCTTGTTTTGGTCTCATTTCCTCTGAGCTGTTGAACAGAATTAGAAGGGATCTTTGCTGATCACTATTTTAGCACAAAGGTGAGATAAGGCTTTTTACAACTACTATGTGAACACTCACTTGTGTTGCACTGAATTTCCTTCAGGGAAAAAACCCTGAAATAGTCAATGGTTAAATGATCACCCTAACTTGCTACTAGAAGGAGTGTGATTAATGTGAGTAGGTCTGGACAGACCTAGTTTGAAACATGCCCTTCTAATTCTTTTTTAATTCAGTAAGTTTGACTGGAAGTGTACTCAATTTTTGCTGCTTTCCATGTTGCCTTTTCTTACTACACCCACGTCAGTTATTTCTAGTCTGGTTCTAGTCAAGTCTGTGAAAATTTTGGTTTTGACTTTGATGAATGAAAGGTAAGCCCCTTAGCTCTGAATTCTATGGAGGTGCCCCGTATTTTGCAGTTACCTTAAGAACATAGATTATTACTTCAGTGGATTCTCTGTTTGCATATTTTTGTTGAATGCAAAAGAGCATTTAGAGACTGGTCTCTAAATATTGGTTTATCAAGCCAAGGATGCTTATTTAAAACCAGCATTACCTCTTGGATCAGAAAGATGGTGATGTTGGAACTGACATTGCAAAATATACATAAGTTTACATTTTAAAGTCTTCCAGGACTTACATGTACTGATCGAAGTGAATATGTGGGAATTTTTTTCCATTATTATTTTCCTTTTAGATTATAATAAAGAAATAAACAGAAGGATACAATGGAGAGTGGAGCTATAGTTATATTTGTTGCGTTTATTATGTTTGTTGTGTTTATGAACAATGGAACAACAGCATTCCCAGGACACCACTAGTTCTCATATTATACAAAGGGAAATGAAAGGAATGTTTTTCTAATATCAGAAAGACTACATATCCAAAATACTATATTTTTTCCCCAATATGCTAGTTTGCCACCTCTGCTTCTTCCTCCATACAAGTGGTTCTTGGAGAAAGCCCATTTCCAGGATTCCCACACCTGTGGTGACCAAGGTTTGTCATAGATGGCAGAATGATGGCAACCACACAATAATGGCAGCCAGGTCTTTCAGCAATGGCATGAATGTCTTCCAGCACCATTTAAACTTCCTAGTTGTGGAAAAACATGGATTGCTGTTAATGACAAGATATAGTGGTTCTTGTAAACTTTTCTGTAGGTGTTAGCATTGCTGGAGAAATGTGATTGGATTTCGTGCTGTGTTAGCTCTTTAGTTTATCTTGTAGCCGATTTAATTTTTACTGCAAACTAGTGAGAAAAATTATGAAATCTATTTGAAGTGTGTTTTTTACTTTGCTTCTGTTTGAGAGAGAAGTAGTTGACTAAGCACATCTCGTGATCACCCAGCATATGATTAATCATTTATAATAACTTAAACATATACTGCTATGCCTATTTAGTTTGGCAGTTATGATGTTCAGTAAATGGCTGTAAGTGGAGTAGCAGAAGGTGAAAAGAATGCAGTCAGTTTTTAATTGATAGTGTAAGTTACGGTCACTGTACCTATGTATATGTACCATTGTGCATGTAGCCATCTACCAGTTAGGGAGTTTACCCAGCTGATTTGCCAACCTCGATGTGCAGGAAGTTGATAGATCATTACTTGGTAAAAAAGTAAAACCATTTGAATGGATTCAGGAGACCCAGGGTGCTCCTTGTTTCATCTCAAGGTCCCGTTGCTATAACTGTCCTTTGGACACAAGCTGCATCACTTCTAGGATATCATCTTTCAACAGGATCAATCGTTTCTCCACAACCAGCACTGAAATCCAGGAATAGTTCAGTAGTTAGACTGTTCTGGAGTCCATTACAACAGACAGTATGGACAGAACAGCTCTTACTCTGCCAGCCTGGCTTGTTCTACACATCTCTTCAAGAGTTTTTCCTCTTACAGACTCTTATCTCCTTCTTTCCACCTCTCCCACCCCTCCCGCCCCTCCTCCTTCTGTAACATATTCTGGATGTCATTGTTTAAAAAGTGCAAAAATCACAGGGTATGAGGTAACCTTATTATTATTCACCACTTTATGAAGAGACACCCATTTTTAGAATCATAGCGTTCCAAAGTATCTGCGACACAAAGAAGGACATGCAGGGTCAGGGGAAGAGCCAAGCTGTTGTGACAAGGCTGCTGTAGCTATGGCCATGTAATTCTAATGACATGACAGGCAAGAGCTGTCAGTGTTGCACATGGCTTACACAGTGTGGACATCTGGATCAACAAGGCGAAGCCCCAGGGTGAGGGTACTGGTCCAGAGACACCTCCACATGCTGTATAGTGGGGACAGAAATGGATCATTCCTTGGGGCTGGTTACAAAGATAGCAGGGACACATCCTGCCTTGTTTCAGAAGGAAGAAGCTACAGCAGAGAGGGTGAGGAATAGGAGGTGGCTTACAGATGTAGAAACAAAGGGAAAGTTCTCAGATTTGGAAAATGGTCTGCCATCACCTCATTTACTCAGAGTTTGTTGTTTTAGAAAAATCTTTGGTGGGCATAAAACCTTGCTGGTATAAAAAAGCAGTTGTTATAGTTTAAAAAAAAAGGAGGAGAGGCTGGAAGAAAAGGATATTGGAGACTCAGTCTCCGGTTAGAACATAGGACATTCAGTTTCTTTACACTTGGAAAAATGTTTAGGGACAGATTGGGAGATCAAAGGTCTTGAACACATACTATGAAACAGTGTTTCAAAAAAAGGGTACAGAATCTTCAAGCAGTGTGCACAGCACTGTAGTATGAAGCTGTCAACTATGTAAATTAAAACTGCCAGTGCTCTTTTCACCTTCTCGTCTTCTCCAAATGCAAGGGAAAGAAAGGAGAATTTTCTTTACTTTTAAAGTCAGCATTTGAAGCATTTGCACTTTGAGTAAAACCAGGAACAGTCTTTCTAGAGCAAGTGCCCTTGCAAGTAATTTGAGTTTTGCAATTTTTAATTTTTAATCTTACTTATCACTAATCCTCAAGTAGGTGTTCCACAACATCTCTAGCCTATTACTTACAAGAAAAGAACTAGAATTCATTGTAATATTAAACACAATTGTTTTTTGGGGGGAAACATGACCTAATTAGAGGCAGAGACCTTTAATTTATGTGCTGGGAACTGACACTCAATATCTTCTTTTTCATTGCTATTCAGAATCCTGGAAAATAGATTATTATCTGTGACAGGTTTCTGGCAGTCTCTCTTGGTTT
Source organism: Monarcha castaneiventris obscurior (assembly GCA_026261815.1). NCBI lineage: Eukaryota > Metazoa > Chordata > Aves > Passeriformes > Monarchidae > Monarcha > Monarcha castaneiventris. The sequence goes on along the minus strand of JAMPIT010000230.1, from coordinate 47,956,050 downwards.
GACAGTGTTATTTTAGAGAGACGAGAGAGTCACTTTTGTATATAATGAAAGGAAAAGTTGTCAAGCATTCATACATATTTTATGCTGCATAAAACTTAAGTGCTGGAGGAAAGATTCTGTTTTCAGTCATGCCATTGTAAATTCATAGTGCTTCTGCTGACCTCCAAGTTTGCATCAATGACACACAATGGCATCTAGCCCAAAGGATTAATTCCGTTTTTTTACACAAGTAATGCAGCTCTTTTAAGTCAGCTTGGCCCTTACCGGGTTTTTTTGGTTAGCACAGTCATGCACAGCTGTGATGTGTATTTTGGCACTTTGGCATTTCCTACTGACATTGATAGAACTAAAAGCAATTTCTATCAACGTACTTTCTTGAAATGGCATCAGGCATAGTCTGTATTGTCTATTTTTTTTTGATGGAAGTGGTAACTCTTTGCTGCAAAAATTGACTTGGGGAGAAAAACATTTTCTAGTTGTATGTTGCTAGCTCTGCCTTTACTCTGTTCTTGTAAAAGATTGTGAGTCCCTTTAGGCATTTTTGCACATTGTTTGTTTTCATTCCCAAATGTTGCTGAAGCAGCATCACATGAGCACTGAGGTGAAACAGAGCAACCAAAGTACTTTGGTTTCTGTAAGCTGAATGGAAGATGATATTGTCTTTAAAAAGCTTACTCATTAAGTTTATATATTTGATAGGGAGAAAAAAAATCTCAATTCTCTTACTGTGAGGCAGCCACTGTAAAATACATAGTTTATTTTAGTACTAACCACTGTCCCCACACAGACACTGTTTCACTAAGGAGAAAAACTGGAAGTTCTACACATATCCTTCACAGAATATTTACTAAAGAAACAAAGAAAAACATGTTTAGAGTCATGACTTCCCCTATGCCTTTTCCAAGAAATGTATGAATGTACAACGAATTTGAGGGATTCATTATTTTAAAATACAGAAATCACTTTTCTTTCTTTTTGCAGATTCAAAATATTGGAACATTATATTGCAAGCCCTCAAGTATAAGGGTTTCATTGATTAACCTTTTGTAAGCTTTTTTAGCAGCTCATTTTTTGCACATTAACACATACATTAAAACAAACTGCCAAGTGGAATCAACTTTTCCACAGCACTAGCATGAGATTTCTAGCAGAGAAAATAACATTCTTAACATTCTGGTATTGGTACTTAGATAATTACCTGTGAAAACAGTAATAGCACATGTCATGTCTCTCAGTTCTGGAATTTGCAACTCAAGGCTGATATTCTTGACTGTACTGAATCTGGGAAAGAATAATGTGGTGAAGAGGAATCTTTGGGAGATTGGGCTGGTTTCTATAGTGTTGGCAACAAGGGATGTTTCATCAGATTTGCTGTGTGATAAAGACTTGTCGTAACCTATACAAGAATATTTGGTCCCAGAGGGATGACCTTCATCTTTTAAATCATCCTTCAAAGGGCACAGAACTGGGCACAACACACCTCTGCCTTCTTTAAATTCCCAGGAGCCTGTGAAACCTATATATATATATATAGAGAGAGAGAGATGATGTTTTATTGGCAGCCCCCTGTAAAAACAAACAAACAAACAAACAAAAAACCAGAAAACCCCAAGAAATTACTAAAACATTTCATTTTTCTTTGGCAGGATAACCTTGAGTAACACTTCTATTGAACAAACTTGGAGCACAAAGAATGCAGTTACCTCTTCCACCTTTTTTCTTTTTCTTTCTGGCTTTGAACAATACAGTATGAAGTGTTCTTTTCTGATTGCTTGCAGGAAAATGCTGTTATGGATGCAATGTTTGGTTCATGTTTCTTTCAATATAATATTTCCTGCAGCAGGCCATTATCTTTCAGAAATTTGGGGTTTTTTTAACTTCATAAGTGTGGAATTTTAGAGTTCCATTTCTTATTACAAGTAATGTTTATAATAACATAACAGTTAATACTATTAACTAATTTTGCTACTAATAATAAATAATTATGTTACTAGAAGCATTATAGTACAGCCTGTTCCATATACCATTCAGCTGGATTAGCACTTTGAGTGTTATTTCTTCCTCATGTCAGGAATCTCTAATCAGTGTTACAGGTTATTAGTTTCCACAAGGCTATTTCATAATTAGAACAAGGTTTTATGCTTTTAAATAATGACCAAAAAACCCATACAGAAGCAGTAACTGTCTGAAATACGATCATTCCAACAAGAAAAATCCACTTACATCATCCTAAGTAGACACTGCAGTGGATGCTCTGCAGCTGGACACAACAAGTTTTTTTTCTTTTGTTGAATGACTGAGTGTCCATTATATTTTCTGACGGCTTCATCAGGCATTCTTAGTATTAGGTTTCTCTGCCATTCCTGTAATCATTAATCAGACCCAGTGTAACCAGGATTTTTGTAAGTGGTGAGCCATTGAATAGTCATAGAATAGGGGAATGCAGCAGGTCTGTGGAAGAGTTTGTTTTTCCAAAGCAGGATTTTTTTCCCAGGATTTTCGTGTTTAACTTTGTGCTAACGGAATTCCATCATTATTTGTAAGTGTGAGCAGAAAAGGGTTGTTCCAAGGAAGGAGTTGTTAGATGTATCTTATAACAGTACACTGAGGCAGATGAAAGTTGGGAGAGGATTTAAGTCGATGTTGGATAAAGATCTCTGGCAAACATGCTTTTCTAGGTACATATATAAAAATTAACAATATTATGTTTGTTTTATATGTTATATTGGTAGTTCTGCAAGAAGTTAGAAAGAAATGTATTAGTTTACTACTTCCTGATTTTACTGATTCTTTTCCCCCTTTATGGAAGCTTTTATTCTGCTTTGGTTTTTTAACACAGATGTACTACTTATTCCTCAGTTACTACAGCTTCCTTAGAAGTTTCTCCACATATGGCATTGAATTCCAGTTGACAAATATGCAGAGAAAATAAGCTTTCCTTATGTACAGGCATTTGCTGTGTACAAAAAAGTGAAGCAAATAGCCTACTACTTTTACCTTTTAAAGTATGTGTTATTTTTATGGAAATATTCTGAGGTCCAATATGGTGTCCTCCGATTGTGTCCTCAGAACACTTTCAGCATCAACATTGAATATAAAGGTACAAGTGGAAAAAGGAATTACACAGTTCTAACTGAAGGCTCAATAGTAGTGGATTTGTCTTTTTTTTTCCGTTTTTTCTTTTCAAACAATAGCTATATTAAGCATACAGCTCTGTAATTTGTTCCTTAAAGTAAATTCAACTTCTGCATAACTTTTTTAAACCAGCCATAAGGATATATCCTCATCAACTTCTAATGAAAGACAATTTCAAAAAGCTTAAAAGAATTCAGTAATATTTAGGAAATCTCTTTTAAATTATAAACAGAATAGCATTCAATACTGATATCACTTTTGTATTAATAGCACCTAAATAGCTCTTTCTTGTAGCATATTTTACATGAACAAGAGGAACTTTTCCTTTCATTTTAATTATCTATGGAAAAGATATTTGTCTGCTCGGTTATGTCACACAGGTGTTGCACAGTAGAATTATTTCTTAATACTATCAATAGTTCTTGTGGAATTCATTTTCATTTATAAAAAGTGGATATGCATTGTCATAAAAGTGATGAGCAAACTGTAGTAGGTGTAAAATTAAAGAATGTACCCATGCATTATTCATAATTTAAAAGAAACTGAATTATTAAATAGTATTCCTAATTTTCTGGGTATGACTGACATCACTACAACAAAGCTGAATGGAAAGAAAGCACCACATTCAATAGCTGAAGTTCAGTTTGGATCAAAACTTGCAACTCAGACCTGGTTTTGTAATTCATAAGGTTAACCAGGAATTTAAATACCCATAATTATAAGCAAACATGGAAATATATTGACTTAAACTTCTGATTACACTGACACCCTGAACTAGCAATGGGGTATGAAACATTGTAATAGATCAATTTTTTGATCATTGTGTGTAATGGTTCATACATTTAGCATACAGAAGCCCAAAATAGCATCTTGTCTCCACTCAAAACCAGTACTGATGCCTTTTACTGGTCTTAAAATCAAGAGAAAAACACAGTTAGAAGAGAAAAAGGGATTTCACCTTGGTATTTATTTTAAGGATCCTTAGGAGCACTATGTCCAGGTTGAATGCACCGCAATGCCCCTCACCAAAGATCTGGTATAACCTTATAGGTCTTACTAATTAGCATATCTATCAAAAATTCCCCAATGAGAGGCTCCAATGAGCCCCCCCTCCCCAAGGAACCTTCCCCTGGATGGTTCTATCTTAGTTTACAAAATGTGTTCTGGAGAGGACCTTGGGGTCTGGAGCATATTGCTCCCTGACTACGAAACCTCTAAAATGTTTAGTCTCCTAGCTTAACAAACACATCCAAGAATGTAGGCAAAAAAGCACAAAGAATACAGAAGTTGTAAAAAGGCATAACAGGGGTATAAAAACAAAGGCAAAAAATCATCATGGCATCAGTACAGTCTCATAGGAAAACTGGTATTATGTTATTTTGAGTTGTTGAGATCTTTGATGGCTGCCATGTAACCTCAGTTCACACTGGAAACCGTAGAAATTTGTACATTGTAGTTAAGAGCCCAGAAAGGATATGATGATGACACTTCCAGTCCTGAAGTCAAAATCAGTCAAAATCTCCGGCCAGATTAAATCCAATGAGAATTTGAATCTGACTGCTTCTGAGAAAGGCTCTGCAATTCACCTTTTTTTAAAACCCAGCTATTTGAAAGTTACTCTTCAGATTATCTAAGCACAGCAGCAAAAGGTCCAAGAATGTGCAAGGTCCTTTCCTCTGAGTATTCACAGCAGCTCACACCATGTCAATGATGCCTGTCTGGTGCTTGTCAGCACTGTCAGGACTCACTGGCTGCCTCTGGAAGTTCTATTTTCAGTTCATTCCATATTCATTTAATGGAAAAGGCAGGTGAGGGGGAGTGACAACAGGGATCAGAAAGCCCTTCTCCAGAACCTTACTTGTTATCATTTGATCCTTTGAGATTTAGCCTGTCAACTTAAAAACTTTATCTCACAGTATTTGAAGTTTTTGCATTGCAAAGAGCTGGTTGGGGGGATAAAATTTGACTAAGATCTGCAGTTCCATTCTCTTTACAATCTCATAATATTTATTATGGAAGTTAGTATGGAACTGGAAGTATTGCTACCTCAAAAAGGAATATAGCATATATATATATTTCTACATGTAAATAAGTGATATTCAGTAGAAAAATATGTACATGCTCTGACTGGTTGAGTCTTATGAATATTCCTGTGGCCAAGCAGCAAAAATAGAAATTGGTATTCATTTCAGATTAAACAGTAATTCAAAATATTGTGTCTTTTTATTTTGTGTGTTACAGATTCATTAAAATAATACTTTTTTTGTGCTAGGAATTCTTTAAATAGGACATTTTAAAAGGTTGTCACTGCCCAGGGTAGATGACCAGGAGATGAAATCTAGCAGAGTTCTACCACCTGTACTCTTGAGAGACTGTCTGGCAGGTTACAAGGAAATGCCACCTGTCACTCATTCTCATGTGTCAGAATTCTCACCTGTCCCACTCCAAAAGGGAGGGGGGCGGTATTTTAGGACTTGCAGGAAAAGATGTCATTGGCACTAAACTGTCAAACCTGCAAGGGGCGTTGAGGACATTATACAAGATAAAAATTTACTGGAATAAATCTCTTCACTTCTATAGATATAAGCGCTCTTATGTTGAAAGAAAGCTCTCTGCAGTTTTCACTTATTCCCAGTCTGTTTAAGCCCTCCAAGGGTTACATCTCCATGAGGGCACGCAGGCACATACACAGACACAGTCCTCACCTTGTGCATCCTGCTTACTTTAAAATCAATGCCAAAGCTAGCAGGATCCCTTGATACCTTTCTCTGTCATTCAAGCATCTGAAACACAAGGTGTGAAAGAGTTGTAGCTCTGCAGAAGGTTCATAAGAGTGTGTTCAGACTTTACCTCTTCTCCTTTCTCCTCTTGTTTGAGGCAAGGAAAAAACATTACAGCTCAGAGATCCGGCTGTTTTACTCTTTATGGCTCAGTGAATGGATGACTTCAAATTCTGTTGTAGTAATAAAATTAGTGTGGGAAAAATGCATGATACACCATCCTACTTAGAAATGGGACATGGTTCTGGGTAAGTGTTTAGCTCATCCTTATGTATTTCAGCATTGGTAAAATGTTGAAGGACATTAAAAAGACGTGCTGAGTATGTTGGTTTTGATTTTTGTTTTTAAATTAGGAATGACCTTAATCAAACTTTAATGTTGTAAAAGCAAACATTAAGAAGTTGTTTTCTCATTGAAAATATGCTGAGTTGCATTTCTTGTCCCATGCCACCATAATCAGTCTTTAAAATTATTTTCGGAATAGTAACTATGATGGAAAAAGCCATATACCATATGCATAATGTAACCAAATCTGATGGGTTTTATATATATATCTCCTCATGCGGACAGAATATTTTTAGGATTTTACTAAATTTTGTCCCTTAGAATCAAATAGTTAGTATAAATAAATAAATTAAACACAGAGGTTCATCATTATTATTTATCATTATGAGAAACATATTGCACACTGGAAAATAATCCTAAGAGAATAATTAATTTGCTTTTCACAAACTGATCATTGCTTTATTGGATTGTGTTGTAATTAACTAATATATCAAAAAGCACTAGCATAATCACATTCTTCTTATTTTGACATGCAGACTCTTGCAATGTACAAATATGCAGACAGATGGGAAATACATCAATTGAAAACCTATCCTATGAATGTGAATATTTGAAAAACCTTTCGGATTTTAGTGGACTTTAACAAAATATTTACTGTTTAAAATCTTTTTCTGCATTTCTACTTCATCCATCATCTGAAGCCTGACATAGTGTCATTCTTCTGAGTCAGTTTGGCAACAAATCAGGAAAACCCAAGTCATTACTCAAGCAAAGCATAGGTAGAAGGTGGGGGAATATGAAAGGAGCCAAACCAAAGTCTAATAAATTGTGTTTAAAACTTCAGCTCTCTCCTAGTTAGGTTGTGAAGGTACCAGATGAGTTTATCCACAAGCTGGCAACCCTTCAGGCTCAATATTCCAGCTGCCTGGAAATAATCTAGATTCTCAGAAATTTTATAAAGCTGACAGAATAGTCACTGAATGTTTCTGGCAAACTTCATTAATGTAAAGACATTAAGAGAATACATTCTCTGATGATAAAAATCTATGGCTGCAATTGAGCATCCTATGAAACAATATTAACAACAGTAGCACAAAAACACAAGTTTTAAAAAATCATGAGCCTAGTCCTTTTACGTTGTGAAATGGCCTTAGGTTTAAACTTGTTTTAAGGCTTTTCATATCCTTTCAGTTTCTGAGAACTCAAATGTGTACAATGATTTTTTTTCAGTGCATTTTGTTTTTGTAGTAGCTGAGATCCTCTTGTAATCACTTTTCTGCAGGAATTGTCTCCTTCAGTAAAGTCTAAGATACGTTAAGGTGTAATAAAAGCACTAGTGGCATAAATTGCTGTCTGTTGTGAGAGCTGGGAGGAATAAACACTACATGTCTCTGCCTCTAAGTTTCCAGAGAAATCTACCTTTTCCACTGCTGGATCCTTATTCTTCAAAAGGCAAAGTAAGTGAAAAGAAGCTTATGCCTCAGAAAACACGAAGAGAAGGATCATTCAGGCAACTACCTGTGGGTAACAGAGGCCAGATAATGTACCCAGCCATTTCCAGCATTCTGCAAGAGCTGTGTATTGCAGACCTGAGATATCAGGAGGGATTTTCCTTTGGAAGGCAAAGCTGAAAGGAAACCTATTTTCTTCAGCAGCAGGGAACAGCATGAAAAAAATATTTGTGGAAAGCAGTGGAGGAAGATGGAATAAGGAGAGTCAGAGGATCTCTTTGTAGATAACAGTGAAGTTGTGTATTCTTACAAATAGGCTGAGGTGAAATGTTTTATCTCAGTTCATTGCTACTTGATAGTGGCAGCTTTCCTTACCCAAAGTAGTGTCAGATTAGTCATTATTTCTTGTATATTTCTATCAGTGTATTATGGAAATACTGGAATGATATAGGAATGCTGGATTAAGTATAGGCAAATGGCCTGACTGTATTCTGTACCAAGGTTAAGGGATAACTTTTGTATTCCACACTGAGCTTCATGATGTGTTACACTGATGAGTAGTACACTAGCAGGTTCATGCCATTTATGTATGAATGTATGACAGACAAAAGCACCTTTGGCTGAAGTGTAGCCATGCCTTCAGTGTCTAAAGTAAGGATGCACTGGTCCAAAACTGCTAGGTGTTCTTCTGTGTCCGACTCAAATGTATTTTAGAACAGCAAGTTGTCTATGTTTTTTTATGAAGCTGTGAGGAGGAAAAGAGCTTACAATTCTCAGACAGAGTTGTCCAAAGACTGAAAAGAAAAATTAGTTTTGTCCAATTATAATAAACCTGTTCTAAAAGCATGCATGAAGTTGTAGATAACACTCCTTAAACTTACACTCCTGCTGAACCTTTCTCTTCATCACAGTTTTCTGTGTCATACTTCCTACAGATTCAGATGCTAGAATAGCTGGAACATCCTTGGTTCAGTATGTGCTCTGTGGCAGTCATATATTCTAGAATTATTTTGTAGTCTGTCTTTAGAATGAGTGCTCAGACTGGGGACACAACTTTCAGCATTGTTATGACCAATACGTAGTGCAATGATTTTATTTCATCACCAAGAGTGGGTAAATTTACAAAATTTTCAATTTCCAAGCTGTAAAAAAATAAACATCTTTGGCATTTTATCCTTAATGTGTAATTTTGATGACTCTTGATTGCTCACTTTCCCCCAAAAAAATCTCTCTACGACATTATTTGTTTCTAATTCCTTACTTAGATAATTTTTTAATCAATTTGTGTACCACGCCTCATTCTAACATTCAGTTCTCTGTATTTTTTTCCATTCATAGTACTTTTCTTTTCATCTTCTTCCTTTTATATATATAAAGGAGAATAAAACCAAACAAAACAGTGTAATGGGACCTGAGAGAAGAGATCTAAAAATATAAAGACACAGGGTAATTTACACAAGCATAATATATTTGGAAAAGTGTATTAATATTTTCTGAAAGCACTTCAGTAGTGTAGCCATTGGGTAGGTGTAACAACATTTTAAGAGTATGGATAATTATTGGGATAGTAGTAAGGGGATATAAATTGGCCATGGATCATGTCAGACTATAACTCAGAAGAATAGAAAAAGTAGAACAGTAATGCTCTGGTAGGTCCAAATTATAGCAGCTAGAGCAGGTCCCATCTAGTCCTGAATTTAAAAATGTGTATTTCTGCAGAACTGAATTCACAACTGCAATATAAAAAAACAAATTATGCTGGTTCTTAGTATCCTTTCTCTTCTTGGCAAACTCATCTTGCAGCATAACTGTTAAGATTTATTTTTACAAGGCAGAGTTAAACTTAGAGTTAAATTCTGTCAAGTTTGTCCACTTGCTCAAAGTGCATCAGTGTCTTAGTTTTTATTCACTGATGATTTGTACTTGTGGGGAAAAAAACCAAAACAGCAAAACAACCCCAACCCCAAAAAAGGCCTACTAAAATTATTTAAGCACATTTCCCCAGAAATAATATTTGCAGCTCAGCAAGCAATATACTTCTGTGTGCTGCTTACAGACCTTTTCACTAGCCTCAATTTTCTTGCCAGGCTGGGCTCCCTATCTTTTGGGCCAGATTTTCCATCCCTTGCATAAATTCTTTTATCTCTTCTACCCAGTCCAGTTAGCAAGGTCTTAAAATATGAACATCCATTGATCTTTTGTCACATACTGTATCTTTTTGCCTCTGTGGGCATATGGGTCATTAAAATCCATATTTTTATCTACTCCATGTGTTTAGGATTTTTTACCATTACTACTTTTATTTTCTGCCCAGCAGAAGTAGTTCTTCTCTGTCTGGAATCCTCAGTATGTTTTTGCTTCTTTGCTCCTTTTTATTTCCTTTTTATTTCTAAGAATATTGAAAAGACTAAAATTGATGTTTGTCAAGTTTATATTAATTTTCTTGAGTTTTCAACAATGAGTTAGAAGTTTGGCAGGATTTCTTTTTAATAACTCAGCACTATAAATTATTTTCTTTTTCTAGATAAGAAAAAAAAAAAGTGGACTTTTTCACCAAGCTTTACTACATTGGGTTATACATGTATTATGTGGAATGTTGTGATGGGTGGAGATGGGACTGAAATTCTCTTAGATACCACAGGTAGCTGAAGAACAGCTATATAGGTTAACCTCTACTGGTTTGCAAATACCTGTACTATATATATCCTGTTTCTATAAATAGTGGTGTCCATTTAATGTTATTAACCAGTAATAGATATGTTTCCATAAATAGTGGCATCTGTTTAATGTTATTAATATCACATAATTTTTTAATGTCAAATCCACATCACAAAAGTAAGAGGCAGCTTTTCCTTAGGGAGCAGCAGGTGCATTCCACAGAGCACAGTACAGTGCAGCCAACTGCGAGATAATGGTGTTATCATGGAGAGGTGGATCCTGAGCCATATTGCTTCTAAATTTTCCAGTACTTACAGTATCTTAGGCAAATTAATTTTTTTTAAATTCATGTTCAAGTGTCTTTTTGTATCCAACAACATGGTTTCCCTTTAGAAACTCTTTGTAATTACCTTTGAATTTGGTTTTCAATGTTTCTGAAAAATACTCCTGCTCTCACAGTAGACTGATTCATTCAATTAGATTTCACTTACAGGCACAATACAGCATATACTCTCATATGTCCTGTCTGAAAAGAACTGGTGTGAACAAGCATGGGCTTGCACAAACTCCTAAGGGGTTTAGAAAAATAAAATGGAAATTTCTCTATTACCTCAGACTTGCTTCACTTCTTTTTAACTACAAAATACATGTTGGGGATTACTATCTCACTCAACATATTCCTAAGAGTAAGCATCTCAAATATAAGTGTACTAGTTCTCAACAGCTCATTAAAAACTAATCCATTAACATATTTTTACATACATCTTTACAAGATAAATTATTTATATATTCTAAAAAAAAAAGTTTAAGCAAAAGGAAATGAAAATCCAGTGTTGGGTAAACTTTGGTGTTTATATTTTTTGACTACACACAAATTATAATTTGTGTCTCTTGTAATTATTTAGAGTTAGAACATAATTTTTAGTCAGCTTTTCACCTATGAATGAATTTTCTTATTTTTAAAAATAGATATTATTCTTTTAGCATAGAAAGTGTTACATTGTCCGTATAATATTTAGCTCTTCTTTTCTGCTGAAGTGCAATTACACATGTAAGGCAAAATTAGAAATCTGCAGCCAAATAGCCAACAATTTCATCACACTTCTGGGAAAATCAAATAACATTTATCATCTGAATGAACTGTGGCCTTGACTAAAATGTATCATTTATGTTGAGTATGCAATAATGATACATTAGTAGGAAAAAAGGCTATTTATTAAAGTGATAGAATAACTGTAGTTTCTATAAACTTCCACTCTGAACTCCAAATTTCTTTATCTTCTGTTAGAAAATAATGAGGTCTGAATGAACTTTGAACAGAACTGTATCGGAGATTTGAGGAAATTCTGTCTCTGGATGTCTAGAAACTTCACTTCATCAGCTAAATAAATAGTCCTGTTTAATTACCTATCCCATCACATTGGCCAGAGAGAGTAGGTTTGCCAGAAGAGAAATCCAGCTCAGCTGGTGACAGAGATTAGATGAGAGATTGCTTGGATTATCTGATTTTCTCTCCTTCAGGATACTCATGAGAAATAGGAACTTGAGGATTAGTACCAGGGACTTGCTGGGACAATACCAGAAAGAGGCTGCTTGCCAAAGCAGGAACATTCCTCCCTTTACTTTTTTATGTGTACATATTTTACTTAGAACTTCTGGTTCATTTGCGAAAAACAAACAAGCAAAAAATGCAAAAGTTCAAGAGTCCATTATTCAAGCTCCAAGCCTGAAAGTGTGTCAAATTCACTAGTTTTATCATTTTATGAAAATTATTAACTTTGCATATGGATTTTGTTGTTACATCTTTTAATCACCACAGCTGTTCCACTACAGCAAAAGCTGAAGGGAAGCAAGTTTCTTAATAATCACTGGTGCTTATACTTACATGTCTGCCAGGTACAACTGTATTCTTATATTTGTTCATGTTGCATTCCTATCCTTCAGTGTTGTACTACTTCCATGAGAGCCGATGTGTTGCAATGTCCCTGCCAGAACAGGAAAACATTGCTCCCTGTGCATGTCATGTATGCACAGATGTTTCCTTGCATGCTGCATTCCTCCTGTGTTTTGCTGATAACTTTTGCAGTAGGAAAAAGTGTTGTCCTTTGCAGCCTGTGCTACAGCAATGAGGATTGTCTTCCAGAGTTTGACTGACTAAAACCAGCTCAGTAGGACTGTCTTTGCTTTTAGTTATTTCTGTCCTTTCGTTTTTCTTGAATCTAGAGGACAAAGCTCTGGTTTTGTTGTGTATCTCCTTTTTAGAAAGGTAGACAATATCTACAGTTGTTACCATATGATTATTAGTAGATTAGGCAGTGTCAAAAGCAGTTAGAAATTCCCCTGCCAGAAGAGAAGCATATCTCTAAATGCAATCATATCCCACTGTTATCTTTGTACTGGTGTTTATACCAGTATGTCAGCAGTTTTATTCTAACCCTGTAGTTTTGAAAATAAGTAACAACTTTTGAGAGTCCCTTTTGTCTAATCTTGGCCAACTAATTCTTGATCAACAAGCTAAGGCTTTAAAAAACATGGGAAAAGATCCTAAACCCTAATATAACTAACTGTAATGTTTATACTTAGAGAAAGAAGAGACTCAGAGGTGATATTTGACAAACTGACCCCAGAAACTGGGATTTAATTGCTCTTAGGAGGAAAAGATAGAAGTAACTTTGAAAAGAGGCTGTAGTGTTAGCATATTATGTGAGAGAGACATCACATTTTCTGCATCATGTGTTATCATATATTAACTTCACATTCTGCTTTCCTTATATTTCTAGAAGGAAAATACCACTAGTGGTTTAAAGAAGAGCATATTTGGTCGCTTCAATATAAAAAAGAGATTAAGCAATTAGAGAGCATCCAAAGGGCAACAAGGATGGCAAAAGGCCTTGAGAGGAAGTCGGATGAGGACCACTGAGGCCACTTGTTCTGTTCAGCCTGGAGAAGAGGAGACTGGGGTGAGACCTCATTGCAGTCTGCAACTTCCTCGTGAGAGGAAGAGGAGGGGCAGGCACTGATCTCTGGTCTGTGGTAACTCATGACAGGACCAGAGGGACTGCCCTGGAATTGGGTCACAGGAGGTTTAGGTTGGATATTAGAGAAGATTCTTCCCCCAGAGGGTGGCTGGACACTGGAACAGGCTCCCCAGGGAAGTGGTCACAGCACCAAGCCTGACACAGTTCAAGAAGCATTTGGACAATGCCCTTGGGCACATGGTGTGACCTTGGGGTGTCTGTGCAGGAACAGGAGTTGGACTCGATGATCCTTCGTGGGTCCCTTCCAGCTCAGGATAGTCCATGATATCTAAGCCATGTCCATCTATTGGAAAGGACAGATGCTAATACAATTGTGTTACATATCAGTTTTGAGGTTGCCTTGCTTACCCCATTGCTGCATTGCTGTGAAATCATTGTAACTGATGAGATGAATCAGCTTTTGCTAATCTAGCCATGCCCTCTAATATCTTCGTTCTGCATTCTGTGCTGTGCCTTTCAAGACTACTGTTTAGGCCTAGAAGAAATTCCTTGAGTTTAGTGTGAAGACATATATTTTGATTTGGATACCATTAATTTTATTCCATGTTACCAGATGTGAAATTTTATCATCTTAATGTGCATCTATAAATTACTAGGTTTTGTAAGTTCAGTAGCCATTTTGTTATGCCTTTCATAAGCAGACCGAAGTCTTCTTTACTTTTCTTTGTGTCTGATAAAGGTTTAACATTCATGAAATTTTTGCTTGTTTTGATTTCCTTTTGGCATAATTTAAAGATGCTGTATGTTTGAAGGAAAAAGCAAGATGCACTCCATACTTGGTAAATTAAATGTTTCAATTCACCTAGATCAAAGCAGCAGTAACAAAGTCACCTCATTATCTTAGTGATGTGTGAACTTGAAATATTATACTGGGTCTTTTAAATGCTGTGTGAAGGACTACAGCATCTTATTTTTCAGTGGTTTATTAAAAAAAAAAAAGAGAATCAATGAAATAAAATTAAAATCAAAGAAAGTTTACTTTCTCAGTGGGCTGTTAGATTAGAAGCAACTCATGAAATGTACCTGTGCAATAAAAATGAATGATAAAATTTTTCTTACAGAAGCCACACATTTTTTCTAACCATGCCACTTAAATATTATCGTCCATTGTATAAAAATGGCTGATATTGATGTTAAAAATGTGAAAAAACCTCAGCCTGGTGATTGTACTGATGCTTGGCTGAAATTTAGAGGCTTACAGTCTGTTTCCATTCAAAGCACAGATGGTTGCTGCAGTTTACTGATTCAGTCTCGTGTTTCTCCAGGGCAGTCCTTTTTGTTTGTTCTGAATGGCCAGAGTCCTATTGCCCTGAGCCCAGTGGGAGCCAGGCAAGAGAGACGGTTCCTTTTCTTATGTTTTCAAGTTTCTTTCAATCAGAATTGTAACAAAAAGCTTACTTTCCTTTGACTTCTTATCATTGTCATCTTAAAAGTGTTCTCTGACTGCCTCACTGTGATCCTCCCTGCCTTTTTAGTGTATTTTTACCACTTTTCCTAGGCACATAAAAACACATTTGTGCAACCGAGTCTATGCCTATCTCTGCTAGACTTAATCTCATGGATGGAAGAAACTAGACTACAGGCATCATGCATTGTCCAGGCTTGTACGCTGCCTGATTTCCCACTGGCATTTTAGTCATTAAATAAGTGAATATCTCTGTGCTTTCTCATGTTATTTAGGGAAAAATCTTGCAATTTTTATGATGGCAAAGGCAGATGCCTCCAATTCAGTTCCAGATCATGTTCATAATTTTAAGAATGGAGCTGTTTGTGGAACCGTCTTCTATGTGGGCTCTCAGACATGACTGATAATCCAGATTTTTTAACCTGCCATTGTTCATCTGATTTAGAGCACAGCCTCAAGAGTAGTTTCAAGGACCCGTCTGAAAGTGCATTCACCACAGAGTAGCAAATACAAAGATGAGGAGCGAAGGCTACCCTAGAAGGTTAACCATGTGTGTTTACGGATAAATAGTAACCAATGATTCCAGTGTGAAAAGAGCTCTCCATGAGACTGAATAATTTTGTGGCTTGTTGGAGAAAGACCATTCTGCATTTCTATGATCATTGTTGTGGCATTGTGGCAAGAAGATTCAGTCCATGATTTTACATTGCAAAAAACTTCTGTAGCAGTTTCATTGTATTCAACATTTAGAAGAGAGAAATATGAAATATGAAAAATGAGAATGAATGAAATGAAATATGAGAAATTTGAAATATGAGAAATAGGAAAATATTATTTTATTCAGAAACTCTTCTATGATTAGGCACTCAGCTGTGGTTTCTGAAGCAGATGTTTCAGCCCAATGGATGAGTTTGGATTTTACAGCACAGGAGAAAAAAAAATGAGGGGCAAGAAAAAAGACTACAATAATAGCCTTAATTGATACAGATTGAAATAATTTGTCATTGAATCATGTCTTAGAAGTTCATTGTAATGAACTAGAAAATAGTCATACCTCAGTAATTACATCTAAATATTTACTCATATAAATAAAACAAAAATTGAAGTGAATCTTAAGAGGCTTAGTCCGCTGCACACTAAATATTGCAAAAGGCCAATTTGCTTCTAGTGCTCTGATGGTGTTTCAAGAAAGACAATTGTCCTTAGCTAAATTACTGATTCCCACTGTTAGAAATAAAAACATGCTTCCTGATCGTCGTTCAGGTCAGTTGACTGGGAGGGGTTCAATTCGTAGGAAGAATAAGATTCAATAAAACAACAAAAACCTTTTTTTTAATAAATCTCATTTCAAGATAGAAGGCTTATTATTGTCTTATATGTCAATATCACAATATAAAGAAAAATTTTCTCAACCGTAGTCTTTTTTATGTGTTTGTGTGTTCTTTGGCTTCCTGCTGTGTATTATTCATTTCAGGATATTCACAAAAAGAAGTTAAACCTGCTCCTGCTCTGAAATATCACATACTTATTGTCGAAATAATAGTCCTTAGGGTATTGCTGAGCAGCTTTTATTTAGCAGAACAACTAATATTCTCTCCTTTGCAGTGATCTCGAGTCAATACAAGAGGGCATTATAAGGGCAGTATTTTTATTACTTTTGTTTTAAAGGGACCTCTTTTTTTCAGTTAGGAATTTGCTGTGGTTTGACTGAAATCTGTTTGGAGGAATCTTTGTTCTTTTTTAACCCCTTAACTGTTGAAATTGTTTGTGTGTCTGGAACAGATGAGAGATTTCCAATGGCTTTCTTGAGAAGTGACAGAAGAGCTCAGTCTAGGAGAACTCACTGAGTTTGCACTCTCTGTCCAGTAAGGCTGTCAGCACAATGCACTGCCAGTGTTGTATTTCCAGTTGTGATCACACTTTATGTTTTCATTAGGCATGTAAAACCCTGCTATGACTGCAAAGTCAAACATTAGGAAACCTAAGGCTTTTGCAACTTTAGCTTGGCACCATTTAGTATATGCACTAAGAAGCTTTATAATTAAATAACAGTTCTCCCTTCCCATATACCCTGCAAGAATCCATTTAGGGCACACAATGGTCTATGCATACTTTAAAAGTGGTTACTTAATGTTTTGGTTTTTTCTTTGTCACTCAGAAATGTAGCCAAAAGCTTAATTGATTGCTGTAAGTACAGAATTGCCCGTTTACATGTGGCCATCCATATGGTGCCTATGAGATTGCCTTAGGAAGATTTCCACATTTCTTTTCACATCTGCAATCCCCTTCATCTGCTTCTGCACATGCTGTGCTGAAGCACATAAGTAAAAGGTAAAAATGTCCAGTAATGTGAGCTGCCTTTATTGTGATGTGGCATTTTGTGTCTTGATTTACATCTCTTGGCACTATTAAATCCCTGGCATATCAGGTCACTCGGAAAATAAGGTCTGGACTATGTTTGTTTTCTGTTACTAGGTATCATCAAACAAAAATCTCTGGTAGAAGTATGAGGAACGGTATCCATTTTTCTAAGGCAGCATTTTTTCACTTCCAGAGCAGACATTTCCTGTTTACCATCTTCCTACATATGCCTTCCCACTTCTGTAAAAAATTAAGTAGAAAATTCTATGTGCAACAGATACATAATCTGAGGCTGTGCCATGATGACATTCTGGATACACATGGGAAAAGCTATGAAATGGAATCACTGTGACAGCCCTTTGGAAGGGTCAATAGGCAGAATTAGAAATTTTGCATCCAACCCACAGACCAAAATGGAGCCAATCTGGTACATATTCAGTTTGTGTACAGGCAAAGCTCAGAGAGAAATCAGAAGTCATCGGTTGTTCTGGGGTTCTGGTAGTGCATCCTATTTTAGCCAATCATTTTAGTAGTTCCCTTCTTTGACTTGTCCAGCTATTTTTCTTCTGTTTCTGTTGCTGCCTGAGTTAGTTTTCTGCTACCCCATTTGCTAAACAGATCTTTATTTCTGACTTTTACCCATTTGACTGTATCTTCCTGCCTAGCCAGGCCAAGTTCTTCCCTAGACTTCTGTTTCTCCGGCTAGGTCCATGGTTCTTCTTTGACTCTTCCTGTGCACATTATCCACCTGCCACTTGTTCTTCTCCATGACTTTACAGTTCCTTCCTACATCTATTGGTATTATCAGCTCTCAATCCATTCTTCTCAGCACATTTCTCCCTCGAGGTTTTATCTTTTGGGTTTTATTCAGCTGATTTCATTCTCCTGACACTACAGATTCTTTTCTGATTTGTCCTGTATTCATCTCCCTCACATTCAGTCCTGGTATGGTTGCATCAAGATAATCCTTCCAAAATTTCAGCCTTCATTTGGCCAGATGGCGAGAGACTTTTCCCTTGTCCCTTTTCCCTTCTTCTTGGCCTCCCCTGATGTACTTAACTCTCACCTTTAGTCCTTTTCAGTCAGTTCTTTTTCTCCTTCCACACTCACACTTTTGCTCTTACTATCAAAAAGTTCAATTTAATAATGGTTTAATCTTATGCTACTTTTTTCATTCTCTTTCCAAAATTTTTATCCAGTTCCTTCCTTTCATGAATATGCTTTTCTGGAAGAAAGTAGGAAACAGAGGATAGATGGACTCCTTGTCTTGCAGCAGCCAAAATGAAGAAAAAAAAAGTCTTCATCCTTATAAATTGGTGAGGTCATCAATTTGCCTTCTGGGGATGGCTTCATTCTTTCCAATTATAGTATATAGTGGGTTCTGGGTTTAGCAGGTATATTAGCACAATTTTTTCTGAAATCTTAGCATTAATATTGATCAGGTCTTGTCAGTCATGCACAAATTCTGTTTTTTCTGAATAGTTTACAGGTAAAAGTAGGAAACATTTAAACTTAAGGAAAAATTGTATATAGCTATTATTAAAGTAATTTCCTACCTAATTTGAATTTTATTCAGAAGTTTCTGAATCACTACATCACTCTCTCCCCTATTGTAGCAGATAAGTTTTGTATTCATGTTTGTCCTTCCTTCTAAGAATCTTCCTTGTTTGCCTTGAAAACTTTTTAAGAGAAAAATACTAAATTGAAGTAAACAATTATCACATAACATTTTTGAGAAAGTAATTATAAATTGGTTCATGGTCTAAGAGGTTGAAAATGGACTGTTATTATATCAAGGATTTTATAATAAAAAAAACTTTATTAATCTTCTATTTGACATCCTCATAAGTGTTCCTTATATTTGGATCTTACTGAAGGAATAGTTGATAAGGTACTTGTGTCCTTATCATATACCTAAAAATGAAAGTAAATAGCATTTTCAATGAAATACCCAATGAGCATTCTAAATGTGATGGTGTAGCCCTTCTGCAGAAAACCAAACAGCTGTAGTTCTTAGGGCATGCTAACTTTCAAAACTGAGAACAGGCAACATTTTAACAGGAAATCTTAAGGGAAAGGGCAGTCTCCCTTCCTGCAGAAAGACTATAGTGAAAATGCTCTCCATAAATATTTGACCTCTTTAAACACAAACTGTTCAGAATTGTTCTTCTTCCACAGGTAGTATGGTAGTGTATAAGAAACTGAACAACATGGGAAAAGTACAGAAGTTTTCCTGTTTCTGAGGAAAATAAAATTGATATTGGACCTGCATACCTGCCCAAAGGAGATGCCATGAGAAGCCTCAGATACATCATATGGATATGCTGTATCTGAGGGTAAAAAGCAAAGCTACTACCCTGTCTCACAGCCAGCAGTTTTTGCCTTTCCCCAGACATATGATTAGTGAATGGCACGAGACACGTTCCAGTATCCCAGTGCATCCCCAGCTATCACTGTACTGATAAATAGCCATTCTCATTTTTAATACTCTGAAGAAAGGAGAAAACAGTGTCAACTGTAGTTACAGTTTCTTCACTAGCCAGCTTCTGACCACCTTAGCTCTCCTATTCCCTACCTTGGCTTAGAAGCAGTTCAACATTTAAGTCATCTTAAGCTTTTCTACGTATCCTAATTACAGTAATGAATGTTCTGGTTGTAGGGTACAGCTTTAAGGACTGATATGATTATCAATTATATATTTAATACTTCATTATATATTTTTCTGCTAAATGGTGAAAGAGCGTAGGACTATAAAAAGATGCAAGATGTGCAGTAGATGGTATTTTAAATGCATTTATTCTAATGCTTTCCAAATTGCTATTCATTAATTCTGTGGAAATCTAGGTGTTTACATGACAAAAGCCCTCCTTGCTAGCTGTAAATAAAAGGAAACAAAAATATATACATACTCTTCTAATGTTGTTTCTATGATCTGGTTGCTAATGTGATTTTATGCACATTGTATATGCAGATAGTGAAAGAGAAGTTGTCTTTTTTTAAAATTAGCGTGATACCTTTGTAAAGTAGAATCTGTTTTCAAGAAAAAACACTATTTAAAACAGGATCAGTCTTCTAAATAATGACATTATTGAGCTGTTAACAAAGAAGGAATAATAGATTTTGCATGAATGACCTCTAGAATTACATTAGTTATACACTCATTTTAGAATTATTTGCGTAAATTAAATGTGTGTCTAGTTAGGTCACATATTTATATATTTATATGCTGATTTGCATTATGGTTTCATTAACAGTCATCCCCGAGTCTTAACCCTGCCTTTATAGTACTCCATGCCAAAACTAATTTTCATTTACATGGTCTCAGTTTTGTCCATAATGTGTTTATGTTTCATAAGGGCATAAATTAATTTTAAAAATTAGAAATTAATTCCATTTGCTCCTCTCTTTTTACTAGAAATTTATCTATGTGATAAGTAATATTAACATTACACTACCTCCTTCTGCTATTGTTTTTATCCATTATGGTCTCACAGGCAATTAATATTGTAGCTGAAGACTGAAGAAGGCCATTATAGTTCCATTTAACAGGCTGTTGCCTGTTCTTTGTTTTGAAATTAGCCTAGTTTTACACCATTTTAAAAATTTGTTACGGACCAGGGACAAAAACTATCCTGAGGAGACCGCCTGCACTCTCTCATCACAGACATTAAAGGTCACATGTAAGATTGGTTGGTAGGAATAGCACCTAGACATGGGTGGTGATGAACCTTTTTCTCTCAGTGACTTTTGCAGATTTTGGAGATGGTATGTGCTTTTAAGGCACATTAAGGAACAGATAGTAAGGAAGAAAAAAAGTCAGTCTACTGTATGTGTCTGGACTGGTTAAGGCTGTTACATTTGGCTTCCTACTAACTCAGAAAGGAATAGTCAGTTCTGCCTTTGTCTTACTGAAAAATGTTATGATAATGAGGTGATCTGGATTTTTTAGTATGGACAAAGATTTCCCTGTATTTCAAAAGCTTTCTATATTTCCATTTCCTGGCAAATAGTTGGGCTCATTAAGGTTATCCTTAAAAGATAAGTATCTAATGCTTATACTTCCTGAAGCTGGGAAATGTACGGCTGATTCAAATGAGGAAATACTTCAGTGAGTCTCATGAAATGTCATGTCCTGAGACAAAAATGCTGCCCAGTATGTATGCTTATTATACGTAAGAATGCTGTGTAGGGATTCTGCTGATAACCAAACCTCATAATACAGTCCTTGAAAGCCTCAGAACTACTCTGATGCCTGAAATTTTCCTGTGAATCCATAGATTTCAGGATGTGGTGGCTCAGAGGCTGGTGCTATCAAGCCTGCCACAGATGCCATCAGCAATACCAGTATGTTCAATCTGTTTTTCTGTGTGCCTTCCTGATGGACCCTTCTCAGCAACTTCTTGCTTCTCCTGCTGAACAGGGAAGCAGGTTTGACTTGTGCAATATGGTCAGGACATGGTTACCTTCATGGTCCTGACTGAGACTGCACAGAGCTCTCCAGAAAATACCACTAAACAGTACTAATCACATGGTTTGCATTTCTAATTACTCCTTTTCCTGACTCTCTTTTTGCCGTCTTTGTGCCTGCCATTGTCTGCTCTGCTCTTCTGTCAGGCAAACAATGTTTTAGTAACTACTTTCTCCCCATTTTCCCCCATTTTTCTACATCTGCACCCATATTAGATATTTCTGATACTGTTACCTAGATGATTTTTGCTTATGTAGTATTACTGAAAGAGTTACCAAGATTCTGCTGGCCTTGCAGGACTTCGAAGGCAGCCAGTGCTTCCCATGGGTGGGCTGTGAAGCCTGACCATTTCTCACTTTACTCTGCCTAAGTGCTGATTAAATTCTGCCCTGCCTCATGGCACTGTCTGTAGCTTTTGTCAGCTTCTCATTTCATTACCTAACATGTCTGACAATTTCTTGTGTCGTGTCCAGCTCTTTTCTATGTCCTATGCAGTTAGCCTAACCTCAGCGGGTACCAAATTGGTCTTCTCATTTTCTTACACCCCTAACAGCACAGAGGTGCAATCAAGTCTGAGGGATGTTTTGAAAGCTAAAAGGTGTTCCAACTTTCCTGAATAGCCGCTATAATATTAACTGCAAAAGGAGACATACCAATAAATCTAAAACTTCTCTTTGACACTGCTAGTCAGCTCAGTGTGTTTTACATTGTTCATTTAAAATTTAACACAAGAACTGTTCCTGGCAGAAACTGAACTTAAAATTATTTAGCAACTGTCTATTAATATTGAACAGCAAGTTGCGAACAATGGTAAAATACCTTGATCATTGTGTTTATTCTTGATTCAGCATATTGAACACTTATTTCAGTCGAAACTGAATAGATGCAAAAGATGAATTCCAATACAGTGAGTTTTTGTATAGCAATGCAGAATGCATTGCATTCAGAGGATGAAAGAGAACTTTCAAGAGCTCAAAGAGAATTTATACAGGCCTATAGTCTTGTGAAAATTGTAGTAGGATTTTGTAACGATGGCAAGGGATTTAAACCTGTCCTCTATTTCTTAAAACCATTCCTTTACATTTTCCTGAAGTACAGTTTTAGTAGTTGCTCTGGGGGAAGAATGGCATCTCTCGAATCATACCTTTTCAGTAATGAATGTAAAAGGTCAAACAGAAGTAGGCAAACACTAGGGCACTCAGGAGACTAAGTCCCTCTCCACACACTTCTGAAAGCCTAGGAAAGGTAATCCTAGCACAGAGAAAAAAAACTCTAAGAAAGGGACATATAGGTCATGGTGGTCTGAAAGGTGAAGCATTTTGCAATTATATAAGAATAATAATTTCAACATGTCCTTTTGTTTGAGCTTCAGTTTCTTGGGTTAACATTGTGCATATAATAGTAACTACAAGAATGTCTCAGAAACCTAAATAGAAAATAAAATATTTGTATGTCTTTTGTTACCTAGGAAAGTTTAGGTTAAAATGTCTTTTTTCTCATCATTTTCTTTGTGTCATTGTAATTGATAGACTACTTTGTTATACTATATTTTTCCTAATAAAGTGATGAGCATTGGGGAGTTTTTTGGTTGTGTTCTCAGATAATCTTTCTTTTGTTTCTGCAAATATTAAGCATAGTTCTCAACGCACAAGAATGAGTCAATGTCATTGTTAGTGCTCTGTGGCTCATACCTCA
Organism: Monarcha castaneiventris obscurior; assembly: GCA_026261815.1. Taxonomy (NCBI): domain Eukaryota; kingdom Metazoa; phylum Chordata; class Aves; order Passeriformes; family Monarchidae; genus Monarcha; species Monarcha castaneiventris. The sequence goes on along the minus strand of JAMPIT010000230.1, from coordinate 47,932,774 downwards.
GAAATTTTGTAATTAATTTCAAATTGCAACAGAATCATGATGGATTATTTTGGTTGAGGTGTGTGGGTGTGATCACTGATCAGCTATTACACTGCATAAAAGCAGTATCCCAATACAGAACGCTTTCTTAAATTGCTCTCCTACTGTACTTCTGGTGTATACCTAGATGGCAGTGGGTGGTGGATCCTTCTAGTTCCTCAGGTTTCATAGTGATGTTTTCATGTGAAAAATCATATTAAAAGGAATATAATATACATAACAAGCCAGCAGTGAGTTGAAAATTAATACATGTAGAGAAAGGTAATGTAGATTTAAATTTATCTTTTTAGTATTGGGTATAGAGCCCGCCAACTTTATACACATTAAAAACCTGAAAGAAAGCTGAATTCTAAGGCTGAAGTGGAATCTTTGGTATTTCAGAGATAGTTAAAACCCATTTTTCTGCTGGTGATGTCAAACTAAAACACTCTATTTCCTTGCTTGGTGTCAGCCTTTTAGCAGAAACTGGAGATAAGAGAGTCTGTAGAAGAAGAAAAAAAAGGAATAAAGGGAGACTATTTAGAGAATCCAAAGAGTATTTGTCTTGACTTAGAGTAAAAGACAGATCCTAGGATCTTTCTAAAACAGGAAAAGCTGTAATGGAATGGAGGGCATAGGAGAAGAATGCTTAGGAAATGGATTCAGTGCTGGAAGTTAACTAAGATGGATGGATGTATAAATGTTGATTTCAAATTTATAATGATATGATCTGAGGTAGTCAGAGATTATAATGCATGAAACAGTTGTCTATGACAGTGGGAGCTGGGCCTAATACTGTGGGAGATTCCTTTTACTTCTGTGTAGACTATTTCAGTTGCTCCTGTACTAAAGGTTACAATGTTGTAATCCATACTGAAACAGAAGACAGACTCCGAAATAAAACACATAGTCTACATTTATAAATAGAAGTTTATTTAGTAGAATATTTTCGGTAAAGAGGAACATCTACAATTCTGTTTTGCTTTAATTTCTTCTGCTTTTGTATGTTAATCTAGAACTCTCTTCGATATCTACAAAAAAAAAGAAAAGACAGTTTTGCCATAGATGGGGGTTTGTGGAAGCAAGAATACAGGTGCATGACATTTGACCACTTGTGGTTTGGTAGGTTCATAATCTCAGTCTGGAATTTATGTAATGCCTCATGTGGAAATAATGATTACCCACATATTTTTTCATTCATAACATAGGGAAAGTAAATACAAGTTTACATTTTTCAAAGATAAAAAATAGACTTATTTTATTCTGAATTCATACAAAGAATTCTATACTCTTGAGTGTGTCATTAGCAATTCATATAAAAAATCAATGCCTGTTGACTCACAAACATGCAGTTTTGCTTTGAAAAATAATTTTCATTCCTTCCCTGTGCCTTTCATAAAGTATACAGTAGGCTGAATATTAATCCTCACTACATCTGTATATTAATTGCCAACTGTTTTCACTAAACATATTACTCTATTAAAAATAACTGAAGAGTATTGTTATCAAAAGAGAGAAAAAAATATAAAAATCTTGCTAGCAATTTCCTGTTCTGTAATTTCTTTCTCACAGAATATTTTTCCTTTGTGAAAGAAACTCAAAAACACTCAAGCATTACAATCTAGGCCACAGAGACATAAAAATAATTCTCATTTCATTTTTCTCTGAAGTCTTAAAAATCTTGACAGGACCTGCTTCAAAAAGGGAGATTTCTGTGTTACACAGATGCAGTCATATTTGAAAAAACCTTTAGCGCTGCATGTGCAGATCAAAATTATGTTATCCATTTGTGAAACAGCAGAAGTGTATCTATAACATCCAAGAGAACTGGAATGGAAATTATAGCATGAAGTAATTTGGCATATTTTGACTGTGCTTTGAAAATTTTGGAATATTTGATTGTTCTAACTGATTGATTATCCACTGAAAAATGTCTGTCTCAGGTTAAGTCTTTCTGTGATTCTTCAAATGTTTCAGTATCCTTCAAGAAAGGCTTTTCAATTAATGTGTAAATGTATGGATAGAATGCAAGGTACACTGTATACCCTTATTATTAATTTCCTTTTTAACAGAACATAAAATCTTTTAAAAAATTAACTGCAACAGATTTTTTTTAAGAAATGTGGTTTTTTTGCTTTTTTGGGTTACCTAGCCAACTTTTATTTGTTTGCATGTCTTTGCTACTTTTACCTGAGATTGTCAAGCATCATGAGGAGTCAACAAAATCTAGGAATTTTAAATAGGTTTTGTAAAAGAGACTAGAAAAACACCCCAGTGAAGGTGCAGTGGGAAAAATAAACGAGGCTTTTTGTGTTACCTGGTATGTCATATTACTGCTCCAAAAATACATTGAAAATTTGCACAGATAACCAGATTGCTCATGCCTGCTATCGCTCTGCCCCTCTACCTTACTATGGCATAAGAAATAGGGTTTTAAGGAACTTAGGCAAATACGGATTGTGATCTTAAAACTCCTGTAATTTGCTCTGTTAATATGATTGATATTTCAATTTTATCTACCAATGTCTGGCAGCTTGCCCACATGGAAAGTTAGCATGCAGTTCAGTCTTATACCTCTTAAATTAAACTAGCAGTATACAGCTGTTTTTAAGGTCTCATTGTGAGGTAGAGTATATTCTCCCAGCCTGTTTTCAGAGCAGAGGTTCTCCAGCCCCCAGTCATCCTCATGGCCCTCCTCTGGACCCGCTCAAGCAGGTTCATTATCTTTCCTATACTGGCAAACCCAGAGCTGAATGATACAAGCCCAAATAAAAAAATACAGTCTTTGAGGCTGTGTGTTTCAATCAGGGCTTCTTTCAGTTTTCTAAAGTTCAGAAACCTGAAGGCTGTAAATAAGAATTGTGCAAGTGCAATGTAGCCGAAAACTATAAGGAAAACAAACCCCCTTTTCTTCATGCTGCTAAGATTCAAAACTTCTAGTGGTTTAATTTGGCTTTTTAATAACTTGTAACCAGGTGTATTTTTAAAATTGCTTTTTCCTGGGGGATCTGATCTCCCTCAAGATTGTGTTATACAAGTGAGGATTTATAATCTGTTTTTGAAAGATTTGCTTTTTACATATATTTAATTTACATTCCTCCGTTGATTTCAAGTCATCTGGAATAACTGAAAATTGAAAGCTTCCAATAATCACCGATAAACCTTTTATTAGTTAAGAGTAGAACTTTGAACTCAGAAGGAAACTAAAGCCTGTGGAGGTCACGAAAGATATTTCTATGTGTTTTTCAGTTAATCCCATTTACAAGTTCCAATTTCTGAAGCTAAAATTTGTTTTACGATCCGTTGGAAGAGGTTTTATTTTGTACTATTCTAGGGTGACCATAACAGTGAGTCATATGCCTGAGAGATCCAGAAGATGAGTGAGCCACAGACCTCTTGAGATCTCTGCTGTTGACAGCAGTAATGGAAGGCTGGAGAAATCCTCCTCCAGCACTGCAGGAGTGCTTAGTTGTTGCACCTGATTATAATGCAGATTACAGTACTTAAGAGGGAGATGGGTTCTGCATGCTTCCTCAAGATGTCATGTAGTTTCTGGGAACAAGATTCTCCAAGGAGCAGAGCAATGAGGTGAGCCAGAGACAGGCAATATCTCTGCAGATTCCCAGTTCTTTGGATTATTTCTGCAGAGCAGAACTTTTCTTGCATCCCTGATGTATATGTCCTCTGCAGAAGTATAGACACAGAGGGAAAGTTTTTTTCTCCTGGTAATGCAGAATTAGTGCACGCTTTTGATCCTTCTTTTACCAGCTTTCATCTGGAGAAGCGTGTTCTATAGCATTTCTGCTACTTTGTATTATTTTTTTCCCCTTACATATAATAAAGATTAATTCTCTGGAGGGTACTTTTCAACCCTGAGGCCAAGAAGCTGTGTTCTTATATCATGGTGAATTTACATGTAAAAGTAGTCAGGATTAAATTAAAGTCTCCAAGTAAAGAATTAATTTGGTGCTTGTTGACTGTTTTAATTCCCTTCCTTGCAAATAATGTTTTTCTTCTGTTTTCAGTGTTCATGAAATACTTAAAAGTTTAAAATCCCTTAAGAAAACAGTATTAATATTTTGTTGTACATGCAGTCAGTACCTATTTGCCAAGGCACAGTCAGGGAGAATGGTGATTCTTTTCTCTATATGAGCCCATAAATTATGTTGTCATCGGCAGGGATTACAAACAAAAATGTCTGAAAGCACAGATGCTTCCATAACAAAACAGATTTCTGTGGGACAGTGTGGCTGGGGATACCTGATTTTATGTGTGTGCAGGTAACATCAGACCTTACTGTTAAGTCCTATCAACATGGTCAGACTTAAGAAGGATTTTTGCTATAGTTCAGTGAAAAGAATGGAGACTGGGTTTCTTTATTTCTTTGTTTTGTCAAAGAGGGTGTTTCAGAGCCAAGAGTGGAAAGCTTGGTCTTTCATTTTATAAGCAATTGTTTTTATAAATACCAGGCTCACTGCTATGCATGGTGATGTGCACCAGAGTGCATCACCAATTAACACGGGCCACACAATTGTTGCAATCCATCAGTTCACACTTCCTCTGACTAGAACGTCACTTTGGAGTTCAGCCATGCCCCACGGGTGTATCAGATTTCATGCCTGATTTTTAATCTTGGGCTAGTACTTATAAAAATCATTCACACTTATGCTTTCCATGAGTGTAGGGAACCGAGTGAGGGTGCCCCGTTACATTACAAGTGAGACCGTTACAATGAGGAGTTCTAACTTGGCAAGAATTACTGATGTTTAAATTTCTGCTTTTGAAGATCAGGATGGAATACAGAAAACAGTTTCCAAAGTTCCCTAAAAATGAATCTGTATGAATCTGTGACATATGGCATATATGTCTTCACTAAGGTTTGACTTTTTAAATGTTAATGCTTTATGCTTGTCGAAAAATCCTCTGAAATGTAATTTACAAACCTCAGCATCAGAGTACAGTTATAGAATTGGATTACATTGATTGAACTGCGCTCCGTCTAGGGAACTAAATGATAGCAGTCAGATCTTTGGATTAGTATCCCATCAAACTCTATGGAAGAAGGGAGACTCTTAGTATTTACAGAGATATTTTTTTCTCTCATACTAACTCCTTGGCTTGCAGAATAAAGAGGATTTGGGGACAGAGTGTAACCAGGCTGCATGACATTAGAGATGCTTGGGCTATCCAGCAACCTTGCTCATAATTGAGGTTTTGCTGTTGCTATGCTTTTATTAATACTTAGAAGATTCAGCTGAGCTAATACTTTTTGAAGGGAAGAGGAATCATCTTTCTTTATTCTTTCTTTTTCTTAACCCTCAAATGTGAATTATGTTAGGCCTACAAAGTGTCTGATAGTCAGAAATGGGGTCTCAGACATAAACAAGAAACAAAAAGCAAAAGCTTCTACTGAAATATGCCAATATTAGTCTGAAGGTGGAATAACACCCACTTTCAAGAGAGATGAAGGAGTCTGAATGCGAGGGAGGTAAGGACCAGAACTCATTTTGTAATTCCCCTTTTGCCTAAATGAGGACTAAATTTATCTGGCCATGATGTTCTTTGAGAGTTTTGGTGTTTATTTGTTTTATTTCCATAACAGAATTCTAATTGCTAAAATACATTAGTAATTATCTGATCTTATTGTGGAAAAATAGGCACTTGGGTTCTGTGTATGGTGGGTTATTGTTTGGGGGTGTAGATTGCATTGGTTTTACATTTTCTGAGCTTTAAAAAAAAAAAAAAAAAAGAAAAAAGAAAGAGAGAATTTTGCTTCTGCCATTCTTAAAACCCCTAAAGAATTACATCCTGAAAGTGATATACTCATGGCTGGGAATATTTTGCCATGCTTTTTGTAGCATTTGTGAGTGGTATATGCTTCCCAACGAATGTTGTTTGGTCCACAGTGGGGCAGAGTTTTGACAAGAGCATGAATTTTTCATATCTTGTTCTAAGGGAAAGAGAAAAAAACCCAAACTTCTATGTCTTTCAGATTTGTTAATAACTGTACCTGCAGTTGTACCAACATATGCAAAAATAGATACAGGTACAAATATGAACTGACACTTCTGAGCAATTCTGTTCCTACTTCGCATATGAAAGTGCGATACCCTAACACTTCTGTCATCTCTAAAATACAGCTCGTGTTGAAGTTTGCTTAAAGTGGCTCCACTCTCAGTGTTTCTCAGGTCATAGCTGCTCATTCCACTTATGTATTTATCTTTTTTTCAATGTATTTTATACAGGATCTTGTTTCATTTCTTGTGCTAAAGACCATCAACTGCTAAGAAAATCTTAGAAACCTGCTAGGAAAAATAAAATGATCCTATGGACAAGCAAGATCACATAAAATGATACTGGGTTTATTTGCTCGCCTATTTAATCTAAATTAATAAAAATATAGGGGGGATTTTTATTCATGCAGATCAGAGAAGTTTCAAAAAAAACATGGGCTGTGGACATGTGAGGAGTTTTTGAAAATTCACCACTTTAGTATTTACTTGTAGCTTCTGTAACCACTGGAATTGTGCATTGTGACTATTGGATTCTCTTAGTCTTTTTAATCATGGTTTGAACTTGTTGAACTGTTCATATTTCATTCTCAACATTGTACTAGGGTAGAAAAAAAGCCTAATCAGAGTCTTAGTGTTCTGTTACACAAAGGCTCTCATATTGATAAACTGTTCATATCTTTATGAAGCTATCCCTTAACAACATGAGAGTTCTAACTCATATCAAATGTTGATGTTATATAGGTGGATTGCACAGCTTCACTGTTTTGGGGATTGGGCAAGGTGAAGAAATCTGATTAAATCTTATTTCTAATATCCCTGGGAGTTTTCTTTCTGGAATCTCTACGTGTAGTATTTGTTTTAAAATCTAAGGACAGGAACTTTTCCTTTTTTTTCCAAGCCCCACTGTATCAACAGAAAAATTTTGGTAGAGATTGTTGAGTACAGCATAGTGTCTTTATACAGTACTTCAAATTTCAGCTGAGTTACAGCGAGAAGCAACTTTCTATCAAAGTAAGCAAAGTTTGTCAACAAGATGGAAAACTGCTGTCACCAAATGTCTGTTTTAGCAAAAAAACAAAATGCAAACCATGATTTTAAATTACCCCTTTATATGAGTTTCTTACAAGTGCCTCAGCTAGCAGTTATAACAAAGACTTTCTGCCATTTTACTGCTGAAAGGTCACATTTTTGATCAGAAGCCTCTAGTCCCAACCTCACCTCTGCTAAAGTAAATGTTTTGAAATGAAATGTATTGGTATAAAGCATCAAGGCAACTGGCCTAAACACCAAATTTAATTTCTATAAATTTTCAATTTGTTTCCTTGCGTTTAAAGAGCAGACAAGATATAGTGGATATGCTTCATATTTAAATCACAGCTTGAAAAGGTGTTATAAAATATTTGTGGATGTGGTAGCATATTGCATGTCTGAGATGAAAATATCAGACATCAGGAGGTCCATGATTATAATAAGCATCTCTAAACTTACTTAAACCTGTAATTACCTACAACACTTAATGAGCATTTCTAAATGCCTCTGTCAAACGTTTATAAATTCTACATGAATTCTTACATTTCCAAAATTCTCCACAATATTAATAAATTGGTATCAGTGTAATTACAATTGTTTTCATATACAAACAAATACAGTTCTTGTTGACTTATAAAGCAGTCTGCTGAATAACATTTTAATCTTAAAAAAATTATATTAAATAAATGGTGCTTTTCTTAAACTAAATTCATGATGGAGGCTCTTTTTGCTTTTGGAAGTGGAATTTTTGATTTTATTATTCCAGCATCTACACCTCTCTCCTTTAGACATGAATCTTCCTTTGTTTGCCACCTGTTTCATTTTTTCAGTGAAGTGAAACTTCTATTATTGTTAAGAACAGGAGCCATATGAGCCGAGCCTGCTCACAGAGACAGAAAATCAGGACAGCACCATGCACCCGGTCAGAGACAGGCATCCTGGGGCAATGAATCCTTAATCACTGGTGGCAACAAGCAGATGATATGTACTTTGAATATAAAATTTTTGTTCATGGCACATCCCCTTTTTACTTTTCTATTCTTTTGATACCTTCCCGAGAGTTCCAGGTCCCCAAAAGTTAACATAACAAGATTGGATGTATGAGTGTAAAGCAGACTTCAGTATTTATTTCTCTTCTTTGGACTATCAGCACCTACTGTGTGTTGCCTGTTACTATGTCAGTAGAAAGATAAAACAAGTATCACTCTGAAGCTTGAGGGCCCATGGCATGTTGCTGTGCATGATGGTCATGGAGCACACTAAAAGAAAGGAATTTAATTACAAACCTTCAGCATAAATCACCCTGAGCAATGATGTACAGATCACCTTGTCAGATATGCTTCCTACCTGTGGTTGTCTGGCAAATTGGAGAATTTATGAAGCATTAAACTATGTCAGTCTTAGCTAGATTTAACATACAGTAACATTATGATCACATAAAGCTCTTCATGAATGAGATTTGAAAAATGTTAACTGTGCCAATCTCAAAGGATCAGAGCAATGAATATGATGGTGTGGCTGTGATGGCTATTTCTACTTCGCTATCTAAATGTATTACAGTAACTAAAAGACTAAATTCAAATGCAGAAAAGGAGCCTGAGGTAGTATTAGAGAATAAAGCCCCCCGGACAAATACAGCACTATTTAATGATATATATCACAAAGAGAATTTGTTTTCATCCATAGATAATGCTCTGGTATAGGAAGTGTGGATTTTTGAATTCTAGCATTTTTGTCTTTCATTTTTCTTTTAACAGGTAAAACTTAATTTTTTAATGAAACCTTATGCTTTAACAGGATGCATTATCTCATAATATCAAATTTATGTGGATGAGCATTAGCACACATGCAGCCTATTTGTCAGGGAAGAAGAGCCCATGGTCTCTAGCCATGCCTTGTATACTTCCATTTAGTTCAGGACAGCAGCTGACCACCTTGATATTAAAAAGAGAAAACAAATTAGGAAGAATGATGGAAAATAGCTGTATCTCTCAATAGATATGTTAACCTTCACAGTTTAGCTCTCTGCTAGCCCAATTTCTTTAGTCTAGGTTCATTTACATCTTATTTACCCATATATGATGATGAAAATTTAGATGTTTAACATATTCCTCTACCTATGCAAGATTTTCCCCATATAACATTACCTACATATAGTCTGCTGCCTGTTCTGCTGAGGACTTCAATGCTTCCTCCAGATGGATCTCCTGCCACTTGCTTTTCCTTTGCTATATATCATCCCTTATCAGTCCTATGGATGAATGTCGTCTTTCTGAAGTAAGATCTCATGAAATATGAGGACTCAGAACTTGCTTAGCTGCCTCCGGGAGCTGATTGAGGGCTCATCACAGTTCCAGGCTCTGCAGTTCTAAACTTTGAGAGGTAGCAAAAACTTCAGGAGATAAGGCTGCCGTGAAGAGGTTCAATAAACCGTAAAGCTAGTAAGATCTGTATAGCAAGAAATTTGACATGTTTGTAAAGTATTCCCCGCCATTCATGCCTCTAGTATTTTCTTAAAGCTCATTTTTCCAAGGTCACATTAGTAATTTGAACATATATTAATAAAAATCCTTGTGAATTATTGCCACAATGTTTATTTTTCATTGGCTTTTGGCTTTGTTTCTTCACAATTAACTCAATCAAAAAAATTATTACTCTTTTAGCAGCTGGCTACTGATGTTTAAAAATGTAGTGTCTGGTCTATTTAGATGGTTTGGTCTTCATTATCACCTGGTGTCTTTGCAGTGCCTGTCTACAAGATATGGATTTTTTTCAATATCACAGCAGAGCCCAAGATGCTTAAGGGAGAAATAGATATCACCTGGCAATAACCAAAGCCTTGGTGTTCAATACTGAAACAGGCAGTGTGCTCTCAGCTGACCTGAACCTGTACCCTGGTGTACTGGATTAAAAAAAAAATAGTCATGAATAGGTAAATACACCTTTAGTTCAAAAGATTCAGTTTGGGACTTTCTGTGTGTCCGTGTCAGTAGTGGGAGACAGGGTAGTTCCTACACAATGTATTAAAGTGCCAGCTTTAATGGGGACTAATAGAGAATTATCAAGAAGAGATCCTAAACTGGAGCTGTTTATGAAGTTACATGCCCAGTGTCTTAAAACACACTTCAGTGGCTACTTCATTTGAAGTAAATATGTTATTTGTGCCTCTGATTAATGCATGTCTTAGCCTGGGACACAGACACTAAACTCAGTGAAGCCAACTAATAGATGATAATATCTTATCTTTCCAGTACAATTACCTTTTAAAATGAGGAGAACCCTTTACTGAAAGGATAAACCTGTCCATTGGAGGGCTTTAAAATCTTTAAAGATGATGTACATGGACAGGTCATTGACTAAGACTAATATTAGACTAAGTTATCTCTTGGTTTTTGTAATAAATCCAATGTAAGGTTATAGTGTCCTTAGGAAACAGTACCTTAATTAGAGGTTATCCTTCAAGGCACTCACTATGTCTTATCAGTGCTTCTTTTATCTTAAAGGTAGTTTTGATAGCAGCTTAGTGCTGTGAGCAAGCTTTTTGATAATCAGTATCCATTTTCCGGTCTTCCTGTTCATACTTTGAAGATGTTCCTCCTTTTCAATCAATAATTATATTTTTAAATTGGGGATTATGTGGTTAAAAGAAAATCAGAGTTAATTTTAAAGGCAGTATATTGATATTGAATTGCTTTCTTACGTGAGGTGACTTTTCTTATGTGAGATAATTCTCCCCCTCTAGTCTGCCCTTGTGAGACTCCACTTGGAGTACTGTGTGCACCTCTGGGGCCCTCAACACAAGAAAGACATTAACGTTTTGGAGAGACTCCAGAGGAGATCCACTAAGCTGATCAGAGGTCTGGAGCACCTCTGTCATGAGGACTGGCAGAGAGAGATGGGGCTGTACACCCTGGAGAAGAGAAGGCTCCACGGAGACCTCACTGAGGCCTTCCAATACCCGAAGGGGGCCTTCAAGAAATCTGGAAAGGGACTTTTCACAAGGGCATGTTGTGCTAGGACAAGGGGGATGACCTCGAGGTGAAGTAGGTTAGATTTAGATTAGATATTAGGAAGAAATTCTTCACAATAAGGGTGGTAAGGAATTAGCACAGGTTGTGCAGGGAGATTATGGACTCCCCATCTCTGGAGGTGTTCGAGGCCAGGCTGGATGGGGCTCTGAGTAACCTGGTCTAGTGGAAGGAGTCCCTGCCTATGAAAGTGGAGGTGAAACTAGATGATCTTTAAGGTCCCTTCCAATGCAAACCATTTTATGATTCCTTGTAATTTGTGCTATTCAATAGCCTAATGTGTCCTGGTTTCAGCTAAGATAATTTCTTCTCATTAGCTGTTACAGTACTGTGTTTTTGATTCAAAATGAGAATGGTGTTGATAACACACTGATGTTTTGGCTTTGGCTAAGTTGTGTTTATCCCAAGTCAAGGACTTTTTTACTTTGTGTCATGCTCTGCCAGTGAGGAGGTGAGCAGAAGAAATTGGGAGAGACCATAGCTGGGACAGGTGACCTGAACTGTCCAAAGGGATATTCCACACCAGAGAACATCATCCCTGGCATATAAAATGGGGGAAGTTTCCTGGCAGGAAAGCTGGTCTGGGTTTGGGAAGTTTGGATGTGGTGAGCAGGTGGTGAGCAACTGTGTTGTGCATCACTTGTTTATTTCCTTTTTATTATTGTTATTATTATGGTCATTGTTATAATTATTATTATTAACCATTATTATTGTATTTTAATTTATTTTATTTATTAAATTGTTATCTCAACATACAAGTTTCACTTTGATTCTCCTTCCCATTCCACTGGGGTAGGGAGGGAAGGGGTAGGTTGAACAGGTGGCTGCATCGTGATTGATTTCTGTCTGGGCTTAAACCACGACATATGGTAGAGATCTTTTGGTTTATGTGCTATTTCACTGTTAGAGTTGTATTTTGATTATTTTATCAGGTCAGAAATCCTTTTGGCTTTACTATGAATTCAGCCTTGAAGGTTCATTTTCTCCCCCAAAACCTTTATTTCTCTCCATGTCTCCACTGTACAGATGTATTGTCACTATTTTGATCCATTGTACAATTCAATCTTTCCTGACAACTCAGAATTAATCTTCTTATTGGCTGTTTGTCAACATTATGAAATAATTTCAGAGCTGTCTGTTTTCCTTCACTGATGTTTTTTGTTAAGAATTAGGAAGATCCTATCTTTGTATTGCAAAGAGAAATTATCTTCAGCTTTGAACAAATCTCTAGCACTACCCAACTCTGTCCTTTACTCTTCAGGTCTTATATTGATTGTTGTAGCTGTTTTACAGTCCTTTCTCAAGCATTTTGTTTTATTTTAATAATAAAGCTGCTGTTTATTTCCACTACACTAAGCTCATGGGCATATGTTACTGTAGTATTATTATCTAACAGTGAGGATGATTTGGGCTGTTCTAGATGACTTTTCCTGAAGCAGATTGGTGTTCTGGATTCAGTTCCAAAATCCACTGCAAAATTCAGAGTTTGCTTTTTAGAAGCTTAACTATTATCTAATAAACTAAACTTGGTTCAGAAATGTATTTAATTTCACTCAACTCCCTTTTCTTCAGCATTTTACAGTAAATGCCTTCATTTTCACATCTTGTTTCTTGCACAGTCATTCTCTCTCTCTTTTAAAACTTCCTCATTTTATTGAATAAACACTTTTTTCCCCTGAATTATTTATAGCATGATTTGGCTGCAAAGTTGAAAGGCCACATTGTTTCTAGTTTCATAATAAAATTGTTATGTCTTTTTAAAATTCTTTATCTGTCTAAGAAGATTTAAATGCCTTTTCTCCATCCTTACACAGGACTGTGATAAGCATGCTTAAGTTTGTTCTATTTTTAGTTATAGGAGTCTGGCCTACACCACCATCATCTATGTCTAACCAAAAAGTAGAAGAATGTTGAAATAAAATTTACCTGGGCAAAGGTGGTATTTTAGATTGTATTATTGAATCATGGGCAGTAGTGTACTACACATGAATGTCTACTTCTACTGGATACACAATTAGCAATAATAAGTATGGTCTTTATATGGGATAATATTTCTCTGGTCTAGATATATTTTTCTTTACCAGTTTCATATGTGTGGGATCTATCTAGCCTCAAGAGTTTGACTGAATTCTCAGTAAGTAGGTGGCATTATGCAAATGCAGACTAATACGTAAAGAAATAGCTAGTGGTGTTTGTGGATAGTAAATGTGTGTTTAATGAATAATTCCCAAGGAAATGAAAACTGAAGTAGTGCAAGTCCTAATGATACTCATAACTGCTGGAAATTTTCAGTGAGCAAAGAAGCTGCCCAGACTAAATGAAACCTGTGAAATTGCTGTGGTCTAAGATTTGTCATAAATACTAAAATACATATTCCTAGCCTATGTGTATGTATGTCTGTGCACACTAGTAAAACACAGGACTTGTCAATCAAAGGTACTAGGGGACTCTGAAATGTGTGTAAGTTACTCAGCAGGGACTTCTTTTCTTCATGCCTTGGTGTCGTCGAGCTTGGGAAACCTGGCTCTTAAATGGGAACACTTCTCCTTACTTCAAGGTTAGTGATTGAATTTTTAAAATGTATGGTCTCTGCAGTCTTTTCATAAATCTGTAGTCCCTAGCAAGCCCATATGAAGACATAGGCTGTTCTAAAGGTGATCTACCACCTAGCTGCATTTGAAAATGTGATTTGAAAAAGAGATTAAGATAAATGCTATTAAAGATAAAAGGTGGGTTCATGCACATTCTAATATTGGACTCAAGGTTGGGTTTTTTAAAATTTATTTCATCTTGTAGTTCAAAAACATTTTTCTGAATACTAAACATAATTTTTGCACAAATGATCAAGGCAATCCAAAACTCTGTCTTTCACAGCACATTTACAAAGCTTTCATGTTTATGTATGATTCCTGTAGAAGGGTTTGAACAGGAGGAGAAAGGAATCTTTAAACATTGGTGAGCTTCAGATAAATTATTTCATTGATTTACTTGTTCGTGTAGCAAATGATTAAAATGGCCTTTGAACAACGTTGATATTTATCTCCCTGTATTTAATTTAATAGATAAATGTAGTCAATATCAGCAAGAATCTGCTGTCTTTCATAAACTTTTTCATAGACATCTATTATTTAAGAGGACAATTCTGCATTTATTGATCATATTAAATGGTATTTTTATTTATTTTCAAGATTCCGGTTAATGTTTTGAAAGGAAATTTATTTACACTAATATGGAGCAAACAACAATCAAGAAATAGAAAATTATTGTAGGAAGAGTACATCAATGTCAAACTTATGTTTTACTGCCTAGTCCTTTAATGGCATGTTCAATTAAAAAAAAAATGCAGTTTTTTTGGAAAGAGTATAAATTCTTTCTCTTGTGTTTAACATGTTACGTGACTATTCCACCTGCTGCAAAATCTCTTGGTTCTCATGTCGTTCTTCAGATGATACAAAAATACTTGCAAATATTCCTGTAGCCTGAGAACTCACACTTCGGCGGGGCTACCAGGCAACTATAAATCTTTGGTAAACACAGAGAATCCTCTAACACTGCTTAGTCAATATTTCTTTTGGAAAAACAGCAATTGTCTGGGAAAACCTGTCATACTTCTGTGTAGTCTTCTGCAGTCTATCTGTGAGGTCAGCATATACAAATAGTGCTGAATTGGGGTAGAAAACACCTTGGAAAATCAATCTCTCTTTTTCTCCTTAGCAAATGTGAATATGCCCTCATACTTTAATAACTGGATTTATAATGCTGAGGTATAACACAAAGAAATAAGCTGTTTCTAAGATAATAGTTGCTGAAGCCATATAGAACCTCATGGGTGATGCACTCTTTTGGCTTCAACTTAATAGATGCTTACAAAGGACTCTGAATTAAGATAATTCAGTGCATGGAAGATTTCCCATGTCATGGAACATATAGGGTAGGGTAAGGCAAATACATTCATAGTTAAAATCAAGAGTCATGCCCAAGGAGTAGGTACCTGTGGACTAACATTTCCAACTTAATAATATTCTCTAGAATAATTGTAAGAAATGATGGAATTTTCTTTTTCTTCTTGCAGCATATGAAGATTAGAAGGTTGAAGTTCTCTTACCAAGTTTAAATACTTCAGCCTTTTCCTCATCCTTGGTGACACTGTTCCCCTCTGCGTCTAGTAAAAATGGAGCTTTTCCTTGGCCCTCATTTTGTTGTTAATGTATTTGTAAAAATATGGTTTATTATCTTTCACAGCAGTGGCCAGATTGAGTTCTAGCTGAGCTTTTGCCTTTTCAATTTTCTCTCTACATGACCTAAGGACATTCTTATACTCTTCCAAAGTTGCCTGTCCCATGTTCCAAAGGTCATAAACTCTTTTCCCTGAATTATTGCAAAAGCTTCCTGTTCAACCAGGCTGGTCTTCATCTCTGCTGCCTTCATCTTTTAGCACATAGGGCACAGCCTGTTCCTCCACTTTAAAGGTGTCCTTCTTAAATTAGGTTCAGCCATCCTGGTCCCCTTTGTTGTTAAGGACTGTTTCCCAGGTGACTTTCTGAATCAGCTTCCCAAACAGGCCGAAGTCCACCCTACAGAAGTCCAAGGTAGGGGTTTCTTTGACCTCTTCTTTATGTCACCAGTTAAAATTGAAAACTCTACCATTTTATGGTCACTGTACCCAAGGTGGCCTCTGATCACCACACCTCCCACCAGCCCCTTTTTGTAACCAGCAGGTTTAGCAGGGCACCAGCCCTTGCTAGGCTCACTTCCCAGTTCCACACACTCCAGGAACCTCCTAGACTGACTCCTTTCTGTGGTGTTGAGTTTCCAGCAGATATACAGCAGGTTAAAGTCTCCCACAACAACAAGGGCTAAGTACAAGGAATAGGCAACGTGACTATAAAAGTCAGGAAGCATTACAGTATTTGAGAATAAATGAGTTATGTGTCGATAAAATAATTTTTGCGTGAGGCTTAGAGACAGAAGGTACTTTATTAAGTCATTTCTGTTATTTCATAATATTGAACTAATTGGATTAATCTTAAGAGATCAGTAACTTGTATAGATGTTGCATTTGTAGGTCATTGCATACAGGACAAGTCATTAATACTTTTTGCTACTGGAATAAATCCAAAATGCAGTCCTCATATCCTTTTAAAATATTGAAAATACCTAAAATTTTGAAGAGCCATTGCATACCTAAGAAATCTGGGAAAATAAAACAACTGTCATCTCTCCGATTGCAGCACTAGGTGCTCACACTCTAGGATTCCTTCTGATTTATGTTTTATTTACAGTATCCTCAGTGAAAGAGGAATACATATATGAAATTAGTCCTCAAGTAGAGTGGGATTTCTGATCAGGTAGTTTGCAGAAAATCCCATGACAATATGAAATTCAGTCCTGCAAATCAAGATTTCATTACTTAATCTAGCACTTAAGGCACCTAAATGAAATGAAGAAACTCAAAAAATCCCTATTAAAATGGACAAAAATATGTCCTAGAATATGAAGAGGAATAATTAAGGATCTAATTTGGCTTTTCAGGATATGTGTCTGTATGCAAATATGGCCTGTCTGTAATCACTGATGCAGTTGCTGGTGGATAGATGCCTGAAACAAAATTGTTAGGCAACAGTGGCTGTATAAGATGCTGGTAGCCTGTAAATGGGTGCAGAAAAGCTGTTATGACAGGACAACAGAACTAATCCTTTTGCTGAAGTCTTGTGACATGAAACAAATTGAGATTTTTCTCAAGTGTTACTCACCAAAAAGCAAGCTGTTCCTGATTTTCCTAGCTTTGTTGGGTAGTTTTAGAGAGTCAATCACTCACAAGACTGGTTGGTATTGGCCTATTTTGTGGCTACTGTAAATTTAAAATAGGTTAGTAGATTCTAATATTGCTTCTCATTTTAAATTTTAACTGTTGTTGCAAAATAATATTTTAAGGTTGGGGTTTTTTTCAGGACAAAAGCTTATGGGTTCGGTTTTTTTAAAAGGCTGAGAATTGTAATGAAAAAGATACATTAATTTCATAAACCCACACAAGTTAGAGATATAAGACGTCTATTAATTTTTAGTTAGCTGATTTCCCTATGTATGGTAGTATTGCTCCCTGTAGTGTATTTTTCTGAGCTTTGTTAGTCTCCATTTTAAATGACCCCTGCAACTAGACTTTTACGGCTGCCTTGGGAGATTTCCAAGGTCATGAATGGGAAATTTCAGGGCACTGTGTTTATCTATAGCAATGTTAATGGAACTAATAATGTATTCAGTGTGTTCTTTAAGGTTAGTTAGTTGATTGTTGACATAGTCTTAAGAACAGAAGTAGGCAGTTATTCTGGATTCTCTTGAGGTTTACACAAGAGAAGGGCAAAAGATCAATAGATTCATGAGATCTTGCATTCTTTTCAATTTTTCATAATAATTATTTTTTGCTCATCTTTTTAAAAATCCGTTTTTTCTAATATAGCTACCATGGGCATAATGTTAGCATAACACTTTTTTTTTTTTTCTCCAGGAAAATTTATGATTCTGCCCAGTGCATACAGAAATAGAAATGGGCTGTGTCAATAGTTAGAGCAGTGAGGATAATAGGTTTAAATCTCTCACACATCTGGTATTGTTTTAGCAATCTGCTCTTCTCCCCTACCCATCAATTGCCCACCTGTATCTAAACTGTTGCAAAATTAGATGAATACCTTGGCTGGATAATTCCTCCTAAGCTATTCTCATTCATCCGACAGCCCATTAACAGACTGAGTTGCAAAAGTTAGAAGCTCTTCATACAGTATGCCTGACATCCAACATCCTTATTTAGTATGCAGAACTAGGGGTAGTTACTGTGTATAGGTTGTGGATAGGCTGGGCCTGAGGCTCAAAGACACAGTAAAAGCCTGAAAATTGGCAGTGTCCGAAGTATAATTGCAAAAGAACCTCAATTACTATTAGATCCCAATTGATAAAAGCTTTGTGGAGGTTCAAGACACAAGGTACAGTGCTGGGCTTGTGCTGAGTATATTTCTGGGAGCCTGAAAGAGCAGGATTCTGTTGTATCACTGGTATTTTTGGAGAAACTCGCATCAGTGCAAATGTGCTTGCTTTCTTTACTGTGTTTGAGACTCTTTCCATTTGGAAATCCTATTTACCAGTCACCTGGACAAAGAAACTTCATCCCAGGTTATTGACAGAGGGTTCAGTCATCTAAATCATTGTTTAAAACTTTGTGTTGTTATGGACTGCTGTACTATGATATATTTCATGATAATGGAGCATGAGTTTCGTGACAAGTATGAGAAAAGACAGTTACATAAAGGTCTCACTTTTCTGCTTGCTAACTAATATTCTTCATTCAATATATACAGAAATTATGCATTCAATTGCAAAATGACAGAATTATTTAAGTTATTGAATTTAATTTATCCTAGTTAAGAAAGATAGATCATAAGGTTAAAGTAACTTGCTTATAATAAATTTATTTATTTTTAAAACAATTAACTTAAATACTCAAGAGACCTGTTTTGTTGTTTTTTTTTTTTTTTCCCATAAGGCTTTTGAATACTAGGGAACAAAAAAGAAAATAATTAGGAAAGTAAATAGTCTTGTAGAAAAGGTATTAGTTAGACCTTTTTTTTGTTCCTACACTTCAGTGCAACTAAAAGCAAATTATTAAATCTTGTGCCACAGTGCTGCTTTGTAAGACAGGGATAATGTTTCATTCTTTTTTCTCACATTTTTGTTTGTTTTTCATTGTATACATTTTTATTACAAATGTCTTGAGACACCATTAGCCTTTGTTATATATAGGCAGATTAAGAAATGAAGAAAAAAATAAAGGACTGATTCTGTCTGGGGTAGGTGGGGCCTACATCAATATTGAAAAGCAAAGGCAAATTCATTACTGTGAAGAATAGGTTTTGCATATAAGGCACTGGTTATATGAGTTAAAAATCTATATACAACCTTCTGAAAGGAGTTTTGAAGAAGCCTTTGTATTTCTTTGTTGGGTTTCTGCTTGAGATGTTGCCTTTGAAACAAAAAAATGTTTTTCTCAAGGATTACTTTATTTCACCGAGTTTTGTGTACAGCTGAGATAAAAAATTCCACTTTTGTTTTATTAGGAGCAATTTCATTTATGTCACACCTGATGTTCAAACATCTGTGTTTGTGCACCAGAATTGTCAAAGACACTGACCAGTTACAAAGTTTCTTTTTTTTTTTTTTTTTAATACCTCAGTGACAGTGCTGGAAATCTCATTTTTTCATCCTGATCTCATTGGGGCAGGTGTTGGGATTCGATTATTTTTTGAAGTAGGAATGTATTTTTACATAAATACTAAAGCCCAACTAACTTTCTCAAATAAGTTAGTGTTTTATCAGAAGATAAAGTATTTATATTAACTGATGCTTAGGAAGAATGACAGGAGGGGTGAATGTGAGGTGAAGGAAAAGCAGATAACTATGATTTGTTAGGAGAGCTTTGCCTTTTATTTATTTTCGTTTAATGATAGCTCTTGTACACACATGCACTCCTTCTCTGCATTGTCTTTTGTTTGCTGCCTGTTTAATTGAATTAATTAATTTTTCAGAATTTACCAAGAGTTGCTATTGGCAGGTTAGCTGGTATTGTAACATGCTGTAAGGCTCATGCATGCCCAAGTCTAGCAAAAGAAGGAGGGGGACCTTATTGATAATTGTGCCTTCTCCACAACCTAAATACACGGAGGCTGCAAAGTCTCCTCAGCAGCCAAGACATACTTGCCAATTTTTAATTATTTGAATAAGGAACATTGATCTTCATTTCAAATTTCAAATTTCCCAAATTATTCTAGACGTTAAAATACCATCACTCTCCCTGGAGCCGATTTGTGTTTATGCTTTGTGCCGTGAAGCAATTTTTTGTAAAGGAAGGAAGAGACTTTGAAAATGTGAAGAATGTGACAATTTAAATTCTTAAAAAATTCCATTTCCTTGATCATAGAAGAAGAGAAAAAGCAAACTGCCAGTAATTTAAATATGATAATTTCTGTCATAACTTGACAGCAGATAGGAAAAAAAGAGACAGGAAATAGATGAAGACAGAGAAAAATTGAGAGCACAGAAGCTAGTGTATGCAGAGCTGGATAATGTCTGTTGAAACAACGTGACTTTGCTTGGTTTCTATAAATGCTCTGCAGCTAAATTAATGTAAGTCAGATTTTTCTGGCAGGTAATGTTCTTTTTAACTTTGCTTATGAATGAACACTGGATAAAAAAGATTTTTTTTTTCCACACAGTAATATCATTTAATCATTTTTTTCCTTAACCTGAACATACATGTTTCTAGTAACACGTGCTACAAAAACTGGTTAGAGAGAGGAAGAAAGAATAAATTGCTGTGGGAAATTGCAAAAGTAAGGTTGCTAGGCTGAGTACTCTTTGTTTCTTGCTTAGGATACCTGGTATAGAGTAGCAGGGGCTTTAACAAAGATACATCTGTAAGTGGATGCATGTCTGCATACCCTTGCAGTTAAGTTCCTAAAAAAACCCAGTATGCTTTAATGAAGACAATTTTTAAACCCTTCTATATAAGCAAAAAGAAGCAGAGGGAGCTGGCTGGTTTTTATTGTTAAGTATTATGATTATTTTGTGGCAAAGTGGCGGGAGAGAGCTGTAGTTATAACTAGTACTTGTTTATTAAAACATTAATCATAAAAAAGTTACTCTTTCTGTCCTTGGGTCCTGGTTTAAATTCTGAACTCATGTTCCTACAGCAGCAGCAAATTCTTATTTTAAAATAATCTGTGGTAAAATCTTGGTATATTCTCCTCCCTCTGAAAATGTAGATGTCCATTTTTAAACAAGTTACCATGCAAGTTACACCTACAGAGCAAATTTCTTTTATGTTTTGGAAGAAGAGAGGGGACAGGAAAGAATATGTCCCCAGCTATGCAGAGCATTAGTGCATGTGATGTCCATCTACCAGTTTTCCCCTGGTCTTTCACTCACTGCATTTCCATGGTCTCTTCCTCTCATCTCCAGTCTGCACTCGGCTTAGCATCCTATTTCTACTGCTGCTGTCAATAGCTGTCAGTGTCAGACGTGTCACCTCTGGGTGCCTTTGGAGGGGAACGCAGGAAAGGAATAACCTTCAGAGCCTCTTGGCCTACTGACCAGCAAAGATGAAAACAGAAAAAGACAACAAAAGTTTCCTTTTCATAATTGACATTAAATTTGAGAAAGTAATTTGAGAAAAGCCGTGGAATATATGACTACCCTGATCTCATCAATGCCATTAATCCAGGGCTTTGCTGTCAGAAAATTTCCATGGATCATATGTATGTTTCTGTCATGGTTTAACCCCAGAGAGCAGCCAAGCCCCACACAGCCACTCGCTTACTTCCCCACCAGCGGGACAGGGGAAAGAGTCAGAAATGTAAAAGCCAGAAAACTCATGGGTTGAGATAAGACCATTTAATAAGGAAAGAAAATGCCACACACACAAACAAAGCAAGAGAAGGGATTAATTCAGTGCTTTCCGTAGGCAGGCAGGTGTTCAGCCATCCCCAGGAGAGCAGGGCCCCATCACAATGGTGACTTGGGAAGACAAGCATCATCACTCCAAATGCACTCCAAATGCACCTCCATTCCTCCTCCTTCCCCCCACTTTATGTACTCAGCAGGATGTCAGGTGGTCTGGAATGTCCCTTTGGTCAGTTTGGGTCCCCTGTCCTGGCTGTGTCTCCTCCCAGCCTCCCACGCACCCTGAACTTCCTGGCCAGAGTGGCAGTATGGAAACCAGGAAAGGCCTTGGCTCTGTGTGAGCCCTGCTCAGCAGTAACAAAACCTCTCTGTGTTATCAACCCTGTGCTCAGCACAAATCCAACACACAGCCCCACACTAGCTACAGTGAAGAAAATTAACTCTACTACAACCCAAACCAGCACAGTTTCTAAATAACAGTTTATTTGAACCTGTTAACTGTGATTGATCCTTTTATGATGTGCTTAGTCCCATTACATTGTATTCTTTGAATACCTCGCACTTCAACCTAAAGTATCGTGATGAAGTCTGTCCCACTGTCTGCATAATCTCCTTGCACAGTATCTTTGGATTCATAATTCAAGAAAACCCAAATAAAAAATCATATACCACTGGCATGATAGCTAGCTCATGGTCATAGGCCCGCTGGAAATTTCTTGAGTAGTGCTGTTGTAAGTGTGTATCATACTTCATTTACAAATAAGAACATGTCTCACTGGAGATTTTGTTTCAACATGTTTCTGATGACAATACTGGAACAGGCTGTAGACTTATAAGATGACTTAACCTCCAATGAAAAATAGATTCATAGTAAACCATTTGAACTGTATATGCTTTGTATCTGCCTAAGCCCTGCCAGTGGAAAATTTTTATGGATATCAGTGGGTCTTCTTAAAAATATGCTCTGAAATTACTGCACATTTTCTAATTTCTTAGCTTTTTTATAGTCATGTGTAATAGTGTGATATTTAAAGAAGAAAAAAAAAATGGTTTTTACTATGTAAGCTATGCTTATTTTGACCCAGTAGCAATATCTGTAAGCCTGTCATTTCAGGACCATCCAGACCAAAGATTTCCAGAGGTCTGTCTTCCCTCTGTGTTTGCCTTATAATTCTGAAACTTACTTATGTGATCATTTCGGAAGATGCTGACATGCTTGCTTGAAAGCCCTGGGCCTGTAGAACATGTCCATATTTTATATACTTTCTATTCGCCTGCCTTTTCCTTTACATGCCTATAGAGCTAGAGGAGCTATCCAGTATTTGCATTATAGTCACAACTATCATAAATGTTTAGAAATAGACTGTAACACATTATAACAAGTTGGCCTTGTCCACCATGTTTTATAAAAGTAAATTTTATATATTTTTAAATGTAACTCCAAGTACCCATTCTCTGCTGGAATAGCCCCAGTTAAGATGACAAGTATGTAAGTGCAAAACCATAGGAGAAATAAAATCCAGAATTCCCCCAACATTGCTATATCATACTCAACCCATTAAAAATTGGTAAAACAGGGGCCAAGAACTTTTGCATCATTGATAAACAAACCATCATTCCTACTGTTAATGTGGATTCTCTGTTTTTGACTCAGAAGCCTACTCTTTCATTTTAGATTCAAAAACTCATGAGACAGGGAAAGGTTTGAAGTGGAATCAAGATCTTCAAATCTCCTGACAGGAGATTATCGCCCATATTCACATTAAGGAATTGAAGATTCTTTTGACTTAGAAGTTTATGGCTCAGGATGTTTAATTTGCTATCAGCAGTACCAGCAGTGAATGTGCTTGTTCCATATGACTGCAGTCAGAAAAAGAGCATCAGAATTCAAGCTGTTATCCAGATTAAATTCTTTTTACTTTTCATTTGAGTCAACCTCCAGATTTTCCATCAAAATGCAAGCTTCATTGCACTTTCTCAATGCTAGACCTGAATAGCTTTATCATAACCAACTTCATTAATTCAGCAGGAGCAACTTCTCCCAAAGCATGACATTTCTATGGAAACCTGGAGAAAGTTCCTCCTTCTGACTTCGAAGTGCTTTTCTGAAGCACTGAATGAACTGGAGATTTCTAGGGCATAGTAACAATGAGAACAAATGTAACATTACAAAGACATAAAGTACATGAAGTGCGACTGAGCATGATCCAAACTGTAAGCCTGGCATTAGTATGTGAAGCTAAAATGCTTTCCCCATTACCATGTCTTAAGAGAATGAAATCAAACACTGAGGACTTTGTGTGTTTCCTGGTTTTCTATAGTGCAAAATAAATCATAAGTCCTTAACAAATGAGCTACAATAATTGCCATCCTTCTGTAATAAATCAACGTTTAATTACCAGTTTGACAGGTCATAGAAGTTTAAAAAGATGTTGGAAAATTCAGAACAAGAAGTTTTATCAAGCTACCCTTATTTTCTGGGTTGTTTAACCCAATCCTAAGTGAAGTACCATGGCAAGTTTTTATAAACAGCTGGCTAAATTATCATGCATTGAATGACTTAGAAATCAATGTAGAGATAAACTATTTCAGTAAAAGTGTTATTTAAAGTTTTTGACTTCTTCCAGTATTCCTGTCATTAAAGGTATTTGATTTCCATTTACATGCTTTGGAATCTGGTATGGGGCTTTATTATGTTTTTTTTCATCAAACTAAAACAACATTAGTTACACCATCAAATTTTCAGAGAAGTTTTGTTTAAAAATCCATTTCCAGATGGTCTCTGTGATATGAAAGCAGTCATGCATGAAACAACAGATTTACTATGGTAAATATGTTTATTTGCTTATTTATTTACTGTGGATTTTTAGGACTATTGCAAAGCTGTTGTTGTTTTATAGTGTCTTTTATTGTTGAAGTCGCTTTGTATCAGTGATAAGCAAGTAGAATTTAAGGGATAAAATCGTCATGTTCACATTTTTAGTAGGTCAGAAAATAAATGTATCTCAAACTGCCTCTTTCAAAGGATTTTTTTAGGGAATTTGGGAAAGCACAGTAAGTCCCCAATAGAATTAATTTCATATTCTAATTACTTGGCTTTTTATTTACTATTTTTTGTATCAAATCTCTTGTGGTTGTTATATTAAAAATAGTTTAATTTCAGATCATAATTTAAGCTTTTGGGTTTTTTTTTCCTCGTTTCTCACTAGAACACCAAATGATAGTTCTGTAGTGTGCTATTTTTCAAATGTAGCTTCCATTCACTGAGACATTTCTTGCCATGCTGGCCTTTCAAGAATGACAGTAGAGCAAGTCGTTCTAGTAACTTTTCTGTGATGTGTATTTTCTATAAAAACACTCAAATTTAAAAAAAATGAATAAAATTGTTCATTTTGTTCTTTTTTAGTGGGAGAGAAGGGGTTTATCAGCAGATCTCAAATAGCTCAATGAAATTATGGATCCTCTGAGTGAGAATAGGCTTTCTATGATGGCTTGGTCTCCGTAGTCCCTCCCCAGAGTCCAGGCCACCAGCATGGGTGCAGGAGTCAGCAGCTGCATGGGTGCAGGAGTCAGCAGCTGCATGGGTGCAGGAGTCAGCAGCTGCGTGTGCTCCTGTCCCAGCCAGAAGGGTGGGAGCAGCCGTGTTCAACTGACAGTGGCACAAGGCTGTTAGCAAGAGCGAACCAAATGATTTATCACAATTCAGCTTATGAGCTGCACAGTTCAATCATCTATCTTCATAAAATGCTAGTGACAGCCTCTACTGTGCATCACAATGTTGCTAACCCAAGTAAAGTATGATGCAAAGATAATATGTTTTCATGATTTATTGCCTGTGGGTCCTATAATTACTAATTATGCATATGACAGACCACCTAATGCATAAAATGCAACAGAAAATCTGCAATGAAAAATTATTATAGCAGTGCAGTTCAAGTTCCTATTGAAAAGAAATTTTACCATAAGGAGAGAGATGAAATTTTCTGACCTCAAAAAAACCTATATTTGCATTAGGAATTTTTAATAAAACTGCTGAAAGATAAAAAAAAATGTCCACTAGATTTTAATCTCTATTTTCCATTGTGGTCTCACTTTTTTATTTAAAACTAATGAAATTATTAAAAGGTGAGTGGACAGAAAAAAATAATTGGAGAAGACACCTTAATTATTGGTAATTCGTGCAGTGTCACCTTATTCCTAAGTATCACATGACAGACTAAATTAGTAATTTCCTAATCTTTTCAGATATGACAAAATTTCTGGTAAAATTTATTTCTTCTCTTGCCTACTAGAAAAAAGACAAAGTTAAATGAATATAAAGACTTCTGTGAAGTAAAAAGCAATAGTAAAGTATTTATTCCAATTATATGGTCAGCAAAGACCTTAAATAACTTGAAATGTGTATTAGTACTGTATTTCACTGTAAGAAAACTGTTGAACTGTTAGCATCTATCATTATCCCCCTTAAAAAAATGCCTGAAGGGAAAAGAAGCACAAAACAGACTTACTATGTACAACCTTCATACTTGAGTTGGAATCTTTGGCTTGGGTGCCTTCTATAGAAATTTACAAAAAAGAAATTCCATAAAAAATCCATAAAAACTTACCAACTCTACAAACTGCTGGTCCTTCTTTTCACACAAAGGTCAATTCAGATGCAAGAGTGGAGCTGCATTTCGAGGCAGAAATTTGTTCTAACAACTTACTTGAAGCTCAGGAGTTATTAACTTAGCGCAGGTTGATTCCCTCACTGTCAGAACAGATTCAGTAATTATGAGCGGGTACAATATATATAAACTGAGTTGAGAGCAATTTTTTTATAATGAAATCTAGTAGCAATTGTAACTGGGAAAAGTGACTGCCTCTCCATTATAAGGATTTGATTATCACAGGCTGGTAGGTGCAAAGGATACTGCAGCTCATCTAATCCAACTCCATGAAAGTTTAGGAGTTTTCCATATGCTGGCCTAAATTCTCAGTTGGGACAGATACCTGGAGGTTCAGGACATCAGCAGAGGCATTTTTACTTCGATCACCACTGGAATTTCCTCTCCAATGCCATTCACCCCAGCTAAACTCCTTGTACCTAAAGGACAAATATATATTTGTGTGACTCTTTAATAATTCTTACTATTATTATTCCTGAGACGTATGAATTTATAGTTGTATTGATAACATCACAGTTTCAGATCTCTTAATCCCTGTGATACTAAGTAGCAGATACTGGTATCATGTGCACGTGAGGTACACATCACTGTGTTTCTCCCATGTCAGCTCTCCCTGTGTCCCATCAATCATACTGACAGGACTGCCCTGTTCCTGGCTCTCCTCTCTTACAGCCAATGGATTCATTCTTCATTTCAAAGGTAGCGCTTCTAGGACCCAACACTGGAACAGTGCTCAGCTCTGATATCACTGCTGTGCTGAAAGATCCACTGCTGTGTGGCTGTATTTGAAAGTGCTGCCTTTTCTCTCTGGCTGGGAGAGTCATTCCTCATTTTCCAGGAGTCTGGGGAAAACTCCACTGAAGTTCAAGGTTCATCTGATGCTGTGTTAAGGAGCAGTAAAATAAGGCACTTACATATTTTGTATATTTGAAGAATAGATGGTCTAATACCTTTTCAAATGTGTGAGGTTTAGTTATTTAAACAACACTTTCCTCTTTGACAGCCTCTAGTGAAAAATGCGGGTGAGAGGGAATGCTGCCATATCAAACTGACAGGGAAGCAGAGGAGCTGGAGGCATTTTCAAGTTTTTTACTTCTCAGAATTTCTTTTATGCTGAAAGGCTGCTTTCATTAGATACTTCCTTCTAAATGAACACATGAAATACACTTTTAAAACCTAGGATAAAGTTAATGGACAGAGTCTGAGTACACCCTATCTTGACTTTGAGATATAACTTTCATTGTCCAACAGCAGTCTGTGAAAGGCAATATTCAGTGAAATATTAAGCAGTCCTACAATTCTAGCATTTTAATTATGTTTTTATGTTTTTCTTAGAAAACCACTTCCTAAGATCCAAATATTTTTATTCTGTCCTTCTCTGAGACAGAATATATTTTATGTTTACGTGCTACTGTGCCCTTAGCAAAGAAAACATAATGTGTAACAACAATATTGTCCTGTACAGACAGGACAAGAGGACATAGCCTCAAGCTGTGCCAGGGGAGGTTCAGACTGGATATCAGGAAGAATATTTCTACTGGAAGTGTGGTTAAACATTGGAACAGGCTGCTCAGGGGGATGGTGGAGTCATCATCCCTGGAAGTTTTCAAGAAATGACTGGACATGGCACGTAGTGCTGTGGTTTAGTTGCCATGATGGTGTTCAGTCAAAGGCTGAATTTGATGATCTTGGAGGTCTTTTCCAAGCTTAATGATTCTATGATTCTATTAAAAAATACTTTTAATTAATAAAGTTGATAATTTGAAATTATCATTATATTAAGAATTTACTACTGTTCACTAAACTTCATTATTTTTCTCTGTCAGCTTTCTGGTTTTGAAAAACATACTCCTGCTTAACGCAACTGAAATAGTAATCTGTGACATCAAATACACACAGATTATGGAGAAAATATTTTCTTCTTGGAGCAAGGAGCCTCTTGAACTTCTCCCTTGCACAGTGGTATGGCAGGATGGTGTTTTATCACTTTTTCCTTAGGGCTTTTGATAGAAGAGAACAGGCTGGGTTTTTTTCAAATCAAGATCCCAATGTCCACAGAAAATGCTTTCAGCATTTTAGACCTGGCTTTGTCTTCAGTAGCAAGCAGTGCAGCACAGTAGGAGTAAACAACAGAGCAGAACAGTTCATGCTGAGACCTGAAAGTCCATGCAAAGTCATTTGCACATGTGACTGCAGTTTGTGAGTTTGGACCTAGTTTCATCTGAAGAAAATATAGCTCTCAGGCATGGACACTAACGCAAAACAAAGTCCACTATGTGGGAACAACTGCAAGATTTGCTTTATATGCACACTTCAGCAACAAATTAAAACCAAAATGCTGTTCCTAATGTGAACCTTTACCTCCACCTCTATAGGACCCTGGTTCATGCACAAAACTGCCTTCTGCTGTGCAGAGTTCTCTGCTTTTGTTTTTGGCTGCAGAACTGGTCTGTAGCAAGGTTTAGTCCAGCCTCAACGTGTCACTAACAGGGTTTCAACCAACTCATGGAAAGTCATTCAAAGAAAATCAGTCTTCACATTTAGCACTGTTTGGTTCTGGCAGTGGAGTATTCCAGGTTTAAAAAAAAATAAATGTTTTTAAATAGGAAACAATTTAATGTAGTTTGAGTTTAATTAAAAATAGATCAGGAAGAAACACTCATAAATTGGTCATTGGTATTGGCTAGATAATGCCAATATTTAGAAATTTTTTCTGGTGGGGAGCAGTGGTTATGCTTTTCGTATGGTTCATGCCTCTGGAACAGAGGCAGAGGCACAAGCAAATCCTTGTAAAAAGTGCTATATTTCATTTAGAAGAAAAAATGCAACATTTCTCCTATTTGTTGCATGACGCCTATGTACAATGAGGTTAAACCATAAATAGAATTTTTGTATAATAGGATTAAGACATGAAGAGGGCTGCTATGTGAATTCCCTTTCAGAAAATCTTATGCCTGGAGCTTTCTATGTCTTCTGAGCAGGAGCATAAAGAAAGTGTTACAGGTGCTGATTTAAAAGTATTGCCAAACGAGCAACATAAAAGCTGTTTTAGTGTACCACAGCTTAAGTGATAAGGCTCAATCACCTGTTTTCCCATCATATGCTTCAAATTCTCAGTCATGCATTGATGATTGCCACAAA
The DNA here is from genome assembly GCA_026261815.1 of Monarcha castaneiventris obscurior. Classification (NCBI taxonomy): domain Eukaryota; kingdom Metazoa; phylum Chordata; class Aves; order Passeriformes; family Monarchidae; genus Monarcha; species Monarcha castaneiventris. Next base: position 47,903,431 of record JAMPIT010000230.1, on the reverse strand, counting down.
ATCTGCATTGAAAGAACTGTTTGGATATCTGAGACATATTTAGGCTTCAGTTTGCCAGAGTACTTTAAGATGTGCACAGATTTTATACCCTTGAATAATCTCCTACTAAAGAATGTTTTTTAAATATTCTTGTTGATTCAGAGCCCAGGCTGGTAAGCTTGTCTCAGGCATTTAAAATATCAAAACAAGGTTACATTTGATTTTAGCTGTTGGTCAGAAAATGTCAATTTACTTTTAGTTCAATGGAGTTTTTTCTAATTTTTATACTTGTTTTTTTCTTACCAACAAAACCCTCTGCACCCTCTGTTCTCTTTGCAATGAAGTATGCTGTTTACAACAAAGTGAAAGTGTTTAAATTGGAAACTAGTGAGCAAATCTAGGGAAATACCACTAGTCTCTGATTCTTTTCACTGAATACTTCAGTATTGTGAAATTAAAAGTTACCAATTCAATTTCCTCCCCTGTCTGGAATATCTGCTTATTTTAGTTTTTTTATATTGTTTAGCCAGCATGAATGTGCAAAGAATAAGAACTATCTCTGTCATGGTTTTGTAGGCATCTAAACTTGATTAGTCCAAGGATAAGACAAAATACTGAAGTTTACCTGCTCTATTCTTTTCAAATGTAGCCATTTAAATAATAAATATACAATAAATATAAATAATTGTAACAATACAAAACTATTTCAAATTCAGAAAGGCTTTCCCAAATAAAGCTAAACAAAGTATGACAGAATAATAGCCACAAAACAAGTATTTTAAAGTTTCATAAGATGGAAAGTACTGGTCAGCTCACTTATCAAAATATTAAGATATAAAAACAATAATAATAATAATTCAGTGAAGTAGGGTATCTAGTCAATGATGGTAAAATTATAGAATGAAATTAAAGCTTTATAAGTATAACGCTGTTTCTAAAATGGTTTATTTCTTATCGTGCAAAAGAAAAAAATAATATATAAAAATTTTCCAGAAAAAAGTCTGGAAGTTTCTTCTATGAAGTGTGTATGTAGGATAAAGTAGAGTTAAATTGCCAGATTTGATAATTATTACTGAAATTGCTTGAATCCTAAGAATAGATCATATTTTCCATTAGCATGTTTGTAGTTTTAAGTAAAGAAAGTTGATTGTGTTCAAGGTACTGTTAGGTGTAGGGAAGTGTCTTCAAGACTCAAAGATGATGATTGTCTGGATGTGGGCCACGATGCTGTACGGTAATTATAGTGTTGCCAGCTGAAACACACATAAAGCTAGATGCTGATCTGCAAAGAGTTTTGGGGAATTCAGAACAGTTATGCTAAATAATAAGTAATATGCTACCTTAGCATAACAGTTATGCTAAATAATATTTTTATTAGTAATTGTCACTGATAGACAATGAGTGACCATTGCCTGTTTCTTAGTGAAGATTATTCCTGGAGCCATTCACGGAGATGATTGCCATTGAGCAGGTATCTTATGCAATTCTGGGGCACCAGACTGCATTTTGAAACCAACATTTCCTGATGTGACATTGACCGGAATAGAGGAAGAGGGCAGTGGCAAAAGTTGGGTTTGATCTTTAAAAACAACACTTTTTCTGCAAACTGAAAGACATATTGATATTGTAATTTCCAGGTGTACATATTTTCATATCTAAGGTAAAAAAAAAAATTTCATTTTTTTTTACTGAGACTAAAGAATGTGTAAAGAACAGTAGAGAGAGGAGAGGAGAGGAAAAAGCGTGTGCTTGAAAAGATAAAATCATTTCAGCAGTTGCCCAAGATTCTACAAGTGTCTAAACCTAGAATTTGCAAACATTTTGTTTTCTATTATTCAAGCGCGAACTTTATTTTATCTGTTTTCATTACTTTTCAGTAAAAGAAAGAACAAAAAGAAATCTTTATGAATTTGACCATTTTTTTGCCAGGTTTATGGTTCATTAAATTAAAAGCACCAGTAGTCAAGCCTTTTATAAGAATATGTTTGAATGATATAAAGACTCTGCAGCATTGTAGATTTATGTATTTGCTGTATTTTCTGTTTCCTGCACAACGGTATTAACTGCGGAAACAAGAAAATTACCTACCCTTTAAAAAATACCTCCTATGCATACAAGGCTAGGGATGCCTATAAAGCTAAATGCTCATTTTTTCTCTTCTGATATTAAATTGCAGAAGAAAATCACTATAAATTAAATTCCACCAATGGGTGAAATTGGGACATTTTTCCAACTGCTCACCTTAAAAAAGAACTCTGAGCTTAAACATGAGGACAAAATTTGCCATAGCCATTTTGTTTCTGTTGGAGAACAGGGTTTTACACCATCAAAATACCTTCAAGGACTGCATTTGCCACTGTCTTGTCCTACTGCTCATCAGGATAGCCAAAAAACGAATAACACTTAAAATAAAAATATATTTTCTGAATCAAAAGTCCTAAAACAGATTATATACTTAGCTTATTGCAAAAACTATCCAAAATATTATTATAGGAGGAGCTGTGATTTTACATTTCTGGTTTAAAATTACGATTATCTAAATACAGAAAATCACAGCTCTTATAATTATATCCTAGTGATTAGATTTTATTTTTTTCTGATTAAATATTCATGACATATATTGCTGTATATTTGAACACAGCTGAATGTTTCAAACAAAACATTGTTGGCTTGTTTTCTTGTAGTCAGAAATACTAGTACAAAGTTGTACTGAATTAGTGAGTGATTAGCCAGGAACAGCAATTACAGCACCATCCTGAAACATGGTTTTGGCTGGCTAAAGCGAAAGCTAACAAACAAAACTTCTCCCTCTGTCTTCAGGCTGAGTATTGAGGGCTTCATCTCCTGGTAAGAATATACAAGAAAATATAGTACAAAATATTTGCTACAGCCGTAGGAGCTAACAACCCATATGCAGCTGCATAGCCTTGCATTGCTCCAGTGCTTCCTGGAGCTAATGGTAGTATTCTTCCCTTGTTTTCTTCTTAAATATTTAAACTGAATTTTGCGTTACAGTCCTATGTCAAAATTAAGGCCAAGATTCTGTTCTGATGTGGCAGATTTTATGCTGTCAACTTCAGAAGAATTTTGTCCATGTACATCAGCAGACTGTATAAGCTAACGCTCATTGATAGTCACTGCAAGGACTTCCTTTTAAAAGATTTGATCACACAAGGTTATCCATAGAAGAATTTGAGATTTGTGCTACTACAGTTTTCCTCGAGGCAAAGCTCGACCAGATGTTATCTTTCTAAATTCTCCATTATGTATTAAACCCTTGTACTTTTTTGCTATTCGTTAATCTAGTTCTTCTTCCATGTCTGTAATAAGCAAAACATCTGTTTCTTCTTGTTCAATCAAAGCGCCTAACTCAAGAGTCCTACTTTTAAAATAATGTCATTTAAATAGAAAACCTAGATAGAGAGAATACATTTCATTAACATATTTAATTTGCATATGAAACCATCTTTTCCAGAACTCAGTAGGGAATTTGTGGTGGCAGCAATATGTATTTCTTTTTTTTTTCCTCAACTTGCATATCAAAAAAGTTAGAGTAAGAAAAATAGGAATGCAAATAAATATATGTATCAGCTCAGATGAGGAAATTAAATTGCAATGAGAAACCATCACTGTGCGTTTGGGATGTAGGCCCTTCTAAACTTTCCAGCTGAAAATTCTTTTATTATAAAGAGACATGATCTATTCTTACTAATGAGTCTTGTTTTACATAAAGATCTCAGAAAGCAAAAATAATTCCTCAGTATACATGAAGCTTGTAATAAAATATTACAATAGAAACAGGTAATGCAGCTATACAAATATATCCCCCATAATATATATATTGAATATATCACATATCCCAATAATAATTTAAGTTCCTGACACAAATTGTTGTCTCGTTTATAAAGGAGGGTTAACACTACTGCTGCTAATACACATAAATAAAAAATCAGATAAAAGCAGTGGCAGAGATAAAAGGTGCTTTTAGTTTTTTAACTGGGGAGCACAATTCTGTACAGACAATAGCAAGTACTTGCTGAGTACTAATGAGCAATCCTCATTAGCATTCATCAGTAAACTCCACAGGAAAAATTGTACCAGTAAGTTTTCTAAGCAAACTTAAAATTGCACAAGAATTTTTGTGACAACTTTGAGCCAGAACAGTTGGGAATATTACTGTCATACTGCAAAGCTCCATGAGGGTGGTTAATACCTGTAGCTAAGAAGAAAACAGCCTTAATTTATGATTATTTTGTATCAGTACACTGAAGAGTTGGTAAAGCAGAAACAATGTCATCTTTCAGGGACTGACAGGAATGATGCCAGCTTGTAGGGGCAGATATTTTTAATACAGTCAAAACAACAATGCTTCTCCAATCATGCCTCTAGCAAGCAGCTTACAGACAGCAATGTGTTCCCTTAGTACATCTTGCTAAATGCTGTGCACACAGAGAGAATGCATGAAATCACTTTTGCTCTTAACCTGCAGCTCTCCTCATGCTCTCGTTTCTCGATCCGCTCAGGAGAACCACCTGCTCTGCTGATCCACCTGCCCTCCACATGCTTTTTGCTTTGAGTCATTGTGATGTTCAGTTTCTCAGCATGCTGCTGGTGAGCTTGGGGGGGTTTCCCTTTGTTGCACGTGGGGAGAGCACAGTACAAACACAAAATACAAAAATACAGATTAAAATAATTGAAGTGTTTTGCATCTCATGCCATATTTAATTTAAAACACTTTTCTCATTAGTACTTTCAGTTCATTCTTTTACAAAGGAGTATCTTCAGGAAGTGAGGATGGTGAACTTAGCCTTATTATATGAAATACATTGAATTTCCAATTTCATAGCCTAATCATCTGTCTTTAGCTCCTCAAGTTGTCACGGTGGTTTCTCTCACTCCCACTCCTCAACAGGGCACGGGGAGAAAATAAGACTGAGAAGTTCATGAAGTGAGATAAAAACAGGGAGATCATGTACCAATTACAGCTGCAAGTAAAACAGACTCGGCTTGGGAAAATTAATTTAATTCATTGCTGATTAAAATGAGTCTAGGTAACGAGAAACAAAGACAATCATTAAAATAACACCTTTCTTCCTCCTTCTTCTTGAAGCTCAACTTCCTCAGTCACAACTCCTCTACGTCTGCTTCCTGAGCAGCACAAGAGGGGATGCAGGGCTAAGACCAGGACACTTCTGCTCCTGCTCTCTTGAGCTGTTTATCTGCTCTGGTGGGCAGAGCCCCTTCCGTCTCTGCTCCCACTCTCCCTTGGAACTGGCAGGGCTGTTTCTGCCCCGCTTCCCTTCACCTTTCCCTGCCTGGACCTGGCGGTTTGGCTATGCTCAGCTATGCACCTTCTTCTCTCATATCCTGTTGTGTCTTGGTTTCTGCAATATCCCCCTTTCCAGAGAGTGTTTTAGACATACCTCCCTTTGTGATGAACAGCTCATGCCACTTCTTTTGTCCCCCATGTTTTAATAGCCAATTCTTAATTTTGTCCAGGAGTCTCTAGTCATTGATATTAATTTCAAGGTAATACTGAATACCTCCATAAAAATAGAAAATAATTTTTTTTTTTTTTAATATTAGGTCATCTCAAACTGGGAAATTAGGGTTTTAAGTATGTTCTGAAAAGCTTCAGTTGTAGTAGCACATGCTGCAACAATTTTGGTTTGGAAGTCTATAAAAAATTATGTCTTTTTCTTTCTTAGTTAATTATCAGTGGAAGTTAATTTTATCTAGGCTATAATTATATGTTTTCCAGTTTCTTCTTTTTTAAATGTAATGAAAATGAAAGAGAAAGAGCTTATAAACAGAAAGAAAAATTCCCCGTATTTGGTATATTGGGTCTTTCATCCATTCTTACTCTAGATTGAATAAGTTTATAAGCGTTAGTAGAAACATTTCTTACTGATACATTTTCAAGAGGCTTCTGCCACTTTTATTCATAGTAATGAATTTTCTGAGAATATTCTGAGAAGAGCACTCTATGTTATTTCACCACTTGATCTCATATTTCTTAAAAAATGTGAAAACACTAGGAAAAAATATTAATCAAATGTTTAGGTATATCTGTTTGCCATGACTATAATTCCTTGTTCATAGAAGGTAACATTCTTTTGAATATTTTGAAAAGTTATCTTGCATTATAGTTCTGGTGACATTTTGCATCCTACTTAATTTTAGAAACAGCTTATTGCATTGCATTGTGGTTTATTTTAGCAAATGACATTTTGTTAAGGTGACTTTATCTAGGTGCAGAAAATGTTGCTTGTAAATGGTGCCATAACTTGGAATTTGCTTTTACTGCAGCGTTTGCTACTTATTTGCAGACCCAACATAATGTGTCTGCACGGAAATGAGTAGAACAAACTAGTACCCTTTTGCAATTCTTAGTGTGCCAGGCAAACTGGCTTTCTGCCTGCTGCTGGAGACAATATCAGAAGTATATAAATTCAAGGGGTTTTAAAATATCTGAATGAATGAACAATTCCATCTGCTCCACTGCTGCTGGTATTGGGAGGTTGGTGCTCCCCTGAGATTGTGGGGTTTTCAGACATTTGCTGGTTTTGCAGTGCCTCTGTGAGTAGCCCCACATCCCAACGACAGGATTAGCTGTGAGTTCACCACCAACGTGAGCCTTTTCTCCTCCTCTTTTTCCTTTCCCTCTTCTTGGTAATATCTAACTTGTTCTAGTCTAACATGAGCATAATGTGCCCTTTGGCACTGTTACTCACTGCAGTTAAATGGATGAATTGATATCTTTTCCTTCTCAGCTTGATCATAGAAACAATTAAGACATATCCTTTATTAGTAAAATGCAGAAAATGGCCTTTTGATAGGAAAGGTGAGTGATAACACCTGTAGTTAGATACTATTATGCCTGCAAGCATGGACACTTCAGTAGTCCCAAGACTTGTATTTATGATATAATGTGGATTTCTCTGTTATAGTTACTTTAATAACAATACCTTGTTATCACACTAAAATGATTTCATTTCCGCAGTAGCCTTTATTAAACCTTATATAATGAGCCTGGGAGAAAGACACAAGAAACCCTTCAAGATAATAAATATTGGAGTAAGTAAAATGTTGCAATGTTTTTTTTTGTTCTTCATAGGCTCTGGTCTCAATGATGGGCAGTGGCATGAAGTTCGATTCCTAGCTAAGGAGAATTTTGCTGTTCTCACCATTGATGGTGATGAAGCTTCAGCTGTTCGAACAAACAGCCCTCTACAAGTCAAGACTGGAGAAAAATATTTCTTTGGAGGTAAAAAAAAATATCAAAACAAATACATTCTTAAAGTGCTGCTGTCTTTTAGTCTATATAACAGGTGAAATGGAGTTCAGGATGTAATTAATTCATGTGGATCTTGTTAAAATTTGAATGACTGGGTGCAATACTAAATGACAGAGTACAATACTAAACTTAATTTCACTTCTAAGAAAGTTTTTACACCTCCTTATCCTTACAAAGGAAACCCTGAGAAGTTCTGTATAATCTAACTTTCTCAGATCTCTAAATATTTCAGAGAAAGGGGTATCTTAATAGTTTAAATAAAAGGCACCAAGTGGAGAAATAAACTTAACTTTTCAAGTTTGAAGTCCTGAAGAAGAAAAAACAGATATAATTGTTCAGGACAGGTCTTAACCTTTTGCTGTTTTTTAAATGTTGTCATAATTGTGGATAATTAAGAAGCTTTCATAGGTTGAAGTCTTAGATCAGTATTTTTTGTCTTTTGACAGTCCATATACTAAAAAGAGTTCTTAAAAATTGTGCCTTCAATATTTATTGTGCTTGCTCTTCTATGTTAGCTTTTATGAAGATCAAAAAAGGCCATCAAAGCTCCTGGATTTTTTAAATTGACATTTAAAATTCTATATTAAAAAGTGCATTTGTGTGTCAAAAATATTTTTGATCCAAAAAATTTGCAGGTTGCACTTTTGAACTGTCCCACACATTTGAGGTTGAACATGAATTTTTCAGACAGAGAACATACATTTTAAAAGAAGAATTTATCAGTGCTAAAAATTGATTTTTTTTTCAAACTTACAAGGTGCATGTCTAATAAAAATAAATAAATATAAATGTGATACTATAAATAGTCATAACATTACTCAAGGGATGGAAAATTTAGTGTTATACGAAGTACCCTAAGTAGAAAGGGAAAAAATAATTTCAAAGTTATTTTCAGTTAATTGTTATCAAATAAAGCTCATCTGTCAAAAGAGCTGAACTTCCTGGTGCTGTAGCATGCATGTATATTTTCCAATATCCGTACTTCAGCTAAGACTGTTTTTTTAGCTTATTTCCTCAAGTAGGAGTTCTAGCATAGCCTGTTTCCACATGTTTAAGTGTGAAAATTATTTTGTTGTTAAACCACATATGTTCAATTTGTCAGAACAGCCTGGGACATTCTAATGAAATGAAGTTATTAAGCACACATAGGAGACAATGAGAAGAAATGCTGTTCATTATACATCAAGTGTTAAATTCTGTTAATTTTGATAGGTAAAATCCCCAGATCACTATTACATCTCAGGAGAGAGTTTTATTGATTGATTTCTTCTGAAATGTCTTTTACGTCTGTTTCTTTGTCTGTGAGGGATAGGTTCTCTGGTTTCTCCAGGTAGTTTTTATACCCTTTCTCGGTCAAAAGTCAGGTTGATTTGTTGTCATTTCAGTTGGACTATGAAATCTGCTTGATTTGTGACTGCTGACCTGTACTTTATAATTCCGCCATTCTTCCATAAAAAACAAGTGTGCATGCAGATATTGCTCTAGTGGGATATGGAAGTCAATCATGAATTCCCTGAAGTCTCATTCCCACATCTGTTCATGCAAATACATGGTCCTGTTACACAAACTATGGGATGTTTGTTTTTCCTCAGTATCTCTCATCCTCTGAAAGGTCTTCTAAAGGTATGTCAAAAGAACAGTGGTGTCCTAATCTTCATGTCCCAAGTTTATTTCAAAATCTGCATTTGCAACACTATACTTGCATTAATTGAAGCTGTGAATCTGAGGAAATTTAATTTATAGAACCCATTTGTAAGTCCCACATGAAAATTGCTATATAAATGTATGATATATAGATGACATAGATATAGATAAATATTATATTAAATACTGCAACTTAAAGCTAGTCTTTTGGATCTGTGTTGGTAAACCTAATCTTTATATTCATGATCTGCATCTTATAAGGCAAAGGTTATTTTTGTTCTATTTCCTCCAAATGTACATGATCCTCCTTACTTGTCTTTAGAAGCACACCAAGTCATGGCTTTTAATAAATAATATTTGTGAGAAGAGGATGTAGAGAAGAAAATATTGGAGAACCTCAAACATTTGGACCATCAAAAATGGTTTCCTTACAAATAAGTTCGGATAAGAAAGCATCACACACTTATTTTCTTCAAATACCTATAGTTGGTTAGGAAGTGATAACTTCTTCTTGAATTGTATGTTTGGTTTCTGCACAATGCTAGATGGCTAGCAGAAAGTATTATCAATTCTTTGGTGATGATACATTTCCATTGTGAAAATGAATCTAGTACATTTCTTTGCTAAAGAACTGAATACAATAGTTACAGATGTAACTAGTAACTAGTAACAGTAACAGTTACACTGTTAAACATTTGTATTATGAAATACAAACATATATAACAGATTTAGAATTTAAATGATGAGATTTAAAGATAGCAGTGTTATGATATTTATTCAATCCCACTGCTATTTTTCTTGACCTTTCAAAATACTGAGAAAGCTCAGTCCATTGAATTTGTGTTTGAAGAAGTTGTACAGCATTTCTAGCATGCTCTGAACACTCTTTGGTGGTCTACTTCATCTTTCAAGGGGCTACTATATGTATGCAAGTGTTTTGGTCTCCAAACTTTCCCTTTTCTCTGATCCCAAAATAAGTGATCCTCTTTATATTCCTGTCTCCCAGTATCAAAACAGCAAATGTATATTATAGGCAATGTTACTGTCTTTGCTGAAGAAAAGATTTAAAAGTTGCATTTCAGTACTGCAGTACAATATTTTCCCCAAAATGCTTGTCATTGACCAGCAGAGCCAGATTTTTATAACACTTGCAGCAACTTTTGAGTAAAGGAGATGTGGAAATCAGAATATTTTGTGACTTCTGCTCATAGAACTAACTTTTCTAGTTTTGAAAAACTGTAAGTAAACCATAAGAGTAGTCTTTATTTTTCTGTCAGAGAATATTATGTTCAGTACTGTTAAAGTCTTTTCCTTCCCCCCTTACTTTGTGCCTCTCCAGTGCCATCTCCCAGCATTACTGAGATCCTCCCAAGGGACAGACAGCAGTTTTATTCAAGCCTAAAGAGTCAGGGGAAGTTGTGTTAAGATCAGGCGTTTATGTAGATTGTGTGGATGTGTGCTGGTGTATGTGGGAGGGTGGGTGCTAATTGCCTATTACCTTTCTGTATAACTATTATTTTCTGCCCACTGGTTTTGTTTTCCTTCTTTTTCTTGTCTTGAATTTGTGTTTTTGGAAAGAAGTGAACTTCCCTACTAAGCTCTAGAGAATGATGTTCCTTTGTTGTTTCCAATTATCTGCATAAAACAAAGAAACAGAACAGAGGAAGTGAATCACAGAGTGAAAATGAGTCCATTAACCTCATTTGCACTGTTGGAGATAAAGGGCTTTTGTGAAGCATCCTGAGCTTTCACCAAACCACCTAATAGCTGCCTGATGTCCATAGGAAATATTTGATTAGAGACATAATTTTGACTTGTTTCTATGACATTTCTTTTTAATTCTGTGTATTTTCCCTCTCCTTTTCACTGGCTCAAGGATGGGAGAGCTTTTAGTATGAGTGCTAATTTTTCATTGAGATCAAATGTATGCAGCAAGCACCTGTCAATCCACTCTATGCTGCTTTTTCTGACAACCAAAGATGAAGGGAATATGCAGTAAGTTTCCTGTGGGACACCTGTCTGAGGTGTATAGAAAGTCCTCCCTTTCTGTACAAAATATATTAAATCTTGTCCCTGGAGTACAACACATTTGTTTGGAAAAGCTGTGTTGGTCTAAAATTCCATAAAATTAGAAGCGGTGGCCTGGACTATTCTGTGAACCTTCCTTTCTTAAAGATCTTTGCCTGGTGTGTCTACATTTTTCATCGAGTTACCCATTATAATTGTGCGGATTGTTTTCATTAACAGCTGTTATAGTCATGGTCAGACCTCCTAGGTATCATAATTACAAGTATTGTCAGATAGAAAGGAGTCACCATTTTTTCTTTTTGGGGGGGGGGGGCGGGGAGGAGGAGGTGGGGGAGAATGTTTCTGTAACTCAAATTCAAATTTTTTCAGCAAAACAAATGTTGAGTTATTAGGTGTCATGATAAATAAATGAGACCCAACTAATGGCAATTCATGTTATCTGTTACCTAAAAAAGAAAGACTAAAGTCCCTACTGACATTATTCTTGCAAGTCTGAAACTTCTCACAAGTAAATAAGTAACAATGATGTTTGGTTGTAGTTGTATTTTTTCCAGTCTTTACTGCAGATTTTCAGTATGTCAGGGCTTCGGCTTTGCTGTCCATTCATTGTTTGTGGCGTTTTGGGTTTTCTTTTGCATGTATGACCACAAGACAGGATGTTCTTGTTGAGCATTTCTTGTGGAAAGAGTGTTGAGTGTGCTTTGAAATCTTTCTTCTCATGATCATAACTCTATTGTAAACTCCAATACAAAGTCACGAGGAGAACACAGAGGAAATTCCAGGTGACTCAGGGTATAATGTGATTTTTGTGTGTATTCAACACTCATCTTCAGGTATTCTCCCAAGTCAGACCTACAAAATAATGGTAAACACATGAAATGGAAATAAAAGAATTGGAATGGGTCTTATATTTTAACAGCCCTCATACCTTGGATTGTTAAATCTGGAATGTTTATAAGTCAATACATGAGCAAAGAATGCAGTATAGAAAATTTATAAACATGAGTAAAGAAACGAAGTACTTGTAGCAAGTAAAAAAAAAAAAAATTAGATACCAGGCAATTGTAAACCTCTCTCTGATATTTAGTACATTATTGAAATTCTTTATTATTTTATCAGCTGTCTTGTACTATGAACAAGGAAAGATGACTGAGTTCACATTCCCTTTATATAACTGACAGAACTGAAGGGAGTTGATCATCATTGCCCATTAACTCTTTGAGATTTATGCTTTTTTCATCATGTTTAAAGTTTTACTTATTTCATTCAAAGGATTTGAAGGTTAGACAAATGAGACCAAGAAAAATAATGGTGACTTTCTGTGAGTAATTTTCAGTAATATCAGTGATGTTATGATATGCCAATAGGCCAAGCCACCAACACATTTTATACAACAGTACAAGCAGAAATACTAGAGATAGATTGATGTCCTGAAGGAAAACAGGTACAGGCAGAAAGTTGGTACAATGTGCAAGCAAATAAAAGATGAAATGCATGGTAATGACAGTTTAGGAATGTATGTATGGGGGCATGAGTCTTGCTGGAATAACTTCAGCTTTTGAGAAAAGGCCTATTAAATATGAGAAATGTCTATCCACTGAAAAATAAATGGATGAAGTCTTGAAAAGTGCTCCCCTTGTTACAACATAAATCTCCTGTCGAGCTGAAGATGTTAACCACAGAATATGTATCTAGAAGCTTCTCAAAAAATAGAGCATAGAAACTTAATCTCTTCTGCTTTATTTTCTTGCAAGCACTACAGCCAATGTTTCCATGCAGCAGAAAAGAGAACATCAAACTTTTCAATACATTTTCTTTACCTTTATTGATACTTAAAATCAAGAAAGAACAAAGAATAAGGAAGAATATGTACCATAGAAAGTAAACCTGCATGGATAGGGGAAGGAGTAAATTGACTTTATGGAACTCTGTTGTCTCTCACTCTGTGAGTAAATTATTTATTTCCTTTCTCACTAACTATAGTAGTCATACTATAGTATGAGTGCTAAATTTTCATTGAAATCAAATGTATGCAGCAAGCACCTGTCAATCCACTCTGAGCTGCTTTTTCTGACAAGCAAAATGAAGGGAATATGCAGTAAGTTTCCTGTGGGACACCTGTCTGAGGTGTATAGAAGGTCTGAAGCAAATTGTACCAATCTCTGAATATTCCAGAAAATTCAAATAAAAATAGAGGAAATCCCCTACATAGTAGAGATCTTGTCTCCAAACGGAAAGGAGAAGGGCTTGTAAAAATTATCTACCCTTCTTCTAAAGGAAACACTTTTGGAGAAGGAAATTCCTGTTGAAGACCCAGAAGAAAGCTATTGCAGACACACTCAAAAGGGAAAATTATACCTGTATTCTATATGGCCCCCCTTTATTAGCTTTAGTAGGTCAAGCTACAAAGTTTTTGGTACCAGTAAGTGAAAAAAATACCGATAGAAGGGGAAGGGCAGGCATTTCAAGAAACAGTGAAAGTTGGTAAGAATGTTGACCAGTACTAATCATGAGACAGTACTGATTAGAGCTCTAGTGTTTTAGAATGCTAAAAATAATGTGGTCATTTAGAATATTAAAAATAATTTATGGCATTAGGAATCACAAATATGTCTCTCTGTGTGTGTGCGTGCGTGTGTGTGTGTGTCGAATTTTGATGTGAAAAATAAACACATACGCTTTTCTGGTGTGTGAAAATAATCCTATGTCTAAATAGTGGAGAATGCTAATACTGGAATAGCACTTCTACCAACTTAACCTATTTCTCAAGGGTGTCCTGGGTGTGCTTCTAGGTGTGTGCATGTGCTTATTGTCCACAGCCAAAATTCAACACATCTGCACAGAAGAGAAAAAATAGAAATAAGAAAAGGTAAATTCCTGGTGCCATCAACAAGCCACACTGTTTTCAGAGGCTTTCCTTTCTTTGAGGAATGACTTACTGATGCTCCTCATTGGATTTTCCATGGGAAAATCCATTATTTTCCTCTTTAAAATCATAGATTCATAGAATTATAGAATGGCTTGGATTGGAAGGGAAGATCAATGTAGTTCCAAGCCCTCTGTCCTGGACAATGACATGTTCCAATAGACCAGATTGCCCAGAGCTCCATCCAACCTGGCCTTAAACACTTCCAGGGCTGGGGCATCCACAAGTTCTCTGGGCAACCTGTTCCAGTGTCTCACCACCCTCACAGTCAAGAAATTCTTCCTAATATCTCATCTCAACTTACCCTCTTTCAGTTTAAATCCATTCCTCCTTGTCCTTGTAAAGGATCCCTCTCCATATTCCTTGTAGGCTCCTTTAAGTTACTGGAAAGCCACAATTAGGTCACCTGTAAGCCTTCTATTTCCAGGCTGAAAAATCCATTTCTCTCAGCCTTTCCTCATATGAGAGGTGCTCAATCCCTCTGATGATCTTGGTGACCTCCTCCCTTTTTTCTCCCACATCTCTAAATATCAGACAAATTTTCAGTCACATTCCAATGTTTTGAGTATGTAAATGAGCACCTGTTAATATTGTAAACAACCTTAGGCAAATAATTGCCTAAATACCATTGATTTTGATGATAGACAACTGATTCACTTTTCAGAGAAATCTACTTATCTAGACAATTATGAACATGAATAACTTTTGAAATCTGTTTTAATGAGTCATAAATGCATAACAGGAGTAAGAAAACCAGATATCACAAAATGTAGTGTTTTTGAAAGTGGGACACAGAACAAAAATATATTATTTAGAAAAAGGCCTGTCTGACCTGTATGGTCTGAGTGGAGAATGATTCTCAGTGCTGATTGTAAATTCTGTCACATGTATGAAACCTGATTGGAGCTCCAATTATAATTACAGTCTGCTGCTTCTACTGTTTAAGCAAACTGCAGGTAGCCCTTTGTGTCTAGGGCTGCCAATTAAATCCTTGCATGCCTGCAGTCCCAGGTTGTTATCACCTTCTACTGAAAACAAATCTCATCATATAAAAGTGGCAATCTACAGCTCTAACAAGAACACTTATTAGTGATGCTTTTGTAAATCATGAAGCAGGTTTGAAAGACTTATGTCTTCCAAAGAAAGAACTTTATCGAATCTCACAGTCAGTGGTGTAGAGCTGATTTATCTGCATAAATTGGCAAAATGGAACTGTGAAGCTGAAAGAGAAGGTTTAAAGCCTTGTTTTTCACTTACCAGCTAAGCACTGAACTTACGTGGATAGTACTTTGCAGCAGGAAGTAACAAGTTGGAGATGCACAAATCTCCAGTGTGGATTGCTGATGGCAACTGGCTTACTGCCCAGTTTGCATTAAATTACCTTGTAAGAGTCAAAGTATGTCTGCTTTGGGCTTAATTTAGGGTGGAGGAGGTTTGATAATGCAGTTCTGAATATTTTATATTGATTATATCTTTACAAGGTAATTGGTAGTTAACCGGCAAATTGCTAGACCCTTTTGGGTTATAAAGTCCTGTCAAAGACACTGCCATTCAGCTTATTCACTGAATGGCCACAATCCTTTCACTTTTTTTTTTTTTTTTTGGAGGTGTGGTGGTAGTGGTGCTTTTCTTTCCTTAAGACAGAGCAATTTCTCCAAGATAGGAGAATTAGCATAAATACTAACCATGCAGCTGTTAAAAAAATCCTGTGTTTATGAATGAAGAAAGGAAATGCAAGACTGTTGAGGGATGATGGTCACTGTCAAGGTTATATTACAAACTGGAGAAAAGAGAAACTGGATCTGTTGCCATGGAAACAAAGGATACTCTTGGTCTCTTTGAGTTCATTGCCCATCATCCCAAATGTATGCATAACTCAACTGATCCTGAGAAGTGATTTTACAGGCTTTCTGCCTCTGGAGTGAGACCTACATGCTTATAATTTGATCTTGTCCAACAAATCCAACTGAGATTAGATGCTGTGACTAGTAATATACAATGACTGAAAATCCTTTCATAAGCAAACTTCTATTTATCAATAAAAACAAGTCAAATAGTGGTGTAGAATAGCAGTGTGCATGAGGTTTTTGTATTTGTATAGGAAATATTCTGCTTTAATCTATAACAGCAAAAATTCTCTCTAGAGGGCACTAATGATATTTCCTTGTGAATCTTTTTCCAAGCAGATGATTCCTCAAAAAGAAGCAAGCTTTAGTGGTGTTTGAAAATGCTTCATCTGCTTCTTGCACCTAATTTTTATTATTCTTAGTGACCAGGCTTCCCAAAGCACTTTCTGTACTTGCTTGGCATTTTTTAGTCAGTTTTTTGAAAAACAATTTTTATATTCAATTCTGTAAGTTTGGAGGTTTCTGTGGAGCTTCAGAGTAAATGACTGGGGTTTTTTTGTAATTAATTAGGCCTTTTGTGGTTTCACTGACATCATAAGAAAATGGAGCAGAATTTTGGAACAAGATGTTCAGATCCCATATTCCCATGATTTTCATTTATAGGAACAAGTTGCCTGGAGTCTGACCCTCTTGCATTTTTTATCCTCTCTTATTTGTACTTATTGTCTTTGCAATTCATGTTCCCCATTGACTTGATAAGAGCTTTTACATGTTGCTTTTTTTTGACTGCACATTCACAATTCACATAAGAACTCGGCTGAAGTAGAGGGGAAAACACAAATGGAAAGGAAGAAGAGCATTTTATTATCAGAATGTCTTAAAAATCATGGAGTCAGTAAACAGTGCTCATGCTGGCAGTGACTCAGTTATTCTGTAGATACTTGATGAAAAATCTCTAGATAACACAAAGATGGAATACTGCATGTCTTGATGCATGTTGAAGAAAGGTCACTGAGGAATTATACTACTGGAATAATAAATGAAGCTTAAATCTTTCTGAGAATAGTGGGGCTTTTTTTGTCAGTTATATATTCCTATCTCATTTTAAAAGAGATTTTTTATATTATGATCTCAACAAAAGTCAAATAGGACAGGTCTTTATAAATGCAGTGAGTGATCTTTTCAATAATCCTACAAATATTAGCAAAAAGACTTTGGTCATATCTCATGTTAGTGCCCAGAAATATAAAAAAATCATATCCACCTATCATTTGGTAAGTGGAATTTTTCTTGTTTAGTCAAAAACTGTTTTTGAAATGTGCCATCAGCCACTGGGGTGGTTCTACAAAATGGCACAACCACATGTGCATACATGTGAAGTCATTAAAAATGTGTTCAACAGAACTAATTTTTTTTAGTGCTTCGATATTTTGAAGTTCAAACAAAGATCCAAAATCCATTGTTGGTACAATCCACCTTTGGAAAAACAAATCCTGAAAGTCATAAAAGCATGTGAAATTTGAAGAGTTTTGTAGTTGTCTCTGTTCCATGCTTGGATCTGTAGTATGCAAGCACTTACTAGATTATGCCACATGCGAGGTCTTTTTAGCTTTTCGCTGATGACTTTCAGAGTTATACTCAGGCACTGTAACTGACACTCAAAAAATTGATTTCATTTGCATACATACGTTGTTTAATTAATATTGTGGCATCTGAATGACCTTGTAATTTAAAATTAATAAAGACAGATTTTCAAAAGTCACATTTGATTGAGAAAGCAGAAAAGTACTGCAACCAAGGATCTTCATGGAAATTTTGCAGTAAAACTTTCCTTAATTGGGTCAAAGAAGTTTGCCATGATTCTAATATCTTTTGAAAATATTCATTATAATGCTGGTGTGTCAAATGTATTAGCAGTTGCTGTAGATTCCATTTTATTCTTTACTTTAATGTATTTGAGACAGGCCCTGACTAATGAATGTATTCTCAGCACGTCATTACAGTGAGGCAGCTACCCAAGTCTTTGCATTTCACCCTTTAGATTTGTTTGTACAGTCAAGAACAAATGTGTAAGGACTCCGATAGAATTTCAGGACCAACTCAACTTACTGAGCTGAAAAAAAAGAATCCTTTGAAGAGGGTGATGCCAACATTCAGAGAGCGATCTTAAGGAAATTTGTTTCATCCAACATCTTTTTTATTCCTTGGAGTGTGACATAGAGAACATTATTCCTTGCCCATAATTTTTCATGAAACTGCTCTGAAACTAGTCTCATTTACAAAATTCACTCCATTTTCTGCCTTGCTACTTTCAGGAGATGCAAGGGCAGGAAGAATCTGATTATTAGCAGTTTCGAAAACAGCCTTAGAGTTTACTGCTCTACAGATCACAATGATTGTGACTCACATTTCTAATCCTATTGATCTGCAGTTTCATTAACTTTCAACATCTCAGAAGCTTGCAAACTGTATGTAAGATGTTCTTGCTTAGTGAAATAAATAGTTTTGCTTTCATCATAAGCCTAAGATGACTGTTTCAAAAATACTTTGCTTACAATGAAAATAAAAGAGGAATTCCACAAAGTGCATGGATCATTCAAAAATGAACTTTTTTATGAAATTAACCAGGAATTATACTCTTATATGTTTAGGTTTACACTAAAAATATATATTGGGAATAAAACCAGTACATACACGCAATTTATAAACAAATTTCATGAGTGTATCCCATTCCATTTTTCTGCATCCCATTGTCAGACCCACCTGAGGCGAATGCCTAATCTGCATGAACTTTATGATGGTAGTTTAGTTTTCTGCTTCAGTCAAAGTTTTTGTTCTTCATTTAATGCACCCTTCTGCTCTTTAATACGTTGTGTTACAGTGAAGCACAATTTATAATTTTTAAATTATTATATTCCACTGTTAAAATTCAAACTTCCTAAACATGCTTCTTTAACATACTAGAGTCACTCTGTGTTTATTCTGTCTGGTGAAAAGTTGTTATTCTTATCTTAGTTGATAATAAGTGTGTATTTGACTTTTCTGATAACTTATTTTCTGGCCTAAATTAAAAATCGAAGGACAAATGTGGATTTCGTTCTTATGCTCTTAAGAATCTACCCCAGTGGAAACAAAGCTAGAGATTTGGAGAGGGTTCAGTATATTGCAGTGTGGCAGTATGTGATCCTTTGCAAGCTATTTAATATCTGCTCAATTCAGCTATCTACAAAGTTACATTAAATATACTGATTTGAGGGTGACTAATTAAAAACTGACTGTGGACAATACAATTGGCTCTATTCACAATACTAATGTATTACTTATCCTTGAATATTCATGTCCTAGTTATTCATTACTACAAATAATTATTAAAAGATCATTTAAATCTCCAGTGACTGCGTATTTACTGAAAATGGTTGATGTTCTTTTAACAATTTTGAAATTTGAGCTGTTGTGAAAGTAATACTGCATAAAAAAAGGATGCAATTTATGAACATGTTTGAAATGTCAGTTTTGTTTGTAAGATTTAGAAAGGCATTTAAAGTTGTTTGTCCCATTTTAGAAGGCTTATGAGCTTTCCAAACATTATGAATTGCAAATTATATACATGGATATACACATATGCATACAAACATGTATGTATATCCAAATACATATATATATATGTGTGTGTGTGTGTGCATGTGTGTGGTATAAAAATATCATAATTTAATTTCCAGATGAGTTAATTACAAAAAAAGACCCAACTCTGTAAAGGACAATAGGATGTGACTTATGGGCAAAACTAAAACAGAGTGAACTTGTAATTGCTAATATAATTTCAGTTTGTGAAGTGAAAAGAAATTACTTATTTATTTACTGATAAAATTCAGAAATAATAACATATAATGAGTAAGTTCAAGAATTTTATCATCTCCTTTATGAATAATTTGCTGATTTTTTTCTCTTAGGAAAACAGTTGTTGCATACATGTCTTCTGATAAATTACTTAGGGTTCCACTTTAATAAATTAAAATCAGAGAGACTTATTGCTAGACTTTTTTAAGGGGTATTTGTGAGTCAGTTTAGATTTATGACACAATGCAAATCAAATTTCCAGTTATTGTTATTGATACTAGTGTTATTAAAAATTAATCATCTTATGCACAAGGGATAAAGATGACAAATCCAGGAATATGCTTTAAAGATGCACTGAAATTAATATTCTTGAAAGAGTAATGTGACTGAATCTTCCTGCTTGTTAGTATGTTCTTGACAAGCAGTTACAGAGATTATAGAAGGAGATTTGTATTAATAAAATATCTAATAATATAGAAGGGTCTTGTGTTCAAGAGTGAAATAGTTTTAGGTAAACATAGAATTACTTTTTGTTTTACTAATAGAAAAGGATAACTTTGTTTTAAACTGAGGGAAGGGTAATGTTTTAACTTAAGAATAATAAAATAATAGAAAATAGATATTTTATAATTTCCTGAGAGTTTCTTCTTTCTCCTTAATAGCAGTTGTATACAGAGTAATAGGAATATACTTCAGTATTTCATTTGCATTATTTCACAACCTATAAAGGCAGATAAACTTTAACAAAAAAAAAGCTTGTAATTTTTTTTAAGGGTTTTTCTGTTACAGAGTTATATATTTGCATATCTCAAAATCTTGTTTGGAAATTGGTTGATGATGGTAGTAGCAGCCATGAAAGACTTCAAATATGCTGTACTGTGTGTTTCAATCAGGAAACAGATTTAACCTTAGCCATAGCCAAGGGGTGCACCTTTGTTTTACCATGATGTGCTGATGTTGCCAGATTTCATAGAATCATTGCCAAAATGTAAGATTTACATGATGAATTAATATTGAGGGGAAAAAATAAGCATGTCATACTTAAAATATCACTTTGAATTATATGAAAACTTAGTCTTAAAATGCTCACCCTAGCAGCATAATAGAAATTCCATTAAATGGCTTAAACCTTACTGAAAAGTGCTTAGCTCTGTGGTCAGAACACTGTCTAGATTGTAAAACAGAATAAATTCTGTGGAAATAAATGATAGCTTTTTACTCTATTGTCTTACCAGGTCAGTATGAGAAAATTCTGTGTTTACAGGAACAGTGTGATTGAGGGGATACACACCACTTTCTATAGTCCTCTAAATTCATGAGAGTACCAGAATAATACATTTTTTAAGGAGTGGTTAGAGGGCCAGATTGTATTTATTATTTTATTGAATATTATGTATTTGCAATTTTTTAAGAGAAAATCATTACTTTTTGTGAGATTTGAAATCTGAGTATAAAAATTATTGCGATTCTTAATCAGTCCATGTTTCAATCTGTCTTGAAAGCTGAAAGAAATGTGACTCAAAAAATTTCGTGGTAAATGAAGGACGTTGAACTCTGCAGGTGTTAGTACCATATGTTTGTGCACATCTGAAATATAGATGGCAAAGAGAGTGGACATGTCACTTTTTGGGGTGGATAAGATAATCAGGGCTGTCAGTGGTAACTTGTTCATAATTTCCAGTGAAGGCAGATGTGGTGTCCAGGGTAACTGGTTGTGGTGCCGTACACTTACTCATTTGGCAGCTGTCTGTAGTATAGTCTTAATAATGATGAGTTAAATGAGTCCTTTCTCAGACTCATTTTTCAAGCAATTCAGACATCTCTTTTTGTAGGTAGATGTACTACCTATATCTTGTAATTTCTTCCCCTTCATACTCTGGATTAACCTGATTCTAGAAACATATTAAATGTTAATATAATGGAAATGCATTTTTGAGAATGTGTTTTTACCTTTTATTCTGCCTCTACACATTACCATGTTTTTTTACCTGGGGCTGGTTAGGAGGCCCCGAATTCCTTAGCCAGTTCCTTAGTCTGAATCCTTTCTACTGTTCTTCTTCTTACTTGCCTTCCCTCCCCACGATTTTCGACTCCATCCTCCTCCCCTCTTTCCCAACACACTGCTCAGTATCGCTCAATCAACGTGAAGAGATGAATTACTTCCTTGGCAAGAAGAGAGCATGAAGCCTGAGCACAGTGCACTCTAATTTGTCTTGTGTCGGAATGTAAAGCAGGCTCTATCACCCAGGCTGCCAGGTGAGGGTGAGGGATGGTAGCTCTGATAGCTTTATCATGTGTTCTCATCTCTGGGAAAGCTAAATGAAAACATAAAGTTCTCAGGCACTGGTTGGGTATGTACTGATAGCATATTACTTCTGGCACAAAAACTTAGGTCCACAATGTAGTGTCATCATCTCTTTGTTTTAAAAGGGACAACAATTTTGTATTTATAATCACAAAGACAGCAATTTCAAGCCATGTGTCATATCTCAACATAAATTAAGTTTAAAATGTGAAATATATTACTGAACTATTCTGTTTGGTTGAAAATCACTTTCAGGTAAGCATATCAATGCACACACTGCCTCACTGGGCTTTTAAATTACCTTTTGGTGTATGTGTCAGAAGGACTGGTGTTAATGATGACACAGAATTAAAAGTTCACACATTTGTCATGAGAATCAGAGAAGACTGCATGAGAATTACATGAGAAAGTGTAACTAGTCACTGCAAAAAGATTCTTGTTACCAAAGTTCCTAAATTAGCTTCTCTCATCTTTCTTGTTTGGGGATTTTTTTCCCCATGTTTCCTTTAACATGTACTTTCCATGTAATTTTAGTCCGTGTCATCCACTCTCTGCCTTTTTGTAGAAGTATTTTTCAATCCAGGCCGATTTTTCACTCCTCCTAAAAATGTTATAGATCCACTTAGGAAAGGTCCCTGAAAAATTTAGCTACAGTTGACCACTTTGGTGCTAGCAGAATTTTTACTAACTTCGGTATAGGGAAAAATCATGTGGAAAAGTGTATTGGAAAACATAGGTATTGCTTGGAATATAAGTGGAGTTGTTTCTCCTTGTGTCTGTTTTTATTGTACTTCCAAACAAATGGACCAAGACTGATGAGTCATGATGGCTAATTGCCCTATTTAATGGCTGAATTACACCTACAGTAGGGGCTATTTCCCTAATAAACTCTAGACAGTTCTAGAAATAATTTCTGTGCTGCACAAACAAATACTACAGGAGTCCTTTAACATTAAGGCAAATACAGCCTCAGCAAATAGAACAAGAGAGATAGGGATTTTGCACTTAGGAAGAATGCTTTCTGTGCAGAAAACAGTCTTTGGTTGAGGGGCAATCTTAATAACTCTGGATTTCCTCTTTCCAATTTATTTGTTTTCCTTAGTTTAGTCTGTCCCAGGAATACACAGTGATCTGGCAGAAAGAAATGCAGATGCCAGCAAAAGATCAAATGTAAGGATGATACTCCCAAGAGGTCAGGCTAAAAAATACATTAGGTTGATATTTTTGGATTGACAAGGATGCCATAGAAGGAGGAACTAAATGGGCTGGGCTGTGCTTCTATCTTAATTTAGAATGTTGCTGTTACTAAAATTTATTTTCTTCTGCATGTCCTCTGCATTCCCTAGAATATCTGTTCTTTATATTATTATAATTGTCAATAAATTACAATTAAAATTGAGGAGATGTTGCTGAAAATTTCACAGAATTGATATTATTAGCTCTATATCAGAATGACAGCTGACAGTTATTTTCTTTCTGAGTGTATACCTCTAGGTATCCAGTTTTATATTTTAATTTTTACTCAGAGAGTTAGAGAATGTGGCTGTGCAATTCCTACCTTAGCTACAGTAACTTGTATCAAATCTCATAGAATTTAGGTTCTTTCAGCTTTCTCTTTGAGGACAAGACTAGTGGGTTATAAATTACACTATGTGGGGATTTTTTTCAATAAAATTAAAGAATTTGGAGAAAAAGGAAGGCCTTAAATACCTCAGCAAAGCAACACATTACGTGAATGCTTCTTTACTTTGTTTACCTGAAATCATATCCTCATAGAGATGTGGCCTTCTCTCAGGGTGAAGGAAACTGCTTCTGTTTTCAGAGATTTATAACATTTCATCCTACCAGTCATTTGTCTGTGTTCATGGACTTTTCGTATTCTGTGCAAAAGTTATTTTATTGCTAGATTGCACAGAAGGCAAAGTCATAAAAGCTAATAATTCTGGTATATCTGTTCCTTGATATCTCTCAATGATTTGGTCCGACAAGGCTTTTGCCAGTTTATTCTTTCCTGTCTTCCACAGTTTTCTTTTGCATTAACATACACAGTTCATACAATTCTCAATAGTCAGAAAAATAAGACCTGTTTTATAAACCGCTGAAAAGCTACTCTAATTTCATCATCCTCATGTAATAGCCCTGAGACATGAAAGTGTAGGTCCATTGAAATTCCTTGACCTGCCTTCTCGGAATCTTTGATTGGTCACACAACAACCATGGCCTGATATTCGTGTCTCCAGCAGATAAGCAATAGCTACGTAATGGAAAACACACACGGAATAAAGAGAGCAGTGATCTGTGGTTGAAATAAAGAATTTTCTTGGGAAGGTGAATTTGCTATCATTTGATCTTACTAAAAAGGTTATATGTAATTAACTGATTTCATTTTTAGAAAGCAGCTAATTAGGTGATTCAATGAGATGTAAATGCATTATCCACTGATTTCTTACTCAGTCAGCATGGGGTAAAATTAGTCCGTAGCCTTAGAAAACTGAATCACGGAAAGTTCTTCTGGCCCTGAAGAAAATGGGTGATGAAATAAAAGTTGTGGTATTAGTGAAGATGAGAAGGTTCATTCTCACATTATTAAATAGTGCAGGGAAGATGAATGAGAGCTCAACTTTTTAACAAAATAAGGGAGAAAAACTCCAGTGTAGCATCCAATAAATCAAGCAGGAAAGTCAGGGTCCTGCAGCTGTTTAAATGCTCTTCTGATATGCTTTTTGAGCTTGTATTTTACTCTTTTCTCTGATCCTATTTCCCTTGTGAGCTTAACTCTCTTTCCTGTGTGCTCTGTTGAGGGCATTAGCTCATTTTTTTAATTTTTCCAGTTAATTTTCTTGGAAAAGGATAATATCGAGATACAGAGCAGGAAAAGACCAGACATCAGGAATTCACAAAAGTGTTGCCAATGTTCTCTTTTATTCAGAGTTTGAAAGTACAGTGCTCTGAAATACTAGATTAATCATTTCTTTTTACTGAGTGATCTCTGCAGTTTCTTGGTTTAGGGTTGATGGAACATTTTCACAACTGTGGTCCTAAAACGTTTGCTTTTCTTCTTCCTCCTACACCTCTCAGAAGTCAGGGCTGCAAAAGATGTGAAGCATTAGGCTCCTAACTTACATCTGAATATGGCAGAGGATGACCCAAGAAGCTTAAAATAGATTTGATTAATAAAAGGAATTATTCCTAAGTGCGCTATGTGCTTAATAATTACAGATTTGCTTAATTTAAATAATCCTTTGCATTATGTTTAATTGATTTTATGTTCACGTTTCTTGACAAAACATCCTTGTTATCTGACACTAGACTGTTTCAATACATTAGAATTGTTCTTCTTTGAAAAAAGTGAAATATATTGTATAAAACTCCAGGAAAGGATCAGATTACCTGAGCTGTGACCATATGTGAAAAAGGTTCTTCCTATGGGTAGCTAATAATAACATAAACCAAGTATCAGGCTCTTATCACTCTGTTCCAGAGTATTTACTTCATTTGAAATCATTGAGAATGTATTGTCGGTAAAGGTGCTTGTCATATCTCTCCTGGCTTAAAGGTTAGTCATGCAAAAGGGCATTTTTAGTCATAGTTATGAAAAGGTTTTTTTGTGACGGGGTTAATGTATTTCTGTTCTCTGCTTAGACCTCAGCTGGGACCTTGGTCTAATGTTTCTTTAGCTCATGAATATTAGCATTTCTTTTGAATAGACCCAAGACATATGGAAAATCATCTCAGCTACATGTCTCTTGTGGTAAAAAGTCTAAATGTCAAGCAGTAGCATTGAAAGCCTTTAAAATTGGATCATGTTCTGCAAAGAAACATGTTTATGAGCACAGCAACGGTTCTTTCCCAGAAGTGTCTGCAGCCTGTATTGCTAAAATGAATGCAGCTTTCTCAGCCTGTGCTAGATGCGTTCAGCTGCCAGGAACCTGTGAATTGTTTCTTGGATCTCAGATATACTTCCACAAAAGGCCACGTCTTTTGGCACCACACTTGGCACTTTTGTCAGCTGCACAATTTGACATAGGCGGTTTGGTGTTCTTGACCCATTGTTCACTTTTTGCCATGCACCAAAACTGGCAATACATGGAGACACCTCAGACAACTGATGCTTCATCTCATGCAACAGAAAGTCTTGAAAATGAACCATATGGGAATGCAGCAAAATATTTTCATGTTATAAAGAGAATGTTGGTTTTGGTTGTCACTGTCCTGCTTTTCGTAAACTTCCACAAATTCTGGAACTGCATATGCTCCTTTCAGCAAGTAATAGAAAAAAACAGTTGTTTCTTTCATCGTGTACTCACTTTCAGCCATCACTTGCCCTCACTCAGGGTCTTTCTTATCACCATCCTCTTCTCTAGAACTGACAAAGTGGCAGAAGTGTAACTCCAATCTCTGACCTTCAATGAAAGAGATGGAGAGCCCTTCTGAGCCCTGCTCTTGGGCTGCATCAGTGTAAACTTGGCAGAAGGTCAGATGTGCAGAGATTATCTCAAGAAGTTTAGGTTTAACTTCTCTGA
Organism: Monarcha castaneiventris obscurior; assembly: GCA_026261815.1. Taxonomy (NCBI): domain Eukaryota; kingdom Metazoa; phylum Chordata; class Aves; order Passeriformes; family Monarchidae; genus Monarcha; species Monarcha castaneiventris. Next base: position 47,877,045 of record JAMPIT010000230.1, on the reverse strand, counting down.
AGTCCCAGTTTCACTACAATTTTGCTTAACATGTTACTAGGTATCTATTTGTTAAAGTAAAGCCATAGTAGATGGTTGAATTATACAGGACATCGATGACAGCAGTAGGAACTTTCTAAACCACCACCAGCCTGGGATAGTTGTGATGAATTATGCAGGAATAAAACAATCTGGTAAGATTACTGCTGTGCATTACCATTGCTCTACTTTCTCTGTAAGTGAAATCATTATGTTTCTAATGATTTTTTTTTTAGTGATAATTTTGATCTGCTTTAAATTGTATTAAGCAGTTGAACATGAAGGGGAATTTGTCAAAAAACTTTGGGAGTGATGTAGGAAGTATAAAGAAAGCAGAAAGCTCTTAGGTTATGTTACTCCCATAACTGAAATAGCTCTTTGGCTTTTTTGGATCAGATGGATCTTAGGCTATGGCTGTCCTGTCAAATTAGACCAATCAAATGCATTTAAAATTGGATTTCAGAACATATATTGCCTTCCCATGTACATCTGCCCTACAGATCCTGTTTAAATGTTTTAAAATGCTTTTCCTCAAGGGCTGTTTCTCTTTCATATATTTTAGATCTCCATTAGCAGTTTTCAGTCTTTAGTGGAAGGAAGCTTGTAGACAATATCTTTGTATATATTGAAAGTGGGCTTGTAGCATCTATGAAATAAATAGAAATTCTGCTGATTTATATTGACATTCTTTCATTTACAGATTTAAAGAAAAGCTCTTAAAAATGTCTGCAGTCTGACACAGACTACTAAAGACAAAGTCCCAAATGAAAGTTTAATTTTTGCTGAAGACAATTACTTTGTGTCAGGAGTAAACTCTAGTAGCATCTGGAAGGTGACATGAAAAGTGGTCAATCTGTATTAGTTATAGTCTAGAACTAGATTAAGAAATTAGCTATAGTTATCTGTGAATATGTGACGTTTACCTTCATTACTCTGCATTTGCATAAAGGAAATGCATTACAGAGTCTTCTTTCAGAATGTTGTGAGTGAACATTCTACTTTCGTGAAACCTACATGGTTACAAATGGGTTTTCAGTAATCATGACAACTTTCCACCTTTGTTTATGAATGCATTTTGACATGTTTACTACAATACTTAACAGGACATTGACTGTTTGGCTCAGTTTTTGGAGTTCTGTTGGTAAAAGAAGAAACATTCCGACTAGCCTCTAATCAGGTGTCTCACAGGCATGAAAGTGTTACACTGATTTTTAAAAAGAAAATGTATACCACCACTGTTACAAATACAGTGGCTAAACTTACATATTTTGCAATGGTATCAAGTTGCTAATTTTTCCTTACTCATTCAATGGCTGAAGAAAGTCATATTTGAAAATCCAGTGATTTCAAGAGCAAGTACTCTCTGACACCAGAGCAGATGGGAAAATGATACTAACTGCTCTGATTTGGTTGCTTTGTTAATTTGATTGTCTCTTAGTAATTATGCTTTTAGAGAGTTAAACTCCAAAGCATCTAAACACTAAACTGCAAACCAGGTTTACCTATCTGGTTTTCATTAAAACCTTTCATTAAAAGAACACTAGCCCTGTTTAATTTCAAGGATTCTGGATTTCCATAACACAGATCCTTTTCACTGGAGAGGGATGGTTATATACAGTTTTTCCACAATTTTGCTGGGTAGGATGAGATGAAAGTCAATACCTATGAATTTCACTCTGAGAGAGTAGTCTTCTTTAGAGAAATCTTATATGTGGACAGATGCAAACAGTAGCTTAAATAAAGATACTCCTACAGTCCGGGGTAAATTAACCCATTTAATTTTGTGTATGAACATCTTGTCCCTTAAAAACCTGCATATGCCTAAAATGCGAGTAAGAGAGGGTGTTAACTCAACTTACATGATGATGTTCTTGATATCAGAATTGGAACAATAGCATTTTTAGGAACTGAAAGCAAGAAGAAGCCAAGTGGAAATTACATTTACACTTTGCAAAACTTTGAAGAGGACAATCTTTTTGTTAATTCATTTACTAGCTTTTCATTACACCAGATGCAGTCCTGCATAAAGTTTGGTGAATTTCACTGTCTTAGTTTCATTTTAGTCTATCACCTTTATTGCCATGTGTATCATCTTCTCTAACATCACAAGGTGCTAAGTGATATCGCTCGTACCTGGGAGTGACAATATACATCTAGGGATCAAAATGCTCAAAACATTTAGCACAGCATATGCTTCCTGTGGAAATTTTCTATGCAAAAATACCCAATTTAGCTCTGAATAGAGAAGCAAAAGAAAAATCCACAGCTGGCATCACATCTCTGCTGATCCCAAGCGGCAGGCTAAACAAACAGGAAAAAAGGCCCTTCTGTTCACTATTCTCCCACTTTCCCTTGCCCCTCCATTCAGTGTAAGAATTGTAATAAATACATGACAAGAGGCAGGAATAGAATGCCAGTACCTTTTCTTACTTATTCAAGATATCTAATTATATCCAAGAACACCAAAATATTCTCAACTCTATAGGCACTGGAAAGATGATACACAGGAAATGAGCTAGCCTAGCTGAAGGCTTTAAAAACTGAATGAAGAGTCATTTTTCATTTGCTGGCTATGCAGTAAAATCTTCATCATGCCACGTTTTGATGCTTCTGGCTTTCCCAGTCATGTTGTTTATACTTTATTTATTTTTCAATGTTCTGGGTACTAAGTGATCTTTAATAGTATGCGCAAGTGTTAATCTGAGTTCTACAAATGATCTTTAAGCTATTGTTATTGTTCTCTGAATTTGCTGCTTACAAACACTAATTTTTTGTTATTTCTAATAGGAATAGTATTTATTATTTAACAGGATACTGCCCACCTCTGGTGTATTCTGATGGACACAGCAGCTGGCATAATACATGTCATGGCTGTGTGCCACAAATGCTGTCAGCATTGCTTACAAAGCAGTAAGTACTAACGCATCTGCCTTGTGCAGGTAGTGGGAAAGGCACAGTAGGAACACGTGGTCATTGCTATGGTGGAAGGAGATTGCTAGTCTCAACAGAACTCTGTACTGAGAACTTTCATGTTTGCTAAAAAAAATAGATTGACAAGTTGAGTGAGTAACAAGACCATGAATTTTGCTTTCAGTAGTGGTACATTCTAGGTAGTGGAGTCATTAAAAACTAGCAATGGAGAGTTTCAGAAGGATTAAAAGATTGATGAAATAATAAAGGGTTGCAGTTCAGCTTGGAGAAGAGAAAGCTCTGGAGAGATCATATAGCCACCCTCCAGGACCTAACGGGACCCTACAAGAAAGCTGGAGAGGAACTTTTCACAAGATAGGGCAAGCGGAAACGGATTTAAATTGAAGAAGGGTAAATTTAGATTAGATATTAGGAAGAAATTCTTTACTGTGAGGAGTGTATTGAGACTCTGGAAAAGGTTGTCCAGAGATGTGGATACCCCAATCTTGAAAGTGTTCAAGGCCAGGCTGGATGGTACTTTGAGCAAGCTGATCTAGTGGAAGATGTCCCTGCCCATGTCAGGGGGTTGGAACTACATTGTCTTTAAGGTGCTTTCCAATCCTAATAATTTTTTAATGAAACATAGATAAAATATCATGCAGAGGAATGTTGAATGATGCAAAAAAATGCAATCGGAAAATAGCTTTACAAATAAATTCATGGGCTCTAAGCTGATTTGCCACTTAGGATTTAGTTCTTGGTATTCCAGTAGAAAATATCAAATCAGAATTCTGTAGTGGTTAAGAAAGTATTTGACATGATTATTTAGGAAAACTATTCACAACAAATTAGAGAACAGCATTACATAAATCTGTAGAATACCTATATCTTCAAAACAGAAGGTGACGTGATCAGAGTCATGGGACATTTTCTGTACAAGGAGAAACAAAAATGGACTAAAGCTGGAAAATATGACTGATACAATAGCTCTTTTTAAAATCAGAAGTGTCAGGGTGAAAAGGAATTGGTTGCATTTTCTTTCAGTACAGAAAGTAGAAGACATCACATGAGATTAGAAGGTTTTTGCCTCAAAACTCAGAAAAAGAGGTGATAATTAATATGTTCTGTAATCAAGCTATGGCCCTCCATGCCATGAAATGCTGGGGATGATAAAATGTGACCAAAAAGGCAGCTGTATTTTTTTTTTCCTTTTATTCCCACTGAGAGCAATTAAAAAAATAGACAGCTCTTCTGACTCAGGAATTCTCTAGTCAGCAACTTTTTGAAGGTCAAGAAGGTTTATGGAGAGGTGGCATTGCCAAAGGAAGGGGTTTGGGATGGGAAGACCAGAATGGGGTTTCTTGCCTGTGTAAAAATGTCAATGGACAAAAGGCAAACACTGCTGTTCTGTTAGCTTACTGGAAATGATGTGGAAGTGGTGTGCTCACAATCAGGAAAGATCTAGTATGTCCTTCTCAGAGGCAATCGGTCTAAACCACCATACATGCTAAGTGTTTTCATTTTTCACTCTGAAATATTAGCAGAACAAAAGTGCATATTTTCAGAGTGTTTTAAAATTGAGTTTGATAAGATTTCAAATGTGCTTACAGTTGTGCCTCTTCTGTAAGACTTCAGTGGACAATTATTTCCTTCTTCTAAGGAGAGAATCTAATATATGAGCTCTGTCATGGCTCATTTCTGGTGCATCGAAAATGCCAGATGTTTCATATGACTGAGAAAAAAAGTCTGAGAAAAGAAACTTAAATGTATCCCCATGGCTTATGCTTTGCAGGGATAGCTAATATTGCCACTACTGTCAACAGATTTAAGGATGCCAAGTATTTCATAACCTGAATTGCATGCGATAGACTTTACTTAAAACACATGAATGAAAGAGAAAAGTCCTGATCAAGCCATCTGGCACACAGCATTTACCCGAGTGAGAAAGTTCCAGATAAATAGGAGATGAGGCCAAATGACTCCAAGTGCTAAAAATATATTTTTGTCTAAATGATCAGCCTGTCAAACACTGTGAGTTTTGTATGCTTATGGAAATACAGAAGGTGGAGAGAGAATGCACCATTCTGAGGGAGCAGCTGCTGTGAAAGTCATGCTATATAAAGACAGGGAATGTAGTCCTGGTATTCCTCCAGGGCTGTTTTTCCAGGAAAAACCAAATAAAGACAGCGCTATGTAAACATTATCCAGGTATCACAGTTTTTGTTGTCTGCTTCATCAATGTGTGGCCCTGTAGAACCTCAGTTCTGGCTCCCCAGCTGGCCTTGGATGTTCATTGTGGTGTGAAACTATGGCTGAGTACTGCTCTGAAGTCTGCCAGCTTTTTGAGCTTTTCTGTTCATCTGTGAAGGGTATGGCCTCCAGGCGCAGGATAATTAGATTGGACTGAATATGGGCATTCCAGAATTTCTGTAGTGTCTTTACAAGTATCTTGTTGCCTATCTGCTTCCATACTTCTTCTAAGTCAGTGGTCTTCATACTTCATCAGGATTTGAGGATCACAGGCAATAGTTTGAGAGTTAAGTGTAACTTTGACATTTGTGTAGTCACTTTTTTTACCCAAATGGCATCCTGAATCATGATTTCCTCAGCACATTGTCTGAAGAAACACGTGCTCTTTTCTTTTTATCCTTCCGTCTCACCCTCAGCTCCACATCCCTTACTTTAGGAAAAAAATACCACTGGGGAATCATTCTAAAAAGTAAGAAACCTGTTTTCACACTCTCTGGTGAGTCATTAGCCATCGGCTTCATGGGGTATGGATTGATACACATATTTCCCTGTTTTCGTGGAATGGGATATTGCTGCTTCAGTTTTAGCATAACAGCAGATGAGCTATCCAGCAAGTAGTCTGGCTGGGATCTAGCCCAGTGTGGTCTAAGCACTTGCTTGTTTATGTAAAAGAAAAAGGCAGATATAGGGGCTTATTGCTAAAAGCACCTGACTTTTATGTTGTTGTAGTTTGGCTGCTACTGTTAGAGGAGATGACTTATTTATAACAGTAATTGCAGTGTAGATTAGCTTTCTTCCTCTGAATATGCTTTGGTGACTCCGGAGGAAGGCCATCTCTTTGAACCTCCTCACTCTAGTTTTGATGGTTTCTTGCACAAATAAGCACTTTAAAATGTCCTTGGAGGATATCTGGGGAAGGATGTCTGTCAGACCTGTTTACCTGATGTACCTGCCTTGGACTCAGACGAGATTAGCACTAGAAGGACGGGTACAACCATTCTTTTGGAACCCTCTAACGCACAGCAAAGCTCAGTTTAATTCTTCACAGTGTCCATGTTTTAAAGTCCTGCATCTGTCACAATACTGGAGGCAGCTATTGGCTTTGGATACAAGATGCAAAATATTCACCTGTAAAAAACCCTTTCTTAACTACTGCTGTGCTCTGACTGATATCTCCCTCTGTTCATAGAATCATAAATGAGCAAACCCTATACATATTCTCAAGTCAGATTCCCAGTTTTGCTGCACAGGAAAGCCCGTGGATGCAGGCTGAACAGAAACATTTTGATGTGTGCACTTCTCTGCTCTTAAAACTGTTTCTCAACACATATTTTGAAGGTAAAATAAAATCTTTGGATTCCAAGCTTTAAAATAAGTCTGAGTGAGTAGAAAACATATGCACATGTGAACTTCTTAATGGAGGAAAGCTTGGTAATGAAGAATGAGCAAATTATTATATGGTGTATGTAATAATTGTTTTCCTCATATTGCAAAATTATGCCTTACATTTTATTTTGGAGAAATCACACTTTTCTCCTTTATACTTTACATATAAAAATGCGGTACAAAAATATTATTTAGACATGTGAGGTAGTTTCCTCATTGAAACTGAATTGCTTCTGGATGTGTAAGTATTTGCAGTTACGTCCAAAATAATTGGGTCACAGTTAGTGTAGCTCCTTAGATCACCCTGTGCAGACCATTATCCACAGGAATACAAAAGAATGACCTGAGCAAATTATCCCCATTAAAGCTTTTTGGAGATATGATATGACGTTTTCATATGAAATCTATGAAAATAGATTTCTCTCCCCAAATATCATGCTTGATGGACGAAATTAAGACTTTCCCCTTTTTTCCAGACAGAAAGAAATACATTAGCATGCACTTCAAACAATCCATTAATAACAGATAAAAGTATGGGTATATTTTGTGTAATAAAGTGTTTAGATGCTACCACACAAGTACTTAGGCGTATCTAGCTCTTCTTTTTTTAATATGTCATATGGCAACAAACCACTTAGTAAATAGTTTAGAAATAAAATAAACCCTTCAATCAAGGGTGAAGAAAGCAAGTAAATATATAACTAAGCACATGAGTTCCTAGATATCCATGTCTCCTGTTTCCATGTGAATTGCTGGTTACTCTGTGTTGCTCTGGCCAGTCTTCTGACTGTTAAGACTTGTTTGTGTGCTAACCTATCCCATCATACTGCCCAATGACCTATGAAGGTGCATAGCATTGAGGATTGGTGCAAAATTTTTTTCAATTGCCTGTTTAAATCACTTTCCACTGCAAAGTTTAGTCAGCTGTGTGTTGTTCCCCCAGCTGTGATACCGTGTGTCTCTGGATATAAGGACTCATTAGTTAAATCTCTGTGTGTGGGATCTGGGTTTCTTGGCAATGATTTTTTTTTCATCTCTGATTCAGAAAGCTGTTTGAAAATGAATGCCTAAAAGGAGCCTAGTGATTTGTGTTGCAAAATTTTTGACATTTCTGGATAAATGCCATGTCAGAGGCATTTTAAAAATCTATGTAACCTTTAAGATAACCAGAGCTAAGAGGGCCCTGTTCTTTTCTGCTTTCCTTGGCAAAGGCGTCCACTTCCTTTCCTCCCACTTCTCTCTTCTTTTTTCTTAAAACTCCCTCTTTGCTTACCAGAAGTGGTTTTTATTCTGTCCTTTTATGTGAATTCTGGAATTCTAAGTGAAGAACGAGACTTAAATATCTGTCTGACAGGTAAAAAGCACTTTATATAAAATGCATCAGGATCAGATGTATTTATTTTGGGTTTAGAGAAGGTTAACATTCCTGCATTTCTTGGCTAGCTCTCATGCAGCAGTAAGGTTTGTTGGAACTTAATACTTTGTTTTGAATGCACAGTAGCCTAGTCTTTCACTTGTTTCTTAGCCTTGTAGCACATTCCTGTAAGTGACTGTTGTGACATTCAGACTTCAAGGACAAACTAGGTTATTTTGTATTGAAATGTAAATCAGCATCCCTAAACCTCTAAGTGTTATGGAATACATTTGTTAAAACTGGCATCTCTCCAGAGGCCTTGGTTGGACAAGGTGTCATCACAGCAATTGTACTTTTCTGTAATTCATTGAGTAACCAAATTATGAATATGGTAAAATTCAGAGACTACTTACACAATAACCATAAATCTAAGTGAAGAAGTATATACTGACATTTGGGGAATAAGGAAACATGACACACAAGTTGATAGAAAGACATGTCACAAATTACATTTATTTTAAAAACTGTAACTCTCTGAAAGGCTCACTGTGAACTCTAGAGGAGTTTTTCACTTTAAAGTTACTGACTTTTTCTACTTCTGTTTTTGCTTAAATTCAATGGTCAGTGTATATTAATTATTTTTGTTTGTTTCCTTTTATGCAAGATAACAAAAAACAAATAAATTAAACTGTCTTCAAAGCAGTTTTTTAGCATTCTAATAATGTGCAGAAATGCAATTGGAAATCCTGTTGTGTGTAAAACTAAAAATAAAATAATAATATTTCATTTTTATTGATAAAATCCATAAAAGGATAGTATAATTGATTGAATAACAGTCTCCAATCCCTAAGCAGTCAGTTGGGCTTTAATTAATGTGTAAAAATAATAATACAAAATAAAGTACTATAAAACCAGGAGCTCAATTAGCATAATAAAGTTATGTGCATACATTTCAGTAGAACAGTAATTCCAGTTCAGCATTTTTCTAATACAGTGTAGAGAAAATGCTGTATCTGGGGGTAATCTGAAATCTTCCTTTCCTAGGTGATTTCCTTCAAGTAGCTCTGAAGACTCCAGTAAGTCTTTGTGATCTTCACTTAGAGGCAAACTTGTGATCAGCCAACAATTTCCTGTATGAAATACTCACTTAAAGTGAGAAAAGTTCTGTGGTCAGACTGGCTCTAGAGTTGTGTCCAAGCTCTGTTTGTGTAACTCTGTCCCTTAGATCATCTTTAAGTAATTAGAAATTAAAATTTGTAGGTCAAGTTGTATCAGGTGGAGGTTTTTCAATCATACTGTTCTTAATACGAATTCAGGTTATTTAGCTTAATTAGGCAAGGAAATTTAAGAAAAGTGCTTGACAGTTTTATTTGTAAATGTCCCTTTTCATCAGGGCTTAAGGGCAATCATCTCACTATAGTGGGCTACTAAATCAGCTTACTTTTGTGAAATTTTAAAGACCATTCAGATATTTTCAATTCAGATAAACACCATTTTGAGACATAAACAGCCTAAATATCTCATGATTCATCTGTTTGTAAACTGAAAGGCCATTGATTATGCATTTTTAAATTATCATTACCATTAAAGTTATTGATGGTAAGATTCTGAAAGTTTGAATAAATGCTTGACAATTCCAAAGCTTATCTGGATTCATTAAACTAATTTAAATCTGGTTAAAATCTAACCCAGAAAAGTGCTTCATGCTTGATTTCTCAGAGTTACGAAAATGGTCTTCTGTCTGCTTGTAACCAATACCAGAGGGTTTATATGATTTTGAAGTAAAACCATTAAATTTATTTCTGTTAGCACAATATTGATCTTGGACTTACTTTAAAGGTTTTAGACTTCTAGCAGATCTTGCACTGGGCATGGACTGAGTTCATAATGAAATCCAAACCACAAAGAAGGCCTTGTGGTTTTGATTTTTGCTGCAAACATTAACACAGTGCTAGCTGGAGTCCCTGCAAACAGAGGAGATTGTTTCTTTCTTTGTTGTTAGCCTCATGATAAATTGTAGTGCCGAGACAAAGTAGCATGGTAAAATATTGTAACAGTTTTAAACTGTTTGCTAATGGTTGGCATCATTTAGCTGGTTAAACCACTTACAATAGGAAAATATTTCCTGATAAAATAATGACAATGGATTAAAAAATAGTGGGATTTTGAAGATTTGGTCACTTTGCCCTGCTGGTTAGTGGTATCTAATTCTATATTTGCTTTAGTTTGATCAAATGACAACAATTTCCAAAGGAGTCAATCAGAGTGTTTGGTTCAATATTACAAATTCCTCCCTATTTGCAACAGCTGGAAACAATGGAAAAGGCACAATGTCCACCCAACTAACTGGGGAGTAATGATTTTGGTTAGCTACCTTGGACTGTAAACATAACTATTCCAAAAGAACAGACGGAATTTCTGTGTGAGAATATAATCTAAATATGTCTGATTCTTTCAGATCGAAACCCAAGGTTTGGTGACTTCAATTCATATTTAGCACATGTGGGAAAACAAAGGAGGCAGAAAGACCATATTGAAGTAGGATTTTGATTTCTCTCTAGGGGAAGAAGCATCCCCCAAAAGAATTGAGAGTAATTTAACATCCTACTTTGGTAATAAGATATTGCTGTCAAACTTCTTGTAATACAATAGTGCAAATGTGTTAATTATGAGCAACGATTGTAATTGTGTATTTCTCAACCAAAGTTTGATTTCAAATATAGAGAACTGGAGTTTGCTTCATATCTACTATATAAGATTTCTCCACTAGCAACAAATTCAGTTTTAGTGTGTATGGATGTGATTAGGAATTCAATAAACATAAATCAAAAAAATACAAATAGAATATAAATAAATTTTCTATGCATATATAAATAGGTGAATGTGGTCAGGCAGAGATGAAAATAAGGTGATAAGTGTTTGAAGTATTTTTTCCAGGTTTTCAAAATTATTCTTGATGCAGCCAGCATGTCATTAATAATTTTAATGTTTGGCTTCCAGTGGTATATTTCTACAGCAAAGATGGGGGGGGGGGGGTGTGTTAAATTTGCCTGTCCTTCTGTCATTATTGCTGTCACAAAAGTAATCTGGACTTAAGAATTTTAGGGAAGGAATGTTTTCTGAAGCCTCACTCCCAGAAGTTGCACCTAGTTGCTGTGAACTAGTCAAACTGGAGATTGAATAAGCATTAAGGGCCTATTCATGATAACTGAGAGTAAAAGAATCAAGCAACTGACCCCTGCATGTTTCCCAAAAGAAACAGAGCTAAAAGCTGAGCATCCATTATTGCTAAACAATAAATAAGGATATGTAATCTTTTATAATGAGAAATAGTTCAGTAAGTAATGTTCCTCAAAGAAGACAGAAATAATAACATAATAATGTTTATTTTTACAATTTTTTAGTAACTTGAAATAGATTCTAATATTCAGTATTTCTTCCATTGCCAAATGTTGGATTCCAGGTTTTATTTTGCTGTTTGTCATTGCTGATTGATCCATTTCATCACTAGACTATGCTACCTTATATCATCTGAATCTGCACCTTTTCGGTCATTCCAAATTCAAAACTTGCATTATAAAGTTTGATTTGTGTGTTAAATCATAGAATAACTTCATTGGAAGTGGCCTTTTGAGGTCATGTGGCCCAGTCCTCCCTGCTTACATCAGTGCTAAATTCAAGTTAAATCTCTTGTGGGATTACTAGTTTATTTTTACAGTATGATAGGTCTAAAGTCAGTGGAGGACTTGGTTTCAAACACAGAAAATGCTATTACTGCATTTTTCATTGCTTATCTTTTGTGGCTTTTTTTTCTGCACTGATGCTGCAGAATGAATGCTGTAGTGACAGTGAAATGCAAATAGTGATCCCTGAACATCTGACTAAGACATTCTCCTTAGAGCGTTCCGAAATCAAACTGCACTGTATTCCCAGAAAGGCATTGTCAATATTAAACTGTTTCTTAGGTCCTTGGAGTCAGTAAAACCTTTGCCTAATAAAACACTTCAAGTTTTGGCTTCTGTGTAAATCTTCGTTGGTGAGACAATTTAAAGTCTGCACTGAAAACTGCATACTCAGAGTAACATCTCTAGATTTTACATTTAGTTTGCTTGAATATGAAATAATTCTATTAAGCCAGTGGCTTGGTTTGGTCATTGCAACAGCAATTCCCTCCTCTGTTTCTAAAACAAGGAACATTCCCCAGCAGATTTTCAATTTTCAAAGTAATAGAACTTGTGAAGAAAACATTATAGATTCAATTAAATAGCATTCAGAAAAATCTCCCTGTTGCATTCAAGAATAATGACAGGGAAGCATATGTTTATAGAAGATAAGGTGGTGGCTCAGACTGTTGTACAACCAGTCAGTGGAAGCAATGGGTCCAGCATCTTGTTAAGCCCAGTGCCGTTGGATATGTTTTAGTTTCCTTTCCCTTCGACTGCTTCCTCATGCTGTCAAGGTCAGAATTGCCAATAGTAATGTTTCCTGCAATTTTTCCACCTTTGGAACTGTGTCTAACTGCATTTAAAAGAATTGCCTACATTTCAAAGTCACAGAAAGTACAGTGAGTCTTAGGTATAGTAGGAGTTTTGGGTAGCACAGTGCTACTAACCTATTTCAAATAGTCTGAAAATGTTTTTCATTCTCAGACTGACTCGGCAGATACCTGCTTTAGTAAACTGCCTTCCAAAGTCAAAGGATTGTGAAGAAGTACATTAAAGGCAACTATTATATCTTCATGCTTCTTACAGCAGTTATGAATTGGTCACTGGGAATGGTGGGCTCAGTTTATCTTTTACCTGCTCTCCCTTGATAGAAGCTTTTATAAGCTGTTATAAAAGAACAAAATGCAAGCTAGTCAGTATTTGAGATGTCCAAGCCAGAAAGAGGCCTCTACCTTCAAGTATCTTCTAATGTATGATTGGACATAAACACAAATATTTTGTTTACAAACTATACTGAGACTGAAAATAAAAGCCACACTAATTTTGGTGTCACTGAAGTAGTATAAACATCAAATCCTTTTTACTTTTCTCACTGGAAACAAACTTGAACACATATTGTATAAAATACAATATGCATATCTTTGTATAAAATATGCTGATTTAAAAGATTAATTAGAAAGTGAAATATGACATTTCTCCAAAATGTTATGATAATTGAACTATGTGTTCATTCTCTGAAATAATTTGCCATGGATTTTCAGCAAAATCTAAATGCTTCTGTGTTATTAGGTAAGCAGACTCAAAGCCATTTCCAGGAAGATCTTACATTAAATGCTCTTCATTTAATGCATTAAGGGCAACTATAGCAAAGGGATAGAAGGGAAAATAGTAGTAATGTAGTTATGATTTAATGACAGTTAATTTCCATTTGAAATGACCTTGCTTTTTAAAACTAAGTCCAGTTAAAGCTTCTAGATTGATGTCCTTGGCCATGACAGTTTTACTATCTTGAAACCTTCAGCCACTGTTTGGATCTCTCTCCTAGTTTCAGGTCAAAAAGGAAGTTATGATGTTCAGCACTGATGAACATATGTCTCATGGCACAGGGCATACGTCGCTGCATTGTATCCATCCATCCATCCATCTATCTATCTATCTATCTGCATTTTAGCAGAGGCTATTTGCTTACCTCTGCCTCTACAATGACTGTATCACGAGCACCTATAGCAGTGAGAGAAATTACAGAAATCTGTCTCCATGTTTTAAAGAACCGAGTCTCTCGTTTCCAGTGCAGAAAAAGAACTGAACCCTAAACTGATTTCTTGATTTTTGACTTCAACTTATAGATTAATGTTAGACATCCAAGAAACTTTAAAATGCAAGTTGCAAGTCTGAATGAGATTAAATAGCTCTTGTGAGGTACATTTAAAAAAACCTAAATGCTTGCATAACAGAAAAACTAAAGTCTTTATTAAGCCATATCATTTTATCCAAATTTATCTACCTGTGGCTTTCTTTTTTTTCCCCTCTCACATGGACTTTAAGTGAAAAATACCACTGAAATATAACATTGCAATTTTGGCTATCATCTATTTTGTCTACTGTAACATTGTCTGATTTAAAAATTCTAACAATATTTTAAAAGTAAAACTCAAACCAACATTATTTTACAGAACTTCTTTTGGACTGCACATTGAAAACTGGATAAATATTTTCTTCTGGGGTATTTTTATAGTAAAGGAATGAGACTATCCTCTTTTATCATCAAAGGGAATAAATTAATATTGGTAAGATAAGAAACTTTCATGTATTCTGATGCATCTCTGGCCTGGAGATACCTGGGACTCAGGAGACTTAGACAGCAGCTGGGCTAGCAGAACTCAGATTGCTTACTCGAATCTGTCAGATAACAAGCAAAAAGATGGAAGCATGGATATGCATCAACCAGAAGGGTCTTGTTGAATCAAGGAGGAACTGAGACATCCAGAAATACTTCGTTTCTGCAGTGAAGGGACATTTTGAGTACCTAAGTGAAGAAATGTTGACAGAACCAGATAGCCTTCACCAGAGAGTTCTAAAGGCAGTCAAATATGAAAAATAATTTACTATTAACTAATTACTTATCTCTCTTGTCAGCCCATATTCTAGAAGTATAGAAGCTGGGAAAAGTGACAATGTTTATTAAAGGATAACAGGAAGAGTCTTAGAATAAATCTGATTTCTGAAGCAAATTAATAAAAATCTGATCAAGTATAGAAATAATTTAATCAAGAAAATAAAGCATCTATGTGGTTCTTGTAGAGGACTCACAGCTGTCCACTGTTGTCAGTAAGCATATGGATAAACTTCAGGCCAGCTGATGTATCTAAATTTCAAAAACAGCTTTAGACTAAGTTCCTTATCACAGGTTTTTCAAGAAACTGAGCTGACAAGGAATAAAAATGGGAGCTAGTTCCATTATATAAATCAGTGATGTCCCCCCACATTTTGAATGTTGTGTCCGTTTTGATATGATCAGCTCATCTCAGAAAGATATATTGGAAGTAGAAAAGGGTTGTGAAAAAGGCAATAAAGTGGATCAAGGCTTCTGTATGAGAAGAGATTAAGAACAGAAAAGGCTCCTCATCTTGCTCTTGGATGAGGAGGGATGTGATCTGTTTTTGCAGTCATGAATGGCATGGAAAATGTGCATAGGAAATGACTATTCGTGTTTCTCACAAGCCAAGCATTAATAGCATGTTTAAACTGAATGTGAGTATATTCAAATGCAAAACTCTGATGCAGATGAGACCAGTGTAACTGGCTTCAGAGAACAGTTGTGTCACTTCACAGAAGAGAAGTCCATCAACAGCTATTAAATACAAATAAAGTGGGCAAGCTGGTTCAGGATGGTCCCTTTATTGTACACCACAGGAATTCGGGGGAATATACCAATGGATGCATCACCCTGCCCCTGCTGTATTCATATATTTTTTTCCTGAGAATCTACTCTGGTCACCTTAGAGACCGTATGCTTATTTTTATATTTGCACTGGAATATGAAAGTTGAAAAAAAGAAAAGGTTGATATTAGACAAAAGGGGAAGTAATAAACAGACGGGAAAGGTATCAGTGAACCATGGGAAATAGATGTTTGATAGAGCAACAAAGAAAGATACAGATGTGCAGAAGGCAAGATTGTGGCAGGAAATGGAGTGAAAAACTGGGAGAGGAGAATTGGCAAAAAGGGGAAAAGATTAAATATACACAAAGGAAAATAAGGGGCTTCAAAGAAAGGTGAAGGAATACATGATAGGAATACATGATAATGGAAGCAGGAGAAAATCCTGTATATCTGAAGAGTGGTGATTCATGGTAGTGGGGAAAAGGTTTTATTACTTTTTCTTTTTAATAACATGCAGAGTCTTTGCAGGTGACCTGGATATGGTAGCACATTATGCATGCCTTAATAAGACACTATGACTCTTCGGTGATTGCTTTCTCATGTGCTCAGGGGCCTAATCTCCAGTCAGGGCTATTCATTTATATGCAGGGGACCCCACTTGTAGCATGATGTCAATCAAACTGCTGTGTTTCTGGACAACTGGAGACACATCTGAAGTTCAGATTCTGCCAAATTTAATAAGACAGTGTCAAATGTGTTCAGATCAAAGCTGCTTACTTTTAATCTTTTTGTTTCTAGATTTAATATGAGTCTCAGGCTAGAGTAGCTCATCTGAAAGCAAAAATGCCATGTACCTCTTTGCATGGGGTAAATCCTTACCAAATTGTCTTTAATAAAACCTTGCATTTTAAATATGAGAAGGACCTGTATTCTAAAACTCTTATTAACTTTAATTCTTACATTACTTGCTATTCACATTACCGAAGTTTATAAGGGAATAGTCCTTATTGCCATGTAAATTTCTTCACAGTTTAGTGTCAGCTGCTATCAGAAGTCAACATAAGAAGCTATTCAACTTATGAGAGAAAGAGGTTCCCACGTGGTAAACTGATATTCCTCAACTAATGTTAATGGACTAGGCTAATTAACAGTAACTGAAGGTGCAATGTCAGTATACTTTTCCTTTTTACAGCTCAGTCATTTGCCTTAATACAGGACTCTTCATGCAAATATGTAAACATGATTCATTACTATGAATTATTTAAAAAAGAGCTTAAAAGATAGACTTTCAGCAGAATGTCTAAAGCAGACATTGTGCAAATTGGTTTCAAGAACATACGGTTCCATAAATTAGGGCAATAATGTGCAAGCAATTAGACACCAAATATGCTAGAGATGCATTTCCTACCCAGTGTGCAAATACCCTTCAATGCAACTATGCATACACCTTGCCAGTAAAATTTGCCAGTGCCTATGCAGAAAATGCCAGAACAGAAATTTGATAGGTTATTGGAAAGGTAAGTTGAGGGAAAAACATCTGAGAGGCTGGAAGTTTTGCTTTAATCTTAGCAATGTCCATGTTTGCTAACAGATATCCCAGGTATCAAAAGTTTCAAGACCAGCCTGCCTAAGGAAACAGGCACAGGTTCAATATTCATTCAGTGGTTTCTGCATAGTCCAGTCAGCAGACATCCTGCAATGCTGTCTGCTAGCACCATCCTGTGAAATAAATTGAAATAAAGCAACCCAGATAAAGCAGGGCATATTATTTGTCCTGAGAGTAATATTATAATTTTTATCAGAGTGATTATTTTAATTAACAGTTCATATTGTTACTTTTTCCCTCCCCTGGACCTAATCACCAGACAATATTTTAAATGGCATTTTTAAGTATACAGTGTTAAAATTCAATACTAGCATCAAGACAGAAGTCTGCATGCTTTACAACATTTTCAATATAAATTTACAATAGTAGCAGCGTAGAATCCTGAGGGAAGGAATTCAATAAAAAGAGTAGTCTAGAAATGTGGCTAACAAACTGGTTATGCATGTTGACTTTCTTTACACACACAAGGTAATAGGCAAAAGTACACAATTTCCTGCAGGAAAAGACAGCAGAGGCAGTGCCAGTGTCAAATTCCCAGTGTGAATTAGGAAAAAAACATCTGCAGTTATTTGGAAAGAGAAGTAATCAAACTTAGTTATGGAAATTTATTTAAAATTAGACTTTTTGCATATTTTACCATGCTTTGCTCTATCAAAGAACTGCTAGTAGAATGGCTGTCGTGGTTTAGGGTAGCTGGGAATTGTAGTTGAAGAAGGCTGCACCGGCCAGGAAGTGATTCCTTGCAAAAAGGTGCTTTCAGCTCCCTCTAGACCCAATCAACTGGCCAGGTTGAATATTGACAACTTTCTAAACCACTTAGAGAGCTAGACACGCCTCTGTGACTAACATTTTAAGAAGGAAAAAGCCCGGGAAGCCCTCTCTTGCTTCCGGCAGCCGAGCAGGTAACTGGTGGGGGGTGGCCGGGCCAGGCCGGGCTCTGCTGGCCGGGCCTGGCCCGGGTCGGCCGGGGGGTGGCTTGGCTGAGATTGCAGTCACTTCAACTCGCCAGACACCCCCCTCCCAGAAGCCAGGATGGCCCTCACCTCACCCCCGGAGCAGCTGAAATTCCCCTGAAACTGCCGTCCGGCAGGATCACGTGGCCAAGAGATAAGGAAATTCCAAGCGCCAGCTGCAAAGCCCGGGGGAGGTTAACTCTTTTAGTGCTGTTAAGGTCTTTTCCAGACCAGATGAAGCCTGCAGAGACTAATCATCTCCCCGATCAGATGGAGAGAGGAAAGTGAAGGCTTGTGAAGGAGACACTATAAAGATGCCCAAGTCAGTGAGGAAGAAAAACCTGAGACCTCGAGAGAGGGGATTTGAGGAGATGCTGTAATCCTAGAAGCTGAAATTCTGTTGGAAAAAACCATGGTGATGGACTATGATATATTAGACTACCCATTGTAATTTCTTGAAAGCATTGGGGGGGGGTTGGAGCGTTCAAACTGCAACTGTGAGCAAAGTGCTTGTACTAAAACAAGCAAACGCTGAACTAGCTATAACTTGCTGTGAGCAACTGTATTTGTGCTGCAATGCTGAGAAACTTGAGCAGAGATCGCACCAGAGAAAAGGATCTCTGTTCCTAGACCATGTGGTTACTCCCAGAGAGGGTCCTTACGCCTTTCAGGCACTTCGATAAGTGAAGAAAACTTCTATTTCTGAACTGCTCATCCTTAAAAAATAGTACCCCCTTAGCTAAAGAAACCCTCGAAACAGCTGTGGGGAAAGCTGTAGTCGGGGGATGGGACTTTCACATGCAAGCAGAGAACCATCCCGGGCGGCTGCTTTGCTGTGACACTGAAGCTGCACGAGATTGTTTCGTGTGGAGATGTTTCCATGGTTTTGACCAAGAGAGACTCCTCCCTAAGTGAACTGAAAACCAGAAATTATTATATAGGTGGTGAACTGACTAGAATCTTCAAGGGTTGTGTTTTCTTTTACGTTGGTGGTGGAAAGGAGCAAAGGGTGGGGGGAGAGAGGTGTTCTGAAGGTTTAGTCTGACTTTCTTTTTTCCTTCTTTTAACTCTGTTAATAAACTTGATTATATTCTTTAAGTTTTTGTGCCTGCTTTGCTTTTATCTCCTGATGCTTATCTCACAGAAGGGACATCAGGGGGCTACTGCCCAAGTTAACCCTTAAACCACTACACTAAATGGTGTTTCTGCCCGGTTACCAAATTCAACCCGCTACAATGGCAGAGAAGAAAAGGGAAATAGCTGTTCATTTTTTGCACCCTAATATCATCAGCAGAAATGTTAGTCATGTTTCCCTAAGTTTTATAAGTTGCCAATACACCTACAATGTTAAAATTCACCTTTAAAACCTCCCCCATGTTCTGCTAATTTTACTAAAAATATTAAAGTATATTATCTCTGCACAGAACCTCACATGAGCCTTTTTGATCTACATACTGTGATTTTGAAAGGAAGCAAAAATGTAAACTATTAAAAGGTATATTTGTTAATAAATATTCTCTGCACTTTCAAATACTATATCTAGATATGGACTGGAAATATAAGGTTGAAAAGTCAGTGTCTTCTGTTTCCCTCAGTCCATGAAATAGATATTTAAACCTACAGATTTTGGACCATTTTCTCTACATACACCCTCCTATCACCAGCACCCTAACCCTGACTTTTGATCGCAGGGAAAATTAAAGGAAAGCCTCTGAATATTTGTAACCACAGGAAAAGAATTGAAGAGTTCACATGCAGCATCAATAGTCTAATCCTGCAGGAGCCACTGTGCATCCAGGTAAAAGGATCCTACTCACAGAGGAATACCTTGAGCCTCTCCAGATATGTCTGCCATTCCAGTTAGCTGAGCATGCTAAATGAGCAGGTCAAGGGGAGTCATTCAAGAATTTAAAACCTCAGGGAACACTGGCCTTCCTTGTGTCAGATTCAGTCTTGCTGTGGCAATTCAGTGCTTCACAAAAGGGTGAAAATACATCAAAATCTACTGATACATTGAGAATAAAAAAAAAAGCCTAATCCCAAATATGTCCTTGCAGGTTACCAACAGAAGCCCCGAAGCAGAGTATTAGTACAATAGAAGTATGGTACAAACAGGATGGACATACAGCAATCTTCCTTTCTAAATTCTACTTAGAAATATTGAAGATTTACACACCAAACCTCATATCCCAACCTTGATTTATTACTTGAAAATCACACTAAGCTGCCATATGATTTCTTCCATTCATTTTTCAAACAACATTTTAAAACACTGTAAATCCCTTTCCCCTGTTATCTGACAGGCTAAGTCCAAAGTTTCTCCTCTTGCATGATTAGGAAATATCCTCTCTTTCTAATTTACTTGTGTTACTGAAAATAGAGGATGGAAGGGAGAGGGGACACAGTAAATATGTGCAAATGTATATTAGGTGCACATCTGTGGTACTGAATTTAAAAGCAGCCCTTGCCAAAAAGAGGAATATGAATAATATTTTGGGTGACAGTTGGCATAGAAATCTATATTCAATAATTTGGTTGAACATTTTCAAGGTAAACATTGCTTATAGCTTTGCTGCCTTGCAAATATTTGTGAAGGCAGTAGAGTTGGAAAAATTCATAGGGAACATCTCTGCTCATTTTTCTCTAAAAGCTGATCCTTCTATTCTATAAATGCAATTCTGATTTCACTATTGTATGAGAAGACAATATTGTAGTAAATTTGATATGGTTTTTGATAGTTTTGAGGTTTTGCTGTAGCTACCTAACTTTGTCAGAACACATGGTTAAAAGTACATTACTAAATTGGGGTAGTTAATTTAGGAAAGTTTGCAGTTTTCAAATAATTGTATTGTTTTCTAGAGTTTTTCTTCTCTTGAGCTGCAGCTATACAATCCTTCTAATCCACTTTCTGCTGTCTGTGGAAAATCTACGTCTCAGTCTCCAACCAAGTGGTTCTCATTTTGTGTGTATCACAATATTTGCTTATCTTTCATTTGTGAGCTAAGTGACAGAACTGAACAATGTGACTTCTTAACCAATAAGAATGTGAGTTAAGAATGTAGTGATGTAGTGAAATACCAGGTTCTACTTATAAATCATCAGTGCTAGCTTTGATAGCGGTGGGGGACTTACAAATGAGCCAGTTGTACCTCTCCATCTATATTACTGTGTTTATTGTTCACATAATTAAATTTGATTTTATTTGGGATCATCGCTATCCAGTATTTTGCCTGTAATGCCTTATTTGATAGACTTCAATGTCTTTCAAAATTATATAAGTAGCTGCTTTTTATCATTGCAAATCAGATCAATTCAGTGCAATCTAGTTGACATGACTCATAAAAATGCATCCTGACAAAGCTCTCTCCTGTTTCCTGAAGACTGGCACTGCTATAATTTTGTACATATTTTCTGCATTTTCCAGTTAGGAACACGTGTCTTTACTCTGAAATGGATATTTGAAAGATCTCTGGCAATAACGTAACTTTTTGAGTGCAGCTTTCCTTTCTGTATAAATCCATGTGGGTATGTCTTGTGTGCAAGATTTCAGTTTTCACAAAGCCTGAGTGCCTGTGAATCACAGAATCCTTCACTGTCTTCATGCTTTAAGTGGAAGCATTTAAATCAATTCTAAGGTAAACCTAAATTTCCAAAAGAAATTAACTTCTTTTTAAATATAAGGTAAATTGGCTCTTTTAAAAGAGTTCAGATGTCGGTTCTCTGGATAACAGAAGGCAAAGTCATTTAAACATTATAATCTGATCATTCTAAACTGGAGTCCAGGTCAAGAAATTTCTGACTTTCTGTTCTTATATGTGCTATCAATTACTGCCTTTTTCTGTCCTTGTTGTCTTAAAGACAGGCCTCTGGTAACATTTCTTCACTGTGCTTGAGTGTCCTTGGATATCAGTGTTAAAAACTAAGGACTGGTAAGTCAGGTTTCTTTCTGGATGCATTTTCCCAGAGGCACTGCCCAGTCAAACTTAGAGAATTACCATTTTCTAATGATTGCTGTACATACAGTTGCTTGGTTCCACCAATATCCTGCTTTCTCTCTTTCACTTTGTTTCTCCTTTTTACTCCTGCCATGTATGTATGTGAAGTCAAATAGAGTACATATATTCCCCTGAGTGCCTCCCAGATTAGACCTGGACTTAATCTGGTTCTTTTCTTTTGTGAATATTACAGTGAACATCAACATTTACCAAAATATTCCTGCTTCCAGAATGTGCCCCACACATTCTTATCCAAAAATCACAGCTTTGTGAGTGTTGACTTCTGCAGATTGCCAGCATGGGAATTACATATACCACATAAGACCTGACTGTGACTGGTACTGTACAGAAGCACATTGATTTCTGATGGTGAGAAAAAGAAGAGTGAGATGCAAACAATGTGTTTCTGTATGTAGCAGTGTTATATGGTTGTTGTCATTTCACACCTGATCTCTAACTGCAATAAGAGAAAACCTATTTTTATTTGTCATGAATCCAGGAAATGGTACAATTTCCGTTTCAAATGCATTTTAAATTCTCCTTGCACAATACTTAAGTGAAAAAGATGAAATAGGGGCAAGAAAAAAAAATGGGATTCAAGATATGTGGTCTGACAGAGCCTAGAAATTATATGCACAGTCATTTGCTACCTGTCTGGGTAATTTATCTTAGTGTTTGAGTTATTATGTTCAAGGCTAGTTTCCAATCACATGTGCTACAAGGACTTCACTACTTACCACCTTCTCAACACAGGCAAAATTTGCTGATAATAAAGTTGGATAGGATGTAGCAGCTGGTCTCCTGTGCTCTGTTGCCTGTGCTATTTAAAGCCGTATTATCAAGATAATGCTCTCTACAAGATAAGAAGATAAGTAATTTGAGTGAATAAGCCTTTTTTATTGAACTTCTGTGTAACTGGACTGACATGCTTTCTTGAATAAGGAATTTTGGACTTAAACAGCAAAAGTAAAACCACTTTTTTTCTTTTTTTGTGACATCTACGATTTTAGGCACATGTAATCCTGCATGAAGTCAGTAGAGTAGTCTAGATTATCTAAACGTATTTATTAGTTTACCAAGAGGAGCTAAGTGACATTTTTATTTTCCTTTGTGCTCATTTGATTGCTTATACTTGCTGTTTTGATCAATTTAGACATGAAATTCAGAAGGTTGGTCTTTCACTTTTAGCAAATTCAGAAGATCCAAACCATAATCAGAGAAAATCTTTGAGATTATCTCAATCTCTTTTCCAAACCAAGTAAATCTTTCAGTGTTATTTCACTAAGATAGAAAATTATTAATTAGATAAGTGTGCACAGTCAGAGAACAAATTAGCAATAGTTAATATACTTGTAAAACTCCTAGTTCCCTCTCAGCTGTATTTTGTTTTAGTATAAGAGCCTTCTGAAATGTTTTTGTCCCTCTTTTCTTCCCTAAACATTAATTTGCTGGTTTATCCCATGCTATCCAATTCCAGCATCCCCATAGTAACCTTTATGGACTTTGTCTTTCCCTTATCTCCTCTGCAAAAACTCCTTATGCTCCAAATGACAACAAAATCACCCCGGTCTAACATAGCATAACACTCCTGTAAATCCTGTGCTCTACCTTTTAACAGAGTTCATCTAGAGCTGAATCCCTCATCTTTTTCAGAGCTTCCCCAAAATGCCTATATTTCATAGAGAAGAGCAAAAAAACACCATCCACAGTTCTTGAATCCCCTGCTTCAATTTCCACAAAGATCTACCAAAACAATACTGTGAAGTGTCACTCTAACAGCCAGCAAAGGACACTATATGAAGGAAGTGGACAATGGCGCAATTTACATTATAGTTGATTTCCTGTTCATTCCCAGTAGGCAGTAAAGAATGTTTGTACATAAGTGTCTGGAATTTAATGCCATACATACAGTTCTGGGCTTTTTTACATAGTGTAACAGACCTGTTTCAATAATTCGTATTGTTTAAAAGAAACTATCAATAACTATAGCGAAAAGGAGAATACTTGAAAGAGTTCAAATGCAAAAATACACCAGGCAGAAGCAGGGATTCGTTACCCAAGAAGAATATAGAGTCATTGCTCATTGTTCAGAGGTGAAACTGGGAAAGCCAAAGGTCAGCTGGAGTTGAAGCTCCAAGGGTTTAGTTAGAGCAGAAGGATGTAGTCTTTTCTTGGAGGAACATGATAAGAAAATAAAAGGCAGCAGACACTGAACACGTAAATACAAGGACACATTTCTCAGCTGTGAAAATAATCTCATATAGGTACAGTTTATCCAGAGAAGTTCTGAAATCTGCATCCTCAGTGAACTGGAATGGACACATCCCTAAGCAACCCGCCCTAATCTGGCATTCTGTGAAGAGCAATTTGGATCACCTAAAATGAAATTAGTTTTTGATTTTATAATTTTATATTTCATAAATGACTGTAATTTTTGGTCTTTATTTTCATGTTCTCTGAGGTGTCACTGAAGAAGCCAGTGTCCATGGACAGTAACTGCTGAATACCTACTAAAGAATTTAGTTGAATTCCCAGTGAAAATAAATGTTTTCAAATTCATATATTGTAACTTCTATGATATTTTGAATATTTAGAGTAGAAATATTACATTAAAAAACTCACAACTCCCCCCTCAAAAAGTTAAGATTTCTTTCCTACTTGGGCAGCTGTAATATTCTTTGCACAGCTTTCCTTAACACACTGAATTACTTCAGTCATTTTGGTAGGAGTCATTCAGCATTATGGTAGGAGGAAATCCATCTTGGATGCAGTATATCAATAATATTGTTTTTCCTTAGTACTTTACAGCGTATATTTCCAAGAAAAGAAAAAATAATAAACCTTCTTTCAAGAAAATAACATAATTTCTTTGCATGTCAGTCAATCAATATCATGCATCCTAAAGCACTTTCAAGAGATGATTTAATAAGGCTAGGGCAATTTATCACAGTTAAGTCCTGTAACTTGCTATTCAAAAAAATTCTCATCGACTTTACGTTGAGTCACTACTCTATGAGGTTTTGCTGCTATGCCTGCTGCGCTTTTGAACAGCCAGCCATGGTGTTTAAGAAATCTCCTTTGCGTCACTGGACTTGATATTTCTCCTGGGAATTAAAAAGAAGGATTATTTTGTGGTTTAAGTTTGAAGTTTTATTCAATTTCTTTGAAAGCAAATTGCCCGATTTTTTTTTTATAATTATTAAAAAAGACAAGAGGTTGAAGTTAAATTAATTTTTCTATTGTACTTTCTACTAATTCTCTACTGCATATATATGTTGTTTTGAGTGAGCAGACTTGTAATAGAGTAAAGGTTGGATGAACTGAGAAAGTAGAAATGCACCATAACTCAACAGCTGGAAATTTTTCATTAATTTCCTAATTGTACAAGATTAAAGATTCTAAAATTAATTTCTTTTTGTTGTTGTTGGGCTGTTTTGGTTTTTGGGTTTTTTTTGGGAGGAGTATCAGTTTAAAAAGAGAAAAAGTTAAAAAAAAATAAGTCGGAATGGTAGTCCTTTCCACCATTCCAGTCCTAGGAGTAAAAGAGAAATACACTCTTGTTTATTTCTGCTTAGTGAGATGTTCCCACTTCTAAGATCTTTAAAGAATTATGGAGATAACAGAAAATGGAATTTTTTTTTTAAATTATTCTTGCCTAGAGTTCCTTCTGGTTAATTTTATGGATTTCTTTCTAATATGAATATAAGTTGAATATGCAGCGCTATGTGAGTTGTTTTGACTTACAACAGTTTTAAGGGCTGCAAACTTTTCACCTGAAATAGTTACAAATTATGTGTTACAGATAAGTTAGTTCAGATTCAGAAAGGAAACAATGTGTGCATTTACATTGTAGAGTTTCTCTGATATTTTTCTTTAAATTTGGAAAGGCAATTTACTGGCAATCTATTTCTACATTTGTGTTTCTGAATAGCAATAAGAAAGCTAAATATTTTAAATCATGACCACCTGAAAAAGAAACAAACAAGCAAACAACAAAAACTAAAAACCAAAACCAAAACACATAAAAAAGCCCACAAAAAACCAACAAAAGAAAACAAAACCCAAAAAAGCCTCAGATATAAAGTTCTATTCTACCACTGAGTTAAACACTTTATTAAGTTAAACCAGCCAATTTGCCCAAATGTGTATGTAATTTGAACTGTTTATAAATATCTCATAATAAAAGCGAATAGCATAGCTGGTCTATTAAAAATACCAGGCACTACTAATTACTACTAATTGCTATGTTTACATTCTAAGTGTCAGAATGATCATGCAATTTTCCCTCTTTACCTTGCCTTTCTTTCCTCTTGTCTTTATGTAATAGATACTTAAAAATGCAACTGATAAGAAAAGTACCATTTTACATTTTTGAGTCACAAGTTTTTACGGTTATTATAAGTGTTTAAAATTATTATGAACTGAAAATGTAGGAGTAGAGAAAAAAATTGTTAATCAGTTCTGTAGTTTGTAATGCTAAGATTTTAAATTTAATTGCTATTAATGCCAATGATGCAATATCCACACTCTACAACTCTTAAAGGCAGTAAATAGGGATAGACTATTTTATGCTGCTTTTATCTCCCTAACTGTAATTATCTCCAGCAGTATCTAGATTTTTTTCTTCCTCGCATATTTTTTGTATAAGTGAAATAGCAGTAACTTTGAAAATCTAATGTACATTTATTTTCTTCATTATAAAATAGAGAGCCTATTATATGAGTAGCATAATGTACAAATTTTCTGCAATTTGATCATTATGTGGCTTTCCGTATTTTCTATCATATCCTATGAAATAAGATGGAAATTGCAGTAGTGTTAGATTGACTAAAATTAGCCAAGACTGGTAATAAATGATCATTGTTACTTCTTCTCTGCAAGTCAGTAAGTGGGGATTGAAACTTGCTGCCATTACTCTTGTTTGCAAGTTATTTGAAGAATTATCTAAAAAGGAATATCAGGACATCCTTTGAGTTTACTCCAAAACAGACCTCTTGTTGCTTTCATATTTGAGGTTTTCAGCCATGTATGTAAAACATTTTTATTAATGGAAGCTGACATATAAAGGTAATAAAAACTTCATCTTAAAACAACAGAAGACATTTTTGTTGTTTTTAATTTGTCAGATGATATAAAAAATATTTTATTGATTTATTTAAATGTTATTCTGTCAGGAAACAGAATTGGCTTTGTACAAAGAGCATAAAGCTCTGTCTCATAGTAAATGATTCATAGTAAGTGAATTTTTTCAAACAAAATGGACTGTTTTTCATTTGTCTCCCATTTAATAGTGTTATTTATATTAACTTTATTACAATCTCAATGTCCTCATTTATTTTGTTCACTGTCACTTCCTAAGTAGAGGAGTAAATGTAAGTCAAATTCTCTCTTTTATTTTAAATTAGTTGTTTGTGTTTTTATTCCTCTTTTCCTGAGGACTCTTTATTTATGTCTTTAGTGGCTGACTACTCTAAAATTCCATTGAAGTAGGCAGGAATTAGAAGTATTTAATAATTGGAAAAATCAAGTGGTTTCTGGAGAAAGAGCAAAAAAACACAATGCAAGGGAAGTAGAAGAGCAACTCAAATAAAAGCTCAAAACTTATCTGTGCATTGAGTAGACAATACCTGATTTATTTCTGTTGTGATTTGAACAAGTATCAATTTTACAATACACCTATGTGTATTTTGACACTATTTTACTTAATTTTTTACACTTATGCTCCTCACTTACAGATGCTACCATAATCTGATAGTAATATTTAGTCTTTTTCTTTTTTTTTTCTCAGCAGGCAAGAAGGTTTTGTTTCAACTCTCAAGTATGTGGGCAAATGTTTGCTTTTATCCAACCTACAGAAAACCAGAAAAACTTCAGAGACAGCCGTAAAGAGGGAGAAGTCACTAAATTTCACACAGTCATGGAGCTGGGGGAGATAGGCTCATCTCTACATCTAAGACAAAATCATTAAAACCAGCCTCATGCAATAATTTTATTTGTTTTCTTCCACCATTGAGTCATAGTTCATCTTATATTTTGGTGACTGTTGATATATGCTTGATTTTGTTAGGTCTATGGCTCTGAGACAAGCTAAGTCTGCAGCAGCAGTTTTCAAATAGACTATTATCACACCTGGTTTGCAACAGGTCTTTTTCCATTAAATATTTTTATCTGAGAATGCTAATAGGTATTTTCTTTTCTGAATATAGAAGTCCTTCTGGATTATCAGAAAATATTTTTTTCCATTTCAGTATTATTTGAACTAGCATATGAAGTTTAACAACTTAAACAAACAGCCATTTAGGATGTCTTGTGGTATTTATTAAGGCTGAAATAATTTCTCATGAATGAAAATCATGCTTGTGTTCTGCTAAATTATTTAAATTTGCTCCCAGTACCAATATAGCACATGGATATTTTTTAACATATAGAGTGCAGTTGGTACTTGATCTGGAAACAGACCTGTGCTTGGCTGCAATCTTCCAGACAATCTCTTTATTTGGGAATGTCTTGGTCTACATATTTTGCAGGAGACAGCTTTGGAAATAGGAGAGGTAGCAGGTTTGTAGTTACCTAAGGTTAAATATAAGAGTTCTTTTGGCATGGAAAAATAAAGGGAAAGGAAAGAGTTGTCATAGTTAAAGGTGAGAAGTACCTCAGTGGCCACTGCAGTTCATTTCAAACAACTGAACTGGTACCATTACCATGCAACCTGGGTTACAAACCTGCTATTTTCCAAGAATAATTGGAAGCCCCAAATATATTTGAATACTTTAAATTCTGTGGCCAGCCATTTGGAAAATTGTCTCAAAACAGTTCTTCTTGAGACCTCCACTGCTGTTCACACTAAGGTCCCCAGCAATCTGAGAGAAGTACAGAATCAACAAAGCTGGTAAAAGAGACAATTATACTGTAGTCCTATCGAAGGATACTGTCAGCAATTTTCCTGTTTGCTACCAAAGACAGTATGCCTGGCTTTTGTTTATGCTTTTGTCAGTGCCTTCAAAATTGTATTCCTCTACTTTTTTTGCTGGGCTATCATCCTAGGCATTTAATATCTTGTAAAATAGTGTTTGTGCAAGTTGGGTTGTGGCTTAGTGATAGTCTGTTCACAGCTGGTTGCTCAGCTGTTATCACCTGAGTATCTTTTAGACTTTTTCTTATCTGCCTGTTTCTTTCTTTGATGACTACTTAGAAACAGTACCAGTATAATTACATGTTCAGATAACCAATTAAGCTCTACATGACCTCTGTCTATGGCTTGGTCACATAACCATAGAATTTCTCTGGCACGCAATACAGGAAATCTGTAGTGCTGTATTGGTATACATTGGTATTCATACCTCAAGTAGAGAGGTCTTAGAAGCTTCTTTTTTAAAAATTCTGTCTATCAAGAACTTGCAGGTACTGAATCAGTGTCAATACAACAAAGGAAATATAGCTGGGAGTTAAGGAATGACAGTATAGAGGGACTGAAAAACCTCAATGCTTCTCCAGAAATGGCTCCAATTAATAAGCAGACAACTGGTGATAAAATATTCTTGGAGAAGAAGGTATGGCTGAGGAGCAGATTTCCAAGGGAGGCAAAAAAAATCAGGAATCGCACCACTGATAGAGAGTGCTGCCAAAACTTGTGAGATCAAGTTAAACTTGTTCATCATACTACAAATGACACGTACAGAGAAGATTATGGGAAGTCCACCAGAGACTTCATTAATGCTGGTTTCTTTTACGAAGGGGCTCATGTGTGCCCCAGGAGTGCTAGAAGCACATTGTTTTCTTGTTCTAAACACCAGCATTATTAAACTCCGTTTTCCTGTCTGTATAGAGAAATATTTGGGTTTTCTTGGTTAGTAATTAAGATTTTTTGGGATAGAATGCACTGCCTTGCTATCAACCTCTATATTTCCATAAACAAAACAATGAGGGCAAAGTAAAGATTAATTTGTTAGAAAATGACTTATTCAAGAAGTCGGTGACTTTCAAACACACAGAGACAAATTGTAGTCCCTATTCTTGTTTGTCTTTCTACATTCCACCAAGCTGAAAGATGCTAAAGTCATATTTATTTTCATCTTTATTTTCATCATTTATATGACTCTATGATTATTGGAAAAGTTCTTACTGTTGCTAGATGTGGGATCCAAATGTCATTGCAGACTCCATCCTTAGTCCTCATGTTCCCTAATACAGAAAGACAACTACAGTTGAAAAATAAAAAAATTCTTTAGAGAAATGCAAAGATTGGAAAAAAATATTCTACTTTAATTAATGCTGTCCATCCCTTCTGCAATTTGTTTGGTTTATATCATGCTCTAGGAGCAAGAATCTTCCAGTTTTCCAAAGTTACTGCCTGTCTTCTGCTTGACACTTAGGGCTCCATTCTGGTCTGACTAAAACAAGGATAAAATACTACAGTAAATCTGGATTGGTAGGTGAATCAAGCTTTTCTTTCAGTGTCTATTCCTATTTATTAATACGTGAAACGTCAGCTATATCTTCAATCTAAGTACATTGTTAGGCACTGAATTTGAGTTTTGTTCATCTTTTAACTCTGTTTGATATATATAGAAAATTTGATTACTTGACCCTTCAGTGAGAATGAACTGCTATTTATCCTGACAGAAAAAGAATTTTGTTTCCTTTCTCTCATTCTGCATAGCAGGGGTCCTGGGCATATACTTGAAATACCCTACAGGAAAAGGTCACTGTCAGACTTGAAGTCAGTCAATTTTTCTATTGATTTCTATATCCTGCAGCTTCCCATGCAACTAGTTGAAAACAATATGGATTACCAGTTAGATATCTAAGATAATAGTTACTTTTTTTTTTAATGAAATATATTTTTCTATTAAAGAAGTAAAATATCAAGTACCATCTGTATGCAATCATTGGCCTATGATCAGCTTACAAATAAAACAAAAGGACAAAAATATAATGCCATAGAGAAAAGATGTCTTCTTGATACAATAGAATTTGCATTACATTTCAAAGAAAATCTGAGGAATTATATAGGGATACAAAATAACCTCTGATTGTACATCCAGAGTCTACTGTGATAGTTCATTCTTAGGTCAGATCTCAGAAACAGGTAGTGCATCAGGTGTTCTGACTATATGTTCTTCTGTTTTTATAACACGAACCTTAATGTATTCTTCCTTCAACTTCCTTTTTTATTATGCGTTTAGTAGAACCTTATTCAGCTGATTCAAAAGGAGACATAATAGATCTTGACACTGGAAAAGGAATATGTTTTTAGTTTCATAGGTGTTTTATTGTACTTAATTTATTTAATTCATTTATTTTATTACATTAAAGTGACTTCTAACACAGAAAACAACATTAATTTAAACTCTAACTTTTCTGATTTTTCTTGAAAGCTTGAATTAGGAACAGGACCTGGATCTAGAATTTGGCTGTTTTGTGTTTAGTAATTAGAATGAAGTCCTGGAAACATGTCTTCTTGAACACGGGAAAATTCAGATTTAATTTATGTCTGACCTTTGCAGGATAATACCTCTCTTTGTGGGCTTAAAATGTGAAAAATAAAATGGTACTATACAGATTCTGTATGTCAGAGAAATGTAGAAATTACAAGATAATGGAGTCTACTTGACTAAGTTGCATTTGCAATCATAAGCATGAACATTGTTTTGAACTGTGCAAACTGAATTTTTTGTGCATTTTGAAAATGTACATAGTTTCTTGTCAACAAGAAGATCAATGAAGTGCTGTCCAAATTGTTCATCCATTACTTAGCCTTCCTAGTGTCAGCATTACTGTCAGCTTTAGTTAGAGAACTTCATTTATTTAAAATTTCTTTCACTGTGGGAAGGATGAGAAAGTGAATCATGTCTCAATAATGGGAATCTGAAGGGGAAGGCCTTGTCTTGTGTATTGAATTAACAACCACAAGGTACTAGGTCATTTTGAGGTTTGCATTTGAGTCAGAAGCTTTGCCCCAAATGATTCTGACCAGAATAGTCTTAAATATCCAGGTCTCACCAAAATTAATGGATGTTAGACTGTATATCTGGTTGTTCAAAAACAAAGTAGGTAAGGCTTGTCTAGTTGCTTTTCTTCTTTGTGAGAAGCATATAGTTGAAAAAAAAAAAATTCTTCCACTCCATATGGAATGTGAATTGTTTTTGAAATTATCTCTTATCATAACTATCTGTTATACTATATCATGACTGAAATGCTTTGACACTCAGTCAGCCCCACAGACATAGTATGAAACGTGCCGTACTAGTGCATAAAACTCCCGCCTCTTCCAGTTTCTTACATGACTAGAAACAGCAAAGGGAATAGCAACAAGACAGGCAAACAAAGACATTTGCATGGGAAAATTATAGTCTTCATCCATTGATAGATAATGAAAAATTCAGAATCCCAAGCTGATTAACACTTAGCATACACCACTCTTGGATAAAAGAGAAAAGCTTGATTTATGTAGTTCGGTTTGGAGCAGCTGCCACTTCCAGCCACTCCATACCACAACTCTCTCCTGCTCCAGCCAGTAAGCCCAAGGACATGGGGTCTCCACTGAGGTTGAGGAACCAGCTGCCACTTTTCTGTTTGCAGGTTCAACCACTGGCAAACTGCAGAATG
This sequence comes from Monarcha castaneiventris obscurior, assembly GCA_026261815.1. NCBI lineage: Eukaryota > Metazoa > Chordata > Aves > Passeriformes > Monarchidae > Monarcha > Monarcha castaneiventris. Next base: position 47,844,637 of record JAMPIT010000230.1, on the reverse strand, counting down.
TGTCCCAGAGAGCAATAACAGCTGTGCACTAATACCGTGCATACTTCAGATGCAGTGAAGCTGAGAATCACGTGCTGAAATACTGCTGTAGTTAGTTCTTGGATGGTCTCAAATCGTTGAATCTAATAATACATTTTTAACTTAGATATTTGGTTCATACTCTTTTTGATGTGAACAGTGAATAGTGGCTCTCAGTTTTGATCTTATGTTTCAGTTAGTGTTTCTAGGGTGGTGGAAAATCTTTCATTATATTCTGATATATCTGTATAATTTCCCTGGCTTTGCAAGGTTTACATGAATGTTACTGTTTACCCCAGTGTTGGTAACCTTGAATTTAATATTTAAACCAAAGGAATTGCAGAAGTGCTCTGAACCCAAAGGTGATACGCAGGTTTTGTGCCCGGCTTTGCTGCTGCACTAAAGATCTAAATGACCACGTGCTTTGTGTTAGTTTGGGGATTTTTGCTTGGAAGGAGTTCTAGAATTCAGTGACAGTTTAGAAACAGACAATTATACCGAAAGAGTGAACTGTTGAAATATAAATGGGGAAAGTGCCTGGTAGGAACATGCAAATATTGTGCTTGCATCCACCAAACAAGAACTTTCACTTTTGTGTCTCTACTGTTGGCTGTTAGCCTCACATAAATCAGTTTAATCAGTCACTAGAAAGAACAACTTTAAAAAGGTAGAAGGCAGGTTTCTGAAAGCCCTGTCCTATTTTCATCAGATAAGTCACTAACCAATGCCCATGCTGGGAAGACAATACAGGTCATGTCCCAACAACTTGGTTCTTCTGCCTGTCCAACACAACAATTCTGACAGTCCAGGTTTAGCACTTTTGTTTGTTTGTTTGCTTGTTGGTTTGTTTTGGGGGGTGGCATTGATCTGATGAAGTTATTATGCACTAGTTAGGCATTTGGGGGATTCCCAAGGAGCTTTTCCTTCTCCATCAAATATGTGTTAGTGTGATGGGGTTATTTATCTGTCTCATAGCAGTTTACAGCTCCCTGAAATAGTGTCTGAATTTTAGTCCAAAGGTGATACAACCTCAAGGCAAGCCCAGCTTCTTGAGATACCTGTCAGAACTAACTTTTAGCATTGTCCCAGCTTAATTACTATAGCATCCCTGATTAACTCTGTGCCACCACCAGTGAACTCTGAAGTGAGTGCTTACTGAAGTGTGTCAGGGAAATTTAGAAGCTACCAGAAGTAAATTTAGCTGATGGGCAGGGTCACTTTTGAAAATTTTAAAAAGCATTAATGATGATATTAAATCTCTGGCAAAGCCTTTTAGTTAAAATGTATCTTAATTAGATTTTGGCAAAGACTTACGTGTAACTAGTTGTGGGTTTTTTAGTAATAGGTGCCATATTAGGCATCATCTGACCTCAAGCACCTGTTGCTTGTTTCTCTGCTTATTGCCCTCTTTTTCAGCCAATTCAACTATTTATGTGGTATGTGATAAAAAGTATTCAGGAACAGAATTTAAAATTATGTTCATTATTTTTTTTCTGCCACTGTTCAAATACTGTCAATTTGATAATCTGTTATTCTCCTGTCTCCACAAATGCTAAGGGCAAGAGGAGGGTATAAGGCATCAGAGATTGGCAAGGTGGATAGAAAAGTGGGAGAAGGAATGGGAGCTGTAAAATCTGTCTTAGCTACCAAAGCAAATGTGTACAACATTTTACCCTTGTCAGATAAGTACTGACTGCATGGCTGGTCATCTACCTAGCTGAAATCTGCAAAACCATTATGCACTTTTCAGGCTTTTTACCTTCTTTACCTTTTTTTCTTTTCAACAAACTGTTGTTTCTCCCCTCTCTTCCTTCCCACTCCCGTCCTAAATGGATTCTGTCATTTTCAGGAAGTACATTTTTAAAGATTTATAAGTAGTGAACGAGGCTCTCCACTGTCTTATCAAGGACATTTTTCTCAAGTAAATTGACACGTTCACTTCTGAAGGGCATTCAGTTAAACAATTGCATGCAAACATGCTCTGCCTCCCTGCATTTTAGCCTGAGCCAGACACTAAGTCATTCTCATCTCTTATAAACCACCTTCAAACAGACAAGAAAATGAATATATTCAGAGCGAAACTGAGACTACTACAGAATGTCCTCAGATTCCTCAGAAGTGATCCAGGACATTAGGTTTTAGAACTATTTCTGAGTTTACAGAAAGATTCTAGCATGTGTATTCTCTGCTCATGAACAAAAGACAAACTGGCAATGAGTGGAAGCCTAGTTCTAGAGAAGTGGAAATTAACTTCATTGGCTGCATTTTCAGTCAGAAAAATCTGAGAAATTAGAATGTGAGTTCTAAAATACAGTAAGGAGAGAGATCCTTTCTCTATTCCAATAATATTTGTATGAGAAAGAAGGAATGAGAAACAGTGGTAGAGGACTGGAGGAGAAGGCAGCAGAAGACTTCCATCCTTTAGACAAAAATTAATGAATCATCAGCTGTACTGGATAAATTCTTTCAGGTAGTTAACAATTACTTAAATCAATAACATTGCAATGTAAATTAATAACTTTATAATATTTCCTACCACGTTGACTTTTTTCTTCCCTCATCTAGGAAACACGTCTTCCTTTGAAAAATTCCTGGCTTAAGTAACAGTAGATGAGGTTAATAATGCTCTTTATTTTGCTTCTCTACAGGGCTTCCTGTACAGATGAATGACTCAGATCGCTCTCTATTCGAACATTCTTTTCAAGGATGCATGCAGAATATTCACGTTGATGATCAGCTGGTGGATTTGCATGCAGTGGAGCAAGGCGAGCTGGGCAGTTTTGCCAATGTCACCATTGACATGTGTGCCATTATTGACAGGTAAGTTGTGGAGAGATCACCCATACTCTGATACACTGATATGTCCTTCATATTCTGAAAATATACAGTGATCCAGAAAAGATCATCCTGACACTGCCAGTGATCCTGTCAAGGTGGCCCTACCTTTTTGTGAGTGGGAATCATGCTTAGATGATGGAGATGATGGCTTTAAATTCTAGACTGTGTAGGATGCAGTGGAAAGCAACTCTCAAATCTCCCCACTCACCAGCAGAGGAGGAGGTGAAAAGTTCTCATAAGGCAAGCTCAGCCTATATGTCAATGATATGGCTGCCTTGAAGAGAGGAAACCCCTCACACAGTTTGTCTGTTTCCTAAATGATTGTGATGGAGACCTTTTCGCAACTAGAAGTTGTGGCTCCTGGCTTCAGCCCCTTCTGGCTTCCCTGTGCTCCTCAGAGAACTAAACCAGGTCCACAAGCTTGCACATCAGTCATGGAATAAATGCTCAAACTTAATTAAAATAATGCTCACTGAGTTTGTTTTTTTCCAGTCTGAGAAGAGTAACTGAAAATTAGGGCAGCCTTTCACTTTGGCACTGCCTTTTCAGCCACTTAGCTGTATTTATTTATGTTGCTTCTGATTAATGGTTTCTTTGTTGGAAAAAAAAAATAAAATACTAGGAAAGACAGAAAGAATAAGTACTCCAACTCCTGCATGCAGGCAGCTTGGCTTATCATGAAAATTACCTTTACATTAAAGCCATTGCAAGCCTTCTGGAAAGCTGAAAATTGCTTTTTCACATAGTGCTCTAAAAGAAGCAAAGAGTACTAGATCACAGAAGCCTAGAATTATTCTGGTAACAATTAACTACTGGAGTTCATGTCGCCCTCTAAATGCAGGGCCAACTTCAAAGCTACATCGGATTACTTAGGGCCGTGTCCAGTTGAACTTTGTATATTTCAAGGATAGAAATTCTACTGGCTCAGTGATTTGGGATATCGTCAGCAAATATCTGCATGGTTATGGTAAAGAAATGCATCTGCTTTTCATTTCCTTCTTTAATTTAAGAGACTCTCAAAGAAATAGATGCTACTGTGAAAAAAACAAAATATAACATACTGCTTTGTTCTTCCAAAATGCCTTCTGTTCCTGAAGTGTAGACATCCATTTGCACTAAATGAGTTGTGGTAGGTTGACCATGGCCGGCAGCCAAACACCCACCCTACATTTAGCTCTCTTCCTTCCCCTGAGGGATGAGGAGAAAAACAGAAGAAAGGGGAAAAGACTGGTGGATTAAGAAGGCAATTTAATAAGAAAAGGAAAAGCTGTACATGCAAGCAAAGCAAAAAGAGAAATTTGTTCACTACTTTGCATCAGTAAGCAAATGTCCAGTTGCTCCCTGGAAAGCAGGGCCTCAGCACATGTAGTGTTTGTTTTAGAAGAGAAACTCTATAACACTGAACATACTCCTCTCCTCTTCCATCCCATGAGTTTTTATTGCTGGGATTGATGTTGTACAGTATGGGCTTTCCCATGATCAGATTGGTTCAGCTACCCCAGCTATGTCCTTGTCTAACCTCTTACCCACCCCCTCCTCCTGGTCTTTAAGGGGAAGGGTGTGGCGAGAAGCCTTGGTGCTTCTGGACAAGTGTTGTCCAGCAGCAGCCAAACAGTGGTCTGGTACCAGCATGGTTTTAGCCACAGCTGGGAAACACAACACCCATGGGCTGCTGGGAAGAAGATTAACTGAGTGATTCCATCCCAGCCAGAAGCAGTATACCACTGTAGTAATCTCAGTGTTAAAGGACATGCCTTTTGGTGTACCAGTGAGGTGCTCTGGCATGTCAGGCATTTTATATTGATTCTCTTCGTGGACCTGTTGAAGGTTGAAGTCATAATGAAAAGAGCATGTGACAAGCTGCTGTCATAGGGATGAAGTTTGTTCTGTCTCCTCACATACATCTGAAATTAAAAAGAACTTCTGTGGTCAGTATTTGTCAGTTTGAATTACTTGGTTTTATTTTGAATATTTGGGCTTGGAAATGTAAACTGACTTGAAAGAAAGGATGTGAAGATACAGCTAATTAAGTCTCTGCTTTTCCTCCAATGGATAAATTTAAGCTTATGCAACGATTTGTATTGATCTGAATGATTGAACCCATTTGTGTGAGTTTCTACTAAAATAATTCCATTACTATAGGGAAATTAATCAGAATTAAGGTTTTGAAATGTATTATAATGTAATTACAAGTAACTTACAATGTTAGTTAATTAGTATCAAACCTTTAAGATACATTTATGAAATACAAGACTTAAGGCTTCCTATACATCAAACAGCTTATTTTGGAAGTTAGCTTCTTATAGAAGTTACTGTTTAGAAGCAATTTCTTTTTATAACATATAATATACATTCAAATAGTTCATATATTATCATGCCACATGCCACATAAAAGTTATATATAGTGGCCTTTTATGATATGAAAATATTATTATGCTTTCTATATTTTTGTGTATTTTATATTGTTTATTATATATTTATATAAACATCTGTATTCATAACAGAGTTTGGCATAAATAATAGTGTTTTATCTATGCTTACATATGTATGTTTTCTTTATGTAAGAGAATATATTCTCACTCTGTTTCTCTCTTCTACCACCTTGGATGCTGATATCATCCTCCTAAAAATGAAAGCTGTATGTCTTACATTTATGGGTTTTAAGCACAGGAAGATTATGTTGCAAGCAGAGCAGCAATTGTATAGTCACAGGAAATTAGAATAGTATCAAAAAAGTTTCTTAGGGTTGGCTTTGTTTTTTTCAGTGATTGAGATTAAATCAAGTTTGTTGTTTTCCCATGATCAATTTTATTTCTCCTTACTTTGCACTTTAGAACAAACCCTTCGGCTGAGTAGTAACAATGCCAATATTTAGATCTGACTGGATTTTCATGGCTGTCTTATTAGCATCTGCAAATAAGAGTTTACAATCACTTCTGCCACAATGTGCCATTATATATAACATTTTTATGTGGTTTTCTTTCAAGGAATACAAGTACCATGTGTGCTATATATCATCTCAATTTCACTTCCTTTGAAAGGGGAAGATACTTGTGGCTTGTCATAGTGGGATCCTCCTGCTTTTTTAAACTAGTTTGGATCTGAATCATAAAGACTTCAGCCATCATCATCAACATGGAAATTGCTTTCATAGCCACACTTCAGTAAAGAACCCCACTGGGCAAAAAGATAAGCTGTCAGATTGAATGATTCTTAATGCAGGCTTCAGCCATTTGGGTCAGGGGACAAAAGGTGAAGTTGTAAATGGTGGTATTTTTCATCATTAGCCAGAGTGGTTAGTAAGAAGGGGAGAGTTTTCTCCATAAGAACATAGAAAAAGGTACTGAGGGTTTGTTGAGTTGTTAGGTTGCACATGCCTGAGGGTAACTGCTTCTGAAGTGCCAGGTTCTGCCTAGCTAAATGCTGGCCTGATATGGAAAAGGTTTCTGTTTTTTGTTTCCAGCAGTTTTGAAAAATGTGAAAAGAATACTCATGTTAGAGTATTACACTTGTGCTTGGGAGATAGAAGTGTTGAAGAAGTCTCTTTTTATTTTGTCTTCCCTTCCCCACATGAGCATTTTTTATTGCAAAGATTGCAAGCTGAGATCTAATTACAGGGGAACACCAAATCGAAGGAACATTCTCTTTTTACCAGTGGTTAAATAGTATAAACACATATAATTTCATGCAGGTATGTATAATTACAGGCAGTGAAAATGCTACTGAGAAAAAAAAAATCATCCCTATTTCTGTCTCTTAATCACCTATAATTGCATTAGGAAAGGAAGTTGCATTGTTGCCACAGTGATCCACGTGCAGCATTGCTTGTGACAGCACAGGTCCCTATGCACCTTCTTTTTCTTAACATTAACAACCTAACCTGTTGTTACAGTCCAGATGGTACTGTTGTACTTACAGATTTAAGCACAGGACTTTGAATGGGAATTACTACTCACAACTAATTTATCCCAGCAGTCTCAGAGAATTCTAAAGCTGACTTTAAATTCTGACTTTATTGATGCCTTAGGTTTTAACTTTTATATTTTCAAATTCTGTACTGCTTAGTGTGTAACTCTGAAGTTCCTTGTAGCCTGTAATTTCTGCTCTCTTGTGCAAGATAGACATAACAAACCCTCTCCAGGCTTTGCCTTCAAGGACAGCCAGGCTCTTCTAGGCCCAAAATGTGCAAACCAAAAATTCTAAGGGAGGGAGCAAGCTGAGGGGAGTTACATCATTGAACTGGGGCTTTAATTGGAGAATTAACCGTGGTATGCAAATGAACCAAACCTATAAAAGTGTGAAGAACTCGTGACCTGTCGTCCATCTTGGGGTCCATTTTTGGAGGCAGCCTCTGGCTCCCCAGGGTGTACCTTGCAGGCCCTTCAAATAAATGCCTACCTTTATTCCCTTGCTCTTGTCTAGTCTCTGTTTCTAGGTGGCTGGAGAAGGCATCATTATTATGATTAGAATTATGGATTTTAATCACAAAACCAAAATGAGGAAACACTAAAATGATTTCAAAATAGTGTCAAATCTTCCGTTGGAGATTATAGAGCACATAAGCCAATTTTAATGAAAATTTGTCTGCCATGTGAAAAAATGGGGGGGAAATGAAAAATTTTCGTGTAGCTTTTTCTGGTATTTTATGAATGCGTAAACAGTGTGATTCCCTCTGTGACAGAGTGAGATGAATTAGATGCCAGTTTTTGAGAATAATTTCACATTGAAGATTAATTTAAGTAATCAGATACGTGCGTCAGAACATTTCTGGATGATTATTGTTTGCCTGCTGTGGGGATACACTCTGTATGACAGAGTGCCAGCATTTGGCTTTAATCCCATAGAGCCACATTCTGTAAACTGTGGGATTGCCAATCAAAGTTTGAAATAATTAATCTAAATAAGAAAGCCCAGCAAGCATATTGGTACATAAAGATGGCCACCGTCTAACTGGCAGCAAGACAAAATTTCTTTGTAGTTAAAATTCCTAATTGCAAATAGTATTAAGTTCTTCATTTCTGGATCTTTACACAAACATTAGAATTCTGCCCTTTCTCATTCTTCTTCCCCTCCCTCTACCAGTTCAGTGGTGAGACAGACAGACAGGCAGTTCTCTGCATGAGGAGCCGATGATATAAGAATATCCTGGCTGGAAGCAAAACCTGCTTTGCTGTTATTTCCAACAAAAATTCACAAAAAGGAAGTTATATAAGACTGGGAAGGAGCTGAAACTATACCATGGCTTCAGCCTGCAGATATTCCTGGCCATATGGCTGGAAGACACTTCCTGCATGTGTCTTCTCATTCTCCTCTTCTCCCCACATCTCTTTGTAACCATACAAACTTTTTATGTGGAAATATGTGGAAATGGAGGTGAAAGCTGCCTTTCAATGAGAGAGATTCAAGTGTGTTTACATAATAATCCATCTCAGTCCAGAAAAGTGACTTTGCAGACAGATTACACTTCAGATGATAATGTTTTTAATTCTGTGGCGCTTCTCCATTTTGTATCAGAGCATGACAACTGCGATATTATTAACACAGATCAGTAGACAGCTTGGACGTTACAAACTCTACAGAGCTAACCACAAAATAGGAATAGTTTAATTAGCTTTCTTTCTGAAGTATATCTTAGTTTTTTACAAATTTTTTTTACCATGAAAAAATCGCTATTCTCAAAATAGGGAATGGGGGGAACATTTTAAAAATCGGGGAAAAGAAAGTATGAGAAACATTAAAAATTCAATAACCTGGGTTAACAAATCGTGTTCCCTGCACGCAGATGGAAATATTTGAATAACTTACAAAATTTAACAGACTCTATGCAGTACTTTGGTATCATTGAGAAATTGACCAGACCTTCCAGCTGTCATTAGAACAGGACTCTCCAAGACAACCAGAGAAAGACAGAATAAAATGGTGATTAGATCATGGAAGCTTCAAAGAAAAAGAAAAAAGCAGCACCAGGAGATGTAGTAGGACTGCAAGGACAGAAGGTGAAAACCTGTGAGGTTCCCTGTGTGGAACAATATGACTAATGACCCAGATTGTTAATAACTATATAGTGTAATCAGTAACTCTTTGGAGTTGGAATAGTTTGAGATGCAGATGGTTTGAGTGCTATTTTATTCTTACGCCTTTGCCTTGGTTTTTTTTTTTTTCACTTTTTCCTATATTACACAGGTTACAATAGTCAAAAACATTCTTATGAGACTCTTTCAGGTAACTGTGTGGGTCGTACATCATCTTGTACCTGTATGCCTGAACATTTTGAAATTTCAGAAAATCCTCAGTTGTCCTTTGTCTTGTATTTTGTGCTATATAAGCTCCGCACAGAGAGGAAAACAAAATCTTCTCTCATTTTTACTCTAAGGAATACTAATACCTTTGTTTATTATTATTTAATAAAAATTTAGGCTACTGAAATAATTTTCTTGAGAAAGTGGATTATTTGTTCATGATAAATACTTGTTTGTGCTACAACAAGAGCTAAGCCAGTAAACATTTAAGTATACTGAGGAGGAGGAGGATGTAATGCAGAGTTCTGGATAACTTGACAGATAATAGTCTCAGAACTGCAGGATTGTTTTCTTCCATGGCCTGAAAGAAAGGTAACAGTGTGGGGTTTGTTCTTGGGAGCCAAGTGGCAGAGAATGCACCACTGTCACCCAGCAGCTGTACCCAGTGCATGGTCACCAAGGGCAGGGACAACACTCTGGGCCTTCTGGCACAGGGACTACCCTGGGGCTAGCATCCCAAAGGTCATCCTCTGAAGGATGCTGGGTGGAGGATGAGGCTGTTGCAAGTGGAATTGTGAATGGAGGACCCTGTCACCCTAGTGGCACAGTGCCACCTTCCTGCAACACCGCAGTCACCGTGCCCTAGAGCAGGGTAAAAGGGAGCATCCTCCCATCTCCCACTGCTATATTTGGCCTGGAACCAGCCCAAATACATCAGAGAGAAGTCCTTGAGGAGCTGGTAGGATCACTTGAAGCTGTGAGAGGAGAACTGGAGGCTAGACAAGTCTTCTGGAGGTGCTGACTGCAAAACTAGCTCCCAGCAGGGCCCCCTTCAAAGCTCATCTGAGGATCTGAAATCTTTTTTCAGCTGGATAGCTGTGGCAACACAAAGGAAATGCCTTAAGGAGCACTCCAGAACTGACTGTCCTCATGCTCCAGCTTGGGGCAGCAGTCATAAGAAAAGAGGTGTAGAGGTGTAGCAGGGGATCACAGTGCTTTGGAACACCCCTTGGGGATTCTTGCTACCAAAGTGGATCAGGCCAAGGGCATTTCTTCATTCTTGGATTGCCCTGATATGGATCCAGACTAGAAGTCAGGCATCTCATGGGAGGTGTGCCCAGTGTATGGAATGAGGAGGCAGGTCTTACTCATATGTTCAGGGAATAGCTGATTATCACCTATGGGATCAGGAAGGAATTTTCCACTGGAGCAGACTGGCATTGGCCCTTGATGGTCTTTTTTTGCCTTCCTCTGCAGCACTGAGCATGTGATGATAGGGTCTCCACTGGGCCCTCTTGGACAGGTTGCTGCCTGCTGCTCATGCCCCATGGAGACAGGCATGCCCTGTCTTGTGCCCTGCAGCACCTTTTACCTTCCTCCGCAGCACTGAGCACAGCCCTCAGCCTCCTTTGGGCCATTTTGGTCAGGTGCCTGCTGCCCTCATGTCTCCCATCTGGTGGGAGGAAGCTTTCTAGACTCCCAGGGCGGGCCCAGGGGTGGCTCCCAGGCGTTGCTTCTTGTCCTCAGTGAAATTGAGTACAGCCCTTGGCAGGGCTCCTCTGGGTCCCTGTGGCTCTGCTCCTGCCTACTGCACTTGTGCCTCCAAGGCGCCGCTCGTGCCCTGGCTCTTTCTGGCTCTCTGTCTTCCAGTCCCTTCACCATCTTTGCTGCCCTTCTTGGGATGCTTTCAAGTACTTTAGCATCCTTTTTAAATGGTGAGGACACAGTTACAGGGGGTTCCTGTCATCAAGGCACACACCTGCTTATGTTTACTAATCTGGTATGATTAGCAGGGAAAGCATTTGAAGAAAAGTTGATAATAGTGACAAACATTTAAAACATTTAAATAATGTTACAAGTTGTTTTGGCAAAACCTTTGCTTTTTTTTGCTGTCTTCTACAACATTATTAATATCGGAAGACCTTAATAAAATGGAGTAATCTATAATTTGTGAAAGTTGTGAGCAAAATCTTTGTGTGGAAATTAATTTCTTGTTTTTTCTTACATGCATTAGTTTGCTCAGGGGACTTGATTGAATGTGCACCTCGTATTACATTCATACATAATTATTATTTTATTCTCATTCTCCTGTGGGGAAGATGAGAGCACTGAGCATACATCCACAAAGATCTTTCTTAGACATGAAATTTATACTCTTACAAGAGTAGATGCTAAATATTTACCTGATCCCATAATAAAACTGTTGAAACTAACTCTTTGGTTACTCAACTGAGTTCTGAAGTCAAACTGCTTTGATGGCTCTCTCAAGTTATTCATCACTTATTGCTCCTTCATAACTGAAAAAATTAATATATTATGCAGATTTTTTATTTTTATGTGATTAACATATCTTCTCCTGGATGAGCAATGCTGCTATTCTTAATGACACTGTCTCTATACGTTCATTCTCAAAAATAAACAAAGCCAGATTTTTGTCTCAATTTTAAAGTGTACAAAAATTTAACCAATGCAAAGAAGTTTCAGGAACTGTCTGTATTACTAATAGTCTTTAAATATTACTAAACTTGCATCATCCTCTCATTTTCATCCTCTCATCTCACTAACTATGAATCTTTTAGATATGAATATCAATAATTCTACTATTTTTGCCCAGTAAAAAAAATGGATAATCATAATCCGAACAAGTAGACTGTCTATGACTGACTGTAATAGATTTAATTATATTCTATAATTAGTCAGCATGCTAATATTTGACAAGTATGACATAATGCTGTAATAAGTAATAATGGCCTTAGTTCTAAATATTTTCCAGTTGCTAGAAACAAAACTCTTGTATACATTTTCTTTCTGTACAGTACTATTATGATTATGACCAGTTTTATGACTGCAGCTCTGAATTTGTAATCAGGTATCAAGCTATGAGTAAATTTAACCCATTCATTAGAATTATGTGCATCTGGACAGCCAGTCCCATTGGATTAGTAGAATTTCATATGTTACAAAGAGATTAAACCATGGAATAACCATTTCATATCAGGCAATATCTTTCTGTAGTAATAATTTTGAGCAAATGTCTGTCTTATTAAAATGTTGGGTCCATCTCTTGTTCATATAGGTAAGCAATAAAGTCTCCAGAATAAGTAGTTTGTCTTGCATAAAACACTGCTACAACTAAGTACAACTATTTGTGGATGGAGTCTGATTTTAGCAGAAATTGCCTTGCTGTACAGCTCCTGCTGGATTTACATTCTTTCTTTTTTTTTTCAGGAATCATTATAATTTTAAAATGAGCATATTGAACTCCTGCAGAATATTCATACTGGTGAGAGCCTAAAGAAATAGAGTTATAAGTGTAATAGATTAGAAGTGGTTTTGTAGTAGTTATGGGTCACCCTTTAAAACATGAAAGAAAAAGGCCTAACTATGCCATCATTGGAAATCATTAGTAATAGTAATAATGTCTGGATATGTGCATTAGACTTAATACTGTCTCTGTATCTCTCCAGCTTCCTCTCAAAAAGAAGTGATTATTTCAGTATTTCTGCTGGTAGTGAGAGTTTGCTAGTGATTAGACTCTTTCAAAAAATGGCTGTCTATCCATCAAGGAAGGCATTATTTCCTGTTCAAGGTCGTATTTCTCCCAGATACTAATTTCACAGATCTTTTGCAGAGCAAGACAGTGTCACCTAAAAGTAAACAAAGGTGATCAAATCAATTTCTGCTACTAACACATTGCACAGAGCAGGTTCACCTTACTTGTTTCATGCTTTTCTCTAGCCAGCCGTATTAAATTCCTGAGTATCCTAGTATTTCTGTTGTGTTTATCATGACATTTTCCTTTAAAGAAAATGCAGGTAGAGAAAGGTTAAGGCCTAGGTTCTTTACAGTATTTGTATGTTCTAATGCTCCCTAAGCTTTGTGGCTCTCTCTGCCTGTGGGAATGGGATGGAGTCATGAGGGAAGGACTTGAATTCTGTGTAGCCTAAATAAGCAGACATAAGCATCAAAGAATGGGACTAACCCCAGACAAAACACTGAGCAAGGTTTTGAGATGGATGTAGGCAGAATTTTATGGCATAGAAATATCTCAAATGAGAATATGCATGTATGTCATAATGAAGGGAGAACTTAAACACAGTCCTTGTACTTAGCACATGATATGATTAGCTGGAGGATGCAGAAAGGTATGGCAGCAATGTGAGTGAGGAGAAGTTCAGTTTTTTCCTTGCTTTTTATTGTAAACTTTAGGTAGTGAAGCAGCCAGATGGTGTTTTTCTGTATCAGTTTCTCTGTAGGCACATAAGTAGTTTTGGGGCCACATGGTGGTTGACCAAGATGACACATAAACTTTGAGGCTGACCACAGATTTGAGCTCTGCCTCTCCAGTTTCATATCAAACTTATTTTCAGGTTAAGTTGATCTTCCTTCCTGCATTATGTTGAATAGATTTAAAGCTAATGCACAAAAAGTTTATGATGCACTTTAGTATTTGTGAGTCTGCAGATTTCTGTTGTGCATCAAATTAAAGGCAGGTGGAAATTCTTGATGAGAAATTGAGTTAAAACCTAACCAGATTTCTTCTAAGAAATTGGAAAGAACAAAACTCCTTGGAGGAATATATGTCAGATGCTGCTTGCTTAGACCTTGATATCTTCCTGGAAGGATAGTTTAAATGAACTAACTAATATAATGTTTCAGTAAACAGGTCTTAATTCATTCCCTGTAAATGTCACCAGTGGATTAGATTATATTAGCTGTTTTTAAAAAGGAGGGTGCAGAAAGGAAATGAATATTGAATAGAGATCTAGATTAGGAAAGATATGAAGAGGACTGGGTTTCACCACAAGGAAAATATTTAATCTGTGCAGTGAATGAGTTCTATTTCTCCTGGTATAATACAAAAAAAAAAAAAAAAAAAAAAAATTAGAAAAATAACATAAGGAGGAGCCTTACCTGAGTGATCCCAAAAGAAACTAAAAACTATTTTTTACAAGACCTGTTAATTTAGAGGAATGCTTAATGGAACACTGATTAATTTATAACTGTAGAATAAATGTATTTTATATTTGCCATTTCTAAGAGTTTTTAGCCGTGAATTATATCACCAAAAGAAAAAAGAGGTCATAGTTATAACATTTTTCCAGAATTTTTATATCAAATCTATACTTGAATATTTGCAACAAAATTTTCACTGGCGCTTAGTTCTTGCAATTTCTGTTACATAAAATTCTCAATTTTGACGAATAAGATTGCATTCTGTGGAACTTACTTATAAAACAGTAATTAAAATAAAAATACTAAAATATGCTTATTCCTACCCAAGCCATTCTGTAATTCTATTCTTTAATTATTAGGCTATGGTTTGTGCTGTTGCATCAGAGCTCTTAAATTGTTAGTTAAGATAATATTCTGAAGAACCAGTAAAATGGGCTATCGTTATTATGATAGACTAAGAAATTCAGACATTTTATGACGAATAAAGCTGTACTAAATAATGTATGTAATGAGAGATATAAACAAGAGACTTATTTATTAGAAGATTCTCAGTGAAGCCAAAGCCAGTTTGATTGTTTAGCAGCTCTGGAATTCCTCCCATGTGTGCTTATGTGTCCAAGTGAGTGTTCCCCATCTGTGGGGCGTCCCAGTTTGATGATCAATGTTCAGACAGGCAGCAGAAGAAGCTGCATAACATGCAAGGTTTCTCATGTCCTCCTTTCCATCTCAGTTGACCCTGGTAGGAGCAGCAGGTACAGATTCTGTCTCAGAGAACAGATCTAGATGGAAATGTCTGCTTGGTCAGGCTCTATTAATTGGTTGTCCTTTGTTAGTTGCCTAATTTATCTCCTAGGAAAATGTAGACACCCTGCAGAAGTATCTTTCAGGCCAGATTCTGTCCACAGCCTGTAAGCTGGACTTAACTTTGCTAAATGTAGATACCCTATACTAACAGCACACCAATTTTGTGAAATTTGTCATATTTATTAAAGAAAAAAAAAAAAGTGTAAATTAACCAAAGCAGAAGCCAAAGAAACCTGTGTAGATGGTTTATTAGGTTTAGGGAAAGTGAGAGAGAGAAACTATTATAGTCTACTTTCTGATTTCTAGAAAAAGCATACATATTATGCCTATGCATTTTACATTGGCAGCAATTTTGGTGGTTTTTTTCAGTGGAATATTCATTAAATGTATACTTTTTTTCTTATTAGAAACAATGCTGGGGAATAAGAAACTCAGCGTTCCAGTGCCAATTAGTACAACACTTTTCCGCTGGGGGAGTTGGAGACAAGATTTTAATCCCGTAGTATAAATAAGTGCTTAGATATGAAAACCATCATATGTTTGGAATGATGCCTAGGATTTTAAAGCTTTTACAACTGCTTGCAAGGGCCCTTAGATCAAGAATTGAAACCGAACTGACATGATATAACAAAAGCAGACAATTTCTCTAAGGTATTATAGCCTTCAGACCTATGGAGATAATTTTGTGCCTTGGAAAACAATCTGATTCTTATTTCTTGAAAAGATAACTGTTGCTTGTACATTTGTGCATTTATCTGTTGCCATGCATTCTGCCAATAACATCTCTATTTTTTTGTCATTGTGATAAATTTGATTGTTAAGAAAGACTTTTTAGAGGGCAGCAGTGACTTTGACTTCAACTTTCTGTTTTGGCACCAAATTGTTTCTCTATCAGCCAGAATTTTTTTTAATCTACGCAACAGCTTTCAGTGGTCCTTCTTATAATTTTCCATGTCACAACATTGAGCTTATTGTGATTAATCTGTATGACACTGTATGGATTTCAGTGTTAGCTTTTGTAGATTTGTTCAGAGATTAATTCAAACAAGTTTGTAGAAGGATTTTTTTGGTTTATTTATACCTGTTCATCCTTATTTTCTCAGAGATTTACATGGTCATTTCTAAGGCAACATTTTGAAATGCAAATCAGAAATATTGACTCAACTGTGATTGATAGATTAACTATTGCTTACTATACTGTAATTGCAGGGGAAATGCTTTCAGAGTTTTTGAGCAGAACTGGTGCATCATATGTAATATAATATTGTTTGATTTTCAGATTTTAAATCATTAAAAACCCCTGCATTAAATACATTATATGGAAAGTTATCATATACAGGGAAGATTTATTCCATATTGAAATATCATGCAAAATTTCTTTACTTTGTTCATTTCAGACAGTTAATGAACAAGCAAACAAAGGACATTAGTTCTAATTAAATATAGATCAATTAATCTGTGATATGAGTCAAATAACAATGTTATCTTATCCTCAGTGTTCATTTCACTCAGCCTCACAGTTTTTAAGGGCTTCTAATTTTTTCACTTAAAATGTTTGCTTCCTGGGTAAGGATGTTACTGATCCATCCTTCTGGATTTCTATTAAATGCTGAATGCCTTTCAAATCAAATTCCTGAAACTTAAGAGACTGAAAAGTTTTCTAGAAATTTTAAAGCTGATAGTGCTGGTCACTTTGTACACAAGCACAAGGACAGTCTTCGATACACCTTATCCATTAACTTCCTATTCTACAAAAGAAAACTGGAAATTCACTGTCAGTTTTAGTGAAGGTAGCTGTTATTTTCACCTGTCTTTTCACTTTTCTAGTAAAAGAAAAATACCAACCTACAGAGAATTCTGGGGGAAAGAAGAAATCCAACTCCTATAATGTTTCTTTTCACTTCAACATGAAAGGCAGTATGTGCTCTTTTTCTCTTTTATATCAAGGGGTTGATCTGCCTTTTCAATGGCACAATTTCTGCAGTTTTTACAGTACCATACACCTATGTTGTGCCTGACTGTTTCTCTGTGGCTGCTCAGTAAACTCCAGCAAGATGCTAACTTGGTGCTATTACACAAACTGACCTCAAAATCATTAACTGAAAAAACAAAATTACTCTTTTCTCAGATTCATCACTGTTCATTGTAGAATTTACTGGTGTTTCATTCTCCTTTATTCTCTCTAAGGGTCTAGTTACCTTTTAAAATTATATTTTGTACTAATACTGTGATAAGATCTCTTCTGCATGGTATGGTGCCCATTGTAGTAAGTTTACTCCTATGAAGCATTGCTCAAGGGGGCATTAGCTATAATATCTGTTCTTTTATTAATATCTGATTATTTGATTTGGGACCTCCACAAACAGAAACAAGTTTTTCAGCATACTTGCTTTCCTCTGGTGGCTTCTTATTTTCACTCAAGATCAATCATTGCAGCAAAGGTTAACTACTCCAGCGTTTAGTCAAATAACCCCCCTGACATTTATTTTGCATGTTTAGTATTGACAGCACTTACTCAGGCTTGTCATGACAATTTTTCATACTTTTACATTGGTGGTTGTCAGGATGTTTCAACTGTTTAATGTTTCACTGGCCATATGACAATTAGTCAGAAAATGGCAGAAAATAAGTGATGATTTTTACTTTGTGGCTGTAACTGATTTGCCTTCATCTGCTTACATAGTAGCGACCTTCTGTATCTTATTTATGCAGTCCTACTTTAGCTGTTCTGAAAACCTTTATTTTATTGTTCTTGCCTCCTAGAAATGCTTTTATATCTGTCTTATTGACTCTATCTTCCTTTGAAGTTTTGTAGGATATATTCTTCTTCATCTCTCATGACTTAATGTTCTTCTCTCTCTGCTATTGTTTGTTATTTGATTGTGTAACTATTATTTATCTCTGTGGTACACTTCGTAATGCAGTTTGTATGAAATGTGCTCTGCAAAGTATAGTTGCATTGTATCATTTCATAAAAGTACACAGTAGTTTCAGTAGTTTTCTTTGAACAGTATAATTATGTTTTGAAAGGAGTAAAGTTCCTGATTTAAGTGTATAATGTTACTATTTGATGTTAGAAATACATTTGAAGACACAGAATTTTGTCCTTGAAAAATATGCTTTCTCCTTTTTTAATGCTACCAGTTACTTTCATGTATTATTTAAACCTAACAGATGTATACATATGGGCTCATTTATTTTATCCTACCAAAGTACAAGCAGTAAAGGAAAGTGCAGTTGCTAATCACTGTAATGTGACGTATTTTTTAAAATGTCTGTGCCTCTGTTGAAATAGGTAATTTATTATCCTAGAAGATGAGAGAAAGGAAAAAGGAGAGAGAGACAGAGAAAGAAAGGAGGAGAAAGTTTTAATGAAGGAGTTGAGGAATGTGTAGAACTTTAAAAAGTGAAGGATTTGCAGGCTTAAAAAGCAGAATTGGAACCCATAAGCATTTACAAAAGGTTTGAGGGGCTTGAACAGTGCTTTATCTTGTCTTGGCAGAACTGCCACTTTTATTATTAAGTTTACTGGTTTTGCTGTAGAAAGTGACAGTGGGTTGTAGCTACAGAAATCTTGGGTCAGGATGAAGAGTAAATTGACTTAAAAATAGGAAACTAGATTTTTAAACTGGACAGACATATAAGCCACATATTTGTTTAAATGGTTTAAGCATAAGCTAAGTCCTTGGGAAGTGGAGTTGTACACAGAAAAAAAAAAAGGTCTTTCTGCATCAATGAATCCTATGTGATCAAAAAACTATGTTTCTTTAAGTGAGGGAAAAAAAAAATACCAAAGCCAAATACTGCTCCTGGACCTCTACACAACTCCTAGGCTTTTATCAGGGAATGAGTTGCTTTAGCTTTGGTGCATGTCTGAAATAGTCTACTCTGTAAATTCATGGTGTTTCTACTACAATTTTAATTGGGTAGATCATATGGACAAATTGTGAGTGCTATATCAAAGAAGAAAGTACTTAGAGGTCCAGTGCCGATATTTGATGATACAAAATACATCTTGGTTTTTTTTGGGAGGAACCTTTAGATAACTTCTCCCTCCTTCAAGAGTAGTTGATTGGTGGAAGAGGCTACAAAGTGTTTTCTTTGTGTTGTTGAATGTGCTTCTAAATGCTAGTTGGTTATATGATCAGTGGTCATAGAGTACTCATTAGCCATTTTCAGCTACAATGGGAAGGAATTCTAAATATTTTAATTTTATGGTAATTACAGAAAAATAGTAGGCTTGAGTCAGAAATGTTTTAGAAGGAAGCCCCTCTACCCAGAGAGAAAATGTAAAGGCCAGATACACTAAGAAATGAAATTTTTAAAAATATGTCATGTTTTTAGCTCCAGAATGACTGGTAGAAATTAAAATAACAGAACAGTGATGTTTCAGAATTTCTACATAATACATGCTTGTCATGATTCTTGCCATGGCATTCCAGAAATACTGGATAAAAACACATGCTAATAGAAATACAGAAAAAAAATGCATCTAGGCTATGCATCTATATTTTTTTAAGGTCCCAGATACTCTATTGTATTATAAAACAGGAACTCAAATATAAAGGTCAACTTGAGCTGGATAACGTAAATTTTCACAGTTTACTTCTACCTTGGTGTTCAGAAGACAGAAAAAAACAGCATTTTGGCACATAGTCATGGCAGTCCATTCATCCTCTGGGTCATTAGTTTCCTCATGTTCTGATTATTGAGGCCTTTTGCTCTAATTCCTTTGAACTATAGTTGTGTAATTGATAAAGTAACATAAAATGCTCGCTGCTAGAATTTACTGATGATACTACTCAATGGAAAAAAATTATGACGAAAGTGAGTCCCAGGGATATACACAGGTATCCTCATGAGATCTTTGAATAAAACAAGCAAACTTTTAATAAGGTGAAAAATAACCTACCTGCCATTAGCAGTTTTTATTTCACAGCATTTTGGCTTTTAGGGCATTTTTTTTAGTGCATTGGAAAATTCATGCTATAGTCTCTTCTGTCTGTGTTTCTAAGGTTTTTAATCTGGACATCAGAAATCCTGAGCACGGGTACTATTAACTGAAGACTTTGTTTTTGCTCAATTTTCCAAGACGTATCTTGTTAGAATTATAGGCAAATTAAATCACTCTGTGGGAACCAAAGAAAAGATTGCCATGGATTGTGGTAAGAGCAACCCAGTAAAACCACTTAGCTGAAGCATCTTGCATTACAGAAAATGAATAGTTTTACTATATGAAGAATTCATAAGTGATATCTTCTTCTGCTTAGCTTTCCTTTTCTTATTTTTTTCGTTTTTTTGGTTTTTTTTAAGGACAATTTTCATCTAATTATTTAAATATTTAGAAAGGTTCTAAATCTTTCTCCCTAGTGGTTAATTTTCTCCTGAGTTAAAAGTATATATCTGATTTTGATCCTGAGTTTCTCTAGCTTCAACTTGGAGCTTTCAGTTCTCACTACCAGTCTTCTACCTAAAGCAAAAAATAAAGTCCTCCTCAAAAATTTATTCACTGTACACGCAATAAGGTTCTGTGAATAAACAGGTGAATTTAATAAACTCCTGTAGTTCTTTCTAGCTTTTTGTAATCCATCAATGTTATTTTTTTTTTCTAAAAGTAGAGTTGTAGCCCAGACACATGATTTTTGCCATTACTGGTGACAGAAATAATGACAGAGGCTTTGTGTTGTCCTGAGAGTACGGGGTCCCAGGGCACGTCTGGGATTGCCTTGGCCTGACCTGTTTGTAGCTTGGATAACAGCTGCCAATGGTGCCTGTCCTGGATGGATTTCCTCTTGGTGAATTCTGCAGACTCTGAAGCCCCCATGTAACAGTAGCCCTTTTTCTGACCTGCTGCTATGGATGGCTGTTGTGCAACTTTCAACATTTAGGATGGGAATAAAGAAAAAGGACTGTGGTTGGAAATGTATAAAAGTAGCCACAAGGGGTCCCAGTGCTGACGCTGGAGCCTTGTGACCACAAACAGCAAACTTCTCCTAGCTAAGACCTTACCATAGCTGACTTTTCCCCTGTTCTTCTCAAGGAAAACTGAAATGTCAGCCAGACAGCCTGAACAGATAGGGGGAAGGTGAGCAAAATTATCAAGAAGAAGCACAACTACTAGGAAGTTTTGCATTACAAACTTAATTTTATTATTCATAATTTTTTTTCTCTATTAATTAGACAATTTGAATTATTATACTGTTAGCATTAGCTGGGCTGACATGGAATTTTTACCTCCACTTGCCAGATGTTTTCTTTCTTGCTCATGGCAAGATTTTGAGTGTTGTAGACAGAACTAGGAACAGGACTATAATGCCTCACTAATCCTGTATGATTAAGCACATGATTTTCTTTCTATCGTCTTCCGTTATGTATATGGGACTCACATTTCTTTTCTTACACAAAACGTCAGTTTTCAAGTCTAGACTTCTCTATTGCTGGGTTCCACAGTACTGTCCCTTTATCCAAAGATTTTATTCCAAGAACTTGCATTCAAGTGTATAAGAATGTAAATTGACAATCTTCTCAGCTAATTTTTTTTGTGCTCTCAGATACAATTTACCTCACCCTGAAAATTTTGGAAGGTCACTACAATAGTTGCAACTTCACATCACTGAAGCTGTTACTCAATAGAATATATTTTGTTATTGGTTTAGCATGAGTGATTTTGTTTCTGTGTAAATAGTGAAGAATAATGATAATTCAATAATTCACATTTTTCTGTATTATAGTTTTGTTTTACCCTTCTGATCTGGTGTCAGATGTTCAATACCATTAAGATTTCATTTACTGCAGTATATCTTCCCAAGTTTGTAAAGAATAACTTGTTTGTTTGTTTTTGATTGATGTCCCTGATTTCGTATTAGTGCAGATAATAAGTAACACAGCCTGTGCTGTCTCCCAACAATTATGCAAGCATTCTGAGACTTCCCAGCACCATTTTTCTGTATTCATTGGAAGTGACCTGTGATGCAAGATGCAGACTCTCCTTTGCCTCTTACTTTAAAAAATCTTGTAAATACTTGCTTGATACTTAGATGTATTCATAATTTTCTTCCCAGTTTAGAATCAAGTCTTTTTAAGTTACAGTGTGTATTTAGCCACAGTGGTACTATGTTATCAGTCGGGACTGTGAAGTCTTTGCTAGAAGCTCATGAAATTGTGCTATAATCACTCATACTTAAGAAAAATCATCCATTTCGGTCCAGGGACCCATTTATCTTTCAACCTGCTGCCTTATGTAGGACTGCCTTAAGCAACGTGATTCTGCTAGCAAGTTCTTATGTAGAATTCATAGGAATATTAAGGCTATTTTACCAATGGCAGCTGGAGACCTCCAGCATATGTCTTACAGGTTGAAATACCACAAAATGACAGATTTTTTCTACATATATATTATAGGTTTTGCAGCTTTGTATGGCACTACTTTTTTCCAAAGCCTCAAGCAGTAGCTAAGCAAGATGCCCGTGGGTATTTTGAAACTGCCTGTGGGCAGATAATGGCAATTTTAATATCCACAGAACCCTGCTGAAACAGAAAGCAAAGAAAATGTGCAATGGGATATGTCCATATGAGTTAAATCAATGGATGATCATTGCACTCTACATAACCTCAGAGCATTGAAAACTATTAAACATGTAGGTTACTACATGTGTATTTTTTGAATGAAATGATAATATGCTTCCTTACTTATAGTCCTAGGGAAAAAAAGGCAAATATTATGAAAACAGTAGTACCTTCTGATTTAATCTGGATTGGTATTCAGCTGTGAGCAAGAATTTTGATGTTATCAGTGACAAGATGTTTTACATTATTCACATCTAAAGGATTAGGATAGAAGCCTAGCAAGCAACAAATTGCAGTAACAGAAAAAATTATATGCAATAAACAAAGAGCAGTTTGTCTCAACTAAAAGGTAAAGTCAAGGAAGTTGAGATATGCTTAGTGAAATTCTGTCCTTGTTAACTTTGCTGAACTCAGGACTTTACCATGTTGCCCATTTTCTCTCTTAGTAATTAGGGGTAATATTTTTTTCTTTTTTTTGTTCTATGAGAACTACATCCTGGTATTTGAAGGCAAAATTGGGTCTAAAGTAGTGTGTGTTATGCATAAGCAATTGTGATAAGATCCTTAAAATTTTATTGCTAAATGTATCCATTTGAAGCAAAGTCCATTCTTTAGAGGTTAGTGGACACAAAGCTATAGTTGTTAGCACATTTTCTTGTGTGTTTTTTTTCCATTGTGGTTTTTCTCTGCCTGAGAGCCTTTGTCAGCTTGCAGTGATCCTCAATAGCATTGTTTTCAACATGGAAACATTTTGAAAACCTGATGATTGTCTTACTGTATTTTCAATACACAAGTGATGAGAAGAGTGTATGTAACAGCCACTGATAGATAATATACACTGGTATCACTGTAATAGAATCACTGTTCTTGGTTCTGTGTACGCCAAAATTTCCATACCAGAAATATTCTCTTTGTATTCACAGCCAGTCCCGTGATCTGTAAAGACTCTCTGGGATCCAGTCCTCCTCTGGACTGCTTGTCCTCTCAATCACCTATTTCTTTGCCCTCAGATCTCCTTTTCTACAGATATCTTAACACTGATGGAGCTGCTTCCCAGCAAAATGCTGTAGCGGAGAACAGGGCACAGAGACCCAGTCCAATTCAGTAGGGAAGCAGTGAACTCTTCTGCGGGAGGCCTTTCAGCTGGCTACAGTGCTGGGCAGTCCAAGACCATGTCAGCACTTTGGTATCTCCTAATTAAAGCTATGCCCCCCTGTCTCCTTGCCCAGCCTCCATTCACTGCTGGATTTAATCTCCACGCTGTCCTGCAAGCAGAGCTGGTGGAACTGGGCAACTTTTGCTTGAGAGATGAAGGTCTTTATGAATTTTTTTTTGTATAGGCAACACTCTCCACCACCACTCTGTAGTTGTCTCTGCAATGAGGAGTCCCACAGGTGAAGATAGTGATATCCATGTCCGTGTTGGAGCTATCCGTTGGAAAACAGAGGCTTAGGAATGTGGAAAACATTCCTGAAATCCAGCAGGCCTTTTTTCCAAAAGGTTTTGCAGTGTCTTTATTGGTCATGGGTTCTCATAAATGCCACAAAAGATTTAAACAAAATTGCCATCATTTATAGAAGTTGTCTTTCCAGTGTTTCCTGGTATGAATTACTACTTTTCCACAGTAAGCAATAAAGCCACAATAAGCACGTGATAATGTTCAGTTCAGACTGTTAACTTAAGAAAACACTTCCTTTAGGCAAATGAATTTTTCTGTTACTAGACTGGTGCATATCCAGATTCTGCTTTGTTGATTACTGTGAAAAGGTGTTCCTTCTGTTACATATTTCCACATTCAACCAAATTACTGTTGTTGATTTTGAGATTCCCAAAAATCTCATGATAGTTTTTATGTGGCCTCTGTATAATTACTCCCATCTTCCATTAATTCATATGAATTGTAGCATGTCATGGTCTTTGCACAATAGCAAATTGTTTTAAATTTTATGAAACATGACTGAAAACTCACATCTAGTTACTAGATAAGTGATGGTTTTTCAATTTAACCTACTAAAAGGATGTATTTGTAGCTTATAGATAATGTGGTGTAGATATAGATAATATATTTGTAAATTAATATATTTGTCATTTTCTCTCTACTCGTTGCAGGTGATACTAGCAGGGAGATACTTCTTCTATGTGTTCCATCACTTTTGTTGCCCAAGGAATTTGGGGAGTAGTGTAATGTAAATGGCATCAGATTTCAGAGTTCAGAACTGTCTTCTTTTGCTATAGTTAGATGAGGGTATTTACTTTTTGCCTTGTCAATAAAACTAGATTTGTGTGCAGCTATGATCCAAAATATTTGGAGCCAGATCCTTAGTTATATTCTAAGGGAATGTAAATCAATTTTTTGACAATTAAAATAGAGTTCGATGGTGAGAAACAGTTACAAAAAACCTAAAACCCCTTCCCTTTGACTCCAACTCCCTCACTCCTCACCGCCAAGCAGTGTTCTGTCCTTTCTTAGATGCACTTTCCCCAGGGTGCCTGCCCATGGCTGTGTCCCGCACTGGGGGCACTGGAGCTGGGGCAGCCTTGGCCTTTCCTCTCCTCATGGATACTGCAGAGCCAGCAGACCCCCTTGCTGGCATCTGGGCACCTGCAGTGGGTATAAAACCAGGGCTGGAACATGTTCTGACATCCTGTGGAATACCCTCGGCTAATGCCTTTCAGGTCAGCAGTATAATCCAAGCATAAATGAGGAGAAAATCTTTGTTGTCTCACTAGAAGTGTCTGAGACTGTGTGCCATGGGTGAAAACCTGTATTTTTTGAAGATCCTGTTCCTGGGGACTTACATTGATTTGATAGCAGACAGTGAGGGTAGGAATGCAGGATGGCTGTAATTCATGAAAGATGAGTCAGTATGTATTTTTAAAGTAGACTTCATTCTCTGTTATATTTTTACTACCTTCTTTTCATCAGATTTCTGCTATTGAGAATCTGGGAAAAAAATCTATTGATACCCATCCCCATATCTGAAAAGCTGGTTAGCAGAACTAAGTTACTGAACTGTATCACTAAGAAAAGCTTTAAAATCTTCCCCAAGAGAAAGACACCAGTAAAAATAGCATCAATAACAGTAAAAGCAAGAATTAAAGTTCAAAAATCAAAATGAGGGTTACCCCTTCATGATACAAATAAAAGCTGAACTACCCCACCTGAAGATCAAAACAAGGTTGAACTACAATAATTAATTTCTGGTAGAACTTAACAGTTGGAAAATGTCATGAGGAAAATTAAAAACCAATCTTGACTTCATCTGACAGAACAGTGTAAATTTTCTGTAGAAAATTTACAAAAGTTTTGTGGTGATAACTGCATTATTTTGTACATACCCTTTGTGGTGCATTACTTTAATGGTTTATCATCCTTGCCCGTCACTTGCAGTTTCTATCAGTTTCATTTGTATTCATGGAAAAAGCTTGGGCAGAGGGTGGTAGACACTTTTTTCCTTTCCTTTTCTGATTTGTTTTGTTTTGTTTTAATCACCTGTTCACAGAGCAATTCTTCTTGTTCCTATCTGACACAGTAAAGAAAATACAGCCAAAGGCAAGGGCATCAACCACTCTTTTAAAGGTCTCAGGTAAACTATTATTTATATGACTTCAGGGAGTCTGCTTCATATTTCAAAGGGCAGAATAACCAAGCTGAGAAACACGCTTATGAAAATACATCATCCATTAACCTTATCTGCTTTCCTTGACATGAGGGTGAAAGGGCTTACTGAGGAAGTGCTGTAGGAGAGCAGAGCTCTAGGATCCTAAGTAGTGTTTTTTGGCTACATTGTTTCACTTTGGATGTGTTTCCTCTATGGAAAAAAAAAAAAAAAAAAAAAGAGCCATAAAAGATTAAAATAACTATCACAAATTATGTTATTTACAATAGTCTTCAAGGGTCAAGGTAGCATTTTCAAAAATTCTTGCAACTTTGTCTGCTGAAGTTTTCATGTGTATACAGTAAGCTTTCTTTCCAATGGAATAGTGGAATAGAATGGAATAGTGGCTGAAGGTATCTTTCCATCATAAAAGTGTTGGCTGTCAGAAGCACTTAGATAAGCTCAGAGGTGTTTTCCAATCTAACTGATTTTGTGATTCTATGATTCTGTCTTTCCTGAAGATAGTTGTCAAAAGTAGCCTTTGTACAAAAATTTATTGTGAACAAAGCTCCACTTTCTCTAATTTTTGCTTGAAATGGAATTACAGTCTGATTTTTCTGAGATATCTTTCCACACGCTCTTCACAATTGCTACCACCAATCCTATTTAAAGGCCAGGTTCTAGTGCTTTGGAAGTTAAACAGTGTGTGCACTGGTGATTACAAATGAATGCAGCATTTGCTAAAGGCAACCTGCAAAAGAATGGGTGGTTAACAACATTCTGAGGCAATTGGTAGTCAAAGCAAGCAGAAATAGTAACTCACTCAGTAATGTAGCCGGCTAATCTAATTAAATGTCTCTCAGCCCAACATCTGTCTTTATAATGATCTTGGTGCTTTTAGGCAATAACTGCATCATGCTTTTATGTTTGAGTTAATGTTGATAACCTGTGGATGACATTTGTAATGTTGATGATAAAATATCCAGATTTCATCACCTTCAGATTTACTTCAATATAGGTATGTAATCCTCTAGCCATTCCTCCTCTATGATTTAAAAATTGCATGTGCCAAATCTGTACTGTACAATCTCTCCTGTTATATCCAGCCTAATCTGTGTTCATAGATGAGAAATATGTGATGTTTACACTATTTCATTCAAATTATTGAAGTGGTAAAATCTACCTCATCTTGTGATGTACAACGTCCCATATTTTATTTCTAAGTCTGATTTAAATGGTAGCTATTCTTTTCGTGATCCACCCTCAGGCTAGTATATACTGTCCATATAAAAGGCCTTTGATGACATCTAAAAGTTTTAAAATGTTAAAATTTTAAATGCAGAAGTCATTTTTATTCCTGCTAATCCTGAGCAGATTGGTATTCACTGACATATAGTTATTTTCAGTGACTAAAATTTCTGAGACTGCTTTAGATGACAGGAGAAAAATACAAACTTCTTATAAACAAGTGACCTCTTTCATAATTTTTCAGACAGGAGGTTTATAGTAATAGAGCGTATTTTCCTTTTCTAAAGTCATTCACCATAACATTTTTTCCCCAAAAGTTTCCTTCAATTCCGTCTCTACATTTCCATTCCAATCTATTTCCAGTCTAGTCCAGTGAGGTGTGTTTTCACACCAAATCTGATAATTTCTTTTAGGTAACCAGATCTGCCAGCTAGTTTCCATGGACTTTTACAATACTTTCTGTAGAACAATGTAGCTAAGATGGCAATTCAGAGACCGCTGGCCTAAATTGCCCTTGTCTTATACTCTTTCTTGAAGATGGAGTGATTGAAGATTATGTGAGAGGCAGCAAATGCTACAGGCTGAAGGATGTAGCATATTGTATTGACAGTATTTTTTTCAAGGCCTTTAGTTCTTTCACTATCAAATATGAATAGTTAGAAGAGTATTTTCAACCTTTTTGACATGATAGCTTTCTCCAACATAATGAAATTGTGGGGTTTTTTTTATTCCCTTCACCCCTGCAGTTCCTGTGACTGTCTCCCCCATCACTGTAGCAACACCTTCAGGAAGCTGTGTCTGGTTCCTGCTCATTCTTGTTTCACATTCCTGTGGTGAGAAGAATGTACAGGGTTTTATTAGGTGTTCTTTTTTCACGAGAAAAATCAAATCAGTGTGAAGAGAATTTAAGATACAAGCAGTGCACAGATTGCTCTGTTTCCAAAGGAAAACCCTCACTGTACTTGTTATAAAATGTGCCAAATGCCAGATTGAGGTGTAGAACATATAAAGAATGAAGCAATTTTCACATTTAAGCTAAGATGGCTGTTCTATTAAGAACACCATAAAAACTCTAGGAAATTTCTAATAAATGTAAGTATTTAATGAGCCATACATCTCTCAAACTCTAGTTCTGTGGCTTTCTTCAAAGAGGGCAATTGCTAATAATGATAGACAGAGACAATAATGAAATCTGGGTGTGAGAATGCTTTTCTTCTATGTTTTGAATCTGAACGCCACAATGAATGTAATTACACAGTAAAAGATTTGCTGAGGCAGCCATCATCTCAGTAAGAGATCTGCTTCTAACAGTTTAAGATGTAATTAAAGCAAAATATATCCCTCAGATAGGGGTAAAAAATAACCAGCAACCTGTGTTTGTTGTTCTTCAATTGAACTAGCAATTAATTATATGTTTGACCAATAAAAAATGTCATATATTGTGACTTGAATTTTGCTACACTGAATTCTGGCAATTTTCTGAAAGGAGTTTCAAAGGTTATGCCACCCAACAGTGTAGAAGGTTGTAATAATAGGCTACGAGTGATAAAAGGAAACACATCAGTCACTATCATAGTGTGCTCTTTCTAAATGAAGTGAAAACTTCTACTAAAACCAGTGTTATAATGAGAGTGAAGCAGAAATGTGTGCACAGAATACAAGGAAGTTAAGTCTAATTCTTAGGTAAATGGAGTTCAACTCTTTAAGATAAGTGTTTTTTTCCTATGCTTGAGATGCATCAGAAAGCTTACATAGCACAGTCAATGCATTGGTGGAGCAAGCAAAGCCCTGTACAAACATCAGGGTTGAGTGCAGCCTCTCACCTCTCACTGCCCTTAGTGGTTTGGCTGCCTGGGCTCAGGGTCAGTTTTTGGTGCAGCTGCCTGTCCTTGTAGCAGAGAGGTGTGTGCAGAGCATTGTAAGGAAGAGCTACAAGAAGCAATGTCTTCCCCACCTCTTTGTTTTTGTCTTCTCTCATCTTTTAGGTACAGTGCAGCTTGGCCAGTGCCTGGCAATGTGCTTCACTAATTCAAGCCCTGACCCACTGATTTCATCTTCCTGTTTGGTCTGCTACCTGCCTTATTGCCAGATTGGCTGATGGTGCACCTTGCTTGGTATTGTGGGACTTATCAGTGGGTTTCATGCCCTGCCTGCCTTGATTCACTCTAGCTTCCCAGGAGCTCTTCCCTTGCAGAGCAGCCCATTCTTGCTCCTCCCTGGTAATAGCTTTCTAAAAAGAGCACTATCAAAACCAGGTGAAAACTGCATCAGTCCTCAAGTTTCATGGTATCCACCAGATGCCTAGGAAAAACATTCGAGAACAGGATAAGTGCAGGATACTTTCCAAACATCAGCAGTTTAAGAAATTCTTGGCTGAGAGGCTGCACTCCTGTTTTTCTTGCCTGTAGTTTTTCCACTCTGTTTTGAACTCTCTTCTGCTTTATTGTCTTGCCCTGTCTTGCCCTGAAACCCAAAGGTAGTGATCTCTATAGTGGAAAAACAAGAGGAAGGACTACTTTTTGTTTTGGCCCTGCTACCTGGTGGTGGCAGTGAATTAATTTTAGCTCTGAACTGCAAGAATGATGCCTACGCATTGCTGGTGCCAGTTTACCACACCATTAAAAACTTGTATTGTACTGCCCCTTAGCTGTCCTCTTCCAAGACTGTGTTAGCATCTTATTCCTCGATATGAGATAGGAAGAAATACATGCTGTATTCAAACATGAGAAAATGCATATCTGTAGTGGCAAATGTTACTTTCAAAAGCTTTGATTCTTACTTCATTCTATAATAATTCTTAGCATTCTGCTTGCCTTTTTTGTCTGCATGTGAACACTGAGCTGTTACCTACAGGAAGTTTTCCAAGGCAACTTTCCAAGGCAATAACTGAGTTGTTACCCTTTATTGTGTAGTCATAGAGCTGTGCTTTTTTCAGAAGCCTTTTAGCACTTGAATAACTTCTCCCACTTACAAAACATGTTCTTCCATTCTATGCAAATTCTACTTATAATTTTCAAGCAAATCCACTTGACAGCATGTTGAAATTAGCTCTATTGCAGAGAAATAGCAAATCACTTGCGGGGTTTAATACTAAAGGAGAAGTGGGCCGTTCAGGCATAAATCACAGAAATCAATTATAGCTAGGACTCATGTCATTTCAAACTTCAGGAGAACAGTGGTTTAGTCATTTCACTGAGAGTGCGAATTTCAATGATAGGGTGGTCTCCTATGTTCTCAACAGAATTCCACAGTTCTTTCTGTAACACTTCCACAGTTTTTTTCATATGAAGACAATTTTTTTTATTTATTTGTTCCTAAGTTTCTTCTCCTAGTTTCTGTATGTGTGCTGAAATTTGGGGAAGTCAGGGACTGGTATTTATAAGAGAAGATATGAAGGTAATTGTTTTGCATTATCCCTTATTCATTTGCTCATTAAATAGGAGGATGACAGGAGATATCACTGAGAAAACCTTTTAGGCAGAAGAAATGGTCCTGTCCTCTAAAACAGAAGATACTTATTTACAATAAAATTGGCCTCAAAATTTTCCTGTAGATTTTCAGGTAAGAAGCTAAGGTCCAGCTGATATATGGTAGGAAACAACTTCCTAGCAGCACTCTGAAGATTTCAATGAAAGAGCATAAAATTTAACTAGAGGTAATGCCACCTGTTGTCCTGGTGTTGGTTCCTGCAATACCGTCCAAATCCATTGGGATTTAATCATTATCCTTCCACCAAAGGAAAAGATAAATGCTTCATGATGAGAGAAATGGGGCATCCACAAGAGCTATGCTATGTTGTCCTCTGCCTAACTGGCTTCCTAAAGTTGGGGCCAGGTGAAGGATTGGTTGTGTATGTGTGTATACTGAGACCTTGCCTGACCAGTTTCACCCTGCAGAAAATCTCTTGCAGGTAGAGGTGGCTTTTCACCACACCTGGGTCTATCTGAGGATTAGTTGTTTGCCTCCTCTTCCTCCAGCACTGCCAAGATGGTACAAGGCCTTTTAGTTCAGTTTTCCTTTTTCTTCCTTTGTCTGTCTGAACTAATCAGCCTCCATGAGAGAAGTTATTTGAGGTTACTCCTCTGTATGGGGTATTTTACATGGTACAGTTTTAAGATGTCCCTGAAAGAACCCCACCATGTAATGGTTTGTTTTACAGTTAAAAAAAGAAAGAAAAAGAAAAATGAAGGAAGCAGTTTAATTTTCCCCACTAAGTAAAGCACTTAGCATGATTTCACTTGCTTAAGGTAATTATAGGCATGATGCCTATTTGGCTTCTTGCTTCTTTTGAAAGGCTAGAAATTAATGCAAAGATAAAAATGTACTGCAGTTATGTATGATGGGCACTTAATGCAGAATCCTCTAGTACGTTTTTACATTTTTCAAGTTCTACGGCTAACTCTTAATCTTCCATTCCAATGTCTTATCCTATATCTAGCAAATGTTGCAAAGGGGTGGTGGAAACTGAAAATGCTCACAATGTGATGTGGTCTTAGGATACTCATCAATCTCTGTTCACTATATTCTATGTGGTGTGCTCTAATGTAAGTCTCAATTATTCTTCAAAGCCAGGGATATCCAGGTGAGCTCTTTCTTTCTTCACTGAAGAGAGGAGAGACCTGGTTTTTTGTGTGTGAAGCTATTCTTACTGCTATGCACAAAAAAAAAGACTCTGCCTTACAGTAAGGGATGACTTGGTGAACTAGATTTATATAATAGATTTATATATTGTTTTTAAAAAGCTAACCATATTTGTAGTGTACCAAGATGTAAATCTTTATGTGTAAAAAAAGGCAGATGAGGACAAAGGAAGAGGGAGGAGCATGTGCAGGCGGCAAAAGGTTTAATTTGTACCAAAGTCATCATCAGAGTGTCTTCAAATAAAGAAGGAAAAAAAAAAGGTATTCTGGATCTACTAATTTCTCAAAGGTGAATTTTACCTTTTAGGCTTATACAACACGGTTGCCTCTTTTAGCTGCAGATTTTTCTATTTAAAACTCTATTGTTGAAATAAAAATTGGGTTATACGTGAATGCCTTATACTAGGAAGTGAAAAGAGAGAGCTCACCCTTTCAGTGGTAGTCAGGAAGTGTTTGCACAGTCAGCATCTGGAAGACATCAGGTACCTATGTACAGGTTGCAGATCTTATTGCAGACTCCACCTTTTAAATGCTTAGTTCAAACTTGCACCCAGGACACCTTCCTGGAGAGCTCCACAGGATCAGGCTACTGCAGCAGCAGCACCAGAATGGCCAGTGGGCATCCCATGGCTTCAAATCCTGTTCATAGTTGTAGATGGAAATAAAACTATGAATTAGGTTACAGTCCTAAATTTTATTAGAACAGCATATTTGAGAGTTGATGTGAGATGCTTTGACACCAGCTGCACTTCAAGATTTTATTGCAAGTGTTGTGCTGTAAGAAGTTTCCAGAAGATGGCAGAAATTAAAATGTATTAGGACATAAGAGTAACAAATTATGACAGCCCAAGAAGAGGTCAGAATGAGGCACTGACATTTTAAAGCATATGTTCACATATTTTGAATGTTTCTTGTGAGTAATAAAACTGAGATACTTATCCCTGCTGGCTGCTAATGATCTTGCTGTATTTTTTTCATGAGGATAGCATAATGAAGCTATGTGTCCTAACTTCAGTAACTCTTACCTATCATTATTATTTCCCCATGTGCATTTCAGTTGTCTGGAGCATTTTTTGTGCTTTTAGTTTCTTTATGTGTAGTTTTCTTTGCAGGAAAAATTAATCATGAATCATGGGCTTTACTATGCAGTCAAAACTTGACAGCACATGCTACATCATTTTCATTCAATTAAATCCCACTGAGAGCCCTGGTGCAAATCATATGACCTCATGTTTCACTGTTGGGTAACCCCATGATTCACAAATACTAACCTTTTATGACCGTACCATACTTCTAATCTAGCAGGAATCCTGGCTCACATGAGGCACACACATTGCAAAGGGCTCACAAATTTTGTTAGCATGGAGGACCCTCACCTGAGTGTCTCCCAGGAGTTAAAAGTAGAGAAAAAACTTCTTTTCCAACCTATGAGGAAAATAACTACAGGTCTTAGTAAGTTTTAAAAATCATATGTAGATTTATTTGTGGAAATAAACAGCAAGGGCAATAAGGTACCTAAACAGCAAAAGGAAGAGTAGGGAAAATGTAGGCCTACTGCTGAGTGGGGAAGGAAAATGACTGACAAGTAACATGGAACAGGCTGAGGTACTGAACACCTATTTGCCTTAGTCTTGGCCAGTAAAACTGGGCTTCAGGAGTTTGAGGCCCCTCAGACCAGGGACCTGGAACATGCAAGACTTACTCTTTGTGGAGGAAGACCAGGTTTAGGAAGCACTTCCAACAAGATGGACATACATAAGTCCTTGGAGCCTGATGGGTTTATACCCACAAATGCTGAGGGAATGGGCTGATACCTTTGCAAGGGCAGCATCAATCACCTTTGAAAAGTTGTGGCAGCTGGGAGATGTTCCAGAAGACTGGAAGAGAGCAAATTCCCCTCCTATATTCAAGAAAAACAAGAAAAAAAGATGCATGGGAATACAGGCTGGTAAGCCTCATCTTAGTGTCTGGGAAGGAACCATTTCTAAGCACAGGAAGAATACAAGGTTTATTGGGGGTAGTCAGCAAGGATTTATGAAGAGAATTCATGCACAATCAACCTAAAGCCTCCTACAGTTAGGAGATTGGCTTGGTGGACAAGGGGGCAGGGGCATTGGATGTTCTTTGCCTTGCCTTCAGTAAAGCATTTGACACTGTCTCCCATGTCATCCTCACAGGGCAGCTGAAAAAGTGCATTTGGTAAGTGGATAGTGAGGCTGGTTGAAAACCAGTTGAAGGACTGGGCTCAGTTGTTTGTGATCAGTGGCACAAAGTCCAGCTGAAGGCAAGTGGCTAGTGCAACTTGACTGATACCCCAGGTAACAATAATGAAGCCAATACTGTATAATATTTTCCTTAATAACCTGGATGCTGGAACAAAGTGTACCCTGAGCAACTTTGCAGATGATTCATGACGGGGAAGAGTGGCTGACATATCAATATTCTACTGACAACAGGAGGAACACAAGAAGGCTGGAGAAGGGGGCTGACAGGATCCTCATGAAGTTCAACAAAAGTGCATGAAAAATCTTGAACCTGGGGTAAATTACCCCATGCCCCAGTAC
The DNA here is from genome assembly GCA_026261815.1 of Monarcha castaneiventris obscurior. Lineage (NCBI taxonomy): Eukaryota > Metazoa > Chordata > Aves > Passeriformes > Monarchidae > Monarcha > Monarcha castaneiventris. The sequence goes on along the minus strand of JAMPIT010000230.1, from coordinate 47,810,165 downwards.
AAGCTGGAGGCTGAGCAGCTGGAAAGCAGCTTGGCAGAAAAGGTGGTGGTGCTAATTATGAATCAGCAATGTACACTTTTGGCCAAGTAAGCCAGTGCATTAGAAAAAGCATTGCCAGAAGGATGAGGAAGGTGATCCTGCCCCTCTATTCAACCTTAGTGAGGCCACACCTGCAGTGCTGTGTCCATTTTTAGTTCCCAGTACAAGAGACAGAGAAATGGACATATTGGAGAGAGTCCAGAAAAAGCACCATTCATGTGATAAAGGGATTGGAACATCTCTCCTGTGAGGAGATTCTGAGAGAGCTGGGACTGTTCAGCCTGGGGAAAAGAAAGCTTGCATAAGGTGGGATAAGAAAGTTCTTTTAGAGCAGAATTACCTATGTTTTTTTCATGACCACATATGCACTAGTATTCTTTCTATTTTTCTTGTCTGACAAATTTACTTTTCCTATACCACAGATTTTTAAATTTAAACCTAATAAATCTACTTTTTTTTATAATTTTATGACTCTTTCTTCAGAATTCTAGGAATCAGTTTTTGTCAGCTTGAGCTTCTGATTTTGATTATTGTTTGCAGCTCATGTATTCTGTCTGTGAGGACTGTCATTATCTTGTAAACCACACAGTTTTGCACAGAAATTGGTAGCATTTTGTCCTGTTCCACTATAATTCAGGGACAGCTTATTTGTATAGCACTCCTATTTATAATACATATTGCTTAGAAATAATTTATCTTTGTAGCTGAGCAAATTGCAGTATAATTTCACTGCTCTTGCACAGACCTTTCTCTTGTTTATAACAGAGATTTCTGAGTTACAATCTCTCCAATATAAATAATGCATTAGTTCATAATTTAAATGTGACCTATCTTTGCAAGACTGGTGACTCACTATAAAGATCTTTTTGAGTGGCTTCAAAACTTCAAGCAGATTTTGGTAGCTGATTTATCTCTTCTGATCTGTAACATGTTGTGAAGGTTTAGCTTTTATATGTTTGACAGTGCTATGAGGACCAAAACTGCTAGAGTCCCTTAGTATGAAAGGAAGTGGCTCACCAGAGAATCAGATTAACATGGGCTCTGCTAGAATATCGTGCACTGAAATCAGGAGCCTGGCATTGTAGTTACAATATAGGTTTTCTTTGGTGGAAAAGATGATTGACATAGTTCGTTTCCACTTCTGTAGTTGATTCTTACAGTTTGTAAAGTATCAAGATTTAAACCCCATTCTTGAAATAAACATCTAAAGACGTAGAATTAAAGCCATTATAGGGGCAAAGGAAAAGAGCTGCACATTTCTTAAATTGTGTTTGTTATCAAATAGCACCAGTAAGGTCACCCTAATTCTCTGCTATCACTAAATAGGCATTTTTCACAGAGACTGTACTGCACAAAGAGACAAGTGAAAGGAAGCTACATCCATTGCATCCTGTTAATACCACTTAAGGGGTCTTAATGAGACAGTGAACCCATATATCCAGTAACACTTGGATAAGTTCAAAGGAAAGAACTTGCATCCATCTTTCCCCCAAACAGGCAAGTGTAAAAGGAAAGAGGAAGAAGACCAGTGAAAGACAAGATAAATTTAAAGTAAACTTTGACTTTTTTGGAAAATATCTGGACCCTTATGTTTTTGGCTCAATGTAAATCAAATAAACCCACGGCATGTACTTAATGGCTTTCAAATTACCTTCATATTGGCTCCACAAGCCCTCATGAAGAACCAAAAGGCATTCTGTGGGCTACATTGCATTAATTCTATCCCAAACATTCACACTTCAAGTTTTAGCTCTACATCTATATATGAAATGGAAAGAAAAAGAACGATGTTTCTATGTAATGGCATTATTTCTAATTGCATCTACTTTTTTTTATCAGACATACATGAACTTCGTATTTATGCAGTAACTGTATACAGGTGGAATTTTGTCAAAGCCTAAATAATACAAAATTTCTTCGCACTGCATAGTTAAATGTATTCTTCGGCATTTGTCTAGAAAAATATCTCTTTGAATGCATCAACTAGCACAGTCACAGTGTAACTCTCTGTTGAGAGCATATACAGCAGTATTCCTCAGTAAAAGAAACACAGATCTAGCAATCTTGAATTTTCTCCCTTTTCAGATAAGTCCCATGCCATTTTTAAAATTCTCAATAAAACATTAAGTATTATGCTTTATACATCATCAAGAGCAGTAGAATTATGTTTTCCAAGTTTTGTAGGCTTAGTGGCAACTTTAGCTTGACCCTGTTGCCCTTTAACACTCTGTAAATAAGAGAGAACAATTGTTCACTTTTCATATAACTTGAAGAGACACATTGTATATTTAAAGTATAAAGATGGAAATCACTATTCACAAATAAACAGCTAAGACTTTTAAGAGTCTTTCAATTTTTAGGGAAAAAGTCACAGTCTTTTAAGTTATTAGAATAGGTTAGTTGTGACTACCACTAATAGTATTTTGAAAATGTTTTTGTATTTTTTGGCAAGTCTGGTGTAGCATCTGATGGACTGGAAGAGAAAGTCACACACGCTACCACTTTCACATCTGGTTCACTTTCCATTGCTCTTTGTTTTTTTGTTTTGAAGTATTAGAGAAATAATAATATCTAGGTATTAAATCTTAGTTTATTGTATTTCTGAGCTGAAGCTTTAAATTTCTTATCCATTGGTGCTGGGCTCAGTTAAACTATGACGAATTCTTCTTAACTGAGTTTAACATAGCTTGGTCAAATCCCTGATTTCTAAGGTGAAGAGCCATCCACCAAAAATCAGGGTTTATGGAAGCCGAAGAATTAGGTATAGACTGTTCAGGAAATCTTAATACATCTGATGCTATTTTAAATATAATTTGTTTCATAATTTTATGTGGTAAAATGTAAAGAATGTCTGCACCACGCCACTTTATGCAATTACTTTGTATAGCCTTGATTCCAGTGCTCCACATCTGAACACTGGAAAGAAAATTAAAATATCTTCCTATTAAACACTGAAGTATACAATTGCTACAGTGATAAAGGAAGAGAATAAGAATTTTTTTTTTTCCAAAGTTGGAACATTTCCTTTTGCTTTTGACTGTTTTCTGTGTTACCTTTTTAGGAAAAAAACCCCATGTTTTCCCTATTTGTCTTTTTAGCTTTGCTTTGCAGAGCAGGATGCATGTCCTTCTTTATCAAACAACAGGAATCTGTCCCAGAAATTGTGTTCTAGCAAAGCTTTACAGAGTGACAGTGGATTCCTCAAGAGGCTTCCAAAGTTTTTTTGACTTATTTCTGTTAGACTAATTCACATAAACACTAGTTTAATTTCTCCAGATCAGATTTGTAAATACCAATTCATGGGTTTTTCTTTATTTTACAATAGAAACGCTTTTTCTAGCTACAGCAGAGCATTAGCACACAGACTAAAACCTAAGAATTAGCACTGTAAGGCTTACTTGTTCCTTTACTGCAGGGACATTAGTAAATTATACATATCTGAAGTGCATAATCTACATGTGACACCCTGTAGATGCAATCATTCAATGACATTGATAAAATGTTGGGTTCCATAGAGGGTTTTTTGATATTATTCAGGATTCTTTTTCTGACCAGAAATATTCATAGCAGTAAGAGGTGGAAAGGAGATGTGTATCTGAGGGTAAAGCAGACCTAAAGTAACATACCATGTTAACTGCTGTTGTAGGTAAAATGGGGAAAAATGAGTTGTGCTCTTGTCTGTGGTGCCTGACCAGAGGTTACTGCAACTGGGACTTTTTGTTACAGCTCACCATATTTATTATTTTGTAAGTACAGGTCAGCATAATCATGACTGAACATCTGGGATATTCCTTCTCTGCACCAGTCACTCTTACATAACCTGTTATATGCAAATCTTTCAGAAAAGAGGGTAGAGCTTCAAAGCTCTTGATGTCAGCAATATTCAGTAAGAAAGGACTTGACCAGAGGAAGATGTTGCTTCAGCATTTCTTTCCAATCTCTCATATAGCAGGGAGATGAAGCAATAGGAATTGTTGATATGTTTTTAACATGCTAAAGTTAAGGGACAAGCACTAACTAGACAAAGTAAAGTTTTAGAAGAAAAAAATATATACCAAATACCTGGCATTTTGAAATAGTTAAGCAATGAAAAGATATATCATTTTTGCAGCAGTGACCATGGTTCCATTCTTCTTTTGTACATATGGAACCACATCTCTTTAGATATAAGGTAAGTAGAAGGCCTTAGCAGATTTCCATGAATCAGTCAAAATAGCTTGATTTTAAAGAGAGTAAGTATCAAAAAGAGAGACAATTAGATCTTTTTCAGTGCCAGTATGCGAGTGCAAGTATCTTGACATGATGAGTTGATTATATTGTTTCACGCTTCCCAAAACAGTAATTTTTTTGGCACTTGAGGTTGCAGTAGTTCGTCTCTTTCCTGTCCTTGGAGTCTGTGTTGTTTCCTTATTATCTTGCATTGAGCAGCTCTCCAATTTCTGTTTTTCAAGTAGTTTGAAATACTTCCCCCAACAGTGCTCACACTTGTGATTAAACATTTTTCTTATTTTTTCTCTTCTTCCTCACACTTTTGTCTTCTACATACAGTGTCTGTCTGTATATGCTTTTCATTTTTCAGTTTAAATTCCTTTCTTAGCATTGATGCAGCCAGTGGTGCACAACCAGTTTAGATTGCTCCCATATCAGATCTACTGAATTTCAGGCTAACTTCTTATTCCCAGTTCAGCTGTCAGTGCGTCTGTCAAAGCTGCAGAGGTTCTTTCAATAGTTTTCTTGCATACTGCCCTACTTAACTGCTCCAACCCATTTTTCCCTCAGGAAAATACTTGGAAATGGACTTTCAATTTGAAACAGAGGGTTGGAAGGTGTTACTGCTTGGCTTAGTACAGTCCCATCCATATAGTATATTTTTACATCACTTTTCAAAATGAAAAATTATTTTATACTAAAAAAGATACTCTTCATTTTGAACATGTCAAATGACATGTTTCAAGAGCTTCAACATGTTTTCCAACATTTTTCAAGCTGAGATATTAATCAAATCCAGCTCTTTCCTCTGAAAAATCAGTTTCAAGAAGTGTCAAAGATTTCATGACAAAATGTCTGGAAAGCAAAAGCAAAATATTGTGTAGGGATTTTTCCTTATTTTCCTCTTCTATTTAAAGAAAAACCTCTAAAACAATCTACCAGCCTGTCCTTACTCTCCTGGAATACTAAGTGTATGAACTACTTCAGAACCAAAGATGGTAGTATGCTACTATTTATTTCCATTCTGGCTCAGGCTTTGTTTGTTGAAATTCAAGTAAACTTCTGGAGTAAAATTTGTAACAGAAATATAAACCCTTGAGAAATCAAAGCTTATAATAAACTGAAATACTGACAGACCCTGAACTGTGGTTCCCAAATTGCAGTGCTTGAAATGCAGAAAAACAGAATCAGGGCCCTCTAAAGTACTCCAAATTATAGTCTATCAATTGTTCTATAGGGCAATCACAAGCCTATTTTGGTAGAATAATTGAATCCCATCAATGAGCTGTTTTTAACTAAAATTAGGCATATCAGGGTCATGTCATTACATTTTTTACAGTCGAGTACATGTTATTAGACCTGTTGTATCCTCACAATTGCATTTTCCTTAAAAATAATTTTGCTCTAAATATGAATTGTTTTCTTTAAAGGACTTCCCATTTTCAGAAGCTTGAAACTGTCATCATTCTTGGAAAAAGCATGTGCATATGTTTATGCATATTGAATGTAGGTGTGCAAACAGAAATTCACCTATGTTTGTGCACTCACACCTACTTATTACTTCAACAGGAAGCCTCCAGGCTTCAAAGCAGTTCATTGCACAAGTTCAAGATAATAAATGAATTGTTTATTACATACAGTACATATCTGTTTTCAGCAAATTGAAAATTAGTTGAATAATTGGTTGTGAGTAGAGCACTGTATCAGTATATTTATCACAGAGCTGTGACTGCACTGCAGCAGAGCTGCAAATTCATTGGCACATCCTTGCTTTTCATGTCTTTAGACTACAGAACTCATTTCATTGCAATTTATAAAAATGTTTTAGGGCTTCTATAAAAGAATAAAATACTGATGTGCACTAAGAACACAGATAAAGGACAGGGGAATAAGTCAGTTTAACCTATATGCTTCATGTTTTATACATGATATTTTAGCTAAGCATATTGCTGTTTCTGGTAGATGGCAGAATTTTCATAGCAAAGGAGAAAAAGCAGATTGTGTAGATTTTAGCATATGCTCTGTGGTAATTTGGAGGAGAATAGAGCAGTGCAAAAAGATAATTCATTTCTGTGTTACTGTTTATTGCTATTGTTGTTCATGATGACAGCAGTGATAGGGAGGAGAAAATTCCACGGTGATAACATCCTATGCAAATAAAAATTTAAACCCTTTTTTCTGATCCAAAAATCTTGCAAAATAAAAAAGATGAGAAATGGGAATAGAGAAGGGGGAAAGGGTTATGAGTAAATATGCACGTTATATTGCCTCTAACCAATGATGAAATATAATTAATCTTTGTGACTCTGTGGGTCAGCTCAGGGAGAGTGTTCCATGAGAGAGAGTGTAAATAATGTGTGAATGCTGTCTACATCTGATTCATTCATGATTGATCCAAGTCAAATTTAAATTAATGACTCAGAGAACTTAGTCTATATGTCCTTGCCAATATTGAGCAAACTAGGAGTTGGCAAGGATATACTGCAAGAAAAGCATGTTGACCTCAGCTCACTCTCTATGGTAGAGTGGGATAACTAAAAGTCTTAGTTGGTTTTTTTGCTCTACCAAGAAATAAGGAAGATCTGAGTTTCTCTCAGAGACAGGGGAAATTAGTGTCCTTGACTTATGTGTTCTACTAGAGATTTAATAATGAAAGTGGCATTTATACCAGTTGTCATTAATAAATGTCCCAGAAACATTTCCCATTTGCTTCCATCTCACATTTGCTTTATTGCGTAGATTGTGTGTTTTGCTTTATTGCATAGATTGTGTGTTTTCCTTTACTGCCAAGACTATGCTTTTGTTTTGAGGGGGAAAACCTTCACTGCTTAGGCAGAAAGTGTTTTCTACAATGCTTACAGAACAAACTCCTCTGGTTACATGGCTACTAGAACAATCCACTGGAATCAACCATTTATAATCTGAATGGTAATGCAAGATCCACAGATCCTGTCAAGACATTAGGACTTGTCTTAAATTTACTATCAAATTGGTATTTGTAAGATAAATGGTCTTTGAGGGAAGCTTCCAGATTGTGTCTATCACAATGTAGAAGGTGGCCAGATTCCTGATAGTAAAGAGTAAAATAATAATAATTATAATAAGTTTTAAAAGGTGATTTTCATGAAACAAGTCGAAATCAAAAGCTAGTTGTACCAGGCAGGTAAAAAGACCACTTGCTACAGTGATTTTTTTTTAGGACCACCATCATTTAGTATTTTTAAACAAAGTCATTTAGGCAATTTGCACTTTGCAAGATTAGCATCACTTTGGTAGTATCAAATCATGTTTTAACTACAATACCGTAGCAACTGGGACATTGACTTTCAGTTTGTTTAACTCAAAACCTACCATCTATGAAATACAACTCCATCTCATCATGTCATAGCGAGATTAGTAAACTAGGATACTGAGCCAAGACTGCACTTATATCAGTAGTAGCTGATAGCATCTGATAGCTCCATGACCATCAGGGTGATTCATATGCTCTTCATTTGCCAAGCAAGAGATATTTAATGGGTTGTGCTTTTTGCATATGATGCAGCAAAACTTTTATCACTTGTTTGAAGATCAGTATGAGATCATTGTTGTCCCCGATTAAGAGGCAGGCAATCAAAAGAAGTAATGCAAAAGATAAGATTCTCTATGTTGTGCACCAGGGAGTGGAGAAGTGCCATAGCCAAAGCCTATGACACCCCACATCCAGGTTTGATAGACAAAGCAAGAGGCTTTCAATACAAAATCATCCATCAGTATTATAACCATCTTTATTACTGAGTAATTCTTTACATTATGGGAAGAAACATAAAGATTTCTAATTACCAGTTTCTTTATTCCCCAAAACATAAATTTAGGAATAATCTCATTTAAAACACACCTCTATAAATTTTGTATTTGCCTGGTGATTCAATGCATGATCACTTGTGTTTATTATCAGGAAATATTTTAGTCACTGTTCTGTATTATATAGGTTGTTCATGGGTCCACATGGTCTGAGAAGTATGATCTTCTAAAAAATAAGAGCAAATTTCTCCAAATGTCTAACTTGGATTATAAAGTTGACATCATAAAATCTCAGGAGCTGTGTTTGATTAAAGTTCTAAAATGAAGAAATAATAAAGAATTAACAGGACACCAAAGAATCTATCTATTTTATGGTTTGTTTTCAAGCCCAGCCAGTATGTTCAACTTTACCTATTTGAATTAGCAAAAGACAGGTGAATACAAAACTGATCCAGTCAGATTTTGAATAGGGCAACACTTGGAAAGGTTTAAAAATTTATTCAGAAACTTAGTACTTAAAACCCATGAGATTCTTCTGGAGAGTCTCAGTGCTTAACACACATTCTCAAATCCCCAAAAGGTCTGAGCTGTGCCAGTGTAGCATATTAAGCTTAGTGAATAACTGCCACTCCTGTGTGTTTGTTCAAATAATAAACTCAAACACAGCAGTCAAAAAAAAACTGTTACACAAAGCAGCTCTCATCTACTCTAGAAAGCCTTAACTTGGTTAATGACTAGTCTTCACAAGGAAATGGAAAAGGTTAAAAACAAACCCATTGGAGAGAAATAATATTTAGTAGCTGGTCTTTCATAAAAGTTTATCCTTCCTTTCGTTTCAACTCATTTAACAGGCTTAAGATATATGCAAATAGTCTTATTTACACCAGCTGAAAGCCTAAGCCTGTGTTTTCTGACTAAAACATTGTGCAACAGAAGTTGTCATTTTTATCTAACCTAATTAGTCCATTTTATGAATTTCTGGGTTTATCATCTACCTCTGTAAGATTATCACAGCACACTCTAGTTTGCAGCTTTTGGACTAAATGCAGCCCATGGGTCATTTAACCTGATGTTCCCCCCTCCCTGCCCTGTCCCACTCCAGAGAAGACAGACAACACTTGAGCAAGTGCTGCCCAATACAATATTTCCTCCTGCTTCAACTCCACACAGAGCTGATCTCCTGTTGTCATGAAGCAATTGGTAGGAACTGACATAAGTGATTCCAGGGCTGTGAAATTCCCTCTTGTTAACTGCCGCAGTAGATTCATCTTCCCCTGCTTTGCTTCTGCAGAAGTGGCAACAGTTAGAGTTGGACAAAAGTAGTTTTTCAGCCACCAGACATCTCAGAGCCTAGGTTATGTATAACACACAGGTACAGGAAATTGTCTACAACAAATGCAGATAAATGGCTTATCCAGCTCCTGCAACTGCTAGAGTGGAACCAGCATGGTTTTAATTCTAAGGAACTAATTTGTGAAGTGCTCTGAAAATTAAGAACAATTGAAAATAAAGGAAAAGTCTCTACATTGTTGTGTACAAAATAAAAACTGCATAAATCCAAGAGGATAATTTAATCCAAATGAGTTAACCGTGGTACTTTATCCATTAGCTCTCCATTAGTCATTCTAATGCAAACAGTTTACCATGGAACCTTACAGGTTTGAAGATAACACCAAAAAACTGTTTGGCAGCCTTTACTGGGAATATGGCATAAAGGAACTTTTCTTAATCAAATGTCACTGCATATTTTAAAAATTATTTTTTCTTTGTAAATCACAGTCTTTAAAAGTACCAAGCATTTTGTTTTGATCTCATGACAGAACAAGTTTGACAATGTCCACCAAAGAAACATGAGGGCCTTGTATTGCTGTAACTGACAAAGAAAGACTAGGCACTTCTTGGTTCAGGTTTATTTACTTCTGCCATTGTTGATTATATGCATCTGTGTACAATTAGCTTAGAAGTCAGCAGCAAATTGAACTAGTTTTGGAATTATTGTGAATCTAAATTAATTTTACAGTCCCTTCCATCTGCCCTTCGTGTTGCCTTGCATAGGCGTTCCAAGTCCTGTTGCTGAAAATCTCAAGGTCACTTTAAGCACTTGTTACATTGTAAGAAATAAGAAAGAATCTCACAGGCAAATCAGCTGATTTTACTTTCACTTAGGATACTCTGAAAAACATGGACTCTCTATGGAATTGTTAATTTTAACCTAATGGTGGTACAGTAGGACTCTGCAATAGCACTCTGTCCTTAATTGGGTTATCTTATTTTTCAGTATGCTTTTGCCAGGATGAGTGCAATGCGTTCTTTTGCATTAAAGAACAACATCACTGCAAACAGATAGTTATGTTTAGAATGTTTTTGTGATTTGGTTGCCAGTTTACAGAATGTCTTTTAAATAAAAAAATGGATCTCTAGTGATTCAAGTTACCAGCTGAAAGCATTTATTGGTCCTAAAAATTATTCTCCTTGTATATTATTTTACAGGTGTAATCTTTCACAGTCTTCTTAAGCAGTCAGGTAATCCTGAAGAGTAAATAACTTATAAATTTTTATAATGTTTTAATAGTCTTTTTGTGCGTGTGAATGAAGGTAGATGGTGACAGAACATCACACTTGGAAAGGACAGCTGTATGCATTTTGAAGGATCTTTCCAAAAAATGCTGATAAAAAATATGGATTTGAAGGATATTTTTGGAGGTGTTAAAAAGGGCAACTAGTGGAAAAATCCTGGAAATACACTCAAAACAAAGTGATTGTCATTAGTTCTGAGGCAGGGAAATGGACAAAAAAAGCATAACAGAAGCAATTTGGGAGAGAAATGAGAGGTGAGGTGTGAGCATGAGCAAGATTAGATAGGGATTTGATGATGAGAAGGAAAAGATTGAATTTCATGTTAAGCATAATTCAGCCTGGGTTATTTTCCTTTGGAAAAAGCCTTTAACATTTTGTTCTGCTCTACAGAAATTCTCATGCTGTCATTATCACTGTAGCACTTGAGCTCTTTTCACTACAGTTGCAGCAGTACATTTCAAGTATCTTGTGTGTGTTTGGTTCTTTCCTTCCTTTTGACCTCTCAGGTGGAGGAGCAATTGCACAGGTGAATGTCTTGTTTTGGTGATTTCTTTGGCTCAATTGTTTCAAATTTATATATAAAGAGAGTTGGTCTAGGTTGTGTCTACACACATGCTGTATCTTGCACTTCTGCTAAGAGATAGGAAGTGTGAAAGGGAAGCAGGAAAGGGAAAGGCAGAGAAATTAAGGAAAGGACTGTGTTTAACAGGAGAGATTTTTGATGGTTCTTCAGTACTGAGGGACTTTATTTAACAGTCTGCATGTGGCCATATGGACATTTGCCTTTCTGCACAAAATAACTTTTCATCTTCTTGTTCAAATGATCTCTAAACCTAAAAAACAGGAGTCAAATACTATACACTTTGGGCACAATATGTCTGGGGGAGCAAGTATATGTTTTAAGTAACCCTGCCCTGAGGGATACAGTCCTCTTAAAAGACTGAGGCAGTGACCTAGTGACTTACAGGGGATAAATAGCACAGTTACAACATTAAGAAAATATTATAATCACATAATGAGAAAAGAGATTGAAAGAAATGCTTTCTGTTTCTTATGGAATATGAAAATATCTAGATTAGAAAGGTGTCTGGAGAGATCCCTGAGCTCATTCTCCTGCCTTCAAGTAGAACCAAACATATTTAAGTTATTCCTGGTGTATGTTGAGTTGTTTCTGAAAATACTTTCTACCAGTAATGAACCTCATTGCATCTTTGCCCTTCCCCTGTGAATATTTCTAAGAGTTTGTAACTTTCCTGTTTCAAACAATTTTTTGTGCCATTGAAAATCAGCCATCGCTCTTTTCTGCTGAATAGGCCATGAGGATTTCTCCATGGGTCTGATATCACTCTCCTGCTTATGCTAATATTATGTGATCCCTTTTCTTTGTCTTCTTTTTTTTTCTTTCTTGCTGACCATAGTATGTCAGGCTCACTTAGGATCACTGTATCACATGTGGAACAAACCAAACATAAAACCATAAAAAGCCCCAAAGAAACAAAACCGAAAGAAAAACCCAAACAAACAAACAAACAAACCCAACAAACCACACCAAACTAAACCAACCAACCAACAACAGAAAACCCAAACAAATTTTAAGAAAGCTCATGATTTTGTATGATGAGGTGACAGGCTTAACCTGATGTAATTTAACAAATACAAAGATCCAGATCACCAGACACCCATTAATATGGCTTTAGTAGTTTTACTATGCTTTTGAGGAAAATAAGGAGTTATCTTGAAGGAAATGCAAGGTAGACTAGAATGCAGCAGATGTTTACCAACAGTGGGTTGTTCAGGACTAACCTGATCTCCTTCTCTGATGAAGCACAGTAATTTTTGTCTCAGACAGGAAAAAGTAATAGATCTATTTTGTCAGATGTCAATAAAATATTTGATATATTGTAATGATGAAAATTATTAGCTAAAACAGGAAAGATGATGTTTGAGAGAGGAATTGCAAAGTAAGTTGTGAACTGTCAAATGGAATTGCCTCTCAATTTATACTGATGGGCTAATGGCTGGCTGGGAGGTGAGAGCTGCTCAGAGATCAGTGCCAGAGAAAATCCTATTTAATGCTTCAATCTTGGCTCAGAATTAGGAATATCTTGATGAAACATGCTGTTGATACATCTTCAGCCTAGAAAAATAACTTGAAAGATTTGGATGATAGGATGGAAACTACAGTACAGAGTAATGCTGTTGAAAACAGTAGGAAGATTTTCTGTATGTAATGGAAGTTATTGGTTGGAAGTGATGAAAATAAGAAGGATGGGAAATTAGTGAAGGTGTTTAATGCATTGAGCAATCTCAGGATGACTTTGAGTCACTATTCTTTGGTAGTCAGCAAGATGCTATATATTAAGCAAAATAATTTCAGTAAAGAAATATGAAAATGTTGATCAGCTCTGAAATCGGAAAACATTGATAAGACCTCCTCTAGAATACTCAGCAGAATGCAAGTGCAAGCAGGAAAAGAGTTACAAGGAAGAACTATGGAAAATATCTTTTCCAACAGGAGACTTCATCTCACAAAACTACAGATTAAAAGAAGCTATGGTTGCTCTCTGCAGAGTATTGAGATGTAAATCCAAAAGGAAAACAAACATTGTTTGATAAACAAGTCAAAGATTCCAAATAAAATACCAAACCAAACACCATGTGTAAACTCTCTATGGATAAATTTTGGGGTGGAAATTAAAAGACAGTGTATCACACTTGAAGGGATGAAATTCTAGACTTGCCTTTCAGAAGGAGCTGTAGAGCAAGAAAGGTTTCAAAATGGAGTCTGCAACATTTTGCAAGTTCTTAAAAATAGGTATCCACAATGGGAAGAGACACAACTTGGTGATGAGGAACTTGCAGTTCTGTTTTGTGATGGTTTCTAACTTCAGAGCCTGGTTTAGGAAGGAAGTGCTGTTTTGAAAGTTTATTTTATTTTGCTTTTTATGTAACAAAATCTTATTCCTAAAGGAGAAGACTTGAATTGCCTAGAAACATAGTATTTTAGCAGAAATCATCTGCAAATCATGCGTGCATTGAATTTTTTTGAGGTTTTGAGTGTATAAATTTTGAGTGTCTACTAAATGATAAGCATAAGGTACATGAATGATATGATTATGTCTGCTTAAAATACAAATTTCTTAGCAAGATATTTGCATATTGAAATTTGTATATTATTCTCATTCTATGGAAAGAAACGTGTTTGAAAAATAATGGAGTTTACAGTGATAAATCTTATTTTTTATTATATTGTTTACTGAATTCAAACAGGGTTAATTTTTGTAATTCCTACAAATTTTTGTAATTTTTAATTCTGGATATCCATCATTTCCTGTAAACTCTCTTCTAGTAGGTAAGGTTTGTCCAAAATGTGGCCAGATGAGCACCAGATTATGTTACAGAAGTTTGCTAATGGATTTAATAGAAAATAAATCCTATAATTCTATCTGATAAAATAAACTAACAGAAAAGAGGATGAAGGGAGAGCTTCAGGAAATGATCCTATAGTCTGATTTAACCTTCAGTGTGTACTAACATTAAAATATTGTTTACTCCATTTTTCTAAATGCGTCATCTTTAGAACAGGAAAAAATCAGATGAGTAAAAACAAAATTTTGCAGATGCAGACTATGTTAATCCAACCATCATCCTGGAAGCATAAAATTAACATCAAAGAGTTTGCTGAATATCTCTGCTTTTATGACTTAATACGCTCCATTAAATGATACTGATAAATATCTAGTTTTCATCTTTGTGAAGATTAAGTCATTTACCTCAGTTATATAGTCAGTAATGCAGTCTATTTACTAGTTATGCTGCAATAAAAGTAAGTTATACCTCACTAAAATGTGAAACCAGTTGCGAGCATTACGTATGAGAGTTCATATAAATAGCTGGTGAAACTCACATAGAAAAATGTTTGGTTTGGTCGTTGGAAAATTACTTTTCAAGTAATGTATGTTCAATTGTAAATGAAGAGGAAAATACATAAAAATAAGTTATTTTGAAAAGCTGGAAAAAATACAAAACTGTATTCAGATTTAGGAACTTTTGTAGTTATTAACAGCCTTGAATAAAAGTTACTTTTATGAGATTATTTTTGAAATGTCATTGCTCTTTGCTTTGCCTACTCTTGTGCCCAGCAGCTACGGATTCGTGTAAATTGTTAATTGTTTGGATGTTTAGAAATGTACTATTATATGCTCTCATTTTTCTTCAGCAGTGTTGAGAACACAACTGAATAGCAGTAATCAGCTCTATCTATTCATTTAGCCTGCCACACTTATAAAACTAAATGAATTCATTTAAAACATGTTGAAAACAATTTATTGAACTGTGATAATTGCCTCAGGTAGTTTCACTGTATTTTACTGTGAAAAGAAGATTTTTAAATGCTTTGTTTCTTGCTTTAGAAGAGCTTTTCTTAAGAACTATTTTTAACCATGCCATTATTTTCTGATCTTTTTGGAGAAGAATGGGTAGCCTTGAGTTCTAAAGACTGATATAGGATGTAAGACATCTATATTCTGTATATTCTGAGGTACACATACTGGCATGCATAAAACAAAAAAATCATTTCTAAATGTGAGTACACAATATTCAATTTTCTAATGCATATTGTGACATAAGTTATTCTTGGTTGTTGAGCCATGCATGCCAATGCTCAGTTAACTGGAAACTGAGGGAATAAGAGACTCTAAGCCTTTAGAGGAATAACCCAGACATTTTCAGTTTCAAAAAATTTCTACATAGGAAAGCAAAACTTTCCTTGAGTGTTGTTTATGAGAGTATCACTAACGGTCACAGGAATATGATGAACTTCAGATTTATCTTAGAGATAAGAATACTTAAATTTTAATGCATTTCTGAAAAGATTCTCTTTGTCTAATAGGGTGTCTCCTAGTTTTAGTTTTTAATTTCATAATCAAAAAATATATATTTGTCAAAAAAAACATGAAAGGGAAGCTCCTTTACTTCGTGATCAAAAAGGCAGAGCCTGTACTGAGTCTGATTGTAACTAATTTATTAAGGAAAAAATATTCTTTGAAATGGTATTTCAAAGCCCTTTCAAGGAAAAGAAGTTTAATAGTTTCAGAGGTGAAAGTAAATGGTAATTCCCATTTCTTACTGTATTTGATAGAAAAGAACCTGGCCAAACTCAAATCTTTGAAATCACATTTCGATAATATTTCAAACAATAAATGTATTTCCTGCTATGACTTTGGTTTTTGCTGTTCCACTTTTTCTTTTGCATTCCTTCCATTTTCCAGCAACAGTGTAGCTGACGAAGAAAAGCAGGAGTGTGGGAGAAAGGTGAACAGCACTTGCCACAAACCCCTGTGAAGAAAAACTAACACAACTTTTATAAGACTATAGTTTGTTTTCTTAATGGAGCTTTACTGGTTTCCTCCCATCCTAGCCAGCAGGCAACCTGCCTCCCTTTTACCCCACTGCTGGCAGCACAAAGATGAGCAGCAACCCAGTGGCGTTTGGTTTTTAACCACCTGCACAGCAGGAGGAGGTGTGACTTGTGATGGTCTTTTTCTTTTGACTGCTGAGTACCAGTCATATGTTACTTAGAACCCAGATTTATGATGATTAATCTATTCCAAATTTAATGTGTTTTTTTACAGTTTGTAAAAGGGCTTCAGCAAAGCCTTGATGAATCTTTTATGCAGTTGTGTGTTCTCATATAAATTCTGTTAATCCGCCTAAAATAACAAGGATTAATTAGTAGACAAGGACGTGATACACTGCTTGTGCAGCTCAGAATTTACCTTTGTGTAAATCTCGATGCTCATTTAGGTTTCTCTTTCTGTCTTTGCATCTCATCCTGACAGGTGTGTGCCCAATCACTGTGAACATGATGGAAAATGCACCCAGACGTGGGACAGCTTCAAGTGCACTTGCGATGGAACTAATTACAGTGGTGCCACTTGTCATAACTGTAAGCTAACCTGCAGTTTCCAAATTTCAATGGAATAGGGAAGTCTCTCATGTCTTTTGGTTGACATAAAAAAAAAAAATCAAAGTCTTCTTTTCTGGTTGTTAAAGATCCTCAAGCCTTTATTGAGGGAAGGGGTTGGCTTAATCACATTCCACTTTATCTGCATCAGGATGTATTTAGACAGCACTGTGCTGCACCATGCTATGTCCCAAAGCAGTGCAACAGCAGTTGGGTGTGCTGAGAAAACCCATTCTCAGCAGTTGCACATGAGATGCAGTTTCAAATGGAAACAGTGAATCTGCCCCAAGCTCTTGCAGAGAGCTGCTGACTGCTGCTACAGATGCTGTTTCAGGTTGCTAATCCCAAACGATGTTTATACACTGATTATCAGCCAGTTTAAAATCTAATTATCTGCTCTGTGGTTATGAGTTTTTGAAATAAGAATATTTCCTATGAGCTCCACATGCCCTACACTTTTAAAGCGCAGAAAGAAGAAAGGTATATTTGCCCTTCTACAGGTGCTGAACAATGCATGCTGAGTCAGTGGCATGCATCTTCTGTTCCTCCTCCCATATGCTGAAAAGTGGGATTTTCGTCTGCAAAGTGTATTCTAAAATACCTAGGACACAGAGAACACATATCCAGTTCTTGCTTTTGTTCACATCTTCCTTTTGCCAACAATCTCCTAATAATGAGAAGAGACTAAAAAATGCTTTTGAACAAGTTATCAATTGAAATTGAAGCCAGGGTTTATAGAGATACAAGTTTATATTACTTTATTATTTACCTTAAATATGGTTGTGTATCATTTTACAAAGATAATTGAAGATTTTTTTCAGTATAACCAGAAAGCCCAAACAAATGAGAAATTTTTTGACCATTCACAGTTAGCTGGATTACAACAAAAACATAATTTATGGTTAAAGATTATATAAGTGTAAAAGGGGTTATATTTTATGGAATAACTATTAATACATTGAGTGGCAAAGTTCTCTATGATCTGGCTATTGAAATTGTAAAACTATAAGAGTTAAATAGCAGATTAATGTTGATTAAAGTGAAGTATTTAAGGTACCAATGCCTCGAGGAGAGATTGCATGGCAGGTCTTTTTCCACCAAGAGGGAATGTGGACAGTGATGGCATGGTTGCATCTAATGTTAGGAAAGAAAACACAGAATTTATGTCTGTCTGTGCTCCTTTGTGGGTGTGCAGACCAGCTTTTAAAACATAGCTGAACATAGTTAAGCTTCTTGAGTTCCAAAGAGAAGCATCAAGGACAAGCAGATGGCATCACTGCTCTGAAATCACATTTATTACAAAGGGAAGAAATAACAATCCAAGGAGATGTGAGATTTTTCTAAATAGGATTTTCACCTGCCTTTTATGGATAAAACAGTGCAATAAAGCAAGTAAAAGGCATTGCTGAACTACAGTATCAAAGGAGGGATTTGGAGTATATTGTCTTGTCTTTATGGAATGGATAAAGTGTATGGGATCACATACACCGTCCAGGTCATTTGGAGACACATTGTTCAAGAACTTCTACTCTT
This sequence comes from Monarcha castaneiventris obscurior, assembly GCA_026261815.1. Lineage (NCBI taxonomy): Eukaryota > Metazoa > Chordata > Aves > Passeriformes > Monarchidae > Monarcha > Monarcha castaneiventris. The sequence continues at coordinate 47,792,059 of JAMPIT010000230.1, read as the reverse complement.
CTAGTTCAGGAAAAGTTTCTAACTTAGATGTGTAACCTTTAGTTTTGTTACATTTTTGTGTTTAAAGTACATAATTTTTGGGTTTTGTGTGCTGCTATACTTTAGAAATCTTCTTTCTTACAAAACAAGGTTGAGCAGAAAGTTATTCACTTGATAGATATCCTGTCAGAATGTGTAAAATCCTATGCCTTTCTAGAGTATCAAAGTTAATGGCACAAAAATGAGCAAAAAAATAAAAAATTCCAGCATCAAGATACAGACTGAGACAACCTTAACTCTTCCTTTGTTGAGCAGGCAATAGCTGTCAGTATTTACAGGAGCATGTTCCAGATACAGTTACAAATAATGAGGGGATTTGTTGAAGCTTACCAGAGGTTGTAGTTATGCTGTCCTGAGGTCTGGGACCTCAGCTCTGCTGCGTTGGTGCTGACCCCACTGTCCTTTCCTACTTGTGCAGTGTGTGTGCATATACTCAGACACGCTTAGTGTGCTGCCTTTTGCTTTTGAATTCTAAAGTTTGTGGCAGTAGCAGGATAAAAGATATTCTGGGGAAGGAGGGAAGTTGGAACAATAACTGATGTGTGGTATAAAAATCGCTGTAAGCAATTTTAAACAGCACTGCAGATTGCATGAAAAATATAGCAGATGTCATGATTCTATGGAGCTGGAAAGTGAGTAAGTGCAGATAGCACTTGTTCAGTACCATTCTACTTAAAGATAACATTATTTTACAAAGCAAATTGTATTATATACCACAGTAAAATGTGTTTTTCTTTCCTCAATGTATGCTTGTGGGGGGGGTATAACAGCATTACTCAAAGAGGTTGAAGTCAAGATTATGTTAGTGGGGATTCTAACTCTGTAGTTGATGATTTTAATGAGTTTGAGTTATGCTGAACTAAAAGGAACAAGATAATTCTGTGTTCTGAAGGGTTTTTTTCAGTAAATTGGTTTTGCTTTGGTCAGGTAATTCAACTCTCTTCTGAGCTTTTGACCTGAAACAAGGCAAAGCTTTGCAGCCCTGACTGAATTTCAGATTGCAGTTTTAGGTTCCTTTGAAGTTGAAACTCAAAGACAAACTCCAGGGATGAACTCCTTGAAGTGAAACAGAGAAAATGGTTTGCATGAAAACCTTATGAATCAAAATGACTTTGTTTCACACAGGTCTGGCCATTATACATGGTGTGATAGTGAAAACAACAGTTAGTCTAGAGATACGGAGAAATATGTATTCTGGGGCTGAGACGTAGTGGGGGCTGTAAACCAAAAATAAACAGCTGGGGAAGGAAAAGTTCCAAATAAATAAATAAATAAATCTGAAATAAAAACTTTAGTTATTATCTATCCAACTGTGTAAATCAATTACACTTGTTTTCTATTTTAAGATTATGAAATAACTTGCTTTTTGGAATATGCTACTCTTACAGGAAGGCAATTCATCTTTCAGAGAATCTTTCAGAATCTCCAAGCTCTGTGTCCACTATCTTGTTAATCCTCAGAGGCTTCAGATGCCATTCAGAGGAAATTACAGTTTGTTTCAACCAGCTACAGCTGGGTCCCTGAAGCCCAATGGCAAATTAACCAAAAGTACTGGAAAGTTGTATTTCTCACTGCATGTTAAACACCCTAGGAATCTACCAGATTTCTTTCAGCTAAGAGGTATTCATGCCCAACGAAATACCGTGGCCTGGCATATATCAGACTAGAGCATTGATTTTATCATTAGGCAAGACTGAAAGATAAATGAATGCATTTACTTTAAAATAATGATTTACAGTGATGCAACATTTAAAAAATTATTTAAAAATTAATTGAGTTGTAATTAACAGCAAGTATCATCCTTACTAGCTTTTTGATCTATATTTTAAGCCCTGACTAACTTTTACAGCCTACCAAAGGCTGGCCTGTTCATGCAGAGTTCTTAGAGCAATACTTTTCTAGAGTTTATTAATAAATGGTTCCTGAAACCTTTGAGGACAGGAGCTCATTTTCCTGATTATTTCTCATCTCCATCCTTTTGCACAAGTTTATTCATCTATTTTTAGGTTCTAATATTTTTCCTGCTGTTTACAGCTTGTTTAAAACAGAGTATAATTTTAAAATAGTATAATTTTAATAGTATAATGGTATAATTTTAAAAATAGTGTATCAGGATAACTAATGATCGTTCAAGCTTCTTTTTGTCAGATTTTTTATAATATAGGTCAAAGCACACTTTCTCTAGAATCTGCATTTAAGATAAACCCAAGAAAGGACTTACAAAATTTACCATGACAGTGATGTATCTACCTTCCACCTCCTGCATAAACTTTGTTAGATTTAGGAAAAAGCCAGAAGCACCTTGTTTGATGATGTTTGCCTTCACCTAATGATTTTCAGTAACAAAAATTCTCAATTTGCTCTTAAAAGATTAATCTTAATGATCATAGAATCACAGAATGGTTTGGGTTGGAAGAAACCATAAAGATCATTGAGTTTCAACCCCCCTGCCATGGACAAGGACACCTTTCACTAGACCAAGTTCCTCAGAGCCACTTCCAACCTGGTCTTGAACACCTCCAGGGGAGGGACATTCACAGCTTCTCTGGACAGCCTGTTCCAGTATCTCACCATCCTCACAGTAAAGAATTTCTTCCTAATATCAGATCTAAGCTTCCCTCTTCCGGTCTAAAATCATACCCCCTTTTCTTAATACTACATGCTCTTGTAAAAAGTCCCTCTCCAGCTCCACTGTAGGCTCCTTTGGGGACTGGAAGATGCTATAAGATCTCTCCAGAGCACTCTCTTATGTAAGACATGTTTTCTTGAGCAAGTTATTTTTCTTTAATTTCATCTTCAACCACTGTCCTTACTTTTACAGCTGTACAGATGACTTCAAGAATATCAGAAAGGAAAAGGTTTCCTTGAAAACCTTCAGTTAGTCCATAGGAGGCATCCAGATCATATCTGTTGACTGTTTTTTCTCTAAGGCAGTAAGGGAAATACAACCTTGCATACTCTTGTCCCTAGGAGAGGCATTAATTGCATCAGAATATACAGAGAATGCAACTGTGCTGAGAAAGAACGTACAGGCTTTTTACATTTTTAGATTGGTGATTTGCTGTAAGTTTTTTTCAAAAACAATATTTGAAACAATGTAGTGATTTTTAGTTTCTGTATAAGGGAACTTGACTTCTGAATTCTCTGTCTTCTCATAGCTTGTTGGGAATAAATGTTACCCTATATTTTGGACCTGATTAAAAGTTAATGAGGAATAAAATTTCTCTTGAAATTATAAGTACATTAAGTGTCACTGGAAGTCTAAGGGGCATTGATATTTTTCCAAGGAATATTGACTATCTTCCTAAAATGAAATATTGCTTTAATAATGAATTTAATATTTTCTAGAAACACACTTTGAGTAAGAAATATTTGTGTTGTACACATTGTAGAAACTGTGACAATTCTCATTGCTGGCTATTGCCAAAATAGTCAGCAACACTAATTTAATCTGCATAGACTGATCTTCAGCAAGACGTCCATCAGTTAGTTTGTAATATCTGACTTTCCTGTCATCCCAAACAGAGTATGGGCTTCCGTTTCACTGGAGACTGGAGGAATTCTGAGAATAACATTGTTATTTTTGTGATAGAAAACTGATTTGTTAGAAAAAGTAGATGCTTTGCAGTTTCACAGGCATAATAAAGCATTATTTGATCAGGAAAAATACAATAAGTACCTCTGTACTCAGAAACTGTGATACTTAAAATTTTCTTGTGAAAGGATGTTCTGATCCAAAGACAGGAAAAATGTTGCTTTTTAATACACCTGAAGTGGAAGATACAACCTAGTCAGAAACGCCCTATATTTTGAGAAGGCTCAGCATAAAACAGTCTCCTCTTCAGTTGTCCTGTGGGCATTTGTGTGCAGGGCTGTTACAAGCTACTACCTCGACATTTCTGAATATTTGCCAGTGAAGCATGATGTTTTAGTCATTTAGTTTAGCACCATTTTGCATAAACAAATCTTGGATTACAGAACTGGCCCTTTTGCAGAAAGCTGAGTAGTGATGTATGCTGCAGATTTGTGGACATGCACGTATCTGATTTTAGTGAGATTTAGCACAAGTCCTGCAGCCATATGACTGAACAGGTCACACAAACCTGCACGATTTCCCAGTAGCAAATCGAGAATGTCCATTAGTAAACTTGTAGAAAGACAGCACCATACAACATAGAACAGAACAAAAACATATAAAACATGCAAACAACATACAAAACGACAATGGAACCTGCTGGGCTGAGTTTCTGCAGTGGAAAGCTGATATTTAAGGCATGCAGGGGACTCCACAAGTCTCATTAGATTTGTTCATGGCAGAGAGATTGTTTGAATTATGTGAAAGGAAAAATGAAAAATAATACTGGGAATCCAAACTGCTTACTTTTGAAAACACGAAAGACGAGCATTCAGTAGGCAAAATCTGACTTTCTCCCATGCCTCCCCTCCTCATGTGTTTGGCATAATTTGCCTCATTTCAGTTGAGGGAGGACAGATGCTGTGGGATGCACTAATGGGAGTGAGGAGCTTTGTAGGGAGGTGAACTGTGAAGTTATTCTGAGGAAAGTGATTTTGGAGAAATGGTAGAAGTTGTTTTGACAGAGCTGCTTGGTTTGGGGAGACTGGGGATGGGCAAAATATTTATGAAATTAACACTGGGCACAGTGGTGAGAGAAGGGTTATCATCTTTCCTAGCACTGTTATTAAAGACTAGGTTTTGTATTAGATGCTGTAAGAAAAGTGAATATAGTTCCCCACCCTACCACCTCATCCTCTTGTGAGCTGTTGTTTGAGTGTCCCCAATGAAACCTATGGTTTTTTGAATCGCTCCTTTGAGTTCCCAATTTGAGACTCTGTTTGGGACCAGAGTCTAAGAAAAGTGGTTTCCAGGAGATGAGTAATTCTGCATTCAAACTCAGCAGTATGGATGTGTGAGCAATGCTGATCTTGGAGAAACAGGGAGTGAAAAATAAGCTAAAATTTCTGAAGTCTCTAGAAAGAGGCTTTTGTTTTCTTCTGTTCATAGTATCTTGAGAAAGCACTTTCAACTACTGACTGTTCTCTGCCAGTTATGTCACTATCAGTTTATTGTTCTCCTCCTTTTGCACACTCTGTATCTGAAGTAATCAAATTTAAATTTGATACATGCTCTGCAAAACCTCATTTCTCAGATGTTTGTTTCTTTTGAGAATAGAGATTCTCAAAGCCTGTTTATAAAGAAACTACTTTTGTTTACAGAGGTTTATTAAAAGAATTGTATAATCAATATGCTACCTTTCTAAGGAGGCTAATCTCTTTTTTTTCAATAATGCTTTTCAGAGAAATTCTCATCATAATTAATAATTGTCCTTGTGGATTCATATTTTATTATGTGTTTTCAAAGGATTTAACATAATGCATGTCTTTTCAAAGGTTGAAGGCTATATTAAATTACCTCTTTTTATTAAAATGTAGTTTTAAAACAATACTGAAGCTGTTGGTTTAATCTTCTTTAGTAATTTTTCATGTGTAACATAAGAGCTCAAAATTGTTGCATTTTTCATCTTTTCCTGCAAAACTGAAAAAGACAAGCTTTTTACTCTGTTAATGTTTTTGGGGGGCTTTTTTCAGTTTGGGGACGTTCCAGTTTTTTGATTTTGAACTCCGGTATTTGTTTAAAAATCAGACTGTTCTTAGTTTCAGTGCTATAAACGATGATTCTTCTACTACTAATTTATTATCGACTGAGCTGACAGCTACTCTGCACCAGGTGTTTATGAAATGCAGAATGTGTAATAAATTGGTAGAAACTTGCATTTTTATTGTAAGTAAATGGATGTGGTCTGTCTTCAGGCCAGAAAGGGCTGCAGTTCCAATACGTGCAATAGCATCAGGAATATTTGGTGAAAGTAAAATGGAGAAAATGAACATTAGGATGCAAAGCAGAATATGAATAATCAACAAGCAGTAATTATGCTAAAATTAAAAATTCAGCTGGAAATAACTCTGCCAGCTGAGGTTTGAGAGAGACTGTACAGGCTGAAACTGGGCTTCAGGTTTTAACTTTTTGTACAGTTTATATGTAGCTCTACATTAGAATCAAGTGTCATGAGGTTTGAATTTAAATTTCTACCAGGTGGGGTCTAGTGGAAGAACAGTACAATGTCAGGGTCTAAACCACAGCATTTTCAGTCTTAATTCAATGTAGCTGACTGTTGTAAAACTACCTAAGGAACATTCCTGAATTGCAGCCTGCATTTGGGAAAACTTGGGTATTAGCTGAGCTTTTTGCAGGCTACTGTAACCATTCTCTATTGTTGTTCACGATGCACAACCAAATATTGTTTCCAAGGGACAGTTAAAAGAGAACATGTAATTAACAATAGATAACTTTAAAACAGCTCATTTCTACCGTAATATCAAAGCCAGAATTAATTCATAGACTGAAAAGAACTCTGCATATAAAGACTTCAAAATTAATTAGCATTTTCTTAAACTTTTCCATTAAGACAATCTAACATACTGCATACATCACTGTTAATGCTTTTTTGCAATTAAAGTTTTTTAAGGTGCTGATATTAAAATCCCGTTGACAGCCATTAGACAGAAAAAACATCTTTTGAAGTCACTCAAATCCTAGTTTTCTCAGATGTGAGAGAATGATGTTAATGCAAATATCAACTCTTAAAGGTGTACCATAGTCAAAGCAATGAGAAATTCTTCAGATATGCATGCAGACATATTTTTATCTGTCCACATGAAACTGTTTTTAAAAAAGCTTTTTAATAATTCAGAATAGAGGAACATAGTGGGTGTAATTAGGCTTGCTCTTAAAGGACACTGTACCAGTGGATAACCAGACATTATCGAGGGTTTGTAGCATTTTTATGTACATTACCTAGAGCAGAAAAATATCATAAATTCTACCTTTGCAATGAATTTTCCAATATGTTGAAGTCTGTATTATCAATCTCATAGGACTGTGTATTTAGAAAAAAATATTTAAATAAATGGAGTGAAACCCTGGGATACTTCTTGTGCATTCTACACTGTAATTTGTTTTAATAACTAGTATAACAATGTTTATAATAGTAAGTGTATGGCTCCTGCAGTAAATAAGCATGGAGAAGAATTACTGTCAGTTCTCTTATGATACTTCCCCATGATTAAAATATATTCCAGATGGTGGGGATTCTGATTCAGTTTGGTTCTTCTTTATGGACACTGCCTTTCTTGAACATCATTATAATACTTTTTTCCACTATACCACAGCATAAATTTACGACAGCTGTATATGCCTTCCTTAGGAATCAATTGTCCACATTAACCCTTTTCACTCAGGGGCAAGTGCTGTCATGCTTCTTTGTAGTTTTAGTCTGGAGGGGTTTGAGTTTTTTTCTCCTTCCCAATATGCTGTAATTTAAATGGGAGACAAAGCAGGGAAAGTTTTAGGACCAAAATCTGTTAGCAAAACTAGATGTTTGTTATCAGTCATGCTTCATAACTAGTTTTTAAAATTTATCCTACCTTAGGTAGGACAGCCAATAGTTATCTTGGCTAGACAAGTCTCTTAGCAGAAGTAATGACAGGTTACTGGAATTCTTTAAAAATTTTACTGGAGCCTCAGGAATCTTCTATGTTTACCTTTGGCTAACTTTACAAAAACATGGAAAATTCTACTGTTTCATAAATACAAATACAGTCTGCTAGTATTAGTAAAACTACTGAAATGTGTTGATTTAGTTTGTAGTTTTCCATTTTCTCAGTAGAAGTCTTAACTATACTACTTACACATACTTAACTGTATATCTAGCAGTATCAATTTTATTTTACTGGAAGCACAGTCTTTCTTTAACTTCATCTTGCACATTTTTAAACCCATGTATCCCATTGTAAGCCCATGCATGTAGTTTTTACATCAGCTCATTTATCCTGTCCCTATTCCCTAATGGGGGGAATTTGTGTAGAAAACTTTAAATTTATTTGTGTCTGCATTTGCTGTATTTTATGTGGTACATTTTCAGTGTACTTTTAGGTTCAGAAGGCACTAATAGATATTCTAAAACACAGAGGAAAAAATAATGTGCTGTTTGTGACTAGCTTTTGTTTTCTTTATATTTTCCTCTTCTACTTCAGAGCACTACAAATATCACTGCATTTCTCAGATTCATGCTCAGGCTGATTGAGCTATGTCTTTCTGAAATTCTTAACTACCCCTCACCTTTTCAAGCCCTCTTCTTTTCCCCCACTTTAAGGTTTCTCAATTTCTTTGTGCTTTCCTATCAACCTCAACAGTTTGTTTCCTCCTTTCATCATTATTTCCCTAATCATTGATCTGATTATTTTCCTCTTCACTCGGTCTTCACAGCCACATACACACGTGTGCACACAGAAGCGCCATGCCCAGGAAAGATTTGGAAAGGAATTTAACAAGAAAGCAGAATAGACTGTGCTGATCAGATGCAGGATGCAACCAGGCAAGCATACCTACCACACCACTACTTATACTTACCCCTCCCTTTTTTCCTGCACCTTTTTCCTCCTCAGAAATGCCTAGCCCTCTGCCTTTTCCTGTCATTAATTCCATCCCTAAATGTCCTATAAGTCCTGTGCAATCCTGAGCTATGTTTTCCATGCATCCCATGATGTGTCACCCTCCAAGGCAGCAACTCCCTTGCTCTGAAAAGTATTGGGGAGTGCTACCAGTGACTCATGGTGATGGGGGTGATGGGCTGCACAGCCACACTCTGGAGCTGAGGCTATGCAGTGACAGCCCCAGACAGGTTGTCTGTAACTTGTGTGCATCCTTGGTTTGAGTCCCTTTCTGGGCTTGTGCAGATGGGCCTTGAATGGTTTGATGGCTCCTGTGGTGGGCCTTGGAGCAGCCTGGCAGGGTGTTCTGGCTTCTGCCCTGCCGTTGATTCTCTGAGCTCCTCTGTAGGTGCTCAGAAGGGCATTTTTTCTCAGAACCTGACACTTTCTCTATATTCTCATCCCCTCAGTAAATAGTCTAAATTAATGCTCTACAGTGCTGCTATTGAAACAGATACTGACAAAATAGAGTGCGTGCCAACCAGGGCGACTCCCAAGGTACCCATCTCACATCTTACTAATTTCACAGCTCATCCATTATGTGAAAAAGATGTAAAAGTGATTTCTAGGAAGTTGCCAGGACACAGTCATTGCCATTTGAAAGCATCAGAGGGAAAGCATGAAAAAAAATGGGACATGGACCAGATGTTTCTGTTGATATTTTTATGTTGTTATTTTCATGTCAGTTAAAAAGGTTGAATTCTGTTGGCACTGCAAGTTGCTTAGTGATTAATGGAAATGACAAACATGATGCATTCCTTCTAAATCGGTGTCATGTTGATAGAGGACATTTTGATTGAGATAATGTAAATGCTGATAGGAGGATTTGTTTTCAGAATTTTTTAGTTCTTTTCTGTTGGTGGAAATAGGTGCTCAGCTCCACTGGAAAACCCACTATTTGGTTAGGTGTCTGTCAGTCTGTGTGTATAGCAGTGGTTTTGTAAACAAGCTGTTTCTGTGGTTTAGTGTTTGGGGTTTTTTCAGACATAAGATTTTAAATTGAGATTTTTAAGAAATCTTATTTTATTTGACCAGTTGTTGGTTTGTTTGGGATTTATTTTTTCAATAACTTGAAGTTTCACTCAAATATATCTTGTATTCAGTAAATACAGCAAGAAAGGTACCATATTTTCCTTCACAGGATTGCTGGTTATGAGAAGGTTGGATACAAACACATCTGGGGATCTGGGGTGGGGAAAAGGAAGGAAAGGGGCAGGAAAGGGTGACAATTACAACAACTGCTGAGGTTGGTAAAAATAAAACTGAATTACAGTCCTATAAATGAACATGTGGATAATGGATTTTGGGAATACTAACATTTGTGAATAAACAAAAACTGATAATACAGTCTCTACCAAAGCTGTGTGATGAGACTATCTCCATGTTCATCTGAACATTATTTAACATTGATTAGGAAGTTCAGGTCTGAAGAGAGATCAACTGCTCTGATATCCATGGCAGGAAAGAACCCTTGGTGAGGGAGAATACTTTGGTTTATTCAGTGTCTTTTCTATTTGTAGCCACTTATGGATATCTTGTGTTAAAATAAGATTCCAGATAATCTGTATCTTTGACCTGACTTTACTGGAATTATCTCCCCTGCTTTGGCCCTGGTGTAATTTGCTGAGGTTTTCACTTGTGTAGATGTGTTTGCTGTAGAGAGAAACCAAGAATTTGTATTACACAGCTGGGAAATTGTAAATCCAGGCTTGTCCCTTTTCTCTCCTCCTTTCCATTACCCTGGCAACACAAAGTGAGAACTGGAGTAGAACTCATGCTTTTTCTTTAAGGGTATGGATCTTTCAAAATTTGTTTTTATACCAACCTTGAAGCCTTTCACATGGAAGGGAGGGATAGGTGGAAGAAGGGAACAAGATGATATTGGCAGTGTTCCTGTTACCTCCCAGCTGGAGAAGACTCAAACGAGCTCCAGGCAGCTCTGAATCTTTCTGTGGCTGGGCCCAGTGTTAGACCAGCACAAGTATGGCAAATATCTGAGTTTCTCTGACAGTCTTCCCTCTCAGATGCAGGTCCCAGTAATGAATTACAGCTACACAAATGTGCAACACTATCCAGATTTAAAATGAAATTGTGCCATTTGTGGAGATTTCTTTCTATCCTGAACAGTGTTTGGTTCAGTCCCAAAACCCATGCTTGTTTTTGGGGGGGTTTTGTTGGTTGGTTGGTTTTTTTGTGTTCCTTGGATGACTTAATTCACAAAAGCACCTTGTTAAAAATTGGTGTCTAATTATACTTTCTTGTGATGTCTGCAGACTGACACTGTTACAAAGATGCTAATTGCCTAATCTATGGCTTGTAATTTAAAATCACAGCTAAATTTGTTTAAAAATCCATTTTGGTTCAGCCATTTGGATTTAAATTAATTTTTTTCTTCCCCCTCCTCCCAGCCCAAAGCAAAGAACAAAGCTGAGAGAGAAACAGAAACACCTTTCATTTTGCCATTAGTGGGATGGCTTTTTCTGTATTCACAGCAAATTCCTGGGTTGAGCTACTGTGTAGTAGATCAAATTGCAGTTTTCACCCTTATAGCAGTAATTTTCTTTATTATCCCAGTAGCAAATAAACTTGTGCTCTCTTTCTCACTCTGATGGCAAAGCCTCAGTTTTGTTCCCTTTTTTACCAAAATGGTAATTGTCATGTTTATCACTGACACAACTGAGCCTACAGTAAACTTGACACAAAATCTGCAAATTTCCATATATCTTGTTTTGATTTTTACTGCATTTAATTTCCTTTCTGTTTCTGTGGGGCATATTTTGATATTGTGCTAATGATGAGAACACTTTATAAGTTCATTAGCTCACAGTAGAAGGCAGAGGGAGAGTGCAAGGAAGATATAGAAGCTTTTAGAAGGCTGAAGCTTAGATCAGTGGCAGTGAGAAGAAGGTTTATGCTCGGTCACGAAGGAGCTTTGCTATTGGAAAGTTTTAGTGGCATTACAGCCAGTGCAGCTATGGACAGAAATGAACACTAGTCCAGACCTAAAGCACTGAAATTCCCTCTGTTGGTTTACCTTCCCTATGAATTACAAAAAAACAAAACCCAAAAAACACTCTGCTGTCTATTTATGTAATATTTTATTCATATAGTACATAATTCATATGTATATAATCTTATGTATATACTATTATGTACATATACAAAATAGAAGAATGTTTTTCCTTTGGGAAGATATTTGAGGAATTTGGAGTTGCAAAGTAACTGAGCATTGGAAGGACTATTCTTAGGAGGGATTAACCAATTGTAGAAGCAATGGTTGAGGAAAACTGCTGACTTTTATTTCATTTTTTTTATTCAGTTTTGTAGAAGTGGTGCTTATTGATAGCTGATTTGCCTTGTAGTTCATTGCTTACAATCCTGTGAATAAAGAAAACATTGTTTAGGGAAGAATTAACAGAAGTACAGCTTGTGGAATGTGAAAATTAATCTGGCTGTGCTGACCATTTTCCACTTTTGTATGCTGAGCTTTGTGAAAAAAATGGAGAGTCCAGAGAAGAGAGAGAATAATTTAGCTCCTAGAAAACCAGTGGTCAAAATTAACAAACTTGGCCATTTTAATGTAGAGAAGAGATTTGTGTCTGCAAATAGACAAAAGATGGCTGCAAGGAGGAGCGCAATAACTTATCTTCCAAATTAGTTGTGAATAGAAAGAGAAATGATGCGTTTAAATTCCAGCAGAGCAGCCCTACAGTGTAGAGTAGGACAAATGCTGATGCTGAAGGGCTGGTGGAGCTCTAGGCTGCTTTAGTGTGTCAAGGAATTTACATAATTTTAAACAGGAATATGTCAGGAATGATACATGGATGTAATTGAGCTTTTTAGGGAGGTGGATTAGATTATCTTTGAGGTTTTACCACAGCCATGCAATTCTGTTGTTATACTAATTATGACCACAAAAAAGGTTCTGCTTTTTATCTCAGCACTTATTTCTTCAAACATAAATTGAGTAATTTAGCTACCTTTTCCAGGAATAATCTTGTAGAATGATTCAGTATTTATTCAGTATGTTGAGGGTAAGAGAACTGAACCCTTGGGCTTTAAGTTAATTTGTACTTGAACTGTCATGAGTAAAATAGTTGTGTGGTGTGGAAAAGACTCTTGCTAATGTCAGGTAGTGACAGTGAAAAGATGAAGCTTTGAGCTCTTAAAATTCATGTTCTTGTCCTAGCTAGCTGTGAAAGTGAACCAAGGGCCCCTAAAATGATGATAACCCAGAAAAAAAAAGCCAAATCTCAGTTTCACTGGAAAGGTGTTTGAAGATGCCAGGGATTGGTTTTGCTTGTGCTTCTGGGACTGCAGTAGCACAGTTCAGCTTCTGGCTGAGGAGGTAGCCTGGTCATGGCTGAGAAATCGTGCTTGATCTGGGTCTTACTACAACTGAAAAAATCAGTGGCTAAAGCGTGTGCCATGTCATATACAGCTGTGATTTGGAGGACTAGTTCATGGTACCATCCAATTTTCTCCAATTCTCTTATAATACAGTGAAATTTATCAACTGCCTAATTGCCCTTATATGTGAAAATTGTATTTTTTGTTGAGTGGCTGTTCATGTATAGCAACATTTCCTTAAGAACAGAGTAGAATTAGTATTCATGCAGATGATTCGTACACACAAATTGTAAGTATTACTCTCAGGGCTTTATAGGTTTTAGTTTACTTAAATTTTCATTTATACATGAAGTCAGGAAAAGCAGGTTTTCTGTTTTCCACTGTCTTTAATAATGAAGTGATATTGCATTGGCAAGGGCATGTCACGTTTGGACACTCCTTTATTCCTTGTTTTTTGCTTGGAAAATAATTTAGTTGTAACTGAATGAACTGCAACTTCACCTAGAATAGTTATATTTCTTCAGAAAGAAATTTCTGGAATTCCCTTAGGCACCACAGTACATCCATTTCAGATGTCAAAATTAATCTTTTTAAGTACAATTCATGTACACACTGTATTTAGGTTGTGCATAAAGCTGCAGCTCATTGTGAAGCTCAGTTTTCTTCCTGGACGTGAACTTCACTGCAGTTGCTGACACATCCAGGTGCAGTTTCCAAGTGCCCATAAACTGGGCACAGAAATTCAGCATCGCAGCCAGCCGAATGTGCTGGCAAGTTCCTACTGCTCTGGCCTGTCCAGGTGAGCACACTGTGAGCAGCCACAGCTGCTTCCTGCATTGCAAGAGCCAGCAGCCTTGAAGGTATTACAGCTTTGTCCTACTAGAGCCCTACATTTTGCTGAAAGTGCTGCTTCCTGTGCTTTTCCTCATCAAAGTAACCTAATTTTACAGGGGTATCCTAGCTGCAAGTACCTGATGTTTAGTGGTGTGGCTTGTAGTGATCCACCTTCTGGTCACACAGAAAGTTCTCTTAGAAAGGTCTTTCCAAGAGTTCACCATGAATTTAGCTTGAAGAACTACTGTTGGGGTTGCAAAACAATTTTTTTTCTAGTTAGGATTTTGTTTTTGTTCTTCACTGCCACCTTTTATTTGGGGGGAGGGGGGGTGTTATTTCAGCAAATATTTTTGAGATATTTTTTAATCAAGAAGGACTTTTTAAAAGGGGTCATTGGCAGTGTGTAGAAAGTAAACCAGATGTTTCATTACCTTTTTTATTTTTTACATTAAGATTATTTGTAATAAGTAAAAATGGCAAGAAAAAAAATCCTGAAACAGAGGTCTTGGTTACCTTAGAACCTTCTCTGTGCAGGATCAGATTGTGTTAGGTATTTTTAACGTTTTGGAGAGAGTGATAAATAGAAGTGTGTTCAAATAGCTCAAAGAATTTCAGATACATATGCAATTCTGTATCAGAATTGTGATGGTTTCTTCCTCAGCTTTAATTTCCTCCTTCTGTCACAGTTTGACTAATGAGTTTTTGGATGCTGGTAGTGGGTGATTGTCCTTGAGTTTTGATTTGTGATTAATTTTTGATTTCAGCTCTCATAGCCAAAGGGGTTGTGAGCTTCTGTAAGCTGGCAGCCTAAAAAGGTGGAGAGAACAAACCCAGGAATGTTCAGCAGAAGTTTCCAACTACATTTTCTTTTCCAGCAGCAAATGAACAAGGGCATGGCTAACATTTGGGAACCTGGTAAAAGCTACTTCAGAGAACATTTCATCTCAAAATCATATCTGAAAGGGTTACTTCTCACAGTGTGAGGTGTAAAAGTAAATACTTTGTTATTTTTGTCTGACTTTAACAGCACATATGTTTATTTTAAATTAACTATAACTGGAGAATGAATTTTTTAATTTGTTTTACTTTTCCTGTTCTTAGATATTATAAGGATGAGTTCCAAACTACAGAATTTTTATATCCAGACTTGAAAAAACTGGCAGATATAAGGTTTGGTTCTGACCATTGCGGACATTGTCCTACAAAATAGCAAGAATATTGAAGTAGTGTTGCATCATGTTGGATTTTTGCAGAGCTTTTTAAAAACTTTTTAATATATTTGAACTAGTACAGCAACCCAGCAGCTTTGTGTATTCAGTCTGTCAGAATACAGAAGACTATCTTCGTCTCATATCTTGCTTTGACTGTGATGAAATATCTAGTTCTCTTAACCTATTTTAAAAGAACTGTAAGATTTCTCCATCACAGAGCATTGGAATGAGAGAGGGATGAGCATAGGTTTAATGTGGATGTA
The DNA here is from genome assembly GCA_026261815.1 of Monarcha castaneiventris obscurior. Classification (NCBI taxonomy): domain Eukaryota; kingdom Metazoa; phylum Chordata; class Aves; order Passeriformes; family Monarchidae; genus Monarcha; species Monarcha castaneiventris. The sequence goes on along the minus strand of JAMPIT010000230.1, from coordinate 47,776,794 downwards.
CACAGAGAGAAAATTCTGCTGAGAGAGCAAGAAGTTACAGTGTACATGTATTGATGTATAAAAATTTATTTTTTAATATTTTCCATTTTCCAATTATCTTCTGAATATATGTTATAGCAAAGCAACAAATCTTATTTTATTCTTTTAAAATAAATTTCAGGTATGACATTTCAGTGTGCAGCTATTTCTTGAGCAAGCTTGGAGTTTTTTCCCCCCTTCTTTTGTGTTTGTGCTTTCAGGGCTCAAGAGTTGAAACCAGTTTGAGTGACATAAACCCAAGCACCTCACAGTATGTTTAGCTTTCAGTATTTTTTCAAGAAGTTGAAGGTGTGGGAGAGGCATAGCTGGACTTTGTGGATCTGATGCCCTGCCTGTTTCTGTCACTTTTGCTGTCAGTTAATTCCATCCATACTTCTGTATCTACACCTTTGCTGTGTTCCTGTAAAGCTGAGATTTACTCCTATATTAGCAGATGTTTAAAGGAGTTTATTCCCTGCAGCAACCATACTCACTGACAGAAACAAAACGTATTGCAACACATTCATGGAGTCACATAGTGCAGACTGTCATGCTAGGTAATCTATTTATAATGAGCTTTGCACTTATAAAAGGAGGCTGTTTGTCAGCCCTAAAATTAAAGCTGCCTTTTCGTATAGTGATGGAAAAACTGTAGTTCACCAAGGTGCTAATGAAATTTTATGGGAACATCATATAGGGCCACAGAGTTTCTAAATCCCTTTTGTCATTCAGCTATTCTGCTTTTCGGAGATAGCCAGCAGCTGTGCCACCTGTGCAGGAAAATTATCCCTTGATCTTTACAGCAGTCAGAAAGCAAAATAGGAGTGAGAGCATCTGCTTCCCTCAATCAGTTAAGAGCCACTGGAATCTAAGAGGTGTTGATTCTTTCCAACTTTTGACTAACAGTCTTGAGCTGGAAAAAGCTATTCTGTAAACAGTTTTTTTAACTATTTGCCCTTCCTCTGATGTTTAAAATAGAGGATCCTGAAAACTCGGAAATGAGTGTTGTCTTCCCCGTGCATCAACACCTCCCATTTGGTGTTCAGAACCCACAAAGAAATGCAGCAATGAAAATGCTCTTAAAGTCTTTACAGCTACAAGCTTTGTTGTGAGTATTTGTTTCATTCTAGTCTGTTTTCTCTTAGCCTACTTACCTAATCAAGCTTTTCTAAGAAAAGATACTTTTTCTCTCAAGCCATGCTCATTCAAATCCACTGTTGTGAATGTTAGCTTAGTCAATGGTGAACTTCAAAGTGCATTCATAGTTGCATTTGTCAGCTAATTAAAATGACTGGATTTTCTGCCTAAGAAGCTTAGAGAAGCTTGATGCTTCACACCAAAATTTATAGTGAAATTTATTATTTTTTTATGGTTTTGGTTTTAAAACTTTTATCTTCATGTTAGAACACAGGAAACCCTTTCAAATTTTATAATGAAATGGATTTGGTGGTCTCAGTTTGATCTATGTTATTCAGGAGATTAAACTTTTAAAAGGCTATTGCATTTTTTGATGCTCTTCTCTTTCTAGTTTTGATTCCTTTTGTGCATACTTTTTTCCTGACTCTGAGAGCTTGAATCACTGTTCTGACCAGGTTTTCACCTCTTGTGGCTTGTAGACAATTTTGGATGCAATATTGGATGCATGTAAAGAGTGAGGAAACTGTTTGTAGGGAGGGGTTTTTTCCCCCCTTATTCTCCTCAGAAAGAATATAAGTGACCTTTAAAAAATTCTAAGAAACTGACAATTGGTTATATTATGCCAGAAATAGCTTACCTTGTCATCAGGGTGCATGTGAGTATTACATTTAGCTTGGAAGATTTTGAGGTTTAATACTATTCTGAAGTCCCTTAAGACTACATATGTTATGTGTTTCAACCAGCTACCAAGAAAGCAAATATACATTTTTGGCATTTCACTTCTACTAGCTAGGAAAGCAAAAATCGATTGCCCTTGTGTCCTTAGTTCTTCCACTTTTTTGTTTATTTTCTTTCCTGTCTTCCAGACAGAATCAGTGCTACAAAGCCCTTCCCTCCCTCCCTCTGCCTCCTCTGTATGTGGATATATGCAACCATTTCTCCTAATTCGCATGTGAACACTGTAAAATTTATATCCAAATCTTGCATTTTTCTTACTTGTCTTTCCTTAGCTCAGTTAGGTTTTTTGCTTTTTTTATTGTAACCTTTATCAGTCTTCTCATTTAAGCTGTTTTTTTCATTTTATTCTCTGTTTCAGTGTGCTTGGGTAACTTCTAAAACAGCATTCCTTAAATGTTTGTCCTTTCTTCTACTCTAAATTTTCTTTGAGTTTCTTAATTTCTATTTTTACTTGTTCTGCTTTTGTCTCACACACTACTGACCTTTTATGCAACATTTACAAAAGCAAGTAGTGGCTTATAAGGTGATCCTGTGTTGTCTTCCTTTCTATTCCATCATCCACTTTGACATCTTCGTATCATCTTACTTTCCTCCACTTAGAGCTGCCTTCTGCCTGGTGCTTGCTGCTTTTGTTCTTTTCCTTATGTAAATGGCTACCTTTTGTCATCCAAAATCAGCAATCAGATCTTTCTGTCATCAGTTGTCTTCATACACCAGAACATGACTGCTGTTTCCTATTGCACTTTAATTACTGGTTACTTTGTCAGTATATGAGATTCACTTGTCCCTTAATTTTGTTCCTATGTTCCTGTGAAGTATTTATGTTACTGCTTACTGCACTGGAACCTACTTTTTCACTTTCGTTTATTCCCATTTTTAAGATATTTATGCATCTACATAAATGGCCTAAAGTTGTGCCGGGGGGGTTAAAGTCACAGAAAGGGTTGTAAAGCATTGGAACAAACTGCCCAGGAAGTGGTGGAGTCATCATCCCTGGAGCTCTTCAACCAAACCTGTGGATTCAGTACTCTGAGGACATGGTTTAGTAGTGAACATGGTGATGATAGGTTGATTGTTAAACATGAAGGTCTTAAAGGCCTTTTCCAACCTTAGTAATTCTAGGATTCTATACATGTGCATAACACCCCCCAGAAAACTATCACACACTCATAAGAACACTTTTCGCAAGTTGAATTTGTTTAGAATATCCCACTATTTTGTCTTCATTTGAATAATGATCTATTTTCTATTATTTAGTGCTCAACATAATTTTGAAGTTTGACAAATCTGACTTATTAAAAAGCAGCCTTTTCTGTGCTATAAAACTAGTACCTACATACCACTTTCTATTTCTCCCATTCCAGAAGAAGAGTATTGTATCTAAACCCCTTAATTTTCTATAAAAATATTTGACATCTATATAACACTCTTTAAAGTTGTTTTCTGAGTTGTAGCAGTATTTATGTACAAATATTGGCCTGTGTTCTTGAAAGCAGCAACTTGGATAAAAATGTCATATGACCTTACATAAAGGTCTGGTTACTAGAGGCAAAGATACCCTGGTTTTCTGAAAGAGTTTAGGAAGTGAAAACACAAGATTTCAGGAACATCACAAACAATATTTCTTATCATCTTGACTTGACCTGGAATGCATCCGTTAAAATTTGCCACTAGGTATCACAAAAATTATACATTGATGGAGTTAGTATTTTTTGATTTTGTTTAGGTAGTGTGTAGAGAGTGAGGGAAATACTTCTGAACAAAACGGGTTATGAATTCCTTATGAATTCTGCATGAAGCATCTGAAAACAGACACAGAGTCTCCTTGATAATGGAAGAATATGTTGACCTTTGTGCAGAAAGGGGCAATGGCTTAGAATGTTTCACAATTTAATTAAAGTGTCATCTACTTGTATGAAATTGACTTTATATCCTCTAATGAATGCATAAAACTTTCCAGGAAATTCCTTCTCTTGTAGCATCACAAGGAAATTGTAGATAGATAACAGCCTTTAGCTTTGCATTCGTGCTACATCAACATTTGATTTTTTTTTTTTTAACTCCGCTTTCCTTCCCATGTCTTGATATTTGGTTAGAGGCCTTTAAATGTTTGTGTGGTCAGTCACTCACCATCATCAGAGCCCAGCAAAACAGCTTGTCCTTATGGACATTTGAAATAAAGCCAGTCTTAGCAAGGAGATTGCTTGCAAGAATTGCCAACAAATTAGATGAATTTTTAGAGTGGATATGAAGTCTGGTTAAACAAACATTTCATTTCTTTTAGCAGCTGATTGATTGATTCCAAACAAAAAGCTGTGCCATCTGGTCCTTAAAAACAAAGCCACATTACACATTCCTTTTTTGAGATTGACTAGGAAAATATTTATATGAATCACCATTTTTATACATTTGTACACACACAACAATATATATAAATTATCAGTTTTACTTTTTCTTATCATAAAATTATTTCTTCATATTTAATGCACATAACTGTGTAAAAAATTGTACATTTCTAAGAAAATATGAGAGTTAATAGAACAGGTTTTATCTACAATGTTTATTACTATGTCTGAGCTATTCATTATAACGCAATTAGACAAAAAATTTTATTACTTGAATTAGAAAGCAGTATTCAAGAAAAAATTTAAACAAACCCCTTGGTTAAATCAATTAAACTTATTCCAGAAAATATTGTGGCATTTCAGGCCTTGCTGGAACAGAGAATTAGTTCTGTATGTACGTAATAGAGTAACTGCATAGCTGCATAGAGACAGGAATTACATGTAGTGAGAAATTTCAGAATTATGAAACTCAGTGTTATTCCGAGTTGTAATAAAACAGGAACAATTACAAAATTTACAGAGAGAAAACTCATAAGCTCTTTTAGTGTATCTCTTGAAAGAAAGCTTAAGGGTAAAAGTATGTTGTATCAATAGAAGTGATAGAAACTTAAACAAGAGTATAAACAGAGGTATGAACTATACTGTCAAAATGGTTTAAATATACTCTTGAAAAAGTGTTACTGTTCCTCTCTCTCCCCAAGTTGTTAGAATACCTCATCCTATTCTGGCTTTCTCTCACATTGCAAAAAACCAAATTATGTGCCTCAAGATTTTAATCTCTTCTATAATTTTGGAAAGATGCTTTGTTTTCTGTGACATCAGTGACATCAGTGACATTGCTTTAATGTCAAAGGTACATTTCTTTATATACAAACAGGATCAATTAATTGTGCTTTCAGATTTTTTCCCCAAAATATGAAGATTCTTATTGCTCTGTTTTATTGCATTTCAGCTATTTATGAGCTCTCTTGTGAAGCATACAAACACTTGGGCAAAACTTCAAATTACTACTGGATAGATCCAGATGGCAGTGGGACACTGGGACCTTTGAAAGTGTACTGCAACATGACAGGTAACTGCATTGTATTTACTAATTCACTTGGTTGGGAGAGTTGTGGGATTTGTTTTTTTGGTTTTTTTCAAATGTAGTTAGGACAAAGAGGGTGTTCATAGTTCATATTTATTGTAAAAAGAAAAATATTTACTGAAAGCTTTTCGTGAGAGGGATCATCAAGTCTGGAATCACCATTCAAGATAGTCTGAGCAAGGCAGTAGTTAATCCATTTAATCAGCTTTTTGAATTGCACCTATTAGTCTTAATAAGTCTTTGTGTCCTCAGTATTGCATCATTATTTTTTTTTAAGGAACATAAATGAAAAGTAGATAGATATGGGAATTTACCAAAACTGTTGTATATCAACATAGTGGAGTTCAGTAGTATCTGTGGTTCATGGGGTATTGTAGAAGGCAGCTTACAACCACAGGCACGGAATAGAAATTAATTACAAAAAACCCAAAACATTTGAGGTTTTTTTATTGTCTGTTTTGTCTTTTAAACTAGATACGTACTTCTAACACCAGTTAAACTCTGGAGATAATATATATAACTAGTTTTAATTTATTTTGTTGCATGTACTGTTTCATGCTTTTAAGACTAGTTTTGTATTCTTACAAAACATATCCAAACTTAGTCATCTGCATTGCCATGACTAAGGCAGGAAAATTTGATCATGAAAAACAGGGCAATTTTCTGCACTGAGAATGTATTATTTCTTTGTTCTGTTAATGCACAGCAATTGTCTCTGCACTTTTTCTGATATGAAATATTGGGTAGCTGATAAAACAAACAAATACTCTGACTTTCCCCAAATGTCTGCATAACAGAAGTTTGAATTTCATTGTGTGCATTGGAAATCTGATGTGGGCCTGAGTCCTCAAACTCCATCAACAGCAACATGAAGGTGAAGGCACTACCATAGGTTGAAACAGTGTCTCTGATTTTTTAGAGATCACAGGTGCTGAAGCTCCCACAACTCTTCTGGAGGCAGAAACCTGGGCATATCTGGGCCTGTGGGATGGGTTTTATCCAGCTTGGATGGGAGAGATGGGAAGGGTTGCAGGGCACATGCAGCAAACCCCAGATCAGGTGCTCCTAGGTATATGAACAGGAGAATACCACTGTTCCATGTTGCCTTTAATGTCTGTGTTTGTATAATAAATTCATACCTAAAAAGGAGCCTGATCTAACATCTGAACGTGCTGTCAATCCTATTTGGACTGGAGAGACAGGCCAACCAGTCTGGTCTGAGACACAGGTGTAAAGGCACTCTTCTGATCCTGAGCTGTTTAGAGCTTTTTAAATCATAACTAGCACCTTGAACAGCATCAGTAACTAATCAGGCAGGCACTGCAGGAAACAAGGCCAAGAATGCTGTCATTTAAGTGATTTCTGCTCTCCAGAACTGGAGTGTTCAGTGCTAGCTATAGCTTTTGTTTACTCTTCAAGGGTAAACTTGTAAATTAAAAAGATACCACCCTAGCAGTATTATGCACAGAAAAGTAAACCCATCCTGTACTGCAGCATTGCTCATTCGTGTTAAATATAAATATACAACAGAAGGTCCTAGTGGCTTCTTCAACACTGGGAAAAAAAAAAGAGGTAAGTAAAAGTAATAATTTCATTTTACTAACCTTTCTCATCTACAAAACAATTTCAGAGTGCATAAATGTGACCTTTTCCTAACCAGTGCAAGGAGATCATGAACACTAGGATACATTATTTCATTCTCATTCCTTTAACTTGGATATGATGCAGACTGTGGAAAAATGCAGTTCTCTGTTTTAACTGGATCACTCTCATCAGCAGCTCTTTGCTACAATAAAAAGTCAATTTGCATTAATATCCACATAAATATCGCAGTTTTAAAAATAAAGACCTAACAAAACTATTTCTTCATTACAATGCAAATAACTTCAGGAGGTATGTGAAAATTGATGGAAATTTTAACCTGTGCTTCTAAAACTGACAGCTGTTGTCAGCTGAGCAAAGCTCATCGCCCGTGTGCATACTGTGTAGTGCCTATACATTGTAGCTGTCAGAGCTTTCGTTTCCTTTTAATTAGTGGTCATCTGAGGTACTAAGACTGGACTGTAAAGAGCGACACCTTTAGGAGAAGTTTCACCACACCCTAAATCTTTTTCTGAATCTATGTAGGCTATTACCAGCAATGTGCATACTAGTGAAGGAAAGGAGATTACTTGAGGACTTTGCTTCATCAATAACACAGTTCTGTAGAGCTCTGTAGCGATGATACATATCTTGTCATATAACAAAAAGTACTAAAGCATGCTAGAATCAGAGCAGAAGTCTCAAAAAATTTTAGTATCCAGCTTGTGCAGGTCTATGGTATTGCTAGAACTATATTTGGAAAAATAAATTAAACTAGCTGAATTACAATTAAATATTTTTTCGTGAACATAAAACTAAGTAACCTGCAGATTTAGCTGTACTGAGTCATATATGGAGTATACTAAGTGAAAAAAAAATCTTCATATGATAAGGTAGTGATATTTTATTTTAATATGGATATCCTAAACTATATTTTCCTCTCTAGTCTGTCAAATCTAAATGTTCCTATTCTTCCACTATGTTAAACAAACACCTCTATATTAAATTACTACTCAAGATACTAATGCACATTTTAAATATGCCTTCTTTCATTCAGGTGAAACCAGCAAGTAGAGAACATTTTAATGACTAAAAATGCAATGTAAAGTGCAACTTGCTAGTTCCATTCCTAGACAAAGGAAGTCCACAAAGCTAGGGTTATTGACAAAGTTAATATCAATCTTTGCAAAACAACGTGGCTTAACAGCTATGTACTACTTTCACAATTCCTGTAGTATAGTTTTACTGGTGCAAAATGTGGGATAGTAAGCTGAACTCTTCCTTGGCTATAAGCCTTCTCAGGCAAGGACAATATCCCAAAAAGCCCCTGAAATTGTTTGTTGAGAAATTAGGTCTTTAGCCCTTTAATATACTGTATCGTAAATATTGAGCCACAAATATCATAATTTCATCATTATATCAGCATTTCACCTACAGGCTCTATAGTCAGAAAATATTAGCATAACCATATACCCCAAAAAATATTAAAAAGTAAAAAAAAAAGAGGGAGAAAACTGTGGTGCAGAAGACAGCTGTCTGGGCATATTTCTGGGCATAATCCATATCCAAATTTAGTGTGTCTTAATTTAGTAAACTGGTGAGTGTCATGACAAGACCTCCCCTTCACAGATGTTGCTGTGGTAACTAAAAATTGTTCTGGTTCCTAGGATGTGCTGGTGATTCAATAGTGCAGTAAAAGTCAGAAATATGTAATTGCATGTGCTTCCCACAGCAGTTCATGGTCTCTACAAATTATTTTCAAAGAAATCCCTGAGCTCCTCTCTCCAATTCTCTTGTCCTTGTCTTCTCCAAAAAACTTTGTACTCAGAGCTCTGTTCTGATAGTGAAGAGGAACCAACATTTTATGTCTTCATAGTAGAATGAAAATGTTTGAGAAATCACAATCAAACTATCTATTGCTGATGCAATCAAATAGCTTTTCAAAATCTAGGGCATTACTGCTCATGTTGTGCAGTTTTCCAAATAATTATCTATAGAAACTATGTAAATTTTAGGAAGTTTTTGTTGTTGTTGTTGTTGGGGTTTTTTTGTTCGTTTGGGATTTTGGGGGGGGGGCGGGGTTTGTGGGTTTTTTGTTGTTGTTTTTTTTCTGGGGTTTTTTTGAAAAACAATATTGGGAATGTTTAGAGGTAGAAAGTTGGAAATTTTAAAATTAACGCACTTATGGGAAAAGTACTTCTTGATGCTGTGTTGTGGCATAATGTTTAACCATTAGACTACTTTTCAGTTTAACCTCTTTTGTGGCTGAGGTCAACAGGGAACTCTTTCAAAGCTCTGTCATCTTAAGACCAAGATCTTACTGCCTCTTTCAGTGGCAGGTCCTCAAGGCAAGGTTAGACTCTGCATTCCAACTGTTTTGCTTCCAAAGTTGGAGGGTTACTCTCTCATTATCCAGTTTGACCTTTCCTGTTTTCTCCTTAATTGTCATTAGAGCAGTAGCTGTAGTGGAAAAAATTGCTCTTTTAAGATATTTTTTAGAATATCTTAATGTCCTAAATTTGTTAGTGCAAAGCTTGAGTATATTGCAGATTCATTCCATGCTCTGTATAATATTTCTGAATCTCTAGGCCTGATTCCTTTTCCTCTGACAGATTTAGTTTCAGTCTCATTGAGAAAGACACAAGACATAAGTAGATTACTCCCTGTTTTTAATGTTTCTCTTTTTCTCTGTTTGGTACAAGGAGCATGGGGAAAAGGTGTCAGATGAGTAAGATTATTAAGATCTTACTTTGTGCATTTGTCCTACAAGAATTTTTAGAGTGAGGAATAAATAGAGGAACAATGCAGAGGGACCATAAGTAGCTCAGTTATTTATCCTAATGGCTGTAGGGGATGTCAGTGGGAGAGGCAGATCAGCACTCCTGTAGTTGCTTGAGGCTTTAAGCTGAGGATAAGAAAATCATAGCCTGCTGTTTCTACTGCTTCATCACTTAGACTACTGATGCAAAGTAGAACTGAAAGGTTTCATAATGTATTTCACCAGAAGATATGTCAGTTAATTCTTTCTATTGGTCCTGAAGTCTTTATGCCTCCATGGTGCAGCTTTTATCTCATTTCGGGATCCAAATAGCTGCGAGCATAATGACTCCATTTGAGTGGTACTTAGCCTATCTCCTTTCTAGTACAATTCTTTTGCCTCAAGCTGCTCATCTTCAAACAGTTTGAGAAATCATTATGAGTATTCATAGCCTGCCTCATTAAGGTCAAATGTACGAGGTGTCTTCTCTACCCGCTCTCCTCCTTCCTCTCTGCTCTCTCTTCATTTTTTTTTTAACAGAAGCGGCACATGTAATAATTACTGCAATGACTTTGTGGGCAGACATTAAACAACCACAACTGTTGTATCTTGTGATTTTTCTCTCTTCTCTCTTTAAATAGTGGGTCACTGGAGTGCTTTATACTATGACATATGTAGAAACATATGGCATGAATATAAATGTGCCATCTATCACTACATCCTGATGAAAAGTGCCCCAGAAGCAGTAAATGTTTGATTCTATTGCTCATATCTATATAACCAGTTCTTTCAGATGAGAATTCTTGACTGAGAACTGCATTACTGAACTTCCAAGGTACCAAAACTTTTATTCATGCATATATATATGTATATAAAAAAAAATATATGTGAAACAAATTTTTGAGCAATTTTATTCAATGAAATAAAGATTTAGGAAGGAGTTAATTTTTTTTAGTTGTTAATTAAAATATAATTAATTGATGCATATTTAAAGGCAATAAGCAAAATGCTATCATTGGACAATGCTACGCTGTTGAATGACAATAAACGTATAGAGACCTTGTCTAGTGTAATCTCACTGCAGAAAGTTTTCTATAATAACATTTAAATCTCTTGCCTAAAACAGAGGAAGAAAAATGGCTTCATTGTCTCAATTCTTACATATAAAATGAAGACTTTATTTCTAACAGCATCTCATGCACATTTCTTTCCATCATAGAGGGGTTTTGGAGATTTTTTAACAGTCTGTCAGTCATTTTTGCAAGGTAAAATTACATGTGAGAGGTAAAAAGAGTAACAAATAATTGAAATTAATTGGGGCTGTTGTTGGAGAGTATCCAAGCTTGTTTGCTTGCAGATGAAACAAGAGCAGAAACAACCATAAGAGGAAAAAAAAAAGGGGGAAAGCATCAAGGCATTTAGGACACTGGTTTTGGTGGGTTTGACTTATCCAGCTAGACTTTCTGTATAAAGAAAGGAGAAAAAATACTGAGAAAGAATGAAATATTAATCATTCAAGCATCAGGGGATCATGTCTAGAGCAGCATCTCTGATGGCAGACTTTCTTCCTAAGGTGAGTCCATCCTCCAAGCATCAGAGTAAAATAATAGACCCATGAGAAACCTGGAAACAGAACAGACTATGTTTACATCTTTGCCTGCCAAGTTGGCTGAAACATCCTGCATCTCAGCTTTAGTTCATTGATTATATTTTTCATCTGCTCTTATTTACAAGGCTTGTCCTTTTTATTCTAGGTTTCATTGGTACATATCTTCATTTGTAATCAACTTTATTCGTTGTTATTATTTTTAATTTATGCCAAGTTTGGCTTTCTTGCTCGTTGTGGTACTTTAATGTATCTCAACAGATTTGATGAGTGTATTTCTCCCCCATGCTGTGGAACACAGCACTGACTTGCTGCAAAAGTAATCATGGTTGTTTTTCCATCTGGATACAACTTTCCACTCGGCCTCAATCAGTTGACAGACTGTAATTGTCAGCCTTTACCTGGACTCATCTTGATTATATGCAGCTTGCTGTCTGGCGTCCTTGTAAAACAAATCAGGGTGTTTTTCTGTTTGGTTTGTTGGATTTGCCTCAAGTTATCATTGAAAAGTGATGCTGTTAGGCACCCTTGTGCTTGGCAGTTTTTTGAGTTTGACTGGTTAAAGCCACTATCTCGATGGCAAGGGATGGGTGAGAGCAGTCTGTTGCTGTGTTCTGTGACAGCATGTCGAGTTTGTGGTATTGTAAGGTTTTTAAGGATGGAAGAGTAAAGGACTACAGCCTGATAAAACCACGGTTAAGGGCCATGTGATTGTGAGATTGTTTTTTACTTGTATTTTATAACGTTCAAAATTAAACATACACTTCTGTAGAAACAGCCTCCACACAGAAATGAAGGTTTTAATGATCTCAGGGCTCCTCATAATATAAAACATGGGGGGGGGGCGGGGGGGGGAGGAGTTGTAAATCAACACCTGGTAACTTCATTAAGCAAAAATGTTTCCTAATGAAAATGTGGTGTCATAACTTTAGGGTCTGAGTAAGTCGTGTTAAATTCTCATGATTCTAAATCACACTGGAATATCTCTAGATGCTTTCTGCAGTCACTTTTGCCTGTGTAGAAAATGAAACTACCCCAGTGTGCAACTGCAGAGAAAATATCTATAAAACAAAAAATATGATGTGAAGTCTGCCTCCAGGACAAAGTTCTTGATTTGCTCTGTTTCAGAAGACAGCAAGCTTTATCATTGACACTCAAGGTGGCTTCTCAAGTCACCAAGCAATAGAAACATTTCTGGATGTCTGACTACATTCCTTTAATTCTTCCTCTTTTTTTCTGTCCCACTTCAAACTCTGAAGTATCATATAAGAATGTATAGGAATAAAAGTATGTCATGTCATCGTCTTGATGCATTTCACATGCTCATAGTTGGAGCAAACATCCATATATCAGGCATAAGATGACTAACTGTGTACTGACATCAAAGCACGAGAACAAATTGGCATTTGAGAGTGACATAGCAGACTTAGTTGAAAATAAAGCAGACTCTTCGTTTTGTCAAATTATTTGGTCTAGGAGAAGCAAAAAATCCTGACATCATCTGCAATCAGAAAATATTCCTCATCTTTTGGAAACCAAGCTCTCAGAAATTAGAATACAACAGCTCTTTTTAGAACTCTGTGCATTGCAGGACCCCACAAGCCTATATTTCAAGAAATATTCCCATAACTGGGGGAGTAGAAAACAGGGATGGTTGTAAATAAAATGATGATCAGTACCATCTACCTCAAACTGTTACTGTGAATGTTAGAAGCAAATATTTAGCTCTGCATTTACTCCCACACACTTGTTCCCTACTGGGGATGTAAGGAACTTGGCACAAGCTGCTTCAGGCCAGTGATATGCTTCAGTTATCCCTAGAAAATTGCTCCTGTAGAGAATATTATTGAAAGGCCAAACAAAACTTATGTTTTCTGTAGAACTTTTATTACTTCTTTTGGTCAGAAAATTAAGGTCAAGTTAAGGCTAGACAAGTAAATTACCCCTGAAATAACGGGAGTTGGCAGTGGCGGTTTGCAAATTTTATTTTATTTTGATGGCAATATTTTCTCAGAGTTTATTTCTTGTTTGAGGGGGGCACAGATGTTGTGAGGTGTGTGTTTTTGCCCACTCCCTACACCACTGAGAAAGCTGCTCTATGCTTCTGTGGGCTTTGAGCTGTACTGCCTCAAAGCCTGGAAGGCGTGAGTCATTAAGTTCATGCGAGGCTTGTGGTATACAGAAATGCTTTCCCATATGTGCTTCTCCCTTACTGCTTCCTTGTCTTTAAACAACAGTGCAAAGAACATCTTCTCATCAAGTCCTATCCAGGGCTGTTTTTATTGACAGCTACTACTGTCTTGTCTTGTTGACAGTGGGACTAGAAAGAACACCATTTACCTGTTCTGAGTGTTGTTGCTATTGATAATTTCTCTGAAATTGGAATCAATGTAGCTAATTGTTCAAAGAACAGATTAGTTTAAAGGACACATCTGAAATCCTATTCAGACCACAAATGGTGTATTTAGTTCACTTATTTCTGAAACAGATAGTCAGGTGATGAAATAATTACAGGCAACTTCTAAGAGTGAAGTATTCATTCTACTCTGGGATTTTCAACCAGCATTCAAGGTGCAGTGCTGCCACCCTGATGTGTAATTTTCTAAATAAATTTGCCTGGAAGGGCAGGTAAGCAGCTAATGTTGTCACTATTGCTTTTAAAAATTCTCAGGCTTTCTTATATGCTCTGAAAGATGAGGTTTAAAAACAAATTGTTTGGTCAATGAATAAGCTGCAGAGGATATCCATTTTGATCTGTACATGAACATCTAGAGAAAGTACTGCTGATTCAGTTTCCCCAGGCAGGCAGGAGATGTACAGGATGATTCTCCCATGTTTCCCTCCCAGGAGTTCCTAACAAGTGAATTAGTACAGATCATGTAAGAATGTGAGTGTACAGTGTTATGAAGTTTTTGTGTGAATGCTCTCTTTGAATGCACCTAACAGACCCCAATATTATTTATGTGTTTGCATTTTAACACTTAAAATTAGTGTTAGTGCTTTTCTACAAAAAAGAACAAATGTACTATAACTATAATGGGAACCTACAGACAATATTTTTACTAATTTCCAGTATAGGCAGTCAGTATACATTTTAGGGCAGCATCAGAAGTATGCAAAAATCGCTTAAATCTGGTATCATGTGGAAATGGGCCTTTTTTTTTTTTTTTAGCTTAAAGGTCATAGAAAGTAATGCTTCCTCTGAAAATGTGGTAATCAATCAGAAAATGTTATGACCACTTAGATCCATTAAAACCAAGGAGGAATTTTCCTGGGAGAACCAGACTCGGTTGCAACCCACTGAGATCATCACTTGCTCCACTGCACCGGAAAGGGAAGACCAGTTGAAATAAATCGGATACAACTTAAGAGCAAACCAATGCTAGCATTCCATATGGTTTAGTGAGAACAGTCCAGCCAACATGACCATAAGATGATGAGTCTGTGAGGCTTTGTGCAGCAAGTAGGGAACATCTACAGCCAGAGAACTTCCAGAGCAAACTTTGGATTTGAAATGGAAACCCACAGCTGCAAACCAGGTCTCTTGTTCAGAAAGTCTTAACCGCTAGGTGTAAGGATCTCCTTCCACTCATGTACTGGAAGCTAAGTGTTTCAATGTTAGAGGTCTGGGTTCACTTTTATCATGTTCAGAGTTCACACTATTAAGAGAATTAACATGCTTTTTATGCTTCCTGCTTTAGTTTTTTTCCATTCACTAAGCCCAAGTTTTCCTTTTTTCAGGAGGCCTGGAAATTTTGGCTTTATCTAGTATGTTTCAGGATATGCTTCCCTGAGTGAGAACTATTGAGGTAATGATCTTCCATTATCCTAGATGAGATTTATGAGACTAACTCTGCACGCACTGAAGTATTCAATAGTAAGCAAGTTAAGAAAATTGGTGAGAAGAAATTATTGCCTTCCTAAAATTATTTTTGTGGATTTTGCCAAAGCAGTTCCCTAAGCCTTAAGATTATAGCACTCCAAAGAGAATAGCTTTTTGTCTTCACTTTGGGATGCAGTTGTGCATCAGAAGTGGAAATCACAGTAGATTTTCTTTCAGACCAGCATTTGCTGATTGCATTGGAATAAGTTTGTCAGAAGTCATAAAAAAAATTAAATATGTTTAATAGCATGTCAGTAGTAGTAGGAAAAAATACCACCACAAAACAATTGGAAATGGCAATGTTGTAAATTGTTGTGTTGGATGCCTAGGGCCATCACTACTCAATTGGATTCCATTTTTCTTAGCAATAGTTTGGGGACAGGAGTTAGTGTTCTCACAGTCATGGACATCCCATAGAAGCTGGCTTATCTCTCTAAAGTCTGAGTGTGCATTATTTGTGGTTTTAGATCAGACATGTTCCTGTCAGAAGCATTTTTCTACCTGAAGATATGTTATTGCTAATGTTGTTCTTGTAATTACCACAGAACTAAGCTGCAATAGTCAATCTTACTTGTGTTGTACAGTGAGCATCTGATGAACAACCAGCTGAGCCAACTGGATGCTAACCAAAAGGTGTGTTGAGACTATTCAGGTGACTGACATCTCTGCTAGGCAGAGTAGAATCAACTGGGGCAGATTCATAAGTGTTTCTTGTCAAAAATTATTATCAAAAGACCTCACTCATGAACTTGCGTTGTGCACTGGCATGAATATTCATGGCTTGTCTATCTCATTGCATAAACAAGATTACTTAGAAATTACAGATCTATGGGAAATAAAACGACAAAAAGAGGCACTAACCTACTTTAATTAAAGTTAATATTCAGAGGGGCCTTCTGACATTTCTGCAGTCTTTACCACTGTGTACTGGAGCTCTGAGTGGTTGCTTCACTTCTGCCTGACACTTTTGCCATAGCTGTTGCAGATTTTTGCTACAACTGTCATATTAATATTAAAACTATGTTACTTAATGCTCAGGTGTATTGCAATCCTATACTTTCAAATGCTTTGCAGGGCTTTGTGGCATCTGCAGTGGAGAAGAAGCACTGCAGGTGCCAGAGACCAGCAACCACATTTTTCATTACACCAGAGATAGAAGAATCAAATTAGCTGCTGTCTCAGCCTTCTTCCTAGGTAGAAGTCACTAATCAATCTTATGGGTTTTAGTAGTGCATGAAGTGCCAAAACTAGACAGTTTTACAAGATTAGATTTTAATATTTTCAAATCACATAATGTTTTTTGAAAGTGTAGATAGAACAAAGATAATTTCTCTTGAAATTACTTCTGTTCCTCCCCTGTCCTTTTGTTTCCAGGCCTGGGAAATGTCTGCTATTAACTCAGTTGCTAACACTTGGTTGAAATGTATTTTAAACTAATATTTTAATACCAACATCGAGTCTCTTCCTATTCCCTTTTCAATAATACTTTTTGCTTCATATGGTCTCTAAGTAATTTCTTCAGATTCATGAATGAGACTGTATGTGGAGCAATTGTCAGTATTATCTATGTGCTTTTGAGCAAATAAAAAAAGTAAACCTGATTCCTAGCCCAGACCTGTGGATGTCTTGAGATAGTCAGTTCTCCCAAATGGTCTGTCCTTTTGTCTCTGTAAAAAATTCTGGGGTTTATTTAATGTTCTATTTCTTTTAGGTAGGTATGTTTTTTAGATTTGGGGTTTTTTATTTTGTTGGGGTTTTTTTAAAAAAAGGCAATTAAATTGTCTTTATTTTTTATTTGCAACATATTCTTATGTCTGAGTGAATATCTGCCAAATGACAAATAAAATAGATTTTGAAGAAAATGGGACTGTTCATGTCTCTTTCATATATTGCAAAGATTTTTCCATTATTAGGAAATTCTTAAAAGTTTTAATTTTTTGATCTTTTGCTTTTGTTGAATTTAGTGTTCACTGAATTTATGCATTGACGTTTTAATGCCAGATCTTTTTATAGATGGCTTAGCTTTTGGAATCCAATCTGTTTTCATGGGCTACAAAAATACTACAAATGAAAGCTAGTTTTGTGTCTAAAAACTGAGATTAGTTTCAGTTCTTGAATTAATGATGGAAGCCTTTTACTTTGTGGTAAATTTCCTGAACTATCCAGTCTGCATGTTTAGGGAGCTTTTACTCACTAAGTAGGTACTCAGTAGATTACATTATAGAGAAATTTCAGCTCTACTGAAATGTTTGAGTTTCAGCCTCAGCTTCTCTGAAACAGTTTTCTGAGTACCAGAAATTAGGAGATCTCAGTGTAAGCAAATGTGTTATTGCGTAGGTAAGGAGCAGTGTCCAAATCCCGCACGCTCTCCATGTCTCTGCACAGTTCATGCAGAGGGAACCAAAAGCCTTGCTTTCACCTCTGAAATCCCTACACCCAAAACAATGTGTATGGTACAAATCCCCACCCTGACACAGTCTGAATGTCCAGATTGCTTTAAGGGTACACCCAGCAGCTGCGTACAGTGCAAGGTCAGCAAGGGATGGACAAGTCCCTGGGCCTCCTGGGCAGAGAGACTTGTACTGCTCGTGTTCTCTCCTTTACACAGTGGTGGCTTCCCACTTTGGAGACTACTATCCCTCCTCAGGAAGCTGTAGGGAGCAGTGAGGTCACCCCTCAGCCTCCTCCTCTCCAAACCAGACAAGCCCAGTGCCCTCAGTCACTCTTCAGAGGACATTCCTGCCAGTCCCTTCCCAACTTTGGTGTCCTCCTATGAACACATTCAAGTATCCTAATGCTCTTCTAAATTACGGGGCCTATAACCTCACACAGTACTTAGGGAGAGGCCACATTGATGCTAAATACAGTAGGATAATCACCTCTTTTGCCCAGCTGGTGATGCTGTGTTTGATGCACTCCAGGATGAGGTGTGCCCTCCAGGCTGCCAGGGCACACACTGCTGACTCCTGTTGAACCTCCTGTCAACCAGCACCTCCAAACCCTTCTCTGCAGCCACTCCTCTCCCAGCTTAGACTTGAGTCTGGTGTTTCTGTGTCCCAGGTGTAGAACCCAACATTTGTTCTTGTTGAATTGCATGCCAGGGATGATTGCCCAATACTCCAGTTTATCCAGATCCCATGCAAGGCCTCTTGTCCCCTGAAAGAGTCAGCAACCACTCCTAGTTTAGAATCTTCCGTGGCCTGTCTAACCGTGCATTCAACTTCTGCTTCCAGATCACTGATGCAAACATTGAGCAAATTGGCTCTAGAATTGCGTCCTGAGGAACTCCATTGGTCTCTGGTCACCAGCCAGATCTAGCCCCATTCACCACAACCCTTCAAGCCCTGCCCTTCAGCCATTTCTTTGCCCAGCAGACCACGAACCTGGGGCTTGAGGGAGTTAGGGTTTTTTCCCCACCTTTTTTCTTTTACTTTTTCCCCTCTCAATCAGTGGAGAAGTCTCTTTTAGAATTTTGTGTGTATATGCATTTCAAATTGTTCTAATAGTATGGAAGAAATAAATATGTGTAGTCAGTTATGCAAGTTGCAGACCTGCATTTGGATATCTGCAAGGAGATTGATTTCTGCAGCTGCTTAGGTGTAATGAAGTCAATAGCCTTCATAAAATCTCGGCTTTTGGTTGATGTATTTCATCTTCTGTAGACGGTAGTATTAGAAGTAAAGCAATGAGAATTATCTGCCATCGTGTACACTCAATATACATGTGTACATATATGTATGTCTGATGGGAAAGAGGAACTTCATAGACCTTTTGAATGTCACTATTTTAATTTGATCTATGGATAGTTTGGTGCTCTTCTGTTCTTGGAGAAACATATGGAATTCAGAGGGCTGCCTTAACATTCAAGGGGGTATAGTTTGTTAGTCTTCTTCAAGGAAATAAACTTCCTATTTGTTGAATATGGCGAACCCAATAAAATAAATAGCAAAGTGGTTAATAACTTGCTTTAAAATGTTCATTTTTTTCCTCCCCTCTTAAGCTCAGTTTAAAGGCACAGAACTAATTTTCTGGCATAGAGCCGTGATAGGGGATACACATCATATAGTCACCCCAAGACATAACTAGAGAAGGCACTTGAAGACCTCTAAGTAGTTGAAGACCTCTAGTAGTTGCTAAATGAATTCCATCACCGTTGAAAATTTCACTTCAGAATTACTTATTTTATTCCAGACATCATCTTTTTATATTATGATGGAGAAATCATTTAAAATTCTAAATAAAATGTAGCCAAACAGCTCAGTGTCCAGCAAAGCTGCATGAGGTGCATGTGTAATTACCAAGAGAAAAGATTATGCATATGTAAAGAAGAGTGATTGACAGAGGCCAAAGGGTAGGCCCAGGCCAAGCAAGCTGGAATGCATGGATAAGCTGTAGTTGACTTTTGCAGGAATCAGCTTGACCGTATGTGGAATTTGTCTGATCCAGTGTAGTATTCTCCACAACCACGAAATACCAGACTGATGAATGCGAATAGAGATGTTTCCTTGCAAATTTGTCATTGCTCTAGAAAGAGTTTTGCTGTTGTAATAGGTGGTTTCCATATATATTTGGTACCTCAGTAGGAGCAGAGACAGTTTGATACCTCTTTTTCCAGATAATGATACAACAAAACACTTAGCTGTTCAATTCTGTTGAACTTGAACTACAAAGTTCAATTATGCACAATCGAATTTTTCAGCATCTCAGAAATATTACTTTAAAATATATCATTTCTACATGATACTATTAAATTTATCAATAGATGGTGTTACATTTCTGAGTGGTTTTGGAGTATATGAGATAGTAATTGCAAGCCTTTGATGAAAAAGAAAGTAATATTAGATCTAGTAAAAAAGCATCTTCATTTTCACATATGCCACCCTCTTCTCCAACTTCTGTGGTGTTTTCTGTATGCTCTGATTTCTATATTGAGGCATAAAAAGGTAATATTCAGGAGCACTAGGTTTATGGAAATAAACATATTCCTGCATTTCTTCTCATAAGTCCTATGTTAGAAAGAACTTTCTGAAAGCAGAGAATCTGTTGAATATCTGCTAGCAGGAAGCCAATGAGGAGCTGGTGCAGCACTGGGCCTTCTTAAGGTGTTGTTTTTCTGCAGCACTGTCTTTGAGCTATATGACACAGGGCACTACTTTCAGAGATGCATACTGCAAGGATACTTGGAGTTTCTGAAAATGCTAATTTGTATTTCCTTAAAAGAAACATATGTGTAGAAGCACTCTGTTCCTTCAGGTGGAAATTGTGTCCCCTGCAATGGGTTATGGTGTTTTACTGATGTTAAGAGAATCCTTTGTTTACAGAGAAGCAAAAAACTCAACATGCAAGAATTTCCAGAAGTTGAACGTTTCATACTGGTCTAGCATGGTCTTTATTCCCCATTCTCATAGTACTTTTAGTTCTTCCATTAGACGAGTTATACTTAGGAACTTTACTACTCATAAGTGCAAGTGGGATATTTGTCTTTTCTCAGGACCAAGCTGTGTCTTTTACTGTAAACGAGCATAGATATTTATGATTTTTCTCTTCTATTCTTAAATTTAGATTAAGACAGAATGAGATCATAACAGAAGAGGAAAATCTTTTAAGTATACTTTATTAAATTTGCTGACTTTACTATGAAGTCTGCTTGGCTTTTTCTTTTCTCCTAATGTCACTCTGTGCCACATATCAAACCACAGGTGCACTAAAAACTTTCATAGAATATCTTTTAAAATAATGCATAGCATGATAGTTTAGTGTTGAATTCAAGTCATACTTCATTTGAGAGGTAACAAAGACATTCAAGATATCAAAGTTCTGTCAGTCACAACATAAGTAAACTTTATTCTGCTGTCTTGTCCATCTCATATCAATGTTTTTTGAATTTCCTAAAGAATTCTTAGCACAGTTGTTAAAAAAATACAGGAAACATGATTTTGTACTAAACTATGTATAATGGTAGTTTTTGGTTTTAATTAGGCAATGCTGAGGTTTATGTAGTAATTCAGATATGATTCAGAATAATGATGAAATAATTACAAACTACCAAGAACATGCACTAAAACTTGGAATTGTAAGTTCTCCAATCTGGAGGCACCTTTTGAAAGCAAAATAAAAAGTTTTTCAGGAGGTGGCCTAACATACAGTTTATTGATGCAGTAATTAGAAAGGGTACTTCAGCACACTATATTGCTTTTCCTGTCTGTCTACAGAGTGGGGTTAACAGGAGGTGAGAGAGGAGAGTGGAGTATGTTGTTCTTTAGAGAACTAAGTTGAATCAGTGAAGAGTATGGTGAGGATTCAAGCACTTAGCTGATGGGAGAATGAAAGGTAAGGGGAGTTTTTAGTGGTAGCACTTGAGACCTGCATTAGTCTTCTTTCTGCCTCTCCATGAGAATAGAAAGCCAGCCAGAATAGCTCAGGAATAGCTCACGGTCCAAGCTAACATATAGAAAGCTTTGAAGAGCCCTCTTCTTCAGGATATCCTTTGAAATATATTTTTTAAAACTGTGTTACTTTTTTTCAGTGATTCTAGGAAGACCTGTTTGGGATTGTAGCTAAAGGATTGTGCTCTGTTGCCTTGTAAAAGAAAAAATCAGGCAGTAGTCGATTTTTTTTTTCAAGTGCATATGCTCCTATTATAGGCTAGAATGAGCTGAAGGATGCTTTAAAGGAGACATATTTGATCTTTCCATTTGTATAGTACTGGGTTATATATGAGGCTGCTCCTCAGAAAGTAGAATCAGTTTTCGATTCTTCAGTTATTGAACTGTTAAAAAAGTTTCCAGCCCTTGCCCATATTCTGTTCACTGTGCTGAAAACAACCACACTGTTAATTCTTTTATGGCCTTTGTTCTTGACTTTAATGTTCCTTAATCTAAACTGAACTGCAATTGCCATCTGTTAGACCAGGCATTTAAAAGATCCGAGTCCTCCTTCATATGGCTATACTGTATCTCATTATTTATTGTTCCTTTCAATATAGGATTATTTTTAAACTCATGCTTCTAATAGCACCCATAGGAGGTAATTTTTGACATTAGGGCCAAAATCAGATTTAAGCTTTTTCCCCCAGGCACTGTTTTTCAGCATAACAATATCTGTTGTTGCAGTCTTTTTTCTTTGAAGGCACGAGTGATCTCTATTCTGTTTCTCAAGGTACTCTTGGCATTAGCTTTCCACATACAACTGTGTTGAATGGCTCAAAATCATCTCTACCAATCCAGAGAAGTCATCCTCTTCTTGCCTCTTCACTAACGTCAGTTCTAGTTTCTAACAAGTTGAATTGAAACAGCCATTTCATTATCACTTCTCTGGAAACTTGTGGTCCCCTGAAAACTGTATTTTGGTCACTTCTTTCCACTCTATTTTGTAAAGTATCTGAATTTATCTATTATATATAGATTTAAATTATTAGAAAATTACATCATTCAATATCACTGTAAAGTCACAAATAAAGTTTTCCCTTTCCTGAATTTTAATGAAAGAGACTATGTAAATACAAGGGAAGTGTATTGCTTCACAAGACACCATCCTAAGTAAAAAAGAACACAACAGTTCATAGTTAAATCTGAAAATTCATTATCTTGATCAAGAAACAGTGAAAGGAAGGAATGAAAGGAGTAGGCATAGAAAATAAGTGCAGGAATGGCTCAATTACATTTTGGGATTGATCCTATTCCCCACTTAAATAGATTAAGAAACTGACTGACTGCTTTCTACAAAATTCAGTTCATAAGAACACTTCATTTACTCTTTTTTTTTTTTTCCTGAATATTGGATTTTTCTGGTCTAAACCCCATTTTCTACATTAGTAAGATGATAGCAGTTCATATCACCAGAGTAACTGTACTGCAAAACTGACATTTGCAAATCTCAGGCAAGATTGTCAAAACACTCATTAACTTCAAACGAACGTATATTTTTCATTTTTATAAACTCAACTGTAGCTCCTTTGAAGTCCATAGCAGAATTAGTATTAAATTGCTATATATAGTTTTAAGCCTTTATATATAAACATACATAGAGAGAAATATAATAGGATGGAGAAAAGGGTATTGCCAACTGTCATATTTCAATTGTTTCCATCAGGTCTTGCATCTATAACACTGTTGCAAAAGGTGCTTAGTTTATTCACATTGCTAATGACTGTTGTGTCACCATCCCACACAATTCAACAATACCAACTAGGGTCTTATCAGAAAACAAAACTGGAGACCTCATAATGTGAGATGATTATGACTGTAATATTTGTCCTCCCTAGAAGGCAGTCCACTTTTAAATGGGTTATCTTGTCTAGTTTCTTGAGTGATTTGTAGTGTAACATATTGTAGAACATGCTGCAGTAATCTAACTTGAAGGGACAAAAGCCCTGATGATGGTAAGAAATCATGATGTCTAATAAAGAACTACCTCCAGGTTTTATATGCCCAGGTATTCTCAAAATCATCTTCTCTGAAATTTCAACCAGGAGCCAAGGTGTTCTCATACATCAGCCATATTTAAAGTCAGGAAACTGCATCCATCAAAAAAAGCCACCACATAATCTATTGAGGGAGAGAGGGAGAGTGAGCAGATGATCTTTCCTGAGAAATAAAACTCTTTTCTGATTTCTCTAAAATACCTAATAAAATAATATCTTAAGACTGTAAGTCCATTCAGGGGAAAAAAAAAAACAAACTAAAACTCTAACAGCAATAAAGATGACTGTAGGTTAAAGTAAAAGGGGTAAAATGTGTCCATACCTGTACAATACAAGCATTATTTTCTGAAATTTATTTTTCAAACTTATTATCAGATAATTATCATTACAAAATATTGCTTAATTTATTTGTCAAAAGCAAGTTTTCTTGCTTAACTGAGCACCAAGCAAATGAGTGAGAAAAGTTCAGTACTAAAAGAAACTGAGTATCTGCAAAATAGTCAATAGTATAATGATGAATACCATCATACCATCATGAAATACATTGAATGTGAAGTGGGAAAAATCACTTATGTTAATATTTTATTTGACCACTTAAATAGCTAGTGATCAAGGAAAGTCTAAATTGCATTTCTCTTTTTTTTAATGAACCATTACTATTTATTGATTATTTTATTAGCCAGCTACTTCACCTTTTATTGGAAAAAGGACTAGTGAGTGGGCAGGACTGTAAGTCAGTCATTGCAACTGAAAGGTATTTCCAGCAAAATGAATTATGTCAATTTATTGTCATTTTAAGGAAACAGGTGGTCATTTCCTTTTTTTAAAAACAATTTTATTCTTAAATTAAGGAACTTAATCCTACCGTAATATCAATCTGTTAGAGAGGAACTGTTTCAGCAAAGAGTAATGTGCAGACTAAATTACAGGGAACCTATTTTCTCTATAATTGCATCAAATGTATTAGCAGTTTGGATCTAATTAGATTGTTCTTAGTGAAAACCATTATGAATTCTATTAAGAATCTATGGTTACTGGTTTTCAGCATCCTATTCAAAGAAAGTTATACTTCCTCTTCACTGCTAAAAAAAAAATGGAAGAACCGCATTTTTTTTTCCTGTGCAGCTGCAACATGCTGTGCAACATTAAAAAAACTCTAAGAAATGCATTTGAATGAAGAAGTAGTCATCCTGGAGGCCCTTATCCTCCTGAAGTGTTAGCAATTAGCTGGTGTGGGTACTCTGTCCTCCAGTGGGAAAGCTAGAATCAGCCTAGTAAATCCAGTTATGAGCTCATACGCTTCCTGTGTAGGGAAAGTGTACTTTGTGCATAGGTCATATACGCAGATGTGGCTGACAAATTGTCTCTAAACTCTTGTGGTTAGCAGGAGCCCTATGTCATGTGCTCTTCAAACAACTACTAGAGTATTAGGGGAATACTCATTCCAGTAGTGTGGTGGCAGTAATTGCCAAGAATATGTATCAAATTACTGTTAACTAGGACAGATTTTTCACTTCTGTGTACCTTAAATAGGACTTCTTTGTACTATTGACAGAAAAAAAGAGGTAGCTTTTCTTTGAGGTTTTGATGTATGACTACCATATCTTGCTCTCAGCTACATGGGAGTAATGCAATAAATGGTGAGGATACAGGTATTTGAGATAGTGTGAACTATCAGCATTACCTTTTCTGTTATGGAATTTGGCTGCAAGCAGGTTACTGATTCAATCTCTCTCAAGAATGGACTCAATGAACAAGGAGTTTCTGAGCAACTGAATATATAAGTGAAGGTATTTGCCTTATCTTCAAGCTATAAATGCCTAGTTGATTTCCCCGGGAAGTATAAACACATTAACAAATTTTTAAGACTAAAAGGCAAAATGGAGTTTATAATCAGCATTCAGTAGATAAGGTTGAGATTTCTGCCTGGGATCTATCTCCTTTTAAGTCTTTCTTAAGACATCTTGAAGCCAGCCCCAGAAACATAACTATTTGTGATTCAGGAGTCTTCTTTTGGTGGGGAGGGCAGATGGATTTTTGTCTGTGACCATATCACACTGTTAATGTGTTTTCCCAGCCAAGGAAAGACCCTACCATTCTGTACAGTTTTGGTCCTTGTGTCATGGCAGTGCTTTACAGTTAAATCAGGAAAATGTGAGAAGAGCGTGAAATCCCTTACCCAGAGAAGCAGCTTCCTACCTGTGCACCAGCCGCAGCTTTTCCTCCACACTCTCCCTGTGCCTGGCCTGCAGGCACAGATGGTTCAGCTTCCAGAGTTTGGACAAGACAGCTTGCTGAATGTGTTCATGGATCATTTGAGCCAGACCATCAACAAATTAGTTGCAAGTGCAATAAGACCTAGGTTTATCTTCAGTATCTGACCAGGTGTATCCTAATCAATCTCCCATCATCTTTTAGACAGCAGGAAGAGAATGAGTTGCTTTTCTGTAAACGATTATTGACTTTATGCTCATATATATGTATATTTGGAAAAAGATTTATTACAAGCTGCAACAAGCTCTTATCTATTAGAAATACTTGTATTTTGACAGAAAGGTCCTGAAGTTGTTCAGAGGATGCATTTGACTGACAGGAGCATGTTTCTGTCTTCTTTAATTCAGTGTGCCACAGTAAAGTTTAAACTTCCTAATTTTGATGCCTTAGGTTTTAACTTTTATATTTTTCAAATCCTGTACTGTTTAGTATGTAATGCTGAAATTTAGTATCCTGTTAGCTACTGTTCTCTCATGCTGGTTAGACGTAACAAACCCTCTCTGGGCCTGAACTCAAAGACACCTTGGTGTCCCAGGCCCCAAAATATGTAAACTAAAGCCTCTGACAGGGGGAGCAAACTTAGGGTAATTGCATCTTTGCTTGAAAATATAATTGGAGAATTAACCCTGATATGCAAATGGACCAAACTTATAAAAGTGTGAAAAACCCATGACCCAGCACCCATCTTGGATGGAACCCCTCTCAGGTTTTTGACTCCCAAGGTGTACCTTTGGAGGCCCTTCAAATAAATAAATACCCTCTTTATTCTCTTAATCTTGTGTAGCCTCTGTTTTCAAGTAGCCACTTCAAGGCATCGCTTGGAGGGGAAGTGACTGGATATTGGCTAGAATTTGCTATCTATAAGGAAATTCCTTCTCAAACATAATGCCTAACACAATTCCTATTGCTATTCACATTTCTGTGCTTTCTTAGTGGCTAGTGTAGGAGTCTTTGCTGGATTAAAAATCGAATAAGAGGCTCTAACTGTCCTGGTACGTTCATTCCTTACTGACACTTTTGGGTTCTTACATGTACAGTGTTTTCTGCCAAAAATTAGAGGTTTCTGTCAGTGATTGTATGAACTATCTCAATCCTTTCTTGATAATTAATCTGCAGTAAACTTCCATCCCAGGCTCTTAATAAAACTGGGTTAGATTCTCTATATAACTTAACAGGTGACAATCATATTTTTTTTATTGGTACTTGGGAGTGGGATTCCTTTCTCCTGATTTTTCAATCTTTTTTTCTCAATGCAAGAATATTGCTGTGTTTTATAAAGAGCTTTTGACTAAGGATATGAATATTAAAATAATAACCATCTTGCATCACCTGCTGAATTTCATCTCATTTGGCTAGCGATGTGTACAACCTGCAGAGGATGTGTCTGTTTTGCTTACCTTATCTCTGAACATTTGATTAGAAAGACTTAACACCATATCAGTTGCAAACACATGGGTCCACACAATTCTGTATAATCCAAAATAGCCTGATACTATGCAGTAAAAATTAAGACTGGAAAATAAGGCAGAGTACAAAATCCTGGAGATAAGGATAATCTTAACGAGGAGAGCTATCTTTACTCTGAGTCACACCAAAACTCATCAGTGTATGTGAGCTCATTCCTGTGAACTTGGTGAAGAAGTTCTGAAGCACTTTTGAGTATGTGTCAGTTTGGCAAAGTGTTTCCGTGTAGGTAAAATGTTGAAGTGCAGGCCACAAGTTTTAGAATGACAGAGATTTGCATTAACAGGAAAGAGATTTACATAGAATTGAAAACATACTGCAATGCACTACATTTTATGGGTTTTATCACTGCAAGGCACATCTGTCAGGTGAATTAGTATACTCTGAAACTGCCAGGTGATTTCCCTGGAGAGTCTGTTTTTGTGATAAATACAGCAAAGTTAGCAATATGGTGTGTTTTGTTTCTGCATCTCTGAAGGACAGCTGTGGTCAGTGGTGCTGCATGACAGGAACAGCTGGGGCAAAGGCCAGACTGACTCATTTGGGAGACTGGGCTTTCGTGCAAGCCAGTTGAAGGCACCAGAGTAGATTCTTACCAATGTTTTTTAAAGTTCTGCATTTTTTATTCCAAGACAGATTTCTTTGACTTTGCCCTCAGCAGTAGAAATATACAAGGCAGAAAATTTAAAAGAAAAACAGAAAAACAATTTAAACTGTGGAAGAACCATACATGAAAAATGCTACTGACAAAATCTGATGCACTTCTAGGAAGTTTTGTGGTGATGTGTTTCAAGTTCGTCTACAGGGAAAAGAGAATTTTCTGGGGTTTACTTACAGAGGATAATTGACCTATTTAAGTCCTTGTCTATGTGAGATGGACCATATGAGTAGTACATATCAGCTGAAATAGTGGATTTTTAGAGTGGTACCTAGTCAACTTCAATTTTGAAATTCTTCACACCTAAGTGATAGAATAGTATTCTTTCAGGAAGACAGTATCAATAATATTGACTGAATCTTCATAGTTTTCATTTTGAAACTCTATGCCTTACTCAGATAATATCTTTTTCATTTTGGTTCAGTAGAACGTCCCTGTAAGAAAAATTAATGGTTGGTCTGTAACAGGAAAGTTTCTGTGCCTCATCTTTGTTTCCTTTCTAAACTACCTACCAACTTCAACAAATCTTCCTATAAGAGGAGTGTGGAGAGTGTTGTTTCATTATTATGATCTCTCATCTTAAATCTCCTCTGGTAACTACTGACAAATGGTACACAGTAACATTCCAAGTGACTTGCTGCTCACTAGTTTAAAGCAATATAATGCATACAGACATTGTTGTGGGCTGGATATCGCACACTTTTTGTTGACCCTGCAAAAAAAGTCTGTTGGAGGTGTTGAGATTTGGCCTATATTGCTGTATTTAGTATCAAAAAATTGAGGTTGTCCTTCCTCCTTCCTTGTGCCTTTTCACAAATAAACAGAAGCTTTTGTATTTCCATTCTACTTCAATTAGTTGTTATGTTGTTATCTATACAGTAACCAGAATCAGTAAGGTCATATGGTGCTGCTATTTAAAATATTTAAGTCTCAATAAGCAGTAATATTGTTTTACCCTGGAACGTAGCTTGGGTAAAAAAGGTGAAAACATTTTCAGTATTAATTGCTAAATGATGTAATCACGTGAGAATCTGGTGCATCCTTGTCTTTACTTTACTACTACTTTACTAAAGCATGCACAGTGATTATTTACCATGCACAGTGATTGCTCTTCACATAGAGACTTTGAATCTTTAGGGCATCAGGCTTGTGTCCTTCTGATCAAAGTTAATCCTTATTAGACCCATATGTAACTAACTATATGTATCAGTTGTTTAAGACTTCTAACATGGTGTATTTGGTATCTTTTCATAAAGGTTATCAGTTTCTTTCCTTCTTTAGCCCACAGTTGTTGGAACTATGCTGTCACATGGTGACTTTTCATGTTCAGTGCCCTCCTTCCCCACTACCACCAACATTTTCATCTTTTGTCAAAGGCCTGAATTTATTCTAATTCGGTTCCACTGTCCACCTCTTACCAGTTCTTGTCTTGTCTTGTCTTTCTTCCCTACCCTTTCAGAGGATAAAGTATGGACAACTGTGTACCATGATCTGCAAATGCAGACTTCTGTGGGAGGCAACAGCGTGGAGAAGTTATCTGTGCTGCAGCTCAACTACAGTGCAACAATGGATCAGATTTCTGCCATTACCAGTAGTGCTGAATACTGTGAGCAGTTTATCTCCTATTCTTGCAAGATGTCCCGGCTGCTGAATACACCAGGTAGGCTGAGAATGGGATATCCATTAAACACAGTGTTAAGGAACTTTATCTCAACAATTTAACAGGTATTGCTGTTAGATAAGTCCATTCATTGAAAGTACTTGTTTGCTCTCCTTTGCTAAAGTTGACAAAGAGGATAAAAATACAGAAGACATTTTCTTAGGAAAATTTGCCTGTTTGCTTACTACTAAAATGATTGTTATTGCGCCACGTTTGTGTGTTCTTCTCTCAGATCTGTTGCTCCTTATAGCAGGTGGCATTTGGTAAACACAGTAGCTTTTAAAGTTTAATCAATAGAGGCATTGAAAAATTGCTTTGAACTTTATCCTGTTTTTCTGGTTGTCAATTTTCATATGCTACAGTCAGCAAGGGCATGGCTGAATGAAGGTTGGAATTTTTCCACTTTTGAAACAGTTGCTTAAATGCAGAGTATTTGTGGGTAATCAGATGCTTTATACATTGTAGAGAATGGCATAGTCAGTAACACAATTGTGTGAGAAATTATATGCTATTACCTACAAGCAGATTCATTTTAAGATTCTTCTTTTGCTGTGTAGTTTTACTGGAAGAGAAGAGACCCTTTCTGTATGTGCCTCGTCAACAAATATTACCTGTAAACGACAAAGACAAAAGAATTAGTTGTTCCAGAATTAGCACACAAAGAAGGAATTTTGTTTTAAAAGCTCTATTATATGCAACAAGTACTTTATATGTGCTTTAATTGTGTATGATAGATTTTGATATTAAATAAATCTTCATGGTACTTAAGAAAGACTGTTCTATAAGTGGAAACAATACATTTTCATGATTGTGAACTGAGTTCATTCTGATAAGAGCAATTCAAATGCATTTCAGATTAATTTAATGGCTGCATGCTTTCAGCATTATAGTTTAGGTTGCTTTACCTCATAAATTCTTTTTCCGTATATTTTCTTATGGTGCTATAGATAAGGATTCATTTGGAATGCATGTGCATCTTATTCCTATTTCCATAAGCATTCCATTAGTTAATAGACACTGTAATGCTTGTTACTCCTCTCCATCCTCCCTGCTGTTTTTTAACTGTTTCTAATGCATGGTTTGTCTCTGTTGATGTTATTTTGCTTAATTTAGTGTAGCACAGTGCCTCTGCAATGTGGAAAATTATTTGTTCCTTCCTGGGCCTTAATATATAGGATCCCCAATCATGTTCATAACTAGAAGTGTTCTGATTAGATTCTGCTGATGGATACAAGCTCCTTGCTTGCATATGCTTCAGAAAAGTTGTATATCAATGTAGCTTTGGCTGGTATTTAGAAGGCAGATTTATTTGGTAATAGAGCTGGAGATATGGTGCTTAGAAAGCTCACAGTTTGCACAGAGTACAGTGTTAGATTCTTCTTCTGATATGTATAAGACTATTATTTCAGGACCTATTTGTACTTGTTAGTATATGTTTATATTATAATAAAATAAATATATAGTTTAATTGCAGGTGTTTGCCCTAGCTTCTAGATTTAAAGGACAATTAAGCAGCACACAAAATACTAACTTGCTGATTGTTTTTTCTAAGAAACAAGCAGTTCCAGATATTTGCATTAATGTTCTTAGAAAATTTTGAGGTGATACACTTTGCAGGTATCTCCTTCTTCATGTTTTCACCTTCTACGTAGAAAAATAATTTCTGTTAGAAATTCTTCGTAAGCCATTTTTTTTGGCTGGAAAGTGAGTTTCCACAGATGTTTTATAATGTAGAGGTGGTTTTCCTTTTAAGTGAGAGAAAGAAGCAACAATGGTTATTTTAACCTAGACAGTAACAAAAAAACACTCTGCAGTGTTTGCATAACGCCTGTAATGGTTTGTACACATAGAACCACAGTGATTTGTGTGTTAGTGGGAAAGAGGCCAATACATTTTCTTTCTATGTGTTCTTGGCTTCAGTGTATGGTTTCTAAACTAAGGAACTAATTTTTCATACCTTTCTCTGGTTTGGAGGATTGCCACATTTGCTGAATATATTATCACGCCCTATTCATCTCACAGCACAGCTCGAAGCACTCATGTGGCATCTTCCACCACTGAGTTTTGTATATAAATCATTGCAGTATGGTTCCCACACAAAGAAATCATAAAAAACAAAAGAGGTTTTGTATTCCTCAGGAAGTGAGGACCTGTTGATATTGCAGCCAGAAGTAAAATCTCTGTTATCTTCATGGGATCAGGATAGCATTGTGGCCTTGACCTCAGGTACTTTTCAAGGCTGGGACTTTTACGCATACACCTTTCAGACGTTTAAATAACCACTTAGGATAGAGAGATCCTTTTGTTTTAAAGTACATCAAAGAGAACTGAGAAAATGCAGAAGATAGTTAAGCAATTCAACTTTTTCTCTTTTTGTCTCTTGGGAATCCTGTCACTTGACAACATGGTTCCTTCTCAGGGAGAAATCAATCAGTTAACATATTTAAACAGATCAGGACTCAAGCTGTTTATAAATCTGTTAATGACAGGTAATTAACTAGCCATTAGTGGAATATAGCTTTTGCTGCTTATAGTTGTGGGTTTCCTGACAAGGTAGAGATATATACAATTCCACTGATTTTGCTCCTAATAATAGCTTAAATAATGCTTTTGATATGAAATAGAAACTACATCAAAATTCTGTGTTTATTGAAAGCTTTCATATTAATAAACCTGTTTTGTTGTGGGTTTCTTTTTTGGCTGCAGGCATAGCACTCAAAGAATTCTCATTGTCATGGGATTTCAGAGGGATATATGAAAATTAGTCTGTACAAACTAAGAATTCTTATTCTTCTGTTATGAGTTTTAGACTTTAAGAGTGTATTGCTTCATGTTCATGTCTTTTCTTAATAATGGACTTCCATCCAAGCAAAATAACATGTACATCCCAGTAAACAGTTTAAAATCATTGCTGGCAGTAGGGATAGGGAATGATTTTACAGGTAATAATGCCCTTGCCTTTCTGCTTAGTCTGAGGGAAGATAGCAATAAGAAGTTTAATTTAAATTAAGTAATAAGTGAGTTCTGAAAACATACCTGAAAACAGAAAACTCATAAGGCTATAGGACAATTCAGGTTTGACGATACTGCAGAAGGTCATCTGGTTCAATTTTCTGCTCAAACCTGAATGAACAGTCCTTGTCTAGTAATCAGCAAAGACTACCTGGAAATGAAATTTTCCATCATTACTGTTTTGGCTTTGGGTTTTTTGTTTTTTTTTTTTTGTTCGTTTTGAACTTGCAGCCCAATATATTATAAATTATGTTTAATCTAGGTGTCTGTTTCAAAGCCTTAACTAAAGATTATTCGAAAAAAAAATTAGTCAAGATAGCTTGGTGACTTTCTTAAGAAAGTGCAAAACCAGACACCTGTGCTGAAAATAAACCATGTTATCACAAAAAAGGGTAAAACTATAGGTACCCTGTAAATTTCTGAGGAAACTCTTTTCAAACAGGGATCCTGCAGTGGTTGCAGTTGTCTCACAGCCTTTATAAGCCTGACTTTGATACAGATTTGCTCAGATTGTAGAATTTTTTTTTTAATCTGTGTGAGTTTGATGCTTCTTATTGTCTATTTAGATATGGGGATTTTATGATAGTAATTACTTTTTGAATATGCGGTTTTTATCATGAAAGAGGCTTAATCTTGGCAATTCAAGTAACTATGGCAGTTAATAAATGAATGAAACAGTAAACCCATACTATTATTATGGGTTTTATTGTTATTATTATTGATCATAATTGCAGGCTAATAACAATGTACATATATGTAAATTCGAAAAAAAAAGCCAGATTTTTGGGTTTGTTTTTTGTGTTTTATAATTACATTTCTCATATCCTCTTTTCTGCTTGTTTCCTTGGAAACTTCCATTTTGAGAGGATAATAATATGTTTAGTACTGAGGACATGCAGAAAGCATGTCCTGTTTTCTGGGTTCTCAGTGCCCATGTGCTTTCCAGTTGATATGAGACATGATAGGACATTTGCCTTTTTTGCAAGCAGGAACTAGGAGACAGAAGAAAGTTCTTTTGTGCCTGCCGATTAACAAGCAGGAAAGAGGCAATGCAATACATAGTATCAATTTTCTCTTATAGGAAGAAGCTTTCCTTCTTTGCTGTAAGGAACAATATTATACAGAGAACAGTGATACAATATACTCACAGAGTGCAAAATGTTAGTTAATAAAATTGTACATCTTCATCCACTCTTTTCATGAGACTTCCTAATAATACCCACTTGTGACTTTCTTGGTATGAAATTTTCCATGGGCCACTGATCTTTGCATAGAAAATGGGAGGGAACAGCATGCTGGTTCTGCCATTCTTCCTTTTACCCTGAAGGGAGAAGGGTTGCTGCATTCACAGTATCTGTTTCTGTCATTTCCCAAAGCTATAGGAACTGTAACAAATAATCAAAGAGTGGGAGCTAAAAGCATAGATATAGAGAACAGAGCAGGATCTGTTAGTGTTGTGTTCCAATTTTTATTCCTATTCACTGTGCCTGGAGGCAGCATATGAAAAACATATAGCAGAGTTACTGCAGTACATGAATTACTGTTTCATGCCTGCCCATCTCAGGAGGAAATGAGACAACAGCTTCATGAATTAAGGAGCTAAACAGGTGAAATAGAAAACTTAATTTGATGTTTGGTTGTTTCAGTTGCAATAAAGCAATCATGATACCAGTAGGAAGTAAGATTTATGCACACACTGAGATAAAAACAAAGTTTAAAATTGCAATATGCTATTTTTCCTCAGTAGCCATCCAAATCAGAACTTAATGAACTTATGAACTTCCCCGTCGCTACCCATTAACTGATCTAGAGTGCTAGTTGCAGATATAATTCCTGCTTAACAAGAGTTTTTGAAAAGGAGTCTGAGGGTGGAATGGGATTTCTGTAGTACTACAGTGATGAATGAAAGTCTCTCCAAAACTCGCTCAGGCTTCATCATTCTATTTTCAATGTTCTTCCAGAAAACATGCCCCTCAGCTGTCATGTATCTTGTCCAGCCTTAATAATATTGACTGACTCCTTCTTCTTAATGTTCTAAAAGAGCTGATTTCAACTTCTAGTGAGTTTTAAAGCACAAGGATAGCAAGAATAATAACCTTACTCCATTCTGATCTACATGTCCTAGATGTGGAAACCATTAACTTTTGGGGATTTCTTTTTCCTTTAGTCATCGTTATGTTGCCATAAAATGGAAGCAGAAAGTAATTCATCTGCTAAATGTTTCTCATTAAATACACATCAATCTCTTAGGTAAATGCTAGACAGATACATGGTTATCTTGAGGTCATTTTTTCCAGCCAGTTGTTAATAGACCCTTGTCTCGTCATTGTTTTGCTCTGCACCTTTGCTTGTCTCTTACCAATTCCTTTGAGTTTTTTTGGTACTGTAATCACTGAGTCTCCTAATTTCACTTAATCTTTATCATTCTTTTAGCTGGTGAACTATTTCTGCTAATTTTCCAAGTTTTCATTGCTGTTGTGTAGGAATTAGACTTAATCCAGTATGACTAAAAGTGGAAAAGGGTATATGTTGCTTTGGTGTTTGTTAGAAATAGAAGTAGCTGATAAGAGCTTTGTTAATATTAGAAATCCTCTATGGAAATTGTAACTGCGGTGAACTCTATTTTTTTTTTGCTATACCTTTTTAAGAAATACTGATGCATATGAGTTTTAACTTTGTAGTTCTAGCAGAATGCTCTAAACCAATTATTTCTCATACCCTCTCTCTGTGTGAATGTGATCTACCTATTATGGGAAAAGATACATTATTTTTATTTCTTAAAATGAGGTTAGAGCAAGGCAATAATTTCCCCACTTCTTGTATTGTATCATGTTTTATAAAAGCTGTTTAAAACTGTTCATGGTTAATGTTTTTGCAGAAATAATCACAGACATTTCTTTTTCACAAACCCAGGTTGTTCTGGGCAAAAGTTGTCTTTCCTAGTGAATGACCAAAACAGATTA
This sequence comes from Monarcha castaneiventris obscurior, assembly GCA_026261815.1. Classification (NCBI taxonomy): domain Eukaryota; kingdom Metazoa; phylum Chordata; class Aves; order Passeriformes; family Monarchidae; genus Monarcha; species Monarcha castaneiventris. The sequence goes on along the minus strand of JAMPIT010000230.1, from coordinate 47,741,188 downwards.
GGTTATTAATTTCTCAGACAAAAGGAATCTGGGTGGTGTATCATTGCATGTATTGTTGTGGCTTTCTCCTCACCCATATCCTAAATGCATTTGCATTACCCTGACTATATTTTTCCTAAGCAAATATGCAGTAAAAATATCCAGTGTTTCTTTCTTCATTACCATTCCTGAGATGAATGTGCCAGAAAGAACTGTATGAATAATCCACCTATAATTTAACACAGTTAAAATGGCATTTTCCAGTGCATAAAACAGAGCTCCATTCCCTATTGTGTTACAGTCTTCTCTTGGTCTTTTCTTCATTAATTGCCCTGTGTTTTGCCTCATAAGTTGACCAGGGTTCAACTATTATTGAAACATTGCCTGCCACGAGGTAGTATTGTTTGATTTCTTGAGGCTGGGACTTTAACCCTTTATCTGGAGGTTAGAGTTAGTCTTTCCTACATTCTAACCTCACAGCCTGAGGCACTGAGCTATACTTTGTGTATTTGGAAAGTTTTCTACTTCTCAGGACCCTCTTAAAACAGTCATCAGTTAATGTGGAACTGCTTTGTAAGAATTGATTTTTTGTTTTTAGTAATGTTGCCAGATATCATACAGGTTTTTCCTGTATGATATCAGGCCACCCCTGATATTATACAGGCTTTTCGTAGTGAGTTCAGATAAACCTCTGGAACACAGAAGAATGCAAATGAACAGAATCTGAAGCATGGATATGGTGTGATTATTAATATATCTGTGACTATTTAAGGTATGAACTGCCCCAGATACATCTCATTCTGGGAGTATGTTGGAGTATTTTTTACTGTACTTTTTTATGTTTGATGTTACTTATCAAATCAGTCTATTAAAATGTTTTTCGGGATTGTCTCTGAAATAGTGTGCCTGAAATACTTTCCCCTTTTCACCTTGTGAATGCATTTTCTCTGCTTTTCCATGTTTTCTTTGTAATGTAACCCACTATTTCCATGCATCCCCTCCAATGATTTCAGATTCCATCTGAATATATTTTTGTATGATAAAACAATTTCAGTATTGCCTGGGTGTTTATGAGGACAGAGTTAGGGTTTACTAAAGGTTAAGGGGAGTATGAAAAAAGTACAACCTATTACAAAATCAAGTCCCCATAGCGTCATTGTAATTATAATTTGAGGGAGGAGAGTGCATTGTCCCATTGAACTTTTGTGTCTGTATGTGCCACATACCTGCAGATTTCTTTGTGGAGATCTGAATCCATATAGGTATTTATATAGAAGGAGATGACCTCCAGGTAGCAATCACTTCTTTTTAGAAGAAATAACTTCAACAAGATCCTTTCCCAATACATCTTTTGAAATATTTTGTTATGTGAGGTTACTCAATGTGAGAAGATGAAAAACCTTAATTATCCTCTTATTTTCCATAAGATAGACACTTTACTGAAAAGACATATGGAAAGTAAATTCTGTTTTCAAGAAATCTGTGTTGCCAGCAAAAATGATTCATGATCACTTCCTAAGATTCCTAGGATAAGGAACAGGGAAAGATACCTCATTTGATTTATAGGATGTATTGACTTACAAAAAATCAATAACCATATTTTCTGGAAAAGTGGATCCACATATTTTCCAAAAAAAATGAAAAGATGTTTACCATTTTTACTGGTGGAAAGTAAACTTTGAATCTGGGCATTTGTTGTCCAATGAGATGATAAAGACGGAGCTGCTAACAAGATGCAAAAGATAGAAATGTAGTCCAGCTTTTCAGAAGCAGTAGCTAAAGATTTGGAAGCAGTTATAATTTAGCTGCTGAACTATAATCAGTTTCAGAAAGCAGCAGCAAGTCAGTGCATGCTGCTGTCTCAGTTACCACAGAAAGGACATATTTAACTCATTTCCATTGGAAGTGTACCCAATCCTGCTTTGCAGATATTGCTGGAATGTTATGGTAGTCAACAGGGACCCCATAAAGCAAACATATGCTCCACAATGAAGAGTGGGGTTTCTCCTGCAGCCTATGTACAAGATCCTGTGTATTGACACAGCAGCAGCAAGGATGTTTTGTTTAAACTACAGATATGTAATTAGATACATGTTGCTTACAGGATAGATCTTACTAATTCATAAATTCAACGTGTTTAAGATCTGTCAACCGATCTTTTAAATGAGGTAGCACATTTTCATGGCTATATTGTATCAAGATTAAATTGCATTCACAAAAATAGTTGTATTTTGGAACATTGTGTTCCAAAATTAACAGAATCTTTTCTCCCATCACCTTAAGAATTAGTAATCTGCTGCTAGCATTGGCCCATCTCAAAATTGCTTTTAACATTTTTTCTCTTTTCACTACTCATTCCTCTTTGATGTTTTCTTCTGTCTCTACCTCTGATATTTGTAACATAATCTGATTTCATATATGCTTTTGTAAAATCTTAATAGTATTTACAGTGATGTTACTGTTGAATGACACAGAAGTAAGAGATCAAAGCTTCTTTTCTTTTTAATCATCTGTCCCCGATGGCATGGAATGTGTTTTTATCATTTTAGGGTTTTTTACAAAGCACTGTGTCAAGTAGCAAGAATGTTTGGAAGAGATACTGAAGCAATTTCATTTTTGGAAAACCTGAAATTGCAAACAGGACAAAAAAAAATTGTCAGACATATAATTCGTCTGTAATGATGCTCTATGTCCCTATGCCAATTTTTTCACCCACAAATGTAAAAATAACAAAATCTCCAAATGCTAGGGATTTTTGGTTTGTTGGGATTTGGTTTTGTTTGTTTAAAATTTTATGTGCAAAGTGTCTTGGAATGTAGCAGTACTAAGGAATTGGGAGGATTGCTGGCCACAACTTATTGCTAAATGCAGATCAGCATTTTACCATGCTAAACAGCGAGCAAACTGCTCTCACTGTACCAAAACATCTTGATCCTTGCTCTGGTTAATACTGGACCTTGATTTGTGGCCTGATGGCAAACTCCACTGCTCACAATCAAGTTCCAGTACAAGAAATCTGTAACACCAGCAAGATTTTATGAATGCAGAAATAGTAAAAAAGGGATAATGAGTGGTAACTGAAAGTCTGCCAAGTGCCATATTAGATTTTTCTTCTGATAAAAATTAAGGTTTTACCCACAGAACTTTTTCCTAACATCTACTTGGCTCATTTTCAAGGTGGAGCAATTGAATATACCCATATATTTCAATGAAAAGTACATAGGTACATAGCCAGGTTTGCATGCAGAATCCTAATGTCATTGTCTACGTTTCTTTGGACTCACATGCACATTTTGTCTTGTGCAGTAGGATCTGGACAAAAGAAAGGTAATCCAGTTGCCCATTATGTCAAATCACCTGACATCCTCTGTGGGCTGACTGTGTTTTGTATCCTGTATGGATTCTAGTGAGCACAAGAAAAATAATCAGCAAATCCAATGTTTATAGTATTACTATTGTCTAGATTTAACTTTATTCAAGGTAGTGTGACTATATGAACAAATGCTTAGAGAAAGAATTTTGATTGTTTTTTGAATGTCATGCTATCTTCAGTAATCCTTTTATTAATACTTATTCATCAAGAATTCACTGTCTATATATTAAGAACAAACACAAAAAAAAAATTCCTCTCAATCGGGTGTATTAAAGGATCATTTAGGAGTTATGACTGAGGTATGATAATAGAAATGCTTCTCATCTTTGTCAATGGCTAAAAATTAGAAATGCTTTCTTGCTAACAAAATCATGAATAAATAAGTTGAGCAGGATTAAAACAAATTTTAAAATTATTTCTCTCCTACTTCAGGATACTCTTAGAGATTTCTCTCAGATTAATTACACTGCAACACTAATTGAAGCAACATGGACCTTACTGAAATCCTATCTTCTGTATTAAGACTGATTATTAACAACATTTCACTAGAGTAGGGTGAGTAGGTAAGAGTAGGTAAGCATCTTCTTACTGCTATTTAATTCCCGGTGCCTCTGTATTTCATCAGTAAATTTAGTGGCGTCTTCAAGTTCTCATTTTTCATGTTTATAAGTCTCCCTGCTCTCTTGTTAATTTTAAAAAGTGTTTTGATTCATAAAATAATTTTATTTTAAATAAAAGGAATTCTCAAATATCAGGCATATGGCACTAGGTTTGGTCTGTCTGTGAACTCAGGGAGAGTAACACTGAGAGCAAGGAATATTTGCATTGCTTCTCAGAGCCTTGTTCTCTAAATGCAGCCTGGATATGCCCTTAGTAACCTGAACACCCCTTTTCCTGTCACTCTGGATATCCTTCCAAGGCAAATGGATGGGCATTGGTAGAGCGGAAGGCATAACAGTTATTATAGATTCTCTAATGGGAATTAGAGAAGGACCAAAGTGGCAAAGCACTCCAGAAAGTACCCATCCTTTGCAGCTGGGGTTCCTGGGACTTTCATGCCCTGGAATGAGTCCTGGGAGAGAACACTAGGAGCTCTTCACTCTATTCAGTGCTGCTGAAGGGTAGTACAAGCCCTCTCTAAAGCCACAAAGGGTTTTTTTGCACTGTGCAACAGGCTTGGCAGATAGAAAATGGCAGACGTGAGTGCATTCTCTCTCTCATTTGCACATGGCTCAGCATGATTCTTGGAGGAAGAATATATTTCACTTTGCAGAATCTTTTATTAAATCACTTGCAATCTGGCAAACTAAAGGAATAGCATGTTGCAAGTCACAGAACATCTTAAGACTGTATTCCTGGTATAATAATTTATCCAAGACAGCAAGTAATAGCTTGCTTAGATCTGTATTAAAGAGCAAAATCTGTAATTAATAAGTTTCATGAATACAGTTGAAGGGGAGTTACTGCAAGCAACTTTTTCTGTCTTCTCTATCTCTCTGGCTTTAAAATAATCCACTTTAGGAGATTTTTCATTATATAAAGAGAAATTTAAGAAATGGTAATGACTGGGATTACTGTAATTCTATAAAAAGTAGGGCTCTGTTCTGTTGTGTTTTCTTATACAAAAATAATGTGACAAAATTCTGAAAATAATGTATCAAAGTTGGTATTGTCAACGTTTGCCAGAGGGGATACCTAAGCCTGCATATGTCTATGCATATGGCTACAGTAATATACAATAATTGGCCAGAGTGTATGATTAAGAGTTTCATAATAAATTGGGAATCTCCCAATATTCCTCCTATATTAATGAAGAAACTTGTAATATCTGTAATTTTCTATAGTAAAAAACATAACCTACAACAAAAAGGTGTCACATTAAATGTAGATTACAATCCTGGGATTATGAGCACCACAAATTACTGTTTATTTCTGACGATTGAGTTTTATCGAAATATACATATTTACACAAATAGATTATTTTAACATTGAAGGGGAATTATTTTTCTGTTGCCATATTGTGTGATTTTTTTTCTATAAACTTAAACCAATACATTTATTTCATGTTTTATTCCTCACAGCTTGGTACTCTATTTTACTCATACACTTTACTATTATTAGGATTTTAAAACAATTTAGAATGCTATTTCTTTTACATATCTATTTTGGTAGTAAAACTTGTTCAAATATTTCTAAGAGTTATGACTTCTTCAAAACAGGCATTTCAGAAGGTCAGGAAGATTCAAAATATTCACAATATACAGTCTAAATTTGCAGCTCTAGTTGAGCATTTTAATAGTAACTTTGTAAAGAAAAAAGTAAAAACTATAGCTTCTGTAAAGTAAAAACTATAGCTTCAATACTAAGAAAAACAATCGCTTTAATTAATTTTTACCTGTTTATGTTTCCCTCCTTTTTTCCTTCATTCTCTTTTGCACCCTTTCTTTCATGCTTTGGATTCCTTTTTTCTTCCTCTCATTCCTGCTTTATAACTGAATAATTCTTATTAATAAGTGTAGAAGGCTTATTGCTTCCACTGATCGTTTTTTCAACCTATGAAGACTTGTTTTGAGATGCTGCTTCTTTCTATCTGTTACTCTCTTTCAAATCGTTTTCAGACTCTTCTGTAGAAGATGGGCAAGGGTTTAAAGGATATTGGGGTCAGTGAAAGAGGATCATAGTTTAGCAGGTGGAGATATAGAAATTATGTATCAGCAGTACTGTAGAGAGGTTGTGGAATTTGAAAGCTGCTTGGGAAGAAGGAAACATAGTGCAATTTTTAGGACATGATGGAGAATCCAAACCATTGTGTATATAGTAGATGAAAGGTTTATGGAAGCCAGTGAAAATGTATGGAGGGGATCATTGTTGACCCTCATTTCTTTGTTCTCAAATTGGAGTTATTTTAATTGACACTATTGTGCTGATATTAGCTTGGCTTGGGGAAATTAAAATAAGTGCCATGGAAGGATTGTAGAAAGTGTGGAGGTGGTGCAGAATAATAAAAATGTGGAATATTAAAAATGGCTGAATAGCTTTATGCAGTTGGAAAAATTTGACAGTACTGCAAACTTCTAAGTTGAATAAAGTCATGTCTAGTGTAACATCCTTGAGGTCAGTAGAATAATGAATATTCAATTTGCCACACAAGCTGTTTTCAGGTTCTGAATGACTTTAATGGGATTTCCTGTGTTTTAAAAATGAAGCCTTTCCAAAATACAGTGCAAGTTGTAGGTCAAAAAATAACAAAATGGCTTTGAATGTCTGGACATGTCCTGGACTGTTAGGCAAAATATAGCTGCTTTTGCTTTCATTCAAAAGCATTTTAGAACCAAGTGCTTTCCAGTTTCATGAAAACATCACAGGATTTCTATGGTACATTAAATCCACATTGGCTTAGATAAACATAGAACTTGTAGAAATATGTCCTAATCTAAAGTGGCTTTGAAATTGAACTAGCCCCTTAAATAGATGTCAACTCTTGAGTTCTGTTTTTGGGATGCACTAAAAAATCTCTTCATAAGCTCTTGAGGTCAGTACACTTTTCACTCTGATATGAAATTATCTAAATAAAAGTTAAAAAGGAAACACAGTTCAAGAAGTTACTTTCCAAGAGTCTCCTTACGGGTTTCAACCAAGTACATTTGATCAGGTATTAACTCTAATTTAAATACATGTTCCAAGTTAATTCAAAACCTGTGAACGAAGAGCATAAATCAGCTGGAAGGTTTGCATTACAGTTGGTTTTATTAATTGAAAATTATCATCTATAGAAAATTTTGAAAATATTGCAATTCAGAGTTCTACAGTCAGGTCTGACTGCTTTAGATCCCATCAAAACAGTAGTGCTTGAAAAGTATTCTTACTGTATGGCTGCTCAGCTATCAATATGAATTTAAAGTCTCAGTCTACTTCATCCTGGTCATATGCTGAATGTAATATAATCATCACCTGGCACCTATCAAATGGTCAACAGTCTCCTACAACAGCTGATATAGGGTTGTGTGAGTAATTTATTATTGCTTGGCTGAATGTTTGGGAGAATAAAAAAAAAAAAGAAATAATTTTTTCTTAAATCCAGTTTTAAAAGATCAGCTTCTTCAGGTCAAATTATTATATGTTTCACATTTTACAACTGAGCAATATAAATTAATAACTATTATTTTTTTGAAAATATAAAACAATAATTCAGTTTTTATGGGTTTTGTCCTTCAGTTGTTTTTGGTCTTAACAGTGTGCTGTGTTTGACAATGAACAGTTTCTTTAGCTAAAAGCCAAGTTTTCAGAACAGAAAGATGTTTTGACACCAAAACTGATTTGTTCCAAGTTGCGTTACATTGCCAGAGGTCACGCTTGTGCTGAGTTAGTGCATTTGCAAAGTTTCTACTTGATTTGTATTTATTTGTAAGATGGACAACGTTTATCAGAATTATTAAAAAATCTAGCAATTTTTATTGTAATTTATTTTTATTAAGTTATTTGCAAGGTGAAATTGCTACCGTTATATTATATTATGATTTATACAGGATATTTTTGTCAATAAGACATGCTGAATTATAACACATTTCAAAGGAAAATGATTTCCAGTATTGTACAAGCACAACCATCCTCATCCTGCAGTCATCCAGAAGTATCACTGTCATTTGGTAACATTCTGGCTTTTTAGACTAAGTAACAAAGTACAGCGCTTGTTTATTTGCCAATTAATTGTCTTTTCATCAAGTCTAATGGGAACTTGATTGACTTTTAAGGACCAGGGACTAAATTTTGCTTGCAACTTATTTTTCAAATTTGGAAATGGAAATGATTTCATATCCTAATATCTGTAATGGGAATGAGAGGAAATCTGTTATTTTGCTTGTTCTGATATTTGGTTGCTTAGAAGAATATTTCTATAAACAAGAGGTAATATATTTCAATCTGTTCAGTACAGTATTAAGTGTATGACAGTCAAAATGATTCTTTCGCATTACAGATATTTCAGTATTTGTGTTATAGTGTTTTTCCTTCCAATTTATTTTATAGTATGTTTCTAGTTTATTGTTTGAATTTGCTGCTGGCCCAGTGCCACCGGTCAACATAACTTTGCCTGGAAAATGTTTTTTAAACAGTATTAAATATGGAGATTTACATCAGGAATGACTCTACACATAGCTAATTCCTCCATTCTGTCAGCTGTAAATAAGAACTGATGTCAGGAAGGTTGCAATTTGTGTTAATGATAGTGTGAAAAGCATTGGTACGATGCTGTTTATATGGGCTCATGCAAATGGTTGATTGCTAGTGAAGTGTGCATTAACATAAAGCACATCCTCAGGTAATTTATGGGAAAATTACAAGATATGAAATACTAAGAGAAGCAATGATCAGTGAGCAATATCATTGCCTCAGATCAGTACACGTTGGCAGAACTGTGTTCATCATTTCTTTGGAAAAGAAAAAGGCATGCTGTACAAAAAGAAAGAAATCATGATACACATGACAATGCTTACAGATATAATTATGCTTTCAATAAGCACTGCAAGTTTGGGGAATTGTGGTTTTAGGGTGGATTCAAAAATATATCAGTTAAGGGATTGAAACTAAGAATAAAAAATGTGATGGGAAAATGTAAATATCCATAGAATCATAGTATCACAAAAAGGGTTGGAAGGGACCTCTGGAGGTCAGCTGGTCCAAACCACCTGCTCAGGTAAGGAATTAGATGCCTGGGGCAATTTCTAGGTGGTTTTTTGGAAGTCTCCAAGGTGGGAGACTCCCCGACCTCCCTGGGCAACCTGTGCCAGTGCTCAGTCATGCACACAGTGAAACAACATTTCATTCAACAGATGCTGAGGGCCAATGTCCTGTTTCAGTGTGTCCCCATTACCTCTAGTCCTGTGCCACTGGGCACTACTGGAAAGAGCCTGGCTCTCTCTTCTTTATGCCCTCCCTTCAGATACTTATATATGTTGACATATATTCCTTAAGTGACCAAGGGCATATCCATAGCATAAAGCACCATGCATAAAGACTCTGGGATAGAGGAAGAAAATGCGGGGTGTGACTTCCAAGTTAACAGTTGCTTGGAAAGTGGCTGGGCATTGGTCTGCTTGGAGGGGATCAGGAGTGATTTCCTTTGCATTCTTTTTTTCTTTCCCTTTCCCTTCAGTAAGCGTGGCCTTTACCTGCCCAGAAGGTGTTTGCCATCAGAAGACTGATTTGTGTGATTTTGTATTCAGGCAAATACTGAATTATTGGAGATGGGAAATAGCAGTTGGTCAAAACCAAACACACAGCTGAAGAATATATAGAATATATAGAGCAACAGCCACAACTGCAGCAGAGCATTACCCAGAAAATAATTAGAAATTGTTAATCAATCCCGTAACCCTTCCAAATATAATATTCTCAATTAATTTTCATTTTTAATAACTTGCTAATGCCGTCATTATGAATTTTGAAAAAAATTATCTTCAGATGAACCGTAGGCTTTAATTAAACACATACAGTAGAATTTCACTTCTTCTGTCATCATAATTAGAGATTGTGTTTCCCTTTTCCATATGGGCAATTTGGTAAGTAAATTTGTCTGAAAACAATTATAGATTAAATTTGCAGAATTGTTTATTTTTCCATGTTGTGAGGATGTAGAAGATTATGCCAAAGGCTTTCTGGTTTAGGATAGGTTTATTTTTGTTGATCTCAAGATCAAGCAAGATAACTTGTTGCTTCTGTTTTCAGCTTAATTTTCAAAATCTGCCAGTCTTGAGACAGATATTTTTGTCCCATTTGCACGTGTTCAAAAATTCACTGAATATTTTGTTGGTTCTCAGATCAATGTTTTTGCAGCTTTTCCATTTAGATTCCTTATGGTAATACTGTAATTATTTAATTCTTTGCTTCTTAAATACATTATATTGAAAATTTGATTTTTAATTACTTCGTTTGGTTGCTCATGAGAATAAAATATATGAGGGAGAAAAATTCTGTGAAAATACCTGAATTTCAGCTTTTTGATTACTTAATTACCTGCATTCTGTGGAAAGACTGAAGGTCTCTCCATACTAATCGTGAAAACAGTACCATATCTTTATGTAACATCTTTAATTGATTTCACTCAGAAGACACTAAGTTTATGGTAGCACAGTATGCAAATTTTGTGGGGGCTGAAAATGCAAGGTATCAGAGTTATTCAAAGTAGCCTTGACTTATTCCTTTGTACAAATAGTCATTCTATATCATTTGCTATTGTTGCCCTAGAAATATTCACTAAAACTAAGAAGTGTACAAATATTCTGGTAGAATTAATTAAGAACTGTTTAACAGAGGAGCTAATAACTTACTTGACTTTTAGTTATTTTTTGGGACACTCTCAAGGAAAAATTTAAAAAAAAAAATGCCCTTTCTATTTTGAAAAGAAGTAGTCCTGGGATTTAAGCTGAAAGGAAGATTGGTAATGTCATGAAAGAGCATTCTTCAAATAAATCATAAAATTACAACAAAATATTTGGAATTATAGATAGTGGAAAAAAAGCTGATGTTATCAGTTCCATTCTCAGAGTACTGGAAAGTAAAAGAGATGTTGAGGCAGCAGAGTCTTTCATTATTTTGTTTTGTTCATATTTAAATTATCCATTCCTACTGGAAAACTATTCTAATTAGTACTGTAATTATATTCTGCCTTAATTATTGTTGACTTAATTTGTCCTTTTTCTTTTCTTTTTTTTGGCACCCCCACTAATTAACTATCGTTATCAGTAGAGTGTGAATCCTTAAATATAATGAGATAGTTCTACCCTCATATACTTGCCCCAAGGAGAGGCAAAAAGGAGAGTGCAAGTACTTACAGCTGTCTCATCTTAAGAGAAGATATAGCTGAGGATAGTTCAATGAAAACAGAACAGATTTTGACAACAGAACACTGAACAATTAGGAAGATGTTAAAGTGAAAAATAGGGGAAGTGAATGAATGTATAGAACTCCCATGGAACCACCTCTCCCGACATGTAGCACAATATCTTTTCACCTTGGTACACTGAGTTATTTAATTTAATTTTTCATTTGTATTTTCAACTTAGTGCATGGAATACTTGAACACATCATTTATAAACCATGTTGGTTATTTTGCCTTTTTGAGCCAAGCTTAGCTTATCCATAGTAGTGACATTGAGGTGAGAAGAAATATTAAAATAAAACAGATGGAAAAGATTTCTGATGAAGAAGAGTAATACAGCTCCTGATTAGGGGATCTAGTCCCAACAAATTACTTCAGGTTTGCATAATTCCTTCTGTGCATAATTTGCTTTGGTTAAGTAATATTTATGAATTGTTACTAATACCAGACTTTGATTCAAATGCTTGGAGGTTAAATTGTTGTTTCATGAACATCTGTTTAGAGAGAAGAAACTCTTAAGATAATTGTAACTCTCTCTTTTTTCCTTATTGCTGCTCTAGTTGCCTAGCTTACCTGACTTGATTGCTGTTATTTCTGTTATTACTGCAATTGCCATTAATCATTTATTTCTTTTGCTTCTATCACAATTTGCAAAACCTGTCATTGACTCTATGTAATTACACAGTTTTGTCTTCAACTCGCTCTCTCCTACTTAGAAGTTGTAACAAACAGAAGTTGGAAGGGAGTGTTTCAACATCAAAAGATTCAAAACAAGGAGAGCTGGTTTTCTACCAGAAACATTTCCTTTTATTGAGTATGCTACTGCTTCATAGGAAGGCTTCTGAAAAGGCTTCTGAAAAGAAGAATCTGAGAGTCCCCGATTCAAGTCAAGGCTGACTGAGAATTTGTCAGTCTCCTCCTAGATATTCTTCAGTGGGTACAACATTTTGTGTGCAATCCTCAGAGATGAAAAATACTTTTATGGCAGTTTATAGGGACATCTGGAGGAAGGACAGATTGAATCCGGACCCTGCTTGATTCAGCTGCATCAGGAAAAGAGAGCAATTGACCCACCCAAGCATATTTTCTGGTAGAGTTCTCTGCTCATAACTGGATTTCCAGAGCGTATCAACAACTTTTCCAGTCTGTGGCCCTTTCCTTGCATGCACTAATAAGTAGGAATTCATTTCCATATGGGAAGGATAAGCCAGGTAGAGGGACATGAAACTCTTTTTGGATGAGTGCCTTAAAGCACAAACACTTCTGTGATGTCTTCAAACTCTGGTCTCAGCTCTCACCACCTATGATCACTCAGTGAGATTATGGAGTAATTTCCAATGACCGTGTTATGTCTCTCAGTAAGAAATTAGTTTCTTGAAAACAGACCACATAATCAAATTTGGTATCTGCTCTGGAACCTTGACTTACACCAAATTCTTTTGAGATAATCAAAAAAAAGTTGCAGTAGAATAACTAGCCAAGGAGGAAGCTCATCTGGCATATACACTAGCTGTAGATGAAAATACTTCATCTAAATGTAATGTAGGTGCTATATAAGTGTCTACTCTTTTTCTGAATTCTCTTCAGTTGTTTGAGTTGGTTATCTCATGATAATGTTTTCTGTTAATGCTTCTGTGTGTTCATGAACAAATATATTGTTAAAAGTTTATTTCTAAATATTCTATGTATATTATACATATACTATTTATAAGCTGCATTTTAGAATTGAGTGGGATACAGACTGCTTTTCCTGATTGAATAGTACACAATGTTACTGAGTTATTTTGGATGTAATTTTCAGAAGCTGACTGAGAGCTGTAGCCTGAGTGCACAAAAAAACCACCTGAAACTATAGTAGATCACTGAAAAAAATGGCCATAACCTTCTAGATCCATCAGTCGCACTCATAAAAAATGTAGCAGTATTTATCTGCAAATAGACCAGAGGGGTTTTTATTGGGATATTCACAGCAAAATGAAAGAAGTATTAGCAGCGTTATTTTTCATGTGGACTTAGCACTCTTGAGGAAATGTCAAAGGTGATTCTCTTCATCTAGCATCCTCTGTTACTTTGGCATCGATGTATGAGTTGTAGGTTATGATGATGCTGCTCTGATACTCTTCTGTGTCCTTTAACAGAAGACAAACAAATTGAACAGATGCATTCTTTCTAAAAAGGGCTTCAAAATCAATGATTTTCTCTTCATGGGTTGTTCAATCCCCATCAATCTGTCTTTCCAGCTGGCTAATTTTTTTAAACAAGTACCTAGCACTCTGGACTGCAAAGGGAGATAGAGTGAGGGTTGTTTGATAGCTTAGTGTTTTCATGTCAAAGTATAAGCAAATTGTCAGGAATGTAGCATATATAATTACTGTTTTGATATTTATGAAGAATTTATGGTGCATTGGCATTTTGTATGAAAGCCTATCATAAGGATAGATACCAATATAAGGATGGTAAAGCTGAACCCACTCAGAAACATGAAGAGTGCAGATTTCTTTAAAATCCTTTTTGTTTTTGTCTTTTTGTGGATTTTAGAATCTCTTTGGAGGATGCATGTGGCCAAAATTCCTTGATTACATGAATTGTAACTTTGCTTTATGCATTTTAAAATCATTTAGTCAGGCATATTTGTTGGTCTCTAGGATTGTACATCACCAAGTATGTTGAATTATTAAATTCCTAATAAAATTAAAAGTGTGTCACAGCTGTGTGAAGCTATACAGATAGCTTGAAAAAATTCAGGCTTTGGATGAGCAACATTAACTCCCTGAAGGACTAGATTATCCATCTGTAGCAGGCAGTGCCTCCATGTGAGTTGTGTGCCTCACGGGTTAAACACGCTGCATGCAGTGTGCTAGAGGAGCCAGTGAGGGGGATGTTTCCTAAAGAGATTAGGCTTAGCCTGCCACCACGCACAACTGAGTTTATTCAGCTGAGCCACCTAGAATTTTGAAAGGAAGCCAAAGTAGCACTCAAGGTTTGCTCTGTTGTTTAGACAGTGAAGGCAGTGCTCAAACTGATTTTCATTCACCTCTGTCCTTCAAAGCAAAGATATAAAGCTGTGCATAGGCAGTCCTGTGAATGTTTTACCCTTCTACACTCAGCACATGGGGTCAAGTCACAACAAGATCTTTATGAAATTAAAGGTATCCAAATTAATCCCTCATTGATATATCTTATTCTTTTCAATACATGCTGAATGAATCATTATTTCTATTTTCTTCACAAAATTTTAAATTTTCCTGTACCCAAGAGTACAGAATTCCCTACAACATTTAAAAATGGCTGATGTTGATGAAACGAATTAAAAAAAAAAAAAGCCACTGCTAACTAGAACTGACTTGATGAAGTAAAACATTCCTGGTAACTATATATGGATTTTTTTTTTCCCTATTCACTAGGAAGCAACCTACACACACCTAGATAAATCAAGAAGTAAAAGTAGATATCAAGCCCAGAGTAGGAAATAGAGAGCAGAGGCAGAAGGAAAACAAGAGTTTTGATTAATTATGCTTATTGAGTGGAAACACCTCTTTAAAGTAGTTCTATATTGGTATATGAAGCCAACAGCATTTGCATACCAATCAGGAATCTTTATACTGTTTAGTTTCTCCTCTGAGAGGGTATTTTGTTTCATGATTTAAGGGAAACTACAGTTCAGATAAGGATCATGATTTCATATGCAATCTTTTATTATCATTTGTCTGTGAAATTGTTTAAATCTTTCATCTTCTAAGAAAATATATGGTTTCTTTGACAGAGAGACCTTCCTTTTTCTTTCATTTAAAGGATGGCTTACATCCTGGCTAGGGAGCTTGCATGTATAATGGCTATAGAATAAATGAAGGAATTGGATGACTGGGATTTCCACTTTCAGCCCAGCCCACTTTCAGTTCACAGTATGCTATTGAGTACCCATCATGGGTTTTCACTTTTTTTCCTCCTTCTGCAAGACTGATGTTGGTGAGACTGTACTCCTTAGAAATGTGGTTTTTTATCTGTTATTAAAAAAACAAACCACTTCTAATTACTAATTTCATCAACATATTTCCAATGTGATTTCTGTTAGTGTTTGCACTTCTATTATTGTGTTTGCTTTCATTACAGATCAATCAAAATATTTCTAGTTGGCTGAGGGCTGTCTGTTGTTGCTTTTTCACAGGAATCTCTTTCTTGTATTTTATTAGGTATGTCACATTTCTGTCCAACAGCCAGGTCATGGGAACTGTCCTACAGCAACTGGGGACATTCTACCTCGCATCCCTTATCTCATTTCTAGGCAAAAACACTCTGTCAAGGTGCAAGGCAGTCCTTTCTTGCAGACTCGTTTGCTCTTATCAGGGAAATGTCATATGAAGTGCACCTTCCTAAGCTCATAATTTCTAAACTGGGAAATAATAAACTGACTGACAACAGAGAGAGTTTGCAAATATCTGCATTTTTTTTGATTTTCATAGAATCATTGAGATATTTAGGTTAAAGCAGACCCTTAAGATCATCAAGTGAACACCATGTTCCATTTAGTTGTTTCCACAAAGTATTTTTCCCCCCTGGCACCCTGTCTACCTAACATTATACCACATGTAACTAAAATTCCTCAAGTTACTTCCTTGATAAAACATTTATGAAGATCCAGGCATTAGAGGTAATGCATAACCAGCTTTGGAAGTAATTTATCTTCTCTCCAAATCATCAACTCGTGGTGAAATATTCAAAGTGTTTTGGTAACTTACTGGATCCATGTCATTGCTCATTAGACATCCTCTTTTAGACAAAGAAGTGAAAGAGCTTTAACCTCCATTTGGAAGGTGCAGGAAGAATCTAATTATTAAATCCATTGTATCTGCATATAAACCAGATTAACAGCACCTTGAGCAATCCTGTGATTCTCATGACAGACACAACATAATTGAAAGCATTAGAGGCACTGCCCATATCTGTATTGACATCTCCCAGAACAATGACTCTTGGAGACTTCATTACCACGCTTTGACAGCGGCTATTTCTCTTCGGACTGAAGAGAAGCCAGGAATACAGAGGTGGCCTTTGTGTCTGTGTGTAATTTCAATCTGATTGTATTCTTACATTTGTTATACATGTGCATTTGTATATTCCATTTAAACTTTTTGTTTAAAATGGAACATCTCCGCTTGAATAATCACCTCTTTAGCCTTGTGAGGCTTCCATTATCCCAAATATAGATATTTGTTTTTATAGGATAATGGCAGAGTAAGTTGACTACTATGGAAAATCTCAGTGATGCTTTTAATTACTTCATGTAAGCTTCTTTTTTTTTTCTATATATAGAAGAAAAAGAAGTAGTGCTTTTGTGATGGTAATTTGATGTTTCCCAGAAAACATATTACTGACTTATAGGGAAATAGACTTTGAGTTCATATAGAAGCAGCATGCTTCTGCAATGAGACAGGGGTTTGGTCATTTAAATAGCATGAATTAAAAGCTGTCAGCAGTTGTACTAGCTAAAGTAGAACTTATATTCTGCTACATTATGTTATAACGTAGTGCAAGCATCATCTGTGGTTATGAATAAATATCCCAGTGCTGTGCAGAAATACATGATCGCTTTTATCACTTTCCACAATTTTTTCCAAAACATCTGGTGTTAGCCATTGCTATAGACCAGAGGAACACACCATAGGAGACCGTTAAGTGGTTTAACACAGCAGCTTCTGTCCTTTGGAAGGTCACACACAGTATTCCATGCAGATATCCAGCCATATATAAGGGATTTGAATGTTTCTAATCTTATTGTTATAAATGTGCACAGAAAATGTTTATTGTGTGGTATTGGAGGGCTTCCAGACCTGAGCAGGTGAACTGTTGGATTTTTTTCTTCATCCTCTCTCATTGTTACAGATGCTGTGGATAGTTCATGTTTTGATGATGAAGTGTATGCTTAAAGAAGGCTTCAGAAGAAAACAAGGGGGTGGTTTGACGTTAATATCATCTTTATTCAATATACCTTTCGGCTAAACTGAAGGGGAGGGTGAAAGATGGGAGGAGGATTTGGCTGTCTTCAGGCAGTTAAATAGAAATAATTTCTCCTTAATTCTCATCTGCATGCTACAATTTGCATTTCAATTTTAATATTTTGGAGTGTAAAAGCATATTTAGGGAAATGGACTAATTAGATCTCTGTAAACAGCCATATGTTGCCATTTTTATTAAATTTAAAGGGTAGTTAGAATGACAAAGATTTTATTACTTGCAAGAAAAAGGACATAAATGCCCAACTGCAAGATTTATCCATTTTTTTTATTCTTCTAAAATAGTGCTTCAATTGCACTTGTTCCTAAGTTTTGAAAAATAAAGAAATGAGAAATTGCCCACAAGGTAATCCAATTATGTCCTCTTATGAGGTGATGAATACCTCATAAATGCCTGCCTGGAGCCAGATCCTGTTCTCCTTACTTATAACTGTAAGTGTAAATAATTTTTGGCAGGAATACTGGAGGACTTCTGCAAGGAGTGATAGAATTTAGCATGCAGCAAGTGGTCCCTGGGGTGGCAGTCACACCAGCTTCCTCTTGAATTTGCTCTTAAACCTGGGTTAATGAGCCCCGGTATTGGTGTATGCTTAGGTTAGGCATATGTCAATTCCTCTGGAAAGGAAACTTGGGTTTGCTGAGGTTGAAATGCGGAAGTGGTGCCTGATGCCAAATCCCACTTGTCACACCTTGAACATGGCTGTATTGTCCCTCCACAAAAAACACATTTGCATGTATTTGACTGCGCTGCATGCCTGGAAAGTATTGCCTCAACTATTAGTAAGTGTGCACACTGAGTCTTACCTCAACTATTAGTAAGAGCCCGCTTGGGCTCTGAATCAACTCTATGGAACTCAATCACCAAGGCCAATTTTTACAGAATGGGAAAGCAAGGCAGGTTCACACTATAAATCTGAAGGCTGTATGCAAGAGAGAGTGGCTGAATTTCTGGAGCTTCATGCAATGCTTTCTTTTTCTGAAAAATAAAATGAGCATTATAATCAGGAGAATAGTACAGATGAGTCTTCAGAGATGTTTCCGCCAGCTGGCTTAATGAACTTCATTCAAGCACTGAATGGTGCTGAATCTCTGCAATAACCTTGAACTTCACTATTTTCTTAAAAGTTCATTATTATTACAAAATCCAGCTACAGAAGTTATAACTACGCAGTAAAACGAGAGACATTGAAGTGACCCATTTTTATTGTCATTCATTGTTTTGTGAGATATCCCTTTCAGTGATCACACTATAAAATTTTACTTAAAAGACTGTCATTATTTAATATGTTGAAGCGTTTTCCATTATAACAGAATTGAAAAAGTGTTGCTAAAAAAACACTTTTACCATTTTTGACCTAGAAAAAAGAATGGAATTATTTTCACTCAGGAACTGTAATTTTTAAGGGAACCAATTTACAGTGTGCTGTTAAGTCAAGCATGAGTTAGAACAGTGAATAAACAGAGCAAACTATACAAAAACCAAGATTCTTCCTTGGTGTCTGCAATATTGTATCTGGAAGTTTGATATCCTGGTATTATACCATTCTGTAGGTGTCTGCAAAACCTGTTAATATTTTGTTGTCATATTTTGTCCCTTAATAGGAGATTTCAATAAACATACGAGATAAATGAAACCTTAGAATAATAGCTTATTAAAAGATATTATTCTTGGAATATGAATGTGGCAGAAGGGATCCCTTGGACAGTACAAGCTTTGAAAAGAATATCATGTGTCAGTGTCTAGCATATGGGCTCAATCTCCAAAAGATGTGATTGTTCATATATTTGGTCCACATGGATGCTCTCTAGGTTCAATTACCATACTGGCCTGAGAAGGAATTTGTCCAGTGCCCTTGTAGTTTGACAGCTTAAATGTGATAACCCATCTCAGTTGTCCAAAACCATTCATCTTCTTGAGATTGGGACAGGCAAGTATTTCTTACTGCCTAGTATGGTCTTCTCAGAGATAGAGCAATTCTGAAAAGCTTACCTTCCCATCTCTCTGTTTCACTTTTCTTCTGCCTTTGAGAGACAGGTTAGGCAAAAATCTGTAGCTTTCTATACTGGCTTTCTTGTTTACCATTGCATATGGTCCTGCTCAGTTACTATATAACACTTATCTTCAGTTTCATAAGCATTTTGATATCACAAAGTGTCCTTGGTACTTGGCGATTCAGATCTCCCCATCTGGTAGATTGAGACATTCAGATAGATTAGGTGGATTTCAGTGAGAGAAAAATATCAAAATCTATGGCAAGTTTAGTTCCTGGAAAGAGAAAGAATTCAGAGATGCTTTAAAATTTTCTAATTTATAGAAGGTGATTCTTTAATCTGTATGTGAGTGAAGGAATTTCACAAATTAGAACCTTTCACAAAATGATCAGTATTCTGGGGGAAGGAAACTAGATTGAAAGGTGAGGGATTCCAGATGCATTCCAAGATTTCTGGCTTAGATGCAGAACCTGAAAGTCCAGGAATGTTCACTTCTTGTTCTCTCTGAGGCTGGGGGCTTGGGATAAGTCTGCTGTAGTTCTTATTGAAATGACAGCTTTCATTTTAATTTTTACTTTTCTATTCCTTTAAACTTTTAATCTTTTGATTCAATAATATCTAATTAATATTAACATTTTGTCCAGTTTAATAACCACTCTGTGCTGTCACCATAAGCCTGGAAACTTTAAACCACAGTGGGGAAGATGCTTGGGCTTGGATTATAAGTACAGTTTTTATTACTGGGTTGTAGCAGTTAATCAAGTTTAGAGTGTATGTTGTCACTACTCCAGAAGTTGTAATTAGAATCACACAATAATTTTATTATTCTTAAGGGATGCCTGGAGGCCAAGTCCAGCCCACAATAAGGATTCATTTGGTCTTCAGTATTGGAGAACATGGCCTTGTGGATGACTAGTCACAGCTGGCTCTGCCCTTCCTGCTGTGACCTCGGGCCCCATGGACTGTGCATCAAGAGCAGTCCTAGGTCTGCTGCAGCTAAAATGTTTCACTGATACTTCCTGAGCCTTATGGAAGTAGGCCATGCCTATGATTAGATGTTGAAGATTTTTGTGTTTTGCATTTTCCTGTGGCAGAAACTATACCTCAGACAGCATCTTGTAACTAAGTGCTGTGCAGGATTCTAGCATGGGAAGGGGAGTGTTTGCTAATGCAAGACAGGGAGAAGGGTTTCTTTATTCATACCTTGAGGATAAGTCTGAAATTAGTGGGTTGCATTTCTTACAGCTTGAAACATCCATAGGAAGCATAGGAGGTATTGAGATTTCCGTCGCTTTTTATGTTGGCGCTGAAGTTTTTAATCAAATCGAAAGTAACTGTTCTTATTCCTGCTGTTACAAGGTAGTGTACATACCTGTCAACATAACTTGCAATTCTGAGTGAAAAATCTCTATTTTTTTATTCATAATCAACACAATATTTTTTCTTTTTATCTTCTTTTTTTTATTATTGCTTTTTCAAGAGTAATGAATGAATGAGCTTTGGGGAATCATTTGGCTCATGGTGAATGATGCAGGAAATGAAAAATCTCCATCCAATTCACATAGCAAATGCTCTCAGGTCAAAAGAATCTCATCTGTACTCAGCTCTTTGCTTTGTGCTAGTTTACAGAGATAAGCACAGAACATTTAACTCAGACGTAACCAGCAAATGTCGCAAAGCCTAAAGGTTTCTAAGTGGTGATTCACAAACTCCCAAGATATTCTCATCATTTCTATTCACCTTGCAAAAAGTGTGACTCCATCTTCCATTGCAAGGATAGATCTTTTAAGAAAACCACGGGAATCATATGAAATTTGATTGGATTTAGTATCTAAGTCTATTTTCTGCTTCCTCTGTTTTAATTTTATGAGAAATCAAAATTATGATTGGTTAATCCACACACACTCCATATGTATGTATGTATATAATATTCTGGTCTAGTCAAAGGTTGATTTCCAGCTTTGATTGGTTAATACCAATGGTTTTCATTTGAAGTTTTGGACTAGACAGAATTTTTTCATTTTCTGTCCTTTCAAAAGTTAAAAGTTATGAGTGAGTTCCTGAAATGTTTATGAAATTAAATGATAGATGAAAAATTATCAGTGTAAAATTAAGTGAAATCTTTGAGTTTGTATTCAGCTCAAGCTTTGCCTCAAGATTCTGTTTTTTTCAAGGCAAGCTGATGATGCAGCAAACTCACACAGGTCAAAAATGTAACACAAGGATAATAGGTATATTCTGAAACCAAGATGGACGTTATTTTTACGGGTGTGATAAATAGAAGATTACCATACATCTTTAGAAATCAAGGTAGGCATTTTCTGTATCAGATGTAGTTGTCTGAAGAAGCTGGGTAGCACAGACTGGCTTTTTTTCATTTGCCTCTCTTATGTTCAATTTAATGAGTACAATATCCCTGTGAGCTTACAATATTGCATCAAATGAGATATGATTGCACTTTTAACTGTTTAGACAATGTTACATTTCCTGATGGATAACTGCCAAAGGATTTAGTTATGGATTGCTACCTCAGAGACAATACACATCTGAAACGATTAATTTCAGACTGATAAATTACTTTGTGTCTCATGTATATCTCTGGCAAATTTTAAAACTTGACTTCCTGAATTGCATTTACTTGTCTTATTGCATATTACAATTCCAAACAGTAGACAAGCAAAGCACTTAGTCAAACTAAAATAACACTAGAAAATGCTATTTTGATTTAATTCTATGTTGATCAGGCAATAGAATACAAATGCAGACAAGGATGAACTGGATGTTAGTCTGTGCATGCACTAGACAAATATAGTTAATCATATCTACATGAAATTTAGTCAATTGTAGTCAAGGGGATGCATTATGCATGGATTAACATTTGTATACTCATGCTATTTTGTCAGGAGAGCTGGACTTAGATCACAAGTTCAATTTGTTATTCATACTCATTTTTAAATATCCTTCAGTCTAAAATTCAGTACCATTTTCACCATTTGCATCTCATCTGGCTGGCATCTATTTATCTATAAACTGAACCAGAACATTCAACCTCAGGTGACACACTAATGTGTACTTTAAATAATATTTCTGTGTTTTCAGGCATTTATAGTGTAAACACTAATCATGAAAATGAATATTCTATATGTAAGCACAATGTATTTTAAAGGAGAAAGGATAAAACTGAGTAGAATATCTTAACCCAGAACAAGGAATTTCTCTTTTTATATACAGTGTGACATGACTTTTACTTCTTGAAGCCTTTCTATCCAAAGCACTGATAAAAGAATATTCTGATTTCAAGGACACCATCTCCTTCTTTATTTTTTTTTTATTTTGGTTTGAGTTACACTGAATTTCTCAGCTTTGCTTTGGACTGGGAGCCAAAAGTCCAAGGTTCTGTTTCTGGGAGTGTTTCATCTTCAGATCACATAAAGCTGCATGCAATATTTGTTAAAATAACTTGTGATTTTTAGGACCTCTATTTTTGATGTATCACTTTAAAAGAACCTAATTTCCAGATTAAAAGGATCAGAGTTTCTGAAATTAGAGCTTCCTTCTCTCCCCACCACCTGTAGGACATTGTATGTGAAATACCTAAAATGAGACACATACATAATAACATCTTGGGTGTGAAATTGTTTTTATTGTTTTCAAACCCAGAGATTACAGATATTTCTAAGTCTTCTTTTTTGTAAAATATTTTGAACAACAGAGCTGAAGAAAACACTTATGCTTTGAATATATTTTTTAAATGAAAGATGCAACAGAGGCTTCTCTCCTGTAGTTTCTTGAAGTAGAACAATGGTGCAACTTTACACAAGGGATCCTTTATAGAGTTCTAAAGGCACTGTTGTTCCTTGGTCACTGTGGTCACTATGCTGGATTCTTAATGGAAGTGAGATCTGTGTGTAATAGTCTAAAATAAAGACCTCAATAAAAACAGTAAGTCTAGGAGCTGTGGGCATATGTCACCATGCATGATCCTGTGACTGGGAAGTGTCCACCTTCCACTGTCACTACAGGATGACTAGCATCAGCTCAGACTGAAAAATAAGCAGGAGCTGAAGAAAAAAAGGAAAGATTATTTCTCCCCTGCCTGAAGTACAGTAAAATGCTTTTTAGCTTGTCCTTTTGGTACTCCACTAAGAATGACACTACAGAAGGAACCAATGTTATCAGTGCCACTGCCATGACCTTAGTCTTCCTCCCTAGGAATATTATGTGACTTTACAATAAGTGAACACCCATTGCACAGTAATAATGGATCTAGAGCCTTGTCCAAAGACTCATATAGTTGTTTCTTGCTATATGCTGTTTGTAGGTTGCAAGTGGTACAGCTCAATATATAAGTAAATTAGACGTTTTATTGGTCTGTACTTGAATTTAAACAAGGGGAAGAAAGAACGAATATTGCGAGCATTAAGTTTTAATGCAAAAGATGGAGCAGAAAATAGCATATTTACAAAAGCAAATTGCAATCTGAAGAATTTGAAAGTTGTGAGTCATTGCCCAGCAGTCAGCAATGACCTGTAACTACAGTTTAAAATTAGAAAACACACCTGCCTGATACTTTGCTGAACAGGTGCTTTTCTGTTATTATTCTGTTCTCAACTGAGATTCAGAAAAAATTGAATAAAATTCCTTCTCAATGTTGTTTAAAATTTCACTGTTATGCAACATATATTGTGTTTGGTATTTGGCTTTTAGGACATTTAATTAACTGGCCTCCCCTCTCCAGTTAAATATTTGTGTACATTTTATAAACACGAAATGAAAGATGAAAAAAAAAATTCTTTCATGTAATCAATCTCTGTTCCAAAAGGAAAATTAACCTGTGGTGCTTTAAAATATGAGACCACTTAGCAAAGAGTCTCTCTATATATAAATACATATAGCTACTTGGAAAGGCTTCATCATTTATTTTTATTAAAGTCTTACTCCACAAAGCCATACTGTCTCCTGTGGCAATTCTTCAGGATGAAGGGAAGGCAAAATTGCTCACAAGATCTGTGCATATTTTTGTATGTACATAGGCACTTGTAATCTGTATCCATAAGCTATTAAAAGTTGTCTCATACTAAGGCTGATGGCTGCTAATGAAAGGATAAAAAAAGCTGCATTTTAGAAGATTAAAATGCTGTTAATTTCTGTATGCATTTAAGATTAATAAACTGCTAATTAGGACATGCAAATGAGCGTTTTATGAATTCCATCACAAACACTCACAAGTACCTTATACATAAATCACATTCAGTTAATGTATTTTTCTTATGTAATTGGGGAACAGATTGATGAGCCAGTCCAATTAGGTCTAATTTACATGTGTATGGAATTTTGTAATATAGTATTATGAAGCTAATATGCAAGTAAGAAAAAAACTAATTATAGCATGTGTTTGCTTTAGTAAGATGAAAAAAAAATTGCAGCTTTTCTTAAAAAATACTGCTACTTACTTGAGGAAGAGGTAATATTAAAAGAATGTAGAAATTTTAACTTCTCCTCATGAAATAATAATGTGATTCAATAGTTATCTCTTAAAATTCTTATAGTATGGTAAGATACAGATTTTTAGATTTACAGATTCTGGGAGCTGAATCCATCAGTAACCAACAATGCTAGAAACAAGCCTAGCCTTACACAGGGCATAGCAAAGGTAAAAGCAGAATGAAGTCCAGCTGTTACTGATGACAGAAGCCATGTGGCCTTTAGCAGGCAGACATGATGGAAGAAAAGGAAGAGAAGACAAGGGAAGAGTCAGTTCCTGCAAGAAATCCCAGTTTCATTGGGAATTTCAAGGTCTTATTTTCTCTTAATGCATACACTCTCTTTCAAAAGGTTTCCGTATGTTTTCCTGCTGAGTAGCACTTGCAGATAATGTCCACTGGGAAGTGTACAATGGAAGTGTTTATGGGGTTACTTGGACAAAGTCACTATATGGGATGTGAAATCCTTACCTTCTGGTGGCAAGCAGTTTCATTCTGTGAGGAATTTTGCAGTCATAGACAAATCCTCATTTTATTGTTTCCCTCAACAAGGTAGCTTCTATCCTCAGTAAGTTAATGGATAGAACTTGAAAGATACTTTGCTGTAGTTCCTTTGAATCAGGCCTTTCCTTTTCAGAGTGGAGGTGTTTCTGACTTTGTATCAGGGTATTTATGTGTGGGTCATGTTGCATGTTTCACTTGGTGATAGAAAATAGCATTTGGCACCTGTGTTAGCACACAACGTGACCCATACTTTTTAACCTGTGAATTGAGAGGATTAAACATTTATTAGCTTTAATTTAATATGCCTTGCAGAGGTTGAACTGCAAGTCATATCAATGGTGGTTACAAATGATAGTATCAAGGAGGACACATTTTCAGTCACCTCCTGTCACAGAGTTTACAGCATGGACCATCTGAGAACATTTTTTGGGGGTTTTGCCAGCAATGGCATGTAAACACGAGAAGCTGGAGGGAGCCCAGTTTCTTCCTATTTTCCATTTTCAAATTACTGGTGTTTTCACTCAAGAGTATAACAAAAACCTCATGGCTATTTCTGAGTCAGATTCATCCAGAAATCCTCACTGCAGGTAGATAGAGTGGGCTTTATATTTAGCCACTTGCAAGCAACATTACTTGGGCAATGCAACATAGTGTACTTCTCTCACAAACCATCATTAATAAGGAACCCAGGGCTCAGTTAAGATCTTCCTGACTGCAAGGAACAGTAGTGCATTTCTTGGTAGTACCTGACATTTCTGCTTCAAGAATAATACGATTGTCGACATCAATATTCAAAGGGAATGAAGTACCACGCTGCCTAATTCAAAGATCTGAAATGAGAAGTTAAGAAGAGAAAGGGGGAAGGAAAATGTGAATTAAACCAGATAAATTTTTCAAATCTGTAAGTTGGAATAAAAATACACAATAAAAATGTACAAGGTTAAATCAAACACTTCTGTCTTATTGATAGCAACTTTTGTAAGCTTTAAAAATATTTTAGAATTCTAGTATAAATTTGTAGCCTTACTTTAATAGATGTTAGAGTTATATGAACACCTGAGTATTTTTTTAATATACCTAGGATGTATTTTCCTTTGGTCTCTAAATGAAAAATTTCTGAAATAATAATAAGGTCATTCTATTATTTCAGATTACCAACCTCTTTAAAGGATGTGACAGGAGCAATTTATCAACAAATTAGCTCTTTACTGAAAGACTAACCAAAGAGGCCATCTTCTACTTGAAATTAAATTGGTGCTGCTTTTAACCCCTGCTGATACTTATTTCAGTGAGTGTGATGCAAAGACATCCAGCACCTACTTTCCCTGTCACTGGGGAGCTTATTCTTCCATTAAAAGACTTACTATAGAACCTAAACTGTGTGATTCTATAAATGAAGATGGGAAAGAAGTTTTCTACCCAATACAGTAAATTTTTGTTAAAATTCTGTTCTGTTTAACACTTCTGTTAAAAAGAAAAAAAAAAAATTAAAAAATTTTCCTTGCTCTTGGCATCTTTATTTTCCTAATTTTATAACTGGGAATTGTCTGGGGGTTTTTTTTTGGTGTTTTGTTTGGGGTTTTTTTTTTTTGGTGGTTTTTTTGGGGGGTTTTGGTTTTTTTTTGGTTTTTGTTGATGTTGTTGTTGTTGTTGGCTAGTAAATGCTCCTCACTCTCATTTCATAGGAAACACAGAATTTAAAATATCATTTTTCTCAGTGGCAAAATCTTCAACATTTTTAGTGAAGCCAGTATCTTACTCTGAATGTCAGGGTAAAATGAAACTGGTACGTCTGTTCAGCTGATTGGTAAATGGATGCCAACAACTTAAAGTATTTCTAATGTAAAATAATAGCATTTGGTTTTCTCTTAGACTTACAAAGGATGTTTGTATCCATGTGAAAGTTTGTTTGACTTTTAAAAACTTAAGTTTTAGCTGGATGTTTCCATTACTTCTAAATTTTCAAAGCAAGGAATAGCATTACTTAGTTCGCAGTATGGACATCAAGTGTCAGGATGCTAACAGGAAGGATGGTAATGTCTAATGCTAATGCCTTTGATATAACTAGTAAATGTCAGTCTGCTATTGTTATTTCACGTGTCTTTTCCCTATCCACACAGATATGTTCTTTGAAGACTCTCTGTAAAACATTTAGCAGGAAATACCTTGGGTCTGTTTATCACATATATTTATAGGAAGTTCTGAAATGAAGACATCAGAACCCTTGCACTGGATCTGTTTTACCACCAGAACAAAGATAGCAGTTTTAAAGGAGGAAGTTATAAACATATGGGCTTCTATTAGAGTTCCTGTTCCTACAGGCTATTTAAGGAAGTCTTGTAGCTATTCAGGTTAAAGTAGATTCAAATTGAAGCTGAACACTGTTGACACTCTTTTAAGATGCAAACAAACCATTCTAAACAGCAGGAGATAAAAATACAGTCATGTCCTGTCTATATTGCACTCTAATTTTCCAGTTGGCTGATTACCATTGACTAATTAGGTAATCCAAAGAAAGTTTGTGTAGAGCTCTTTGTATCGCATCTAATTGGGGCGGGGGGGGGGGAAGGTGTTGTGTGAGTAAAGTCAGAAGTTCAGTGCTTAAACTATATGGAGAATTTGTCTCATTGATATTTAGGATTTGTAACGGAGCAGAGATATAATCCCACCACCATTTTACCCCTCTGACAAAATATAGAAGATACAATGAAAAAGAAAACGGACTTATCTGTTATTTTGAAGAGTTTATGAATGTATAGGGTTATTTGCCAAGGTTATTTGATTAGAATTTTCTGCAATAAACTGATTAATTTGGTCCTAGAGAAAGTATTTATTGCATTGCAGTTAAAAAGTTAGAAACATGATAGACAAATGAGAGGGATTGAAAACTGAAAAAGGTGATCCAGCTGCTGCCATAACATTGTACAGATTTGGAGCTTTTATAACATGAGAAAAGCAAAAAATAAAATAATCTATAATATTTTATCTATTTTTTCTTTCATGCAATTACACTTGATACTTCACAAAACTCGTGTTAGCATTTAGTATTTTTGTTTAGTTATACAACATATCTGCTATTGTGTCTATTTTGTGGATCAGCTCTCTATATAGCATGCTGGTTCCAGGGTGCTGTGTGTTATTTGTTGGCACACATGGTTACTCTGATAAGTATAGAAGAAAAACTAAACTGTGTCTGGAATATTCCTGGAAGTTTAAATGTAGAAAAACACTATTCTAATTTTTTTCCTCTCCCTCCTTTTCTTCTATGAGCTGCCAAGAAACGTTTTAATTGAACTTGATCGGTTTTTCTGTTGCTAGTAACTTTTGAAATATATTTTCAGCCAGCTGAATTGCACCTTCAGTTTTTGCTTGATTTGTATTTGTTTCTTTTGAGATAACAGAATATTTTTGAAAAATGGTATGTTTTCTATGAATTTCTGTTAAGTCTTGTTTGGCCATCACAGTAGTGGTCTTTTGAGAAGAATATAGAACTTATGACAGGTACCGAATGCATGAAGTAAGATAACCATTCTGCATCAGTAATAAAGACACACAGTTATTTTATAAAATAATATACGCAACATCAGCCTCAGTTTCAGTAAGCAGGACAGGAGAGATGGCTACAAGAATAGATGTGTTGGCCAACACACTCAACAAATACTTGGTTGCACAGTGACTCTCAGGTACCATGAATATTTATTATTCTCACACAGTTCCAGGTCCATCTTCTTAGATTTTTTCATGTTGATCTTGCTCCTTCATCAAATCTCATGGTCCTAGCTTGGGTTTTTTGTTTTGGTTTCCAAACCTTTTTCCTTTGACCATTTCACTGTCATCTTCTCTGTCTTGTCCACTACCTTCTTTGCTGGCCATGTCACTTCAGGCACTCTTAGCTCATCATTTAGTTTATATTCATTCTGGTTTGATAGCTCCTAGTTCCCTGCCTGAATTCCCTGTTAGTATGTCTCTCTCCTGTTTAACTCTGCATGGTAGACTCTTCTACAATGTGTCCAGCCGTTTCCAATTTCCGCTCTCTCGAACTCCATACACTTTTGAATCTTCAGATCTTTCCTCTTCTTTGTATCCCAATAAGAAACAGGGCATAGCTTCACTGATGCTATCAGATGTACAAATAGAGAAATACAGTTATCCAGAGAATATGTACAAATACCATTTATTTATCAACTTTATGCCAACATGTAAACAAATATTTTTCAGTGTGATCTTGGATATACTTTATTGCACTCCAAATCTTGCTATGGGTGATAAAGGAAACAAAACTGATATTCAAAGCCAAGGCTTTGTTGTCAATATAGTTGAAATCTTAACAGTTTAATCAGAAAATTATTTTAAGTACAGATGTAATTATTAAAGACTGGGAAAATAGGGTTTTGTCATATAACATGACAATAATACTAATAATCAATTATAATTTTTATACACACATATCTCACTATCTACCCTTTTTTCTAGTATTATGCTCACGCTTCCAATTCCTTTCTGGGACCTAACGTTGATACCACCACCCTTCCTTATTCAGGGGCAGTTGACAGCAAGTCTTTGGTGTCCCAAGTTCTTTCCCGGGAAAAGTTGGGTGTTGGTGGGGTTTCTTCTTTTTATCTCCTCTAAGGTTTACTTGGGACTGATTTTGTGTTTTCCAGCCTGCCCACACTACTCCTGAATTCTCCCATTATGATGTTTTATTTAGGCTGGATGCTTGTTCTTTCTTCTCTTTGTCCTACAGCCACTTTTTCCCAGCTCCCCAGCATGCTTTTCTTTACCTGACCTTTGGTTTGTAGGTCTGCTGTCCCCAGGGACAGCATGTCCCCTTATTCTTATCATTCTACTCTTGTATCCTGAACCTGTGTCCCTGCTTTTCAAGGTGCCTGCTCTCATACCAGACCTGTATTCCTCTGCAGAGTGCATTATTTATAGATATTCAATTCTTCACAGAATAACTACATTTTTCTACAACTTGTGAAACACTAGGATTATAACTCAAGGCTAAAAGCAAAGGTAAGCAAATTAGGCATACCCACGTTGTGGGGTTTTTTAAGTTATTGTGACAAAACCTAGTTAAAACAGAGGTTGAGTCAGGTCAACAGCAGCTCATAAATAAATCTAACAAGCCTCAGTCCTGAAGCCTTGCAAACTCAGGACAATGCCTGCAGAGTTTATAATCTGGGTCAAAATCTGAGTTGGACAAAGGAATAATTTTTAAACTTCAGCAAAATTGTTGAGAAGGAAAAAAAAAAAAAAAAAAAGAGAGAAAGCAGTTACCGACTTCCCTAAGGTTTTGTTGGAAGATTTCAGAAGCAATAGTTTCATCACAAATTCCTTAGAAAGACCTTTGTTTTAGCGAACCACTTAATTGAAATTTATTTTACAGTATGAAAGCCAGAGTCTATCAGTAAATGTGTCTAAAACACTGCAAATTAAGTGGTGTTCATAGGTGTTTTTTTCAACTTTTGGGACAAATATCTCTCTAAGGTAGTCTTTCATAGCACTGCTATGACAGTGCTCAAATGTTTGCATCTAACATGGAGAAAATTATGGCAACCAGATCCTAACAAAATGTTCTGTGCTTGCATTACATCTGAATCAGATTTACATTCTGTACAAGAGTAATTGACTATTCTTTTTGTATTTGTTTCATTTTGTATTCAGTTCTTTGCTTATATATCTGTAGTGTTCTCTACAGAGCAAAACATTAGTCTCAAGCAAGATCCAAGTCTGCTGGCAGTCAAGCAGCACAATATATATTATTTTTAATCATCACAGTACTTTGGATACCTTCTGCATAGTCCTGCATTGGACACACAGGCCTCTCGATAACAGCAGAACTTCTCCTAGTGTGAGTTGGGTTTGGTTTGTGTTGCTCAAGTGATGAATTTAATCCAAGACTGTATTCCTGGACTGGAGTTTAATATAATAGGCTTGGAAATAATTATTTTTAATAAACTAGAGCAATGCTTGTTTTCTTGAAGGGACAATATGATAGACTAACTTGTTTTAAAGAGTTTTTTTATCATTTTGGTACATTAGATATGGAGAGAATTTTTTCAGCATGGGGGCAATAAGTGGGGTAGTGTCATTTTGTTCATTTATTAATAAAGATGGTCTTTTTCTGAAACAAGTCCCAGTGTTCAAAACTGAAAAGGTCTGAACACATTTTCTCTAGTGAGTGATGAGCTGTGTTCTCTGCTCACATTGCTTTCTGTGCAGTACAGAAAGGATTTTTGTTCTAGCTATGTTTCGAACACAGTTAAGTCAGTATGTAAGATCATACTTCTTCTAGCCTTCATAAATGATTAAATGTGTATTTTAAAGATCTCCAAATCAGGAGGCTTGAAATATTTTTCCTGTTGTTTTTTTTCTGGTTTTTTTTTCATTCATTTTTAACCATGTGGTTCAGTAGAGAATGTTGCTGATACCTACTCCATACTGCTTCAAAATCTTGGTTCGTCAGATCTGGATCACTTATGTCAATCTACAAAACAGTAGTTCTTGAAAACCGGGAAGACCCAGGTTCATATTTGAATAGTGACTTTTGTCTGTATTGGCTACTGTTTCCTAATCATACATCTCCAGTATTGATCACATTTCTTTTCTAGCTCTTTCTTTTCTAATGACAACACTCCAGGATTTTATCATGCCATGTTAGTGTTACAGTAATTACTTGGCACCATAGGGGATCCTTTCCTGGAGATTATAAGCACTACATAATGCAAATAATAAATGATGGCATCAACAGCCTGGAAGACTCGCAATATATTCCTAATGACTAACATACATTTGGAGCTGAACATCTACCAAGTCTGCCTTAAGCATCAGTAAAATGTATTCCATTGTGACCCAAATAAAAAGAGAACTTTTTCAGGTCAGTATTGGGTTTTTGTAATAAACTAATATCTTTTGCAGGAGAGCATGGCTTACTTCGCTAACCTTCTGTTTACTCAGATAAGTTTTGTTTTCTCTGCAGACCTTAGAAAGCATAGGTGCTCTCTCTGTACTCTCATTTGTATTAAGGACAAGTTACAAAACTGATTGGTCAGACTGATGCTTCTTTATAGAAGCAGGTCTTTCCTTTGTTATGTTCATTCTGGAGAAGCTTTTACAATTTCAGAGGTGTAAAGTTACCTGTATTATCTTCATCGAACGAAAGTGTCAAGACTTACTTGAAATTAAAGGCTGAAAAGTGGTTATCTTGCAGCACTGCAGTGGATTGCTAAATATTAATTATTGATGAAGACCTTGAACCACTTGAGTAAATGACATTAAAGACAACTGCTGTGAGAAGCCAGCTTAGGAGTGCCAAATTCTATTTATGATGGCACGCCATAAGGATATACGAGGAACGTAGTAGTGACAATCAATTCTGTTTCTCAAAAACAGATTATGTGAGAGCCTGGTCGTAAGGACAGCACTTACTTAAAGAGGAAAAAATAATACACCATTAAAATAATTACTTTTTGTTCTCTCTGAATAGAGTGGAACATTAAAGCTTGTTAATTGATTTTAGAAGAAAAGCGAAACGAGATGTTGGATGTGATTAACATATGCTGACTTTGCCTCACTGAAATGTTTACTTATGAGTCCAGCATTGCTGTCACAGACAAAATGAGTCTATTTGTCTTACTTTAGTCTCTGAAGGACTGTTGCCAGCATTAGGAAGGCACTGTGTCTATTTATATTAGCATATATACATACTGTCAAAGGAGTCAGCCTTTCAGGATTGAGGAAAACAGGTTAGAAATGGACAGATTATCTTCATGGAGAATGATCATATCTGATTGTAACATAGCTCTATAATCCTAGATTGAAAAAATATGTGTTTTAAACCAGCAAGCAATTGCATTACCCTTTTCTATAGGAGTGTAAGCTTGATTCAGGCTTTCAAGACAAAGATGCAGCTCCTACTGAGTTTGTGCTACTGAGAGCAGGGTTAGGTGTTCTCTTATGAAAGCAGGTGCTTCATATGGACGTGTGATCAGTGATCCAAATGAGATAGCACTTTGAGTTATCCCTGTCTAAGCTTATTGTTCAAACAGTAATAATATTCACTCGAAGTTCTTATTGACTAGGTTGGCTTGTTGTATGATGGCTTAGATACATGATTGTAGTAAAGAGGGAATGACCCTTCCTGTCCTTTTACAGCTGGGGCCATTACAGCTGTGTAGCAGGATGGGATGAATTTTTGGAGCAGAACACATTCTGCCTTTTAGACTAATGTTTCAAGATTCTTCCCACAGTTCTTCAAGAAGCAGTGTGCTAGATATAGACAAAAATAGTCTCAAATTGCAGAATTTCCATCAAATTTCAAAAGTGAGAAGACATCACTGATCTCACCTTTCATTGCAATCTTTCATCACTCATCTTTCATGCAAATCCTCGTTAGCCTTGCTTTGTTTGGATAGTACTGCTTACTATTTTCTTATTGCCTTCATGCTGGTTTTTCAATGTTTCGCAAAAAAACTTTGAGCCAAGACTGTGCATGGTGGTCTTATCTGGTAAATAGAAAAATATGTTGTGGAGACACATAGCAAAATGCATTAGAGAAGTCAGAAAGAGCAGTGTGTAATATGGAAATAAATATTTTCATTGTCTGTGTTTTTCGGTACTTATATTTTATATTGCCTTGAAATAAATTTAAAAATAGCATTCTTAATGCACCAAAATAGGGTGAAGTGTGCCTAAAAACATTTTTATTAACAATTTCTTTGTACAGGTGGCAAATCGAATTTACTGTAGTTCTGTCACAGATTTCACAAGAATTCATTTAGTTTATTTCATACTTCCTGTAGTGTGGAGATCACTTGGGAAAATACCACCATTTAATCATGCTACTTGAGGTTTTAGGTAAGGAACTCTTTACTTTCTGTGTGTAAAAGCCTGCACTCAGCACTTATGACACTGATTTTTACATGGGACCAACATGACTTGTTACATTCATAAATAATAACATTGTCAGCTACCTAAGATTGACAAGCTGAAAGAATATGTAAATGTGGGGAGATTTAGGGTACAATGTGGAGGATGAATATGCCTTTATTATAACTTCTATACATGATTAAATAGTAGAAAAACTGATTTTCCAATGGTGCTTTGTATAGACATGATAAATGAATTTCAACAATTCATAGATGATTTCAGATTCATACATCTGATTGCCCAGAAGTCCTCAAAGAAATATTCAGAAAATCAGCATATCTGCTTTTATTGAAAGGTACCAGAAGATTCAGTATGTACTAACAAATATTCTCCCCAAAACTATCAGTGTTCCTCAGGCTCATGTTCAGCAGGTGTGCACCTTAGTGAGGGAGACAGCTGCAGCATTATATTGTATATTATGATACTGTATAATATGTTCTGTACTAGACTTAGGGAGAAAAATTCACACAAAAATGGCTGATTTTTTCATCTGAGTCAGTGAATTTTTAAGGAAATGAATGTATTTGCAGAAATCAACTACTGCACGATTTTGTAATCAAGAAAGGCAATACATTCATGATGAGTTCCTTATGGTAAATAATATAGCTAACTAATAAGTTTTGTCAATAGGCTGAAGACAGAGAAATTGTAATACTACATTGCTACTAATGTTGAAGTTTACAGGTTAGGCATATGTCTTAGGTACTGACAGGACAATATAAGGCAACAAAAAGAGTCCCAAAAGCATCAATTTAAAAGTAAAATAGCTTTATATTAATTG
Source organism: Monarcha castaneiventris obscurior (assembly GCA_026261815.1). Lineage (NCBI taxonomy): Eukaryota > Metazoa > Chordata > Aves > Passeriformes > Monarchidae > Monarcha > Monarcha castaneiventris. Next base: position 47,706,258 of record JAMPIT010000230.1, on the reverse strand, counting down.
CTACATTTCTGGGGTCTTTTTAATCTTGAAAAATGGGGGTTTTACCTAATTGCTCCAAGACAAAAAATTCACAATTTTGTTTTGGATGATTGTGGGATATGTCTATAAAATTAAAATACTTAGATATTTTAAATGCAGTTTTCTTTAAGGAAAAAAAAATAAAAACCCCAAGATGTTCTATGGACAAAAAAAACAAAAGATGTGAAGTTGTGAACTAAGAAATGGCATAATGGAAGCCCAGAGAGTCTGTAGAAACAACAAAGCAGGAAGATGCATGCACTGTTTGTGTCAGGTATAAGAATCCTTAGGTTCACTGAAAACACCTAGTGGACATGCTACATCCTGCTTGTTGAAACTGCACCCAGTTCTGAAAAGTAGAAAGTTTCAATGAAGAAATCATGACCAAATATAGTATCAGATTCAGACATTCTAGGGAAATCTATCTTCAACAACCTGCTCTTCCACAGGTCAGAAAAATCATTCTAAACTGTCTGTTTCAGTAATATTTTTGTACCAAAATATATGTGCTAGGTACCAGTGCCAAGACATCTTCCTTGTTAGCTATGCTGACATATTTGTGCTTATTCAGCTTTTCTTTTTCATTTTCTTATTTTTTATATTGATGCTAGTATTTATTTTAACTGACTAAACATAAAATGTTCTGTGCATTTGCTCAAAGAAACAATGCACAGCATTTTCAGGATTATCTGGTTCTGTTCAAGGTATGCATTAAAAAACATTAATTTAGAACAGCTGAATGAGCGTCCTAAGGCAAGTATTTTCATCATCATCAAGTGGCTTACCTAGAGTAAATACTAAATAGGAAAACAGTTTAAAAATTTTGGTGCTATTTTGTTTTTCTTTTACTATTAAATGAATCTCATCAAATAGGAAATTAAAAAAATATACATGTGAGTCTGTCAGTATATTCCAGGCTTGATCTCTTAAGGCATTGAGAATTTTACTCAGATTTTGGAAACTCCTTCAGTTCACAGTTACCCTTGATCACAGGAAAGATTCCATGAGGTCTGAAACTCCCTGTCTTGCTTCTTGTATTGATTTACCCTAGCTCAAAGAATAACCTAAAAGCTACTCTGTGTATATAGTCTTTAATCCCATCTGATTTTTATTGACATGAGTGTAAAGACAACTTGGGCCCAGCATGTTACAAACACCAGTGGGCTCCTTTCAACTCCAGTTGCACACACCTACATATCCACCACCCTTCTTAGGGGACAGCAGACAGGCTGTATTTGATAAGAAAAACTCTGTCATGGCCATGTTTAAATGGTGTATATTGGTGCAGTACAGGCCCTGAAGATTGAAAGTACTAGATGCAAATGAAAGAGTGATAAAATGTTTATAGTGTGTAATGTCTAGAGATTCAATTTATACATTATTTTATTTAGCAGGACTTTGGAAAGCAATTGATAGTCAGATAGGCTCTGGAGGGCAGCTTATAGGACTGTCTTAAGTATCCAATATTATCAACAGACCAGATTTTATTTTCTCAGGGTTTTCCAGGCTCTTTGACCACAAAAAATCTGGAAAAGGGGAATAAGCCCATCTTAAAATACCTACAAAATATATAGAAGCAAGATAATTCATTTTCCTGACATGTCTCCTTAGTCAGTGCTAAGTAAATGGACTCATGCCATGCCAATATTTTCATTATAGCAAAGGCTTGCATGCTGGAGACAGGGCTGGTGTTGTCAAAGTCAATTTGTACTGAATCTCACTTAGTCTTTGCCGCTCTTGTTTGTCAAACAGGCAAAGTCCTGTATTCTTCATAGACTAAAGTGGAAAAAAAAATTGAGTAGAGCAGACAAGACAAGCTGGAGTTTTGGTGCTTGTGAAGTAAAGCACTTGGCAGTGTTGTGTGTTGTTACTTTAATATGACAGGACAGGAAAACAACCAATCCTAAATAACAGTTATTGCAGTCACAATCTCCAAATTTACTCTAAAATGGATGCCTTCATGTAGGAAAATCACCCCTGCAGTTTGCTATTCCCAAAGGCTCAGTTTGCAGAGGACTTTTTAGAACAGCATCCAAGAAAAGTATGAAGCCAATAGTTAAGCTGAGGCAGTCAGCAAAAATCGTTCCAAAAAGGGTGATCGAAAAACAGTTACTTTGCCTAGGTTTCCCAGCTACAGTGAAGGTAGGCATCTCACAAAAGCAGTTTATTGCTTTTTTTGGGTTTTTTTGGTTTTTTTTTTTTTTTTTTTTTTTGTAAATAAGGGAAAAACAAACTGAAATATCTGCTCCTTGGTTACAGCCAGCAGCTGTGAAATCTGGTTTCATGGCCCTTCCCTTTGCATGTCTATTTGGAGACTGAACTGAAGATGAGATCTCTTGTATTAAAGCACTCTGTCCCAGCCATTAGTGCTTGCTGGAGGTTTCTCGAAAGTCCTCTTGTCGTACTTGATTTGCTGTAAATAACAGTCATTGAAGCAGGACCTTGTAACTGTCTCTGGAACTTCATTCATTTCAGAAACTTTCCTCCATTATTCTTTTGAGTGAAGTGTGTAAGAGAACATAAATGAAATGAATAGCTGTTTCAGCTGACATGGACACACAAAACCTGACTAGAAATTTTTCAGTATTTGTATAGGGAGACTTTGAATAGCTTGATGGTTTCAAGAACCAGGATGTCGTGGAGGGCTTTTAATCCTGGTTTTAAGCAATTTGTTGAACCCGATATATAATGTTAGCTCTTATATGAAAAGGATCAGGATGTTATTCTAATAAATCAATAGTTCTTACTTAACCCTTTTCACTACTTGTGGCTTTTATATACCTCCATTTTATCTACTCTCACTTATCTAATTTCAAGGCTGAAAAACCCTAGACTATGTAGGCATTTTCCTCCAGGAAATTGTTCTCTACTTTTAATCATCCTGTCATTGTTCAATGCCTTTGCAGTTTTGTCATCATCTTTCAGGATGTGGGCACAGGGTGAGGTTCAGGAAAAAAATAGATACGATGTTACTGATCTGAGTCCCCTATTTATGTACTGAAAAAAGAGGATTTTCTGCGTTGTCTTTTTCTTTCCCAGTAATTGCTAACAATTAGATTGTGCTGGGGATTTTTTTTTTTTTTGTGATTGATAGAAAGCTGATATTTTCACAGAATTGTCTTTTACCATTTCAAGGAGGTATGAGTTTGTTGGGGGGGGATGGATATTTGGGCTTTTAGGTTTATTTGGTGGGGGTGGGTGTTATATGGAGTAAGATTTATCTGTCTGTACCACAGGCTGCTGTCTCAGTTTGAAGCAAAATGTAGTAGTTTCTTTCTAAATCTTAATTGAATAAGAAAGATAAACCTCTTTCAGGTTTCAGCAAGGTTTTTAACCACTTTAGTATTTTCAAATAATCATCTTCATGAATTGGCCTTAATAACACCTTTAGCACATACACATGCATACTCTCAGTGCATATACAGCTGAGTTTTAGCAATCTTTGTTTTTGAAGTGAAAAATTCTGCACATCAGGAGTGTTTCAGTCTTGAACTCTGTTCTGTGTTTATTCTGGTTTTGGAGATAAACTTTTAGTTTCATCACATTTTAGTAGGCACAGCAATCTCTTCGTCAGTATGAGCACTCCTGTGTCTGGCAACCTATCATGAGTGAAATGAGAATTTTTTTAGTTCTCAAAACAGTCTGTCTGCACTTGAATCTTCCTTCAACTTCACCTTTAAAATTGCTTTATTTTTAAGGAAGGCCATGGTAGTATGCAGCTACTTTGGGAAGGTGAGAAAGAGACAGTAGACACCTAGTTCCACTGGTTTGCTGCTACAGGTCTGGAAACAAATGCCCAGGAGGCACCTGTGCTGAAGCAGCCACTCTTTCCTGTTTCAGTGGGCATCTACCCCAGAAAATTGTTTTTGCAAACAAGAGAATCATATTTTTCATAGCTTCAGATAACACTTCCTAAGGACCACATCTTTTGATCCTCAGCAAGAAATCCTTGTCTTGATGTTCTTATCAAACTTGGATGTGAAATTAGGCTTATAGCCAAAAATGTGTTATCCTCTTTTGACAATTTGAGGCCTGTTATATTGACAGAAACCACATACCAGCAAGTGACAGAGACACTTCAAAATTCAGTGAAACACAAGTTCAGAGTTGTCCATATTTGTCATTATATTTCCTAAGAGTTTCTTGATCTTTCCTAGGCTTAAGCCTGTGTGGTACTGAGATGCATTCCTCTTATAAACCAAAAGGTGATCACCCTGCTTCAGTTTATTTGCTTCTTTCATTTGGATAGTAGCCACAGTTTCCTGAAATTTTTTCGTGATACCATGAAGGGTTTCATTGCCTAGATTTTGTTCTCAGAAGAATAAACTTCTCCAGATTGGATAGTGGTAACCAACTATGTATTTCCTTTCTAGATGTTCCTACTCCCTTTGAAGTTTTTGGGGCTCTGTTTTTTCAGGGTTTTTTTAGTCTAGTTTTCTCTGTTTTGGGGTTTTTTTTGTGGGGGAGTGTACAAGGGGGAATGGGCTTCTTAATTCAGTGGCTTGCTGCTGATAGTTTTCTATTTCTTATTGATTTCTGGCTAAGTTTAGTACAGCTAAAAGAAGTTGTAGAGGTTGAGTAGACTGCTCAGTGGTGCAGTATGGTGAAAAAAAAGGTCTTAATGAGAAAAAATCTGGCTGCAAAACAGAAACACTACAGTTGCATATAGCACATGCTCTACTGAAGGTTTAGTGCCATTGTCTGTTCACCGTTATCCTTTTTTTGCCTGGAAGTGCTCAATTTCTAAACTGAGCTACCACATCCCATTTTGGGGGTTTATTTAATTCCATACTAATGTGAGGAGATGTGACCTGCTTTTAATAGGGGATACAAGGCCTTGTTGCTTCACCACTGTGGTCAAACCAGCTCAGTCCCGTTAGGGGACTTACAGCAAGTGGACACTTGGAGTAGGCATGTCTATGTCATGTGACAGATATGTCATGTGACAGATATGTCATGTGACAGATATGTCATGTGACAATTACTTTGTTAAAGGTTTGGCATGGCTGATACTTTTTCATATTTAGAATGAACCAATAAACATTTTAGCTTGTTCTTTTACTCCCATGGATCGTGTGTAGTTTATGATAGTGATAAGAAGCACACAGAAACCAGATTGCTTGCTACTGTGTTCCAAAAGCATCCCAAAGAATCAGGTCCTTTAAGGGCATGCCTTTCCCGATTTAGCAAACACCTGGATAGATTGCCTGGCACTGATGCCTTCTGACATGAAACATCCTTCATCTTTGATAATTATGGCATCCGGACTCTTCCAGCTGCCAAAATGCATTAGGAATTGTTTGGTTCAAGTGCTAGCTGAAGTGGTCAAGATGATCATATTATGGTACCGAGAAATGTTCCCCGAGTGGGCTTGAAGTTAATAGTACAGAAGAATTTTCCCTGTGTCTCACCAGTGCCCATTTTCCTTGCTCCTGCTCTAATGCATAATAGCAAGAGCCTTATGGAAATCTAGGTCAGGTGCTACAATACTTCACCTGCCTTCTAGTTATATGGGAACAAGTCAGGAGTAACTCCATCCCACAAAGAATGCTATGAGTGAAGCTCTAGAGTTTCACTTTTGGTAAACATCCTTATCTTCTTGGAAATTGTTTTGTTACCAGACACCCAGTGCCACATCTTTGACTATCCATCCTCTTAATCTGAGAACCCTAAACTAGGGATAAAATATTGACATTAATTTTTTATTCGCATAAATAGAACTTAGTTTTATGAGGAAATAGAGAATTGAACATGGTGGGGAAGTAAAACAGTCCAAAAGGTTTGAAGTAAAAATACAGTGAGTATGGTGGCAGTTGAGATTAAGCAGTCATGATTTAAAACACATTTGAAATCCTGCCTGAGTACACACATGTTTTCTTTGACCCTCTGCAAGTGCTTAAGGCTCCAGTATGACTGAGATTGAGTGCTCTTGCTAGAAGTTATGAAGACAGTGGAGTCGGTTTAATTGCAGCAGCCAATGTACAATCCCATTTCCTCTATAAAAATGAAACAGTCCATCAGGTAAGGCTGAGTTCAATGAGTGCCTTCTCTGATGTGTAGTCAGTGCAGTAAGGGCCTTTAGATAATTGTAGGAGGCAGCCAATTTATCTTGATACACAGGGTATAGGAGAAAAAAATAGGCTTTAGTGTCCATCTGGGTTTTGGAAAGTAGACGTTTCATGATGTGTCAGACTACTGTGTGATTAAGTAGGTCATCAGTGTCAAAACACATAGAATTTCAATTCCAGAAATGCTTTTGAAAAATATCATGCATCTCTAACAGTGGAGAGTTTGTCAGTTCTTTTTCAGTAGCTCTCTATTTTTTGGTTTTGTTTTTAGACAATTGCTGTTTCTGTGCAGTGGGAACCAGAAGGGGGGAAGAAAGTCAGTTGAAACTGGTATTTCAATAAGCAACAAAATGTATCCTACTGTATAGGCTTGTGCCATGGAATTTTTCAAAACTGTTACTTATTCATATTTTTTAATTGGGCTCAGAAGACAGTTTTTCCTTTTGTTAGAGGTTACTTTCTTTTATTTGTGCTTTAGTTTTAAATCATTGCCCACTTTTTTAAAATTGTTTGAGAAATTTTGAATTTGTATACCTGCAAGATCATTTAATTTGCATGTAGTTCATCTTCTTACCAGATATTTTGCTGACTTTTCTTCAGAAATAGTTTGGTGAGTTGTGTGCCAAAAATCCCCAAACCAACAACAAATAAACAAAAGTCCCCAACCAGTAAAACCAGTTCAGTGGGAGTTTTAGACTTCAAAGAAGATTTTAAACATGCTGCATAGGCATATACCTATTAACTCACTTTAAGGTGAGGTTTTTTCAACCCACTTTCTTTTCCTTTCCTAAATTCTCCCAGAAGGGGGACTAGTAGCAAAAAGTAATATTATGGTTTCAAACTCTAGATACTCCCAAAGAGAGGTAGACCCACTTTGGTAAGAAAGACTAAAAGACACATTCTGTACTGAAAACAGACATTAAAACTCAAAACCACAAAATTTATTTTTGAGGTAGTTGCTGCTGGTTATTCTTGCTGTTCATACAGTTGCTGCATGGAAGTGTAGCAGCCCATTGGCAGAAGTCAATTACTGTTGATAGTATGGCCATAATATTACCTTTGTCACTGAATAAGAAAGGCCAGAAAAAAACCCTAATGATATTTTTGTCAGTTGCTTTCCTTCCTAAATAAAATTACTCTTTACAGCAAAGAGTATTTTTACAAAGCTGCTTACAACAATACTAAGAAGTATTAATAATGAAATTAAATTATTAAATATCCATTGCAGAAAAACAACATAAATGTTTCATAGTTATATTTGTGATATAGCATTTGGAGGTGCAATTTCAGTGACTAATGAATGCAATTATAACGTGGACATTTAGGTAATTTTAATGTGAAGATAATTGGATAATTGCTTGTTCTAGTAAATCAATATTAACAGGAAAGTATTGTAGAGAAAGAAATGTGTAACTTGAAAACTTCTGGTGTTACTGCAAGTGGTAGTTCTTTACTAGCAAAACATTATCATCAGTGAGGCTTTTGATCATGTCAGTCTGTTTTGACATAACTTCACTGGCTTCCTTGTATATAGGAAGAGAGAGAGGTACAAACCACAAGATTTGTAATGACAGCTTGATTTCCAATTCAAATTTTATTCATGTTTCTTAAAATGGAGATATTTAAAACTTTGAGGTGTTTAGAGGGATGTCTTTGGTGACTGCTATTTAAAGGTTGGGGTGGTTTTGTTTGGTTAGTTGGTTGGGGTTTTTTGCAGGGGGGTAGAGGCTTATGCTTATTTGGGGATATTGTGTTCTGTTGTTAAAGCAAAAAACTCAATCTTTCTGAGAGAGTTTTTTATTCAGCTCTCCTGGTTCCTGTTTAGAAGTTAACCTACTTGACAACTATGAAAAGTAAGAACTGAACATACATTTTTCTGGCTTGGTTTTTTTTCCTTTCCAACTCAAGTGACAGTTTTAATACTACAGTGATGGTTTGGGGTATTTTTTTTCAGATTTGGAAAAGAGAAAAGTGGTAAAAAGTACAGCAAAGAGAGATAACATAAATTCTGTTCAGGCTAGGAACACTAACAGGGAACAAACTTGGCTCAAAATAAGTTTTGGTCCTAGTATGAGAAAGATGTGTGCAACTGTGAAAAAAAAAAAAAAAAAACAAAAAAAACATGCAACAAGTCAAGTTTTCATTAATTTCCATTTACCTGTAGTGTTAGTATGCTTTCTTTGGTTTCTAACAGGCAGTGTGTCTGAGTCAGTAGAATTGGGAAGAGAAAAATCATCTCTCATAACCTTATCCTTCTTGATGGTAATAAATAAAGATCTGGAAACTGTCAAATACATGAAACAATCTACTAAAAAAATGAAATCACCTGGTAAAGTAGATAAAATTTCATTCAATAATATTAGCGGGTATTTTCTTTGCCAAGAAAAATGTGATTTAATTAATCTTTTGTATTCTAATGGGTATAAGGTGATATGAGATTCCCCAGATGATTTCCATCTCCTTCGGGAATCTTGGATCTTCAAGACTTGCATGGAAGGAAAGGCAGGAGACAGCTGGGTTGTTAAGGCTGCTGGAAACATGGCATGTGCTGTTTTCTGTAAACTGTTGTCTAACAACTGGAAACATGAATATTCATTGACATTATGGTATAATCACAGAGGGCATATTTTATACATACTGTTGTAAAATTTGTTGTGTCTCAGTTGGCATCTGAATTATAGAGGTTTTTGGGTTGGCAACACAGTGAAATAAGATTAAAAGTCAACTTGTTTACATTGTTTCAGCCACAATAGAGATGTCCACTTGTTAAGCTTTTGAACATATTTTCCATCTTTTAACAAAACTAAAAGCTTTCTCTTTAAGTTTAATCTGCTTCCATTTTTCATCTGCATTGTGTTTCAGTGCACGTGCGTTAAAGCTGTACATTGCAGGTGAAACAGAAATGCTTTCATCAATACTTACATTCAGTAAATGGAATTATACTGTCCAGCCTTTAAGTGCCCAGTTCTGGATTTCATTCTTCTTCTGGAGAATTTGGGCACATTAATATAAATTATTAGATCTAGACAAAACTGACCCTGATTTGAGTGAAGGGTTGGACAAGTAGTCATTCTGAGATCCCTCCATTCCATCGTATGTTATTCTGTGATTCTGTTCTCTGAAAATCCCAAACAATGGTATCCAAAAACAAATTTACTCCTATGTAGCCAGTTACTGACTCTCGCTTTGTGAGGATTTTAATGATCAAACTCTTGGTACCATGCCAGATTAAATCAGAATTTCAAGGACATAATAAGAAAATAATGGCAAGAAATAAAGGAATTAATCTCCATTCAAAATGGATTTTAAAAAGAAACTTGAAGGGCACATCTTGGGAAAAAATAGATGTTATGAATAATTTATAATCCCTCAAATATTAAACAGGAGCAGTCTTGGGCAGTGTTGTCTTTGTGGTTTGAATGTGATTTTACAAGTGCCAGCAGATTTTTAGGTTCTGGTAACTTTTACATAGACAATTTTTGATCCAACGGAGTGTACTCACACACTCCCATACTGTTCTATTAATGGTAAATATCAAGATACCTGAGACTGTCCAGAGAACATGGTGTGTGATTCATTTTTCTTCTGAGACATGTCTTCTACAAAAAGATTTTTCTTTTGAAGTGGGTAGTAACAAACAAGTTGGAGGTTTTGTTTGAACTGCCATTGAATTTTCCACTCCTTGAGTTCACATTCTGCCTATCTGAGCAAAGACTATCAATCCAAACTTCAGGAAAATTAAAGGAGACGAAGTCAACATCTCTAAGAAAAGACTGCTTTTCCTGCTTGAGTATTATGACACAGTTTATGGATCAAGCAGACTATCTGATCAGTAGATTATCTAATTTTCCTAAGTGGCAGAGAATTGAGTGCTTGCTGCACAAACCTTGGATCACTGACAGAGCACGGAAACAGGGATATTTGCAGGAAATGATAAAATCATTGCTATAGAGCATATCTCAGATATGTCCCAAAAGGTAATCTCTATGAATTGAGGGGCCAGTAAATTCCCCTTTCAGTGTTTATCCACAGGTTTTATGTTGAGCACCCATCTCAGTCTCTGAGGGGAAAGGAAATAACAGATGTGGTGTGGGATTCAGGGTTTAAGAAAACACCAAGGATTTCAGGAACTGATAGCAACTGATGACCCAGCTTATGCATTTTAAGAACACTATTGTACGAAGAATTTAGTACCTTGTAAAGCAAAAACCAAGCAGAGCATGAAAACTCATTCAGAGCTACAGGTTCTGGAGATTTACTTTTCAATCCCTCTCAATGGGTGCATTGGTTGTTTACTTTATTAGCTTTTTTTGGTGGTGTTTCCTTTTGGTTTTTGGAGGGGGGGCTGCAGGGGCGGGGTGGTTTGGGGTTTTTTTACCAAAAGCAAGCACTAAAGTCAATGAGGCTTATCCTTCTGGGTCGGAGATCTTCTGAAGGGCAAGTAAAATTTTAATGCTGCAGTCCTGGGTAACTTCCTGTCTTATATTTAGGGTTGATAATTATTTTCCCAATCAGTGTGGTAAGATTTCTGACTTGAACTGTTTGCTCATAGATTAATAAGGGATAATTATTATTCAGCCTAATCTTTATCTTTTCTAATTTCTGTGCTGCAGTATCATACGATGCATAACTAGAGCTTTCAAAAGTGGTCTTAAACAGTAATTCTAAGATGTCGTGTGCATGCAAGTGAAATACTTAATACATCTCTAACAAGAAGTGGTAAGGACTTACCTGAAGGAGCAAATTCAAAAAGTGTTTCTACTGCTATCATTTTCATATTTCTTTAATTTGGTGGCAAAATATATTTTGATCATTGATATATTACATCACTCTAAGGGGCATGGAACATGCCCTCTGTCCAGTAAGAATTCCAAATAGAAAAGCCTTCTCTAAAATGGAATGTTATGGAATTATTAAAAGTAAAGCTTCATTTCCATAAGTCTTAGCTTGACTTTAAGACCCAGAAGTAAGCACTTTGAAACAAGCATAGGCTTAAACACCTGATTTGAAAGTAGGCATCATGTACCAAGTCCTGATACCTTGATGCAGACAGGATCAGAACAATGCAGACAAGTAAGGATTACAGTGCTGGTTTGCTTGATAGAGTTATTAGTTAGCTAGATATTCTGTACTGCCATAGTCACTTAAAATAGGGCAGTAAATAGAAAATAGCTAGAATGGTAAAAAATAAGCAATAATTATTTTTTCACATGGACTTCCATTGAAGATATTAAAGAGATTAAGGCTGGATTACCCTTCTTTACCATGGCATAAATAAGAGCTGTTTTTTTATAGAAGTCATGCTGATTTCAATGTTGCGATGGATTGACCCTGGCTGAATGCCAGATGCCCAATAAGCCACTCTATCACTCCCCTTCTCAGCTGAACAGATGAGAGAAAATATAATTAAAGAGTCAAGATTATGGGCAGGGAGAGAATATTCACCAATTATCATCGTAGTTGAAACAGCCTTGACTTAGAGAAATTCAATTGAATATATTAACAATTAAAATCAGAGTAGAGTAATGAGCAGCAAAACTTTAAAACTGGTTTAAAATCTTAAAACCACCTTCCCCCCGTCCCTCCCTTCTTCCTGGGCTTAACTTTACTCATGATTTTTCTTCCGCTTCTTCCCCGGCAGCACACGCTTGTGGATGGGGAATAGGAGCTCTGGCCAGGTAATCACATGCCTCTGCTGATCCTTGCTCTTCAGGGGGAGGATGCCTCACACTTTTCCCCTGCTCCAGTATGGGTTTTTTCCCACGGGAGACAGTCCTCCACAATCTTCTCCGACATGAGTCCTTCCCATAGGCTGCAGTTTTTCATTAACTGTTCCAGAGTGGGTCCCTTCCATGGGGTCACAAGTCCTGTCAGCAAACCAGTTTCAACATGGGCTCCTCTCTCCAGGGTCCACTGGTCCTGCCAGGAGTCTGCTCCAGTGTAGGCTTTGTTGCTGATAATAAGTAATAAATCAATAATTGATTTATGGTGTTTTAGCAGAACACTACCTTTGGGAGAGGGGTTTTGATCACTTGAATTTCAGAGTAATACTTATATGTGTATATAAAAATACCTTTAGACTATCTGTAGGATGATTATTCTTTTTCCTTCCTCATAACATAATACAAAATACATATCTAAAATGCACATACATTAATGTAAAGACAATAGTGTGACTGTGAGCATTTTACTTTAAACTTGAGTTGTAATTCTCAAAGTCATTTTTCATTGGACTGCAAGAATCTTCCCCAAAGTACACTTCTCATGCATTTCACTTAGTTTGCAGTCAGTTAATTATTATCCATGGTAGATATAATCTCCTTGATCAAAACCATCTGCCATTTGAGTAAATGTCATTTTGCATTTACTTATATTTCTCTTTCAGTTAGATAGTGTTCTCTACCCCCTTGGTTTTGGGAAGCAGTTTTTTCTAGGGAGTTGAGTATTTAGATTGCAGCCACTGAAGCCCCAGACTTTGAAGCACATTTGTTTTATTTTAAGTATCTTATTTGGCCTCGGCCAAGTGGCATAATTTTATCGCCAGCTTGCACATTATTGCAATGAGTAATGTTTTAGGGGTCACCTTTTTATTTGCTTTAATCTCTAAGAGCGCTACGTAATGGCAGAGTTTTTGTATGGTTGAGTATGTTGTCTGTTCTAACTTCTGTATTTGTGTCTGAAGAGGCTCCTTTTTCACTATGCTTTCATGTTCAAATAGCATCTTAATACTCTCTATTTGTTATGTGTCAGTGAGTTATAAATCAGGCTTCAGATCACAGGCTTTCATAAGTTGTAAATCTTCTAGCAAAGATCAGTCAGAAATTAATTTAGAATTCTGAAACTGTCTGCAGTGGTATGCTAGGCAAATAGCATTGCTTTATATTAAAGAACAAGCTAAAAATTTACTCATTTGTAGAATAAAAAAAAAATTAAGTTATTCTTTACTGTTATTTGTTGTTGGCTGTATATCCAGGATCATAGCTGCCTGACCTTTCCTATGGCTTGTGTACCTTTCCACCTGAGACAATTCAGTGAGCTCTGACATTTGCCAAGCTGCACAAAGCCCTAGGAAGTTTGCTGTCTGTCTTCTGGGTGAAGTCACTAAGGCTTCAAGGTTGTGCCCAGCAAGCTCCACAACTGACAAATGTCAAGAGGCTTGAGAATAGCAAAGATTCTGTTGGAGAGACCATGCTATGACACAAAAATCAGGTCACATTGAATTTTAGTTTTGAAGCACAGGAAAGCTACATCTTTAGCTGATAAGTTAAAATAAAGGATGGTGATGAAATATTTGTGCGCATTTCAATTGTAATATATAAAGGAATGTGTCTAAAAAGAGGTTAGGAATTTGGGACACCCAAGCTGAAGAATTTAAAACTATTTTCTTACCTAGGGTTAGGCTCCTAGCCAATTTCAAAGAAATTTTTTTACATCCCCTCATTTCCAAAAGTATTTCCCAGCTGCTTGTCAAATAAAAAGAAGGAGGTATTTTAAGTGTTTGCCAAATCTCAAAATCAAGTTATTTATACCAGGTTTTCTTAAGCCTAACTTCATTATACTTTCTAAAATTTTTGTGGTAATGCTTAGAGACGCTCATACATAATGTCATCCTAACAAGCTTCCTATGTGACCTTATCTTACTTGGTGTGAACTGAATTTTCAGAAGAGTGTTTTGATAATGCAGTTATCAAACTGCATGAAAACCATGCCACGAGAACACCTGGCACATTCTTAAAAAAGATTGCAAGGATCCCAAGTGACACATCCAAAACCAGATCCTTTCAAAGAAACCCTCATTAAATTGGTTCTGGTATATGCTGTAAGTTATAGTAATAACCCTTCAGTTCTGTTTTCCACATCTTATTGAATTTGTTTAATTCCTTTTATAGAGTATGATGGGAATTGTGCAAGAAGTGTAAAAGTTAAAATTACACACTTCTGTCATATACATTGCCAACTTTTGTTTTTCCAAAATAAAACAAAAAAGACAATGTGTTATCTAAACTACTAATTTGACTATAATTTGTAGATAAGAGATTTGTGCACAATAATTCAAGGTGAGATGATTGTATTCACTTTACTACTTCTGACAGCTCTGGAGCGACTTTGAGATAATAACCGTACCATTATATATCTATATATATATGTGTGTGTGTGTGTGTGTGTATATGTATATGTATATGTATTATGTAACTTCTTGAGGTCCTGCTGCTTAGTGTTAAGAATAATTAATTAATAGATGTTATGGATGTAATGGAACCATCACCTTTCATTTGCTCTTGTGCTCATTTTTTTCATAACAATTTTTCCATCTCCCGTCCCTTATCCTCAGAGGTGTAATTATAGCAACAACATTCCTCCAGAGTTATATTTATTATATTATCTATGTGCCCATTTTTTAGTCTACCAATATGGAAAGGTTGCAAGGGGTCTATTAATAGCATTTTATACCAAGTAATGGCCTTTTCTTACATTTTTCTTAAAAGTAATTCAATGGTCCTTGTTCTTAGGTCAGGTGTTTTCTTTCTATAATAAAGTTCACCAATGTTGACATCAAGAACATTATCAGAGGGGGAAAAGTTCTGACCTATGACTTTACTTGGACTTTAATTATAGTGTTGCAATAATCATTGAAAAATTATAGAAGCCCTTGACTGTGTCCTTTGAGCATTCTTCTGTTTTAGGGGTTTACTGCTCAGTCCCAAGTTTCTAATTCCTCTTGAGTGTAATTCTGATTTTCCATGCGTTCAAAACTATAGCTCCATGGTTTAATACACTAGCATTTCCCGCTTCTGAAGTGTTACAGGGTTTCTTTCTTTGCTTGTTGATTTCTAAACACATGACTTTACAATATTTATTTATTTAGTGACATATTCCTATTGAGCTGTGTAGGTTGAAAACCAAATTCATTTTCGAGAAAGCTGCCATAAAAAAATTTGTTTGTCCTAGGTAAAAGACAATATTCCTACTCTTTTCTTTGGTATTTAATACTGATTAAAAGAACAGTATATTTGATTCATTAATAAAAAAATACTTATTTGAAATAAAAGATAATTGTTCTTTCAACTGCTTTGGTAGAATTTTTCGAGGGTGATTTCTACTTGGTTTTAATTAGAATGATTTTTAGGTTTTACTCTATATGTGTTTATATTTTCTATTGTTATTTTTATTGTTCTCATTGTACAAGCCAAAATTTATACTGCTGTAGAGCAGATTTGGATCTAAATTAACTGTCTTGAATCCTGATGAAAGTGTAATTATGGTAAGACAAAGTTCCTGACAGGATACGAGGATCAGCATTTACAGAGCCTGAACAGGTCTTGTAGCTTTCACTGAACTTTCTGCTGCTTGCAGCAGGCTCCATTACCCTGTTACCTCTGTGAAAATAAAGGCTGTGTCTTTACACATCTGCAAATCACCCTTGCTGGAATGCAAAGGAGGTCTGATGCACTTCTGTTAGTATTTTATGAGCAAAGCATTTGTTTAAACCTTAAGTATATACTTTAAATATATGTTTCCAACTCATGGTACCCATTTCTTCAGAGTAATGACTTCTATAGGGATAATGTAGAAAGGATAACCAAAGATTATTACAGGGTTGGTCAGTGCCAGCACCGTTGGCCAATTTGACAGCTAATGAACCAATATGATGTTGAAAGTCCATAATGTTCCAGTGAGCCAGTCATTAAATGCTGTAATGAAAATTTTTTGAAGGGATTATTACTGTTCTAAACTACATTTAGTGATTTGTAATAGACATTTTCTTCTTGGTATTTGCATTACAGAATAGAATCATAGAATCATCTAGCTTGGAAAAGGCCTTTAAGATCATCCAGTCGAAACATTAACTTGCAATTGCCAGGTCTATCACTAAACCATGTCCCTACGCACTGCATATTTGGGTTTTTTGGATACATCAAGGAATGGTGACTCAACCACCTCCCTGGGCAGCCTGTTCCAATGCTTGGCAACCCTTTCAGTGGAGAAATTCCCTAACATCCAATCTAAACCTCCCCTAACACAACTTTGGGTCATTTTCTCTTGTCCTATCACTTGTTACTTGGGAGAAGGGACCAACCCCCACATGGCTACAGCCTCCTTCCAGCTATGTATAGAGAGCGATAAGGTGTCCCCGGAACTCATTTTCTCCAGGCTAAACACCCCAAGCCCCCTCAGCCTCTCCTCATCAGACTTGTTCTCCAGACCCTTCACCAGCTTTGTTGCCCAGATGAGCCAGCACTTCTCCTTGTTGACCCTCATACAACAGGCCCCATCCCATCTATCCAGCCTGTCCAGATCCCTCTGCAGAGCCTTCCTGCCCTCCCGCAGATCAACATTCCTTGGAGTCTTGTGCAACTTGAAATCACTGCAGCTTGGAGTCACCTGTAAACTTCCTGAGAGAACTTCCCCTCATCCAGATCATGGGTAAAGACACTAAGCAGAAACAGCCCCAATACTGACTCCTGGGACACACCTCTTGTGACCATCCACCAGCCAGCTTTAGCTCCATTCACCACCACTCTCTGGGCTCAGCCATCCAGCCAGTTTTTTACCCAGCAAAGAGTGCACCCATAAAAGCCATGAGCAAACAGTTCACACAGGAGAATGCTGTGGGAAAGGGTGTCAAAGGCATTACTAAACTCCATGTGGACAACATCCACAGCTTTTCCCTCATCCACCGAGCAGGTCACCCTGTCATACTAGGACTTGCAGTTAGTCAAGCAGCTAATAAATTATGAGGCAACAAATTTGGAAATTCAGTAATTCCTGTGTGTTTATCAAGCTAATTTCTACCAGCTACAAAGCCAGGCATACTGGGGTACACTAGGTTAGTAATTGTTATCAGCTGAGCCAACAGAATACTTACCATACTTTTTCTGCTGAAATGTTGACTTTTATTTGTATTTCTTTATATTGATGGCTGTAGAGTGTTATGATCCATTTTTATACCTCTTAATGTCAATTTAACATAAGTTGTGAATTGTAATTGAGAACATGAAAAAGGGAGTCTAACAACAGAATTTTGATAATCCTGTGGACTCAAATGCTACTTTCACCTTTATGCTGACCTCATGTAACACTTTATTACATTCCTGGAGGATTAGGCTGAAAGCACAAAAAGCTTAAAATCAATCCAAGGCTAAAAGAAATTCAGACTAACTCTTTATCTCCCTACAAAGCTCATTCATTCACTGCCTCCAATCCTGTTTTCATTCATTTTATCAGGAAAAGAACTTCAGGGAAGTAATTCCTTGTAGCTGAAACACTGATCTGTAGATTAATTAATCCTCTCTTCCTCCACTAGACTCATTCACTTACTAATACTTAAAGTTGAGTTACATTTGTTATCCTTTGGTCAAATGGAAAGATTTTATCTTTATGTTTTAGAAGACTGCGGATTATTGTTTTGGTGTTTTTTTTTTTTGACAAATCTCCTGACCTTCAGTACAAAAAAGTGTCATACTCAACCATGTCTGTAACATTAAGTCAGCTAATTTAACATTGACCAGAATTGTGTGATCATTATAGATGAGGATGGGCTACATCAGTCATAGTTAATCTGAACTTGGACCAGAGCTTTGTCATCATTCAGTTCACCCAGTGTAAAATGTGATTCTTTGTCTACCTCAGGCTCATGGTAGTGGTCAGCCTCATAATAGCTTACTTGGTTCTTCACAGCTCATCTAACATAATAAAATTCTGTAGTACATTTTAAAATCATTCTCAAGTTAATAGTAAAAATATTTTTTTTTATTTCCATTTATTCTTCTAAACCTATTCTATAGGCTTTTCAAAATTCTTCTGCCTTCTACATATTCTAAATATTTATTTAACCACATTTGTTGCAGGAACAAGGCAGTCTACCATAATTAGTTAATGCACATTCTTACAATTGGAGAAACTGGAACACGGAAATCTACTAGAGGCTAGATTGTCAAAAGTATTTAGTGGACCCGTTCTCATTGGTTTAATACCAGACATGATTGCAAATGAGTGACATATCTAATTATCTATAAAATTTGGGCCAAATAATTCAAACAAAAGCATGCAGGAAGTGTAACCACATGTTAATATTATGCCTTTAATCTTGAGGACCAGGCATTTCTTTTGCCATCAGACTCATTCACCTACTAATATTTAAAGCTGAGTTACAGTTGTTATCCTTCAGTCAAATGGAAAATTTTTATCTTAATATTTTAGAAAACTGAACATTTTTTGTTTTGTTTTTGAAAGGTTTTTGGCAAAACATCTTGTATTTTGGTTTAAGATTAGTTTCATGTTGTGGTCCCAATAAAAAATTTCTTTGTTCCTGTTATATTTGGTACTAAAGAGTGGTTCAAGGTAGAGCTTTTCTTCTTAAACTTATCCTGAAATTTACATAGCCACATTCTTAGTCTGTGTCAGATTGACGTTAAAGATGGAAAATTTAAAATATTTCAAATGGTTTCATTAAGCTTAGAACTACGAAATACCTTGAGTTATAAAATAAAAGCCTGGATGACTACAGATTTAATGGCTGACGTAAATAGATCCATCATTCCATTATGAAGTATCCCTTTTAATTACTGAGGAAACTCAATGTTATTAACAGGGTTCTTGAAAGGTTACTTCATAAAGGCTTCACAATTAATTTTTTCATCTCAAGATTAAGAGTGCAGAGTTTGTCAACTTTGTATCTTATCATTCCTAATTTTACTTAAAAGACAGGGGTAACCAACCACCTTTTATGCATTTGTGTCTTGAGATACACAATCCCAAACATTAATTCCAAAATATTCCTTTATTTAGCCACCACACCTTAAAATAGAAATGTGTCCCATCTCTTAAATAAAACATTAATAACAATATAAATCATATGAATTACAGAAGCTTGCATAAAATGAATGTTAAGAAGGATAGCCTTTGGGTTTTGAAGAATCACAGGAAGCAGACAAATATGAAGGCAAGATTTTAAACTGGATATTTAAACTGGAGAGGTATGTACAAAGGAGAAGATACCTATTAATCAAGTAATAATGAAAACTTAATCTGTTGTGAAAATGGTTTAGGTCAATATATGGAGAATCTAAACGAAATGCTATTAAAACCATGTAGAAAGGTAAGAACCAAGAGAGCATATATAGTAAGAAAATGTGTTGTGTGGATGCGATCAAGAGAGAAAGGGAGAGAGAGAGTGTTTCTTTCATTTGGCAAAAGATTCAAGAATAACCTAGTACTTCAATCTCTGTTTTGTAACACTCTTTATTTTGAAATTGGTCACCAGAGGACAGTCTTAATCACCCCACCGTTGGAAGACTGTTGATTGTTTCTGTGGTGTTTCGGGGCGTTGATTCTCTTTTTTGTACTTTTTTAAGCATAGTTACTCAAAGGTTTCCCTTATCTAAGATAAGACCATATAACTTTGTTGAAAAACTTATCCAGCTGATGAGATAAATATTGAGATTTAGTGGTCCTAGCAGATTTTTTCCAAGTCTCTCACACAGTACTAGTGAATGGAGTATAAGTTTGTTTCATATCTTGCAGTCTTTTAGCTTCATAAGGACAATAAATACTGTTTCTTCAGTCATTAAATAGGTGGATTAAATATAGCATGGAACAAAGAGGACAGGCATCCTTTCCTCATTAAGGTAAAATAAACATTTTTTTTAATTTCAGTGTGGTGAAAACAAGTTAATTTTATTTACCTATTTTTTGTAACTGAAACCGAGATCCAATTTAAATACCTGTACTCATATTTACCTATAGCATATAACCTTTTGCCTGTGGCTGGCCAAGTTTCTACATTGATTATGCCCTACTATGGTTTTTCATATTGCTGAAACCTGAGTTCTGTTGTAGTGTTCTCAACTGCCATCTTATTCCTGGGTAAAGTACACTTTGCTTAGGAGCCACAGTAAATAAAGTCTTTAAGCTTTGAAACACTGTCAGAAAACAGTTTTTTCTGCACTACAAACTGGATTAATTAGTAACCATTATAATTTCCAAGTCATGGATCTCCAAACGTGCATGTAATAGGCTGTGCATTGCCTGTATATCTGCCAATTAGACAGAAAAATATTAAAAGGGTAAGATATAAAGGCCATTTAATTTTATGTTGTACAATCAAAAGGCTTGTAGTTTCCAGATAACATCACAAGGAGCTTAGTAACAGTTACCTGTGAGCACATATTGTCCATGAATTATCAACTGATATAAAATACAGAAACCATCCACATTCCTTCAACACATGGCATTTGAAATATCACTGTATGCAATTACTGAGAGAAGGTTCTGTATCATCCAAGTCAGAGACTAAAATTTGTGGTTTACTTAAATCTAGCTTCATATGTGGCCAGACTCATTATTTTGAAGATGAAGGCCAGCTAATCTTTCTGTCATTTCTCTGGAGCTGGATTTACATACACTCATGGAGGTAGCTTAAGGTTGCTACAGCTCCTGCTCCTGACTGAAGTTTCCTCTGAGATCTAGGCAAGTAGCAAAAATAGCAGATGTTGCCTCTCTACTAGCAGGTCATTTACTTAGGATAAGTGGGCGGGGAGTCAGGAAAAAGGTGGACAATAAAAAGTCAAGAACTCCTTAATCTTCCTTGGCTTGGCACTCTTCATTCACACTTCCTTGGCACTCATCATATGAGTGCAACCAAGTACAGTATTTGTTTGGTGGAAAGCAGGTATATAGCTATAAAAATAAATACAACAATTTTCCCCTCAAAGTCATCACATACTAAAGAATTGTCTCTCTTATAGTGTGTATCTTTAAATCCATCTTGTGAGAACTACTACTCTTTAAACAAGCCTATAAGATTCTAGTAAACACTTTGCTTTTGTCAGTAGCTCTGTATGGATTAGAAACAACATAGTTAACTTCTCTAAAGTAGACTATTTTAGCCTCAGTGGATGTTAAGGAAAGGAAATTGAATTACCTCAACGTAAAAGAACATTTGCAGGCATATGGCATTGTCATTATATTTTTTTAGAGATGGTTGAAGAAATTATTATTTTATTGGGCTGATTGTTGCACTTGCCATGCAAAGCCTCCATATATTGTAACACCAGATGCATAAAATAAAGTTTTCTCTGTCATTGAAACAGAATTTTTCATATTCTTTGGGGAAAAAAGTAGACTTCAGGAAATATCTCCAACAGTGTTGAAATATCTGTGTTTTCTAGACCACCTGCTGTATACTTTTAAAACGAGTAAGAATAAAACTCAGTGCCCAGCAGAGCCTGTTTGAATTCTAATAGCTTCAGTAAATGCTTCCTGGTAGAATGGAGAAAGTCTGTCTTGACTGCTGCTGGCTCTACACACCTTTGTGGCAGGTGGGAATGTTCTCTCTCTTGTTGAACGCGAATGGTAGGTGAACTGGAAATAGAGAATGAACCTTATTTTGTACGGTATTTTCATTCTTTTTACTGAATGAGCAATTTCCTTTTATTTGTGTTTCCACTTTGCAACCGGATTTCCAGGTAGGTTGATATTTTGGTATATGTAATAATACATCACTTCAGGTGAGACTATTTAAAGGTTTTCTATTGTTTTGAAGATAGAATACAGGACAAGCTCACCAATGCATTTCAGCAGCTTTGTGCCTGTTGGCACAAAGCAGCCAT
Source organism: Monarcha castaneiventris obscurior (assembly GCA_026261815.1). NCBI lineage: Eukaryota > Metazoa > Chordata > Aves > Passeriformes > Monarchidae > Monarcha > Monarcha castaneiventris. Next base: position 47,684,561 of record JAMPIT010000230.1, on the reverse strand, counting down.
GAACCTGACTTAACAGACTAGTTAAATTGGTTTTATGGCCTCTTTGTGTTGTGGGAATATTGTAAAACAGCTGGAGTGCATTGCTGATGTATCTGGTCCTAAATTGCTTGCACGGTATGAAATGTGGTTGTACAGCTGTCCCATGGAGATCCTCTCAAAACAGCATTCATCTAGTGACTGCACCAGCAAACTGGGTCTTTAAAGGAAGGCACCTGGTATGTACCAAATTAGGTAGCTTTTCATCTTAGTAGACCTGCTGTACTTCAAAAGCATCATTAATCTCCTTTCAGTTAGAAGAATAACTGACTGAGACATCAGAAGCATCTATACAAATATGGTGCAGATCAGATATGCATGTTCAAAGGGAAGTGCCAGTCATTGCTCTTCCTGCATTCTGGTTCAGATCATGAAAGCATATTGTAATTCACATTTTGAATGAAGTGAAGCACAGCTCTGCACTCCAGTAGTAGCCCTACTGGATCCCAACAATTAATAAGCATTAAGTCTACAGGACTAGACTAAAATTTATCCAAAATACCTAGCCCTGCTCCCCCTTCCTCAGTGGTGGAGTGCGGGTGCTAACCAATAACTCTTTCTATCTGTGTCTGCTCTTGTGCTCTGCCACTTGCTAATGCACACAGGCAGAAGTAAGGGATTGGTCCATGCTACTTTCCACGCAGAAGAAATTCTAGGTTTCCTGAAATTACCTGAGTTCCTTCCAAAATTTCTGTATGCTTGAGGTGGGATTCTAGCCCTTTGTGGAAGTTGAATTCCTTCCTTTATATGGTATAACAGCAGAAGTTTTCAATAGGTTTTCCTCAAGTTTTCTCCTTTGTAACTTACCTTTTCTAACATCTTTATTGTAATAACATAGTCTTTCTCCAACTGCTCTCTACAGGAATTGCTCTTATATTCTGTGGATCTAGAATTCTCAGAGTCTGCACCCACACACACTCTGTCTTTCCCCTCCCCACCAAGAATTGTGAGTTAAGACTTACTGGGTAGTTTTTCTGAGGTAATAGGTAATTCTGCCCTTAATACAGCAATGTCAACATAAAGCTGGTGCAGGGACGCTGTTTACACAGGTAACTCTTGAGCAACTTCATACTTCGTGACTGTCAAGACAAACCTTTTTTGTCTCACATTTCCCAAACACTTACTACTGTGTGCCATATGCTCGAGACACACCTTTGTGAAAGATTCATGGTGATGAGCATTAGCTACCTATATCCTGCTCCCTAACACAGTGCTTCCACTTACTTTGCATTTATCTGGTATTTTGGGAGAGGCTGAGCGAGAGATGAGCTCTCCTGCTGCAGGGAAAAGATGAGATTTTCCAACTCAACATCAGAGGAAAAAGCAATGCCGAAGATTAATTGAATCAATTAGAGGAAAATACAATATGCTGACTTAAGTGCATAAACAATGGGGTTTCTATTGTTGCCCTATGTACTTATATTTTAATTACCATCAGCTTGTCAGCATAAATCTTCAAGCATTGCACATTACGATGTGCTAATTAGTAAATGGGTATAGCACTGAACATTGGCTTCAGTTTAAAAACTGATTGAAGATTCTATCAAATCCTTGACCCCAAAAGTCACATTGTTTAGGCCAGGGGGAGATGGTATTAAGAAAATAAAATGCTTGTACAAACACCTGTTTTATCATGGAGTCATAAAATCTTTCAATGGTTTGGGTTAGAAGGGTGTCTTAAAGATCATCTAGTCTGTCCAACCCCCTTGTGCCATGGTCAGGGACACTTTCAACTAGATCAGGTTGCTCAGAGCCCAATCCAACCCAGCCTGAAACACCTTCAGAGATGGGACATCCACAGCTTTTCTGGGCAACCTGTTCCAGTACCTCACCACCCTCACAGTAAAGAATATTTTCCTAATATCTAATCTAAACCTACTCGCACCCTGAAGTTGCTCCCTTTTGTCCTGTCACTGCATGCCCTTGCAAATAATCCTGCCCGATCTTTCCCATAAGTTCCCTTTAAGTACTGGAAGGCTGCAATTAGGTCACCCCAAAGCCTTCTCTTTTCCAGGCTGAACAATCACAATTCTCTTGCCTTTCCTCATAGGAGAAGTGCTCCACCCCTCTGATCAGCTTGGTAGCCCTCCTTCAGACTCTTGGATATGATCAGGTATCAGTAGATGAAATTCGAAAGCTACATGCAGATTTCACACTCAAAAGTTGCCAAAAACAAGAAAATAGGTAATCATCCTTAGCCATCTTACTGATCTTTTCAGTAACCAGCAACTATCCATAGTGGTTTAACTGTCTGGGTGTCTCAGTTATTTTAATCTAGCTTTCATCCAAGTCCTTTGATTAGTTCCATATATCCTTTTGTTACTTTCAACAAACTATATTACATAAACAGTAGTTTGGAAACTCAGTTTTTCTTGGATAATCAATTCTAATTTTTTTTTTTTTTTTGCTTGTTTTTTTGATGCAATGTGACAAACTATATTTGCATCATCAATTAAAAAGGAGCACCGCAAGGTCTTCCTGCTGTCATTGCAGGGTCTTTGAGGGCGGGGCTCTTACTTGACTGGATTTATATTTATGTAACTGTTTGCTCAGAACCGAGTCAGATTTGAGTTTGAAGGGTAGAATACAGTATGGAGGCAAATGAACACAGGATTTTAATTAACAAAATCTAGAAACTGGTCATTCATGGGATTCCACTACTGTATCTCTTCTCTGTGATGCCCAGTGACAAGACCCAAGGGAACGGCCTGAAGTTGTGTCAGGGGATGTTTGGGTTGAACACCAGAAAAAGATTCTTCACTCACAGGGTACCTGGGCACTGGAACAGGCTCCCCTGGGAAGTGGTCACAGCACCAAGCCTGACAGAGTTCAAAAAGTGTTTCAACAATGCTCTCAGACACATGGCGTGACTCTTGGGGATGGTGCTGTGCAGGGCCAGAGTTGGACTCGATGATCCTTGTGGGCACCTTTCAACTCAGCTTATTCTATGATTCTGTGAAACAGTAAATATAAGCATTCTTTGGTGAGGCCAACTAATACCCATACCGACCCACAATCTGAATGACCAGTTTCTAGATTTCATTTTATAAATTTAAAAAACTTCCTACCAAAAGTGTAAAAATAAATAGGTAATTTTTTCATGTTTTCAGAGACTCTGTAGCTGTAGCAAAGCCGTGCGTGCATTCACTTTATGTCGTTAAGTAATGGATTCTTACAACTGAGAGATGTCACATAGATTTTGTGAATTTGTAGGGTCAAATGACATTACAACTATGAAGCACAGTCTATTTTACTAGCAACATTAATACTTAAATCTGTTTTTCATGCTACTGTGAATTCATATTCTGTCTGAACTAAGGAGATAAAATTTATGCTGATAAAGTTCTCTTCTATACTGAAACTTTAAGCATAAAAGCAAATCTGAAGAATTTACCATTACAGAGAAGAAAAATGCTTTTAATCTTGAGTGATCTTTTGATCAAATCATGTTTTTCTAGCTTTATCCTGTATGTAGTTACAGCAATTCCCAGATGGCTGTCCATTCACATGGCCAAGTACTGATTTATAGTAGCGTATTTTTAATGATAGACCAAGGAGAAGGAGCAATTGTGGATAACTCATGAGAAGCAAAGCAACGTAGCAAATCACTAACCACAGGTAAGGTTTGCAAGGGAGCAAAATGCCAATTTTAGAAAATTGCCTTTCTCAACTTGAAAATCCTAGCTAGTATCCAAAACCAAAGAGAACTCTCAGTAGAGAGAGATGTTGAGGAAAATTGGCCTCAGTTACTATGCTACAAACATATTTATTCCCATTAACATCACTTATTTTTATATTCAGCAGGCACTTTTTAAGTGGCATTCCCTAGTTTTTTGTTTGTTTTTCAATTAAACATTGGTTGACCACTTGATACCTATCTGAGACACATACATAATTTACGGTCAGTTTTCAAGGTGCTTGTCTTTGTTTTCATTGTACAGAAGTGCTCTCAAGACTGTTGTTTAAAAAAATGACTTCCACATTCCCTGGAAGACTTCACTTCCAGGGAAACAATGTCATTCTAGCCATCCTAAGTTTTGCTGGATCTTCATATTCCAAATCATCCGGCAAGTGAAATATTACAAAGGACTGAACAGTAAGAAAGTGCAAACTAGGTTATTCCTTATTTTAAAAACCCTATGGTTTCATTTGTGTTTCTAAATCTGTGCATAGAATCTTAGCATTGGGCTCTTACTATAAAGGGAAAATAATTAATTTTAATTAATTAGAAATTCATATAATCATTATGTAATTATAATAAATAGTTACTTATATACTGTATTGTATTAATATATGATTAAACCATTACCTGTATAAGATTTGAATGGTTTTGCATTCACTAAATGCACAAGTAACTTTTCTTAAAACTACAAATTATTTATTTGAATGCATTCTTCACAGAAGGTAACTTTATTACTGCTCTTTCATATCTAATATGTTAACACTCCACTCTAAAAAGATATAAACAGTTGTTATTATAGTAACATAATAATATAATAATTATATTATTCATTCCTTTAATTAATGTTTTAATACCAAATATATATATTCAGATGTGTATGTGTGAACACAGACAAAATGTCCAGCAGCAGAAACTTTATTGTATTACATATCTGCTGCAAAATTAAGTACACTTTAAAAGATATTATATTTTCTGCTGATCTCAGTCAAGTTTCTGTGGGGTAGGTAAATTTAAAAGGTGTTGGTGCAAGCCTGAAAGTAACTGTTTATGTCTATGGCCCAAAAATTGCTGTGGCTCTATTAAAATTTCTGTAATATGTTTTTTCTTGTGAGTGTACCACCTCTGAGCCATCAGATTTTTTCTAAAATATGAGGGAGGAAGATATTCTTCATTATAGTAACAAAGGCTTCAATAAGATTAGATATGCATTAGTTTTACAGAAATCCCTTTTCAAAAACTATTTACGTGAATAACATGTTAATATCATCACTAGCAAATAACAACAAGCACTGAGTCACAAAAAATGTCCATGGTTGTTTTGAACTTAGGGAAAATAAACATTCCATTATGAAACAGGTCAAAACAAAAATATGATAGACCATTATCTGTATAAGTTCCAGATTTTTCTGTATTCACCAGCTGTGCATGTAACTGTATTTTCTCAAAACTACAAATTATTTTTAATGTATTCTTCCCAGAAGGTATATTTATTATTACTCTTTCATGTCTGATATATTAACACTCCAGTCTAAAAATTATATACAGTTAAACTTTATACAATCATCTGTTTCAACGAAAATGTTGTGTTCAAGAGTGGTATAATATTTGATTTATTTTTCCATAGAAAAATCATCTTATTTATGACCACAGCACGGAACTAAATCAAGGAGGTTTACCTGAAAAATGTTAAATCCATTTCACATGACAAAGGACAGTGTAAATGGTCCTTCACAATCCTATTTGCTGATCTGAATGTAATGTCATTTGATTCTTCATAAGAACTTAAGAATCTCACTAAAAAGTAATGGTTAGAGAAACGGACTGGGCCATTTTGCCTATTTCCTCACAATCTGTTTTCAGAAAAATTTTGACTCAGAGGTGAAAGACAGTGCTGATTTCTTTAGTCAGCTTTGTCTGAGGCAGATACCTCTGAGGCATACCAGACTTCAGCTTGCAAGAGCTGGCATAAAAATGAACCAACCCCAGCAACCGCAGGAAGTTGTTCCACTAAAATATAATGGACCTTTTTCCTTAGAACAAACTTCACCCTTAGTCATTTAACTGTCAGGAATCTGTATTGGGAAATTGTTGACATGCAGTCCATCCGAGTGCATGCAGATACAAGAGACTTGCAGTAACACCCAGTAATGGGGTACACTGCATAAATTTCTCTAGCTGAAAATATTTAATATGGGGGGAAAGACTGAGCAGTAATTTGCAAAGGCCTTCAGAATAGAGAACCAAGTACATACATAAACAGACTTTTTCCCAAAAGCCTAGCCAAGAGTGCTGGCTATTAACAGAACATTAGTAGTAACATTTGTAGTCTAAATAACAAGTAATTAGCCAACCACATTAAACAATAATGAGAGCTAGTAATCATTTTTTTATCAGCAAAATTAGCCTGGACTCGTTTTAAAACAACATTTAATACAAACAGCTTAATGAATATGTAAAAGGTAAAAGTTATGACAGAACCAAATGTTCTCTGCAAACCAAAGATAATTACTGTATCTTGACTGTTATGCATGAACTTCTGTAGAACAGTTGTTTCCCCACTGCTCATTCTTGTGCATGCATAAATTATGGCAGTTTGCTGTTAGTGTCTCCAAAGGACCTAGTTTCGTATGAGAATGAAACAAATTGCTGATCAATTTTGATAACACTCTTTGATCTGAATTTTTGATACACAGTCTCTGAGAAGCCTATCTAAAGAATAGTAATAATCAAATATTAATGGAAAATATTTTTACGAAAGTAAAAGGGCAAAATAAGAATCTTCTTTCTCTATGTAGGTACTAAATAGTGTGTTGAGGAGTAGGCTGGATTTATATAGACACTACTGGTGTCCTGAGCTTAGGGTGCATAGAAGTAACCCATAAACATGGGATTTTCCATTGAGATCTCTGTGTCTTGAAACTGATGATGAAGTGTGATGGCCAGTAAGATGATTAAGGGTCTGAGCACCTCTCCTACGAGAAAAAGAGAATTGGGATTGTTCAGACAGGAGAAGATAAGGTGACATAATTGCAGCCTGAAGTACCTGAATGGACCATAGAAGAAAGATGGAGAAAGACTTTTTTAAAAATGCATATCATTACAAGAAAAAGGGGAATGGTATCAAACTAAAAGAGAGTAGGTTTTAATAAGATATTAGGAAGACATTCTTACTGTTAGGGTGATGAGACACTTGAATAGGTTGCCCAGAGAAATGGTGGATATCCCACCCCTGTACGTGTTCAAGGAGAGGTTGGATGGGGCTCTGAGCAACCTGGTCATGTGAAAGGTGTCCCTGCCCATGGCAGAAGGTTAGAACTATGTGATCTTTAAAGTCCCTTCCAACCCAAGCCATTCTGTGATTCTATGATAATCATTTAATATGTCCTGGAAGATATGCCTCTGTGACTGAAGTTATCATTCCTGGTTTTGTCTTGTGGGACAAAAGACTCAAACAGTATTTCCAGTAAGCGTCTTTCAAACAGTGCTGTTATGAAGAAATTAGACCAAACCCTATGTGTTTTCTTTAGCCTCAGCTGCCTTGAAACTGATTGAACTGGTATTCCATGACAGAATTCTTCTGTTCAATACCCTGATTTTTGTCTGTATTTTCTAAGGTAGACCTTCCAATTCAGACAGAACTAGCTCCTTCAAACATGTTGAACTGAGGAAAAAACTCAGTCCCTTGCACAGTGCCTTCTGGATTTATACAGTATTATAAAGAGTCTGTCTATGCCTAGAAATATTTGTAGTACCTTATGAAGAAGTTCACTAACTCTACAATAGAATTAGTACAGGTGTTGACAACCAAAAGCCAAAGTTGATTAAGTCAAAGTTCAGCAAGTCAGCATATATTAAAGTAGGCAAAGGCTTTCAGAGGAAGTGTTTTTAGTATTCTGTGATACACCTTCAGCAGCTTCAGTAGACCTGAACCTCCACTCATTTTTACTCAATCATTTGACATGATGTCTCAGAACTGATTTAAATCGTCTTTAGAAATTTGGAGACTATTAATTGTCTCACCTCTGCAATTCTCAGTGCTACTAAGATTTTTCTCAAATATTACTACAGTGTATTTGATGAATACAGAATTTGACATTGCCAGAATATATTGCCCAATCCTTTTTTATACTGTCTTCTAAATAACCTTTTTATTTTGATAAATAAGAAGACATGAATGACAAATTATACATGAGTATTTTTAAGGGGAAACCTACTACTACTGAACATTAGGGACTTGAACTTCTGCTTCCATTTTCTGAATTTCCTTTGCTTTCAACAGCACTGGCCCAGTTCATTTAAGTTATCTCAACTGTGCTAAGCAGAGAGAAGGTATAGAATTAGTATAACCTCTTTGTTGTCTATGACTATAAGGCCTTCTTGTGACCTGAACGTCATGTATTGCTAGTCCTTTGCTCCAATGTGTTTTTACTGTCATACTAAATTGAAATTAATATGGGAATATTTTATAAATGCCCATTGTCCACTATTCAATTGTATTCTATCAATATTCATTCATAATTTTTGAGAGAAGTATCTTACATCTAAGTATGGTCTTCCAGGCAAAAACAATGACACAGATCAAGATTACAGCATTTTTTTTTTTAATATATAGATGGGGTCCTCTACCTATATATAACATATAATACATATATATAATATATATATAATCAGGTGATATTATTTTTATAGAGTTCAATATTGAATTTGTACCTTTGTTAAGTTTAGTTCTGTCTAGTGAACTCCCACTATTAGAGTATGTCAGAAATTTTTGAACGCAGAAAACAAGAAATAAATGTAACATTATTTACAGTTTGTACATCATGAATAGCGGTACATTGTTTATCTTAATGCATCCTGGTAGATGTAAGCGGACATGGACTGCTCAGACATTGCTCTGAGAAAAGTCTGAAAAGGCCCTCTGTGTTAAACATAACTCTAATCTTTTGGTTTCAAGATTTTCATAAGTACTCTAATACAATAGAATTTAATTCCACTTGGCTACCCAAAGCAAGTTTGTGAAGTGTTTTTCAGCACTTTTTATAATTCTTATTTGGCCCAGTGTTTTCTTGCTGGACAGAAAATAGTTTGAAAAAAACAGCCAAAGCATTCTGCCTTAACAAAGATGACACTTGGAAATACTCTATTCAACAAATAAAATCACTATAACTTTTAAGACTCATCTTTGTCAAGTGATAAGATCTATGTATTTGTCAAAAAGCCACTTAGGTCTAGTTTTACATTCATGAAATGTAAGTCATCACAAAAATAAGCAGTATACAACTAAGTTATTTCTTAATAAATTTTGTGTGTGCAGATTTTAAAATCCTAAATTTTTTCCCTAAAACATTGTGGACCTTTACAATGCCAGGCTTGCACTTCCATTCTGTAGAGAAATCCTTGTAGCAATAGAGCTGGGAATGAAAAAAGCATTCTGCTTATGTTCTTGCTAATTTTTAACATCTCTATAAAAGTTCTTTATAAAATGTGGCAACCTACAAACCTCATTACTGAATTGCAAGGGACATTTTCATGAACCAATTTGTCCATTTGACTGAATTAAAATATTTCTGTTTTATTGTATTGAAATGTCTTTGTCTTTAGTTCTACCTGGAAGCAGTATTAAGGAATTTGTTCAGCACAGAGAAGTTGCAGCTGTACGTATTGTGGTACAAAATGTGACGATTTTTGTGGTTGTTTCACAACAACCAAGCTGTTGATGCATTGGTTCTGCTCTTGTTACTAAGTCTTGCAAATTCAACGTGGAGTAAGAAAGTCAAATATAGGAGTATTTTTCTTTCTCAGACACCATCACTCTCAGGAAAATTTTTTGGATCAAATTATACCACCAGCAAATCCTCAGGTGCTGACTTCTGACTGATTATCCCTGCCTGCTGGCTGTGGGCCTTCATAGGTGTTACTGAGCAGAATTTGGTAAGCAGTGCTCTCTATACTGTACTGTAAAGGAATGCTCCTCAGTCTCCTGTTTCTGTGCTGGTGTTATCAAGCACAAAGTTGTAGAAAGCGGTGGACATTTACTTTAGTCATGCAACAAGGCAGAGGCAATCAAAGGCATGGTGTGAGTGGATGTGGTGATCAGGGACATGCTGATTTGCACAGCTGCTCTTCGCAAGGGCAAAGAAGGAATCTGTGGAAACAAGGGTTGGGAGACACAACAGTTAATACCTGTTGTGCCTTTGCTGTTTGTCCTCTAAAACTTCTTGAATTAATAGTTTTCTTCTGAAACACATTTTGGAGATTATCTTAGTTATTCAGAAAGGATATATTTTTTATTCTGTATGATGAGTCTTGAGCCTACAAAATTTCCCAGTAATTGCACAGCTGGGAATCACTCTGTCTTCTGATAGAATGAGTGGCAACTGATTTTAATATCAATCTGAAACATTCTACCGGACTTAGACATAAAGTGTGTGCTTGTAACATTAAAATTTTATGTGTACTAGTAACAACAGGATAAAATATAAGAATTCGTTCTAACATGATTTCTGCTGTTTGTAATTTCTTTGTTATTTTCATGGTGCCTGAGGTTGACACATTCTTACAGGAGAATTGGAACATAAGTAGAACACTCATCAATGCTATACTTTGCTGAATTATATTTTTGTAGTAGATAATGTCTCCCCAAAACTGTGCAGTTATTTTGATTGAATACATTTTATGGGATTAGAATTTTTTACTTAATATAGTTTAACATAAAGACTTCTCTCAGTTTTTTCTAATTCTTTGGGGTGTGAAATGTCCTCAATTATTTTTGAAAGTTTACTGATCTTGAATATCTTTGGAACTCTAATGTAGCAAATATTTTTTGTTACTGGTTAAAAAAATTGTATTTTTCTTCTCAGTGTTCTGCTTATATGTTCTCATCTTTTTTGTTCCATATTCTGGTTTGTTTATTTGGTACCTCAAGCACATTAAGCACATGTAAAACTGAATTTTCTAGTCCCCTCCTTGAGAGAAACATTGAATAGCACATACACAGCAAACAAGCCAATCTTGAGTTCTTGTACTCTATCATCAAAACACTTTGAACAGGAGAGGCAAAAACATCACTGTCAATCACTGACAGTAGTTCTACAATTTTTAATCACAATTCTATGTCCCAGGGTGTCATTTTCTGTTAACTTTTGTGATTGTAATTTTGAATTAATATCTAATATATTCTTTCACATTTCGAATATGGTGAATGAGTGTTAATCTTCATTTATAACACACATTTCCTGTGACTAAATTATTGGCTGCCTCCACAGAGTAATTGCTTCTCTGTAGAATTGCTTCTTACTACTTTGATAATTTAAGCCTTACATAAGAATCTCCTTGTGGGCAGGATCCCTGCTGGTTTTCATGAGGAATTCTACCTGAGTTTAGTCCAGAAGGTAAGGCCAAAAATATTGCACCTAAAAGCAACCCATTTTCAGTTCTTAAGTTACCAGACCTACTTTGACGTGGTAAAGGGCTCAATGGCATATTTAAAAGAGAGATGTGTGCTTCTAATTTGATTATGCCCATGGTGTCTGAATTCTGATGCCAATTCAGTTAAAGACTAAATTTTGAAAATAAGTGAAAAATGCCACTGAGAAACCAGAGTGAATTGGATCAAATCCAAGCCCTATGCACCATGTATTGACTTCAGTATCCTCCAGGTAATTTTTTGTTATATCTAGTCTGATACTCAAAGACTGTATAGGAATGATTACTCCCTATGTGTCATGGTTTAATTCCAGCCAGAAATCAAGCTTCATACAGCTGTTCACTCACTCTCCCACCAGCAGGATTGACAGAATGAGAAGGGTAAAAGAAAACTTGTGGGTTGAGATAAAGACAGTTTCATACAGAAAGCAAAACCTACACACCAAGCAGACCAAAATGAGGAATTTATTCACCTCTCCCCATGGGCAGGCAGGTGTTCGGCCCCCTCCAGGAGAGCATGGCCCCATCACACGTTACAGTGACTTGGGAAGACAAACACCATCACTTCAAACATTCCTGCTTTCATCCTTCTTCCCCCCACTTTATGTACTCAGCATGATTTCAGGTGGTCTGGAATGTCTCTTTGGTCAGTTTGGGTCACCTGTCCTCCCATGCCTCCCATGTACCCCCCAGCTTCCCAGACAGTGTGGCTGTACAAAAAGCAGAAAAGTCCTTGGCTCTGTGTGAGCCCTGCTGAGCAGTAATAAAATATCTCTTGTATTATCCACCCTGTGTTCAGCTCAAGTCCAAAACACAGCTCCACACCAGCCACTGTGAAGAAAATTAATTCTGCCCCAGCCAAAACCAGCACACCATGCAAAGAGCCCTTTAGGCCTGTATATGTGTTGCTGCTCTGAGTCTCATTTGACTACTTTTTGCGTTTCTCAGTCTTGCTGTGACTCTTTCCTGGACTTTGCATTCAAAAGTACATTCCGTGGCAATGCATATGCAGTTCCACAGAGATCCTAATTTTGCTGAAGTTTTCAATGGTGTGATCACAATTAAACAACACGGTACTGTCGCAGTGTCGGACACGAACACACAGACTCAAACAGCAGGTAGCAGCAGGTCAGATCACCGAGCAGAGTGAAAAGGACTCTGCCCACCTTTATTATCACACTTTTATACCTCTTCTAAAACAATCATACATTGGTAGATGAGGTTAACACCTCTAGCATTTTACAGGATAGGAACACAGTCTATCACCTTTCTCCGCCTTGGAGAAAGGAATGATTAACAATGTAAAAGTTCAGTAAACATTCTTAGCCGGTTAGAAAAACAAGAGCTATGTTTATAGAAAATGCATGAGAACTTCTACTACAAAAGTAAAAACATGGAGCACTGTGAAAACCAGGGCGACACGGTACTGTAAACAAGCTCTGGTTCAGGCAAATTTAAGTTTTCTTACTGAGATAAGTGGTGCAATATTTTTTACCAGTAATGATGTATTTCAGTTGTGTACCAGAAGATATTTGACCTTCCAGTCCTTTCCAGTGCTTTGAATACAATTGTGTCATAGTGGCCATTTAAGCAAAATAGCCAAATATCATGAAATGTGAGAAATACTCAGAACTCTTACCTAGGTTTGGAGTTTGATTGCCAAAGTAATCTGAATCCACACAAATAACTTCAGCATAAAGCCTTAGAGGAGGACCAAGAGAGTTTGACTGACTGACGCTGACTTTTAGAGAAAAGCAGGAATCTGTATGTTCTTGCAAATCCCAAATATAAAAGGTAGCATACTTTTAGGATAAGCACAAAACTGTTACTAGTGTTAGCAGAATGCTGTGAATTTAAAGATATGTGCACAGAGATTTGCCTCATGAGCTCAAAATGAAATAGAATTATGTACATTATGTTTACAAATTTGTACCTGACCAAATCTATTTTACTATTAAGATTAGTACATTTGAGAAGAATGGTATCCATATTTTGCTTTTAACTTTTTGGGGACATAATGTTTATATTTAAATGCAATAAATAAACAGTTTTTCTCTAACTCTAGTTATACTTTCTTTCTGTGGTATATGGTTAACCTGTCTGGATATAAATATCCGAACACTATGTAAAAAATGGGAGATTTCACCAAACATATTTTTCCTTTCTAATGTGATTTGCTGAATTCAACTCTCCTCAGTTATCTTAAATCTTTCTTATTTTCCTTAAATGTGACATGATTGCAGTGAACTATGATTGCAGTAAGCATTGCTCTTTTATATCTATTGCATTTGAAATCAGAAAAGTGAAGCTAGGCAATTTACACTCAAGTAAGGAAATGGAGGGGAATGCAGTGATGGTGTCTATGGAATCCTCAGGTGACAAAGTGTTCATGGATGCTCTCTTCAGGGTATCTCAGAGGATCCCAGCAGGAATAGTTTTAATTTAATTTTAGGTCAATTAATAGGTGACAATTCGTCAAAAAACCCAGATGGTTTTGATATTAAGAGATGAAAAATTTCTTCATGTAGATAGGAATGGTACAGTTTCTATAAAATTATTTTGTATGGTTCTGCGTGAAAAAGAAGAACTGCGGATGTAGAGAATCAGCTGTTATGAAGTCCTATTACAAGTCTTTCTTCCCTTGATTTTTCTGATTTTTGTATTCTTGTTCATCGCCTTCAATTTTCTGTCCTTTCAGAGGCCTTTAATCCAAACCTTTGTTCCTTTAGATGCCTCATTATCATTCTTTCGCCTTATTGTTTCATTTTCCCAAGGTACACGTATGAGAGGGAGCAATTAGCCAAATAATTTTATAGGTCTTATTTCTCTGCACGTATCCTTTTCATGTTTTATCCTCCTCATATTTTTAACCTGTTCTAAATAAAAAAGGATATCTAATGCTACTTTTTGTAGTTGTCTTTCAAAGTCTGTAGTTAATTTTAATGAATGTTCTAAATATTGTATGTGAAAGGTGTAGACATTGGTCTCTGCTAGTTGTTTATATGCAGAGCTTGAAAGGCTGGATACAGGTAGTATTAGACCAGGGATTAGAATAACTACAGGTGTTTTAACATATTTCTCTGAAATTAGTCTGAACTGTATTTTTTTCAAAGAGTGGAGATATACATCAGCTCTTTCTTTTCAGTGAGACTATAAATGCCAAGGTGTTGCAGAACACTTGCAGAGTGGCTTGGAAAAGGTCTGTTTGTGATGCAGTTCTATGAAGGATATCTCTGGTGAGCATATATGCTGTGTATAAAGCATATCAACTCAGTGACCATAGCTTATGAATGACAGCCTACAGACTTGCACCTGTTAACTTGATCCATTGTTTCTCTCAGTCCAGAGAGCTTGTAAAACTGGCTTCTAAGCTGATGAAAGTACAGCCATTCAGGAGATACAGTTCAAATGTGATTTAATTTTTCACTTGCTTGTTTTAGTACATGAATTAGAAATACAGAGTGGGCATGAAAATATTGAAAGATGCACTGAGTCAAGCCAAATAGCCAGATTTGCATTTTTTGCCTAACAGAAGTATCATTTGCCTAGACAAGGGTATAGAAATACAGTAAGTGTTTGAGAGTAAATTTCCTCAGTCTGTGACTCAAGGATTGGCTAAATTGCAGGAAGTATCTTTGTACTACAAACATTTAAATGGATCATTTAATTCATTAATTAAGTTGGGGGTTTTTTTCAAAATTGCCCTTGTTTTTTTAATCTGAATAGATGCGATGTCATCATAGAGTAAACTTCACATTATAAATAGTCTGCATTTATATGTTACTTTGCTTCCAGTCTCTCACCTGATAGTTTCATTTGATGACTCAGTTTTATCATATTACCAGAAACATCCACATTTGTGTTTCCCACACCATTTATCATAAGCTAGTATTTGATCTGTTTGTTACACTTCCTTTTCCAGTATGGAGAAATGCCACTTTATCAATGCTCTGTACTCACTCTTTTTCTTGTACATGCGCCATTACATCCTCCCCATCTTGCTCAGTACCTTTTCTAATTCTTCCATAATATTTGCGAGCTGGTTCAAACACTAGGACTGCAGATAGTTTTCAAAATGTACATGCATTTATACAGTAGCAGAATGATGTCTGCAGTTTTGCTCTCCACTTTTTCCGTAACAATTCCTAATACTCAAAGTGCTTTACTGAACTTTTCATAAAAATATCTCTTACAACACCAATATCTCTTTCCTGAGTATTTCAATGGGCATTTTCAAAGCCCATTACTGTGCATTAGGATTTTTTTCCACAAACATTACTTTTTATTTTTGAACATTTAAATTTTATTTACCAGCTACTCAGTCTCATAAGTTTACTAAGTAATTTTTAAATTTTGTTAACCCAAATAATTAAGCAGCTACACAAAAATTTCACTTTGCTCAGAGGAAAGGATGGCTATAGCACAATATCTCAGAAAAATATCATCAAATAGTCTCCATTCTCAGTCGCTGTCCCCTCTCTAGACTCAAGGTGTCTGCAGAATCCTTTTGCCAATTCATTCTTTTGCGTGAAGTTTCCAGTATTATGTGAAACCTGTTTCTGCAGTGCTTAAGGCAAAGTGTTATGAAAAGGCAATGGATTCGATTCCCACAAAAAAAGTCACTTGGAAATTGTATACAACTTCTTCATTCATTTTACCACTGCTGAACACCAATTATTCAATTTTTCACATCCTTCTGCTAAAAGTGCAGTTGGGTCTTGTATTTCACAAAGTTTCTCACCCACAGCCTTATTCCACTTCACACATGCTCATTTTTCTCTTATGAGCAGCCAGGATTATGACACCTGATACAGAAAGTAGTCATTTGTGTTAATTGAAAGTGAATGATAAGAGTATAGCTGGTTTTTTGGATTTAAAGATGCTGTTCCTAAGCCATAGTTTTCATCTACTTTAAAATGGTCAGTTATTTTCAAACCATGAAATAAAGTGCATTTTCCCTTCCTTTTTAAAACAGTAATATGCTTGAGATCAGGACATTTGTAATAGAAGCTTAAAACTTGAGCTAGCTTAGTTCAAAATCTGTCACTTTTTCTAGCCCATAAACTTTATTTTCTCTCTCAAAAACATGTATTTCCTTCCATTTCCTCCATCTGTGCAAATTTCAATCCTCCTTCCTTCCTTCTGCAATAATGATCACAGGAATCCCAACTGATATCAGCATGCTGCCATGCTACTGAAGGTCATTAGTGCCATTATTGTTAATTACTGATCTGGTAGGATATGCTGATTTAGTGGCAAGAACTGGTCTCATCTTCTCCTGAGGTCGTTTTCTTAAAAATACTGCCTACTGATTTTTATCTTTTTATGATTGTTTTTTCTTCTTTTTTTATCCTACCACATGAGAATATTTGGTAACTAGGTACTTCAGCTCCCAACTAATTTCATCCATTACATTTGAATAATGCAGTAGTACAGGACTAGAGGGTTGTCTTTCAGCTAAAGGATGGCACAGAAGCTGTATTTTTCCCAGGAGACCTAACTCCTGCAGCACACTCTTTGGCCAGTGGTAGTTTCTGTGTATCTGAGTTGAAAAGCTTTTTCTTCCACGGCCTGAAGGCTTGATCCTGCTTACACTGGATAAAAAAGGCTGTCTTCATTGTCATCAGTGGCGTGATATGCGTCACACGAAAACTGTATCCTGTGTGTGTGGAGAATGGAAATATGCAAAATAACAAGACCTAAAATAAAAGACCACCTGTTAACCAGCAAAGTCAGCATGAGCAAAAGGTACACAGCTATTTTAAATTCACAAATGTAGTTTAAAATTATTGGAAGGCTTCCAAAATTATTTCCACCTTTTCAGTCCTTCTTTCCATGGTTTTAAAATTTTAATAACAATTTATTACATTCTGCAACAATAGAAAAATGTGAACAAAAACCAATAACAAACCAGAAATAAATGTATGAATAATGAAAGGGTGTAGCTTTTAAATATCCAGCTTCCCTGGATGAATGATGTTTGTCTTCCTAGCAAATAGGGAGGTGTTTGGTTGTTTTACATTATTCTCTACATAAGACGTCATATCCTTCTGTTCAGTGCCTATTCTTCCTGGCAATATTTTCCCTTTAGCACCTCAGTCTCCCAGTGAGAAGAAATCTCCACTCCCAGAGCTAGCAGTGGGGTTTTCATGGATCACTGCTTTCAAAGACTCATCTGTTTTAAGGTGACAATGTCAAACTTTGATATTTATACTCACAAACACTTCATTTTAAACTGTCACAGGCACAAGAGGCAGGTCTATTTCTGTTTCTGGAGGCAATGACCACTACTTCAGGATTTTGAATCCAGGGAGCATTTGGGGCTGCTCAGCAAGGGAGGGATGGAAGGAAAGTATCCACTACTGGTAAAACATTTCACCATCCCCTCAGGACTCACCATTAAAAGTGTTCTTGATGGTAGATTGTTAATGATAAACAGTAAGAGCTCTCCTGACCTGGGAAAGCATGGCTCTACATTCCATACAAATCACCTGATCCTCAGAAAAACGCCATCCCTTTTAAAATGCCATACCTTGAAAATAGGAATTTACATCATTGGGTAATCTGTCACTTGGGGTACTGTCCCACTCCCATCTGTTCTCAAGACACTGCTGGCCTGGCACTTTTACCCTCATATTGGTGGATAATCCTGGCATCAAACTGAAGGAAAGGGGGCTGGTGGGTAGGCAGGGGAGCAAGTCCTGGGGTTGGTCAGAGCTAAAGGATCAATTGCTCCTTCTCAGCCTTGTAGGTAAATTGTGCTAACACTACATCACTGGGGGAGAGGTTGATTGGGGTTGGTGGCTGGGTATGTACCTTTCCAGTGTTAAAACAGAGCAATCCTTCGGTAGGTATGTTATTTCCTGTGATTTGAAATGGGCTATGGTGAAAAATAGTTCCTTGGCATCATGTGTGCAGTAGCAGAACTGCACATATTGTCGATGCAACACGCAGTGCAGTGATCATGGCTCCTCCTGTGATACAGCCACGTTTTTGTATCCTGCTTTTTATGTGGCCATAATTAACATGTCACTCCCAAGAATAAAGATCGTTGAATGTCAGAAGTGACAGGCAAATTTTGACAGCCTCTGTTTCTGTGGACTGCTGGGAAGGAGAACTGAGCATATTGTTTAACAAAACCAGCATTTTCTTATTATCTCTTCAAAGATTCAAGGGGGGAGTGAGGCAATTACTCCTTTACACGGGCTAGAGCAGCGGCAATCACCTTTGTCTGATGTGAGATCCATATCAGGCAGCAGAATTTAAAAATAGCAGGCTTGTCTCCCCCCGCACGATAGTGCTGCCACTGCTCTGGTGAAGCAAATCTCCATGGATTCCCCTAAAATCTGTCCCTTTGCCTCCCCTGCAAACTGTTTTGAATGGCCAGCATGGTGGCACGAGGTGTCCAGAGCTTGGCAGGAAATATGGCTCGGTGTGCAGTTTGCAAAAGCAAGCTTAGTTGGGTCCATAAAAATCAAGCTAAAACACTGGGGTTTTCTCCCTTTTTCTTAGTCTTACACTATTTGCAGCAGGAACAGAATGTTCATGGCAAACATTTGAGCATGTCATTGTGCAAATGGCTTCATACTTCAGATGCAGAGAAATTAAATGTTTTTACCATGGCAGATTTGCTCAGTCTTTGAACTTGTAAATTTGTTGTTACTGGCTGACAGATACAGGAAGAATTTTGGGCTAGTGACAACTGATGTGAGATCATAAAGCCCTGATACTTGTTCATTTTTTTATCAGCCAAGAAAGTGATGACCTGATGTTTAAAAAATTCTGTTAAAGAGGTGGTTGTCTGTGTGATTTGGACAAGTCCCACTTACTTGTGACTGTTGAATTTTCCTTGCTATGACACCTCTAGCACTTTGCAGTCAACTTCTCATCCTGTGATGTCCCTGGAGCAGGAGGGAGGTTGCAGCTCTGCAGAGCATCTGGGACTGTGCAGTCTGGTGGGTTCCAGCATGTGGGGAGATCCCAATAAAAGGCACACTCTCTCTTATCTTCCTGTGGCTAAAAACAGTCTCTGCAGAGAATCAACCATTCCGATTCTCAAAGTTTTTGAAAAAGAAGGCTAGAAGAGAACTGAAGAATT
Organism: Monarcha castaneiventris obscurior; assembly: GCA_026261815.1. NCBI lineage: Eukaryota > Metazoa > Chordata > Aves > Passeriformes > Monarchidae > Monarcha > Monarcha castaneiventris. The sequence goes on along the minus strand of JAMPIT010000230.1, from coordinate 47,665,320 downwards.
CACTTAATCTATACCTCTGTCAAATAATGCTTTTTTTATTCCTGACATAAATTTACCTCTCACATTTTTATAAAAATCTCCACTGATTTCCATTACTTTTCCAGTATATTCTAGCGGTACACCATCTTTATTGGTACATTGTGTCCTAATCTGGATCTTGCCCACCATTGGAACAGGATGCCCAGGAAGTGGTTGAATGACCAACCCTGGAGGGATTTAAAAGACCTATAGGTGTGGCACCTAGGGATGTGGTTTAGGAGTCGACTTGGCAATACTCTTAATAATTGGACTACATGATTGTAAAGGTGTTTTCCAACCTAAAAAAATCTATTTTCTATGATTCCTAATTATTTTGAACTGTCTTTCTAGCCCACAGGAAGCCACAAATCACTGTTACTTGTGGACAGAGAAACTATGTAAGCTAGTCTTCACAAATTGCTAAAAATTAACAAACCTTTTTCTCTGGGGAAAAAAAACCGATATGAAACCTGTTATGGATTTGAAAGAAATTATAACATTTCATAAGTTTCACTAAACACCCTTTCTTTGCCAAATTTCTAATGTTTCTAAATATGAAGGATAAAAAATATAAAAAAACTTCTGCATCTTTAAATTTTGAGTAAATATGTTACATTTATATTTTTCTAAATAGTATTCAGATCTCATTGCATCAAATCCATATACATCTTTTGAAGTGATGAATACAAGTATGATGTCAGGATTATAAAGCAATCAGAACAACTTTGTTGATAAGTTTCACCTTACTGTATTTTCACTTCTAAAGATGGAGGATTTGTAAAAAACTTTCAAATCTCATGTTTTCTTTAAAAGTTACTTCTAGTAATTAATAAATAACTTTTAAAATACATATTGTTTCCTGGATTCTGCCATTCTTTCACTTTTCTTGCTTTACAGAGCACTTGGATATCACCAGTAGCAAAAAATGTCCCCTAAAATATCAGAGTAGTGTTCTTTAGGAAAGGTGTCACAATAAGTTCAAAACAGATAAAGTTTCACTTCAGCTGCTAAATTTAGCATAATTTTTGTGCTCAATCAAAATAATTGATGCTTAAAATACGACAATGGGGGCATATATTTAAAAGTGCTGCAACTGTCTGAGAATAAAACTTAGTTCTTTTAAGTTATTCTTAGATACTTTTGCATAAGAAAAAGATCCTTGCTACTGGTAAGCCTCCTTCATGTAAGGGATACTAAACCTAGTTTAGTAGACCATAATTTTGGGTTTTTTCTTGAATGATTATTCACACTGATTCTATGTTTCAGATCAAGCATCTGAAAGAAGGTTGTAACTGTGTTTATTGAAGTGAGGTTTGCACTCTAAATTCTCCCACAGCCGATGTATTTCAGAAAATAATGACTGAAAAGCATTAAGCTGATAGTTACTCATGTAGCTACATGGAATAATGCAGCGCACTAAGGCAGGAGTATCTCTGAATTACTACAGGTTCTATTTATGACTCAAATATTGTCAGCAGATGAAAGATTGCTGTTATTCCTTGGATATGTTTTTGCTATGGTATAGTGTGTGCTGTTTCCTGTCTTCATCCTGAGCACTGACTGAGAATCTGGTTATTTTTTCCCAAGGCAGTTTCTGACTTATGATTTATTTTTCGGTTTTTTTATCACTCATGAGACAGTTTCATGAAGTCTAAACAAGACCAGGCTTTAAGTATATTCTTCATTATTTTCTTATATAGACACAGATTAACACTGTAACTACAGAATTATGAATTCTCTCATGTTCTTTGGATCGATGTTCCAGAGTACTATAGACTTCATGTTTTTATATTTACTTATTATATCCCTTTATCCCTAAGTATCTGGATTTCGGTGACAGTAAATATTTGTAGTTTATCTTATGAATATTTGTTTGGTGTTTTTTTATAAACGTGTAATAAAAACCTTTGGGTTCCAAAAGTCACATGTTTTATATAAGCCTGTACTGATAACAAGCATTTTTATATGGCCAGCATTATTCTCAGGAAGACTGTGTCATCCACTGAAATATTACTGTCTTTGTTTTTCGTTATTACTGATCTGTAATGGTACGTGCTTGGCTTTAAATCTGATAGATCCTTAAATGAATCTCAACTTATTCTGCAATGTTGCTTTGCACTAGACATGATAACAGCAGATATAGTTCTTTTAGCACCATATATGTCAGTGTATTGTAGATCTAAACAGAAATGGGTGGAAAATATTAAAAAGATTGCAGCCGTATCTTGCAGGTTTTTAAAGTCTATTAAAAAGTTAGGGGCTTTGTTTTGGTTTGCAAAGTATTCGAAATCCCACTCCTCAAATATTCTGGATTTGAGAGGAGAGGTTGAGAGTTTGTAAAATGTGTTACTAAACATGTTATTTGAACATCTGTAGAAATTTTTCACTTTTAAATTCCTGAAAAATTAGTAGAAAAGTGATGTTTGTAGAAGGCACACACTTGTTTATGCAAAGAACTGTAGATGTGTTATTTGGCTGTGATGAATCTTCCTTTTACCTGTTATTCACCAAGGAATGCTGCCTGCAGCAGCTATCTTATTACAGAGTGTATTCTGTAGCTCCAGTCTCTATGTCTATATAATAATTACATATTTAATTATTGTCGACTTAACATTACTGAAATAAATCCAGGTCAAACAACAGCTCTTTGCAGCAGAGATTATGGTTATTTTTGTCTGAAGTTATCCTTGTGTTCTGGTCTACAGTGCCACTAGACAAGGAACTGAGTCAGCTCTGGTCAGGGGTCAGAGCTGTGGCTGGAGCAGGACCACATTGCTGGAAATAGCAGGTGGTGGAAACAGGAGCAGATGTACTGGGGAAAGAGAAATCAGGACTGCCTCTGGAGCTCTCCATTGATTCTTTGAAAGGGAACTTCTATTTACATCTGAATGAGTTTGAGCAATCAAGAATCAGAGGACATTCAGTTCACAAACATCCTAAAATAGTAGAGGTGGCTCATGCAGACTTTGTCCCAAAACAGGGGCTTAGCATAATTACTCTGGGGTGAGAAATGAAGAAAATGAACACCAAACAGTCTCAGAGAAATACAACATAATTGTTTGATTGTCTGTTTGTTTGTTTAAATAAAAGAGAAGTTAAGTAGGAAGAAAGTAGGAAGAAATAGAGGAAAAGAACTGAAGTGTGTTTCTACTTCTGGTTATTTTTTATTTCAGCTGCACTTTTCATTATGCCTGTGATTATTTGTAACTGATGGAAATTGAGTAAGTAATTAGTTCATTTTATTTGCAGTAGTCACTAATGTGGGGCCCAGTAATGTGGGCAAAGGCCAGGAGCCAACATTTTAGAATGTCCATAACCTTATTATGCTACAGTGGATCATAGATAATTTCATACTTCTTGTTTTAGCTTTTTATTTTCCTGTTCTTTCTTGTACTTTTTCCACTTCTCTTTAAAATAAATAATTTACTCAGATTGTTAGAAATGACCCTAAAAATCCAATGAGAATGGTGTATGATAGCTTAACACTTCTTTTGCATTTAGAGCAGATATACATCTTTTCTGTTTGTTTTTAAAGAAAAAGAGAAAAATCAATTGACAACATGTAGATTTATATTGATGGTAGTTGTAAGTAATCAGCAGGGCACACTGTCTGAAAATTTTTTCCTGTATTAGATACATTTAATCTCTAAGTTTCTCTGACATTTACCAAGGGGAAGGAGGAAAATGACTTATGAACTATCCAACTAAAATCAGTCTTGATTTAGATTTTTGAGAAAATACCTTCTTATTTTCATAGTGCAGTCAACAGTGTCCAAATCCCACTGGTCATTATTTGAGAGTACATAGCCACGATACAGAAAGCAGTGGCTTTTCCTCCCAAGATTTTAGCTGTTCTTAAGTGTGCTGAAAATAGAGAGGAGATTCATGAAAATGAGCACAGAATAAAATCTGAAGGAACTGAGTTTGTCTATGCTTCTTTAAACAACACATGAATTATGCTCCCTTTCCTGATCAGAATCATGACCACAATGCAATTTCCAGAACCATTTTTGTTTTCCATAAGTCAAAAAAAAAAAAACAAACCCCTCATTTTATCTGTCATAGTGGATGGATGGTGACAGTAGACTGATTCCTATGCCTAGAAAGATTAATGATGCTTCAAGAGCAGATCTTTTACATTCATCATTCAGGGGAGATTTCCATCACATTCCTAATGAATACTTTGGGATCCAAGGACTTGGGAATAGATGCCATCACACATCACATGAGAAAAAACACCAGCCAGCTACTTCATCATAGAGCAATATCTTTTCTAAGTGTTGCAAGCTGTATCTGTGTTGACAGTTTCAAGCTTTTTAACTAAGGTTGAAACATTTCCCCTACTTTTTACTACTTTTACATATTTTTAAGAATTATTATACATACACACAGGCACAAATATTTGGTTTCATTCAATTTTTTTCTTGGGTAGACTTATTCATTTTTTCTTCTTTGTTCTTCTCTGAACCCATCCCCCCAGTGGAGTTCTTCCAAAACCAACTCTCAGTTGCAAATTTATCTTCTTTTGTATTTTTCCAAGCTGTGCATTTTTAAAAAGTAACTTTGCTCAAAAAGAAAAAGAATCAGCACCTACTGTGTTCTTTGCAAGTGTGGATAAGGTCAAGTCATTTGTTGTCTTTATATATGTTTTATAAAACAAATACTTCTGTTCAGAAGTCAAACACCATTTTTTTTCTGTTTTTTTTTTTTTTTTATTCTCCAAAGATATTTTTATCTCATTATACCTAAAAACCCCACACCTAAGAGTGCTTCTTTTTCCTCCTTGGGGGATTGTTATGTTTTATTATAATCAACAAAGTTCCATATAATTTTGGGGAGCTCAAAAATATGCTCTTGTGAGGCTGGTTTTGTTTCTGTCAACTGAGGCTGGTCATGTTTCTTTTAACTGAGGGGAAATAGCCTTTTAAAAGCTCAAATCCTACAGTAAAGAATCACGTTATAGGTAAACACTTGCTGTCTGTATAGGCTGGCTGTAACGTGGAGTAATATGGTTACAGGATCTGACAAAGGAAATAATGATGCACAATGTGGAGTTCATCCTCACAGCCTCCCATGTGGGAGGTTATAATTACATGAAAAGAAAACTGTTTGATATAACTCACTTTGTATTTAGGAGGTCATGAGCATCTCTTGCTAATAGGCTAAGCTCAACATGAAATAGATAAGCAAATAGAAACACTTTAAAACTCAATTTCTATGCTACTTCTCTTATATTGTAATAAAATGTTTTCAGAGTCCTATATAGAATAAACTGGTTTAGGGATATCTTTTTTTTATTTAAATGCAATAATTTCCTAGTGCCATTTGCCACCAAGTTTAACTCTATTGGAAAGCACTCAAACATTCAGCTGTAAAATAAATACAGCAACGTATAAATTTGTGTGCTGAGTTTAGAATTTAAAACTATAGCACTGAATGATTCTTGGAAAACCAAAGATGAGAATTTTTATTGTTAGTGAAAGATTTTGGCGGTCAATTGTTAGTATGGATTGTTACATTTGTGAGAAATTAGAATGAAACTGGTAGGCTGAAACATCAAGCTGAAACGTAAAGAAAATCTGAGGTAATTATTAAGACTCGAAGAATTGTAAATATTGACCCAACAATGACTTTTAACCAATGGGTTTATCAAGACATTGTATCCACTAGTATTTAATTAGTAAAAAAAATCAACAAAAATAAGAAAGCCAGTATTTAATTCTTGAAGATGTAGCATCAGAAATTATTTACAAAAATTATTTGTTAATAATCTTTTTTAACATGCTATTGGTAGCATGACTGAAAGAAAGTCTTATAAAGATCTGCTTTGAGGTGTTAAAACATGGTACTGGGTAATTTTAAAAGGCAAACTCTACAGTATTAGAAACAACAACAACAACAAAAACTGGGTCTTAAAGGAAGGAATGAGAATTTGCACATTGGTGGCTCATTTCTCACAAAAGGTAACATGAAAATTTCCTATTTAGGAGAATGCCAGCTCTTTAAATAGTCAGGAGCACCTCAAAGGAGCTTATGGTACCATGTTCCTTCACTAGAAATGTTCGTTCTGTTTTATCATCTTTGAAAAGCTGTGCCACAAGTGCAGAAATGTGACTCACAATAGTCCAACACACTTTAAGATGTCGGGATTCTTTTGCTGTTCCTGTCCTTGTGTTATTATAAATTTTCTATGATTCCTTTAAGCCATATGTTACCCTGAAAATGGTAACATATGCAAGTTTCAAAATTAACAGTGTGCAGATTTGTAACAATTAACCATCTGCTTATAGGGCTGGTAGGAACTGAGAACATCTCCATGGAAGTCAGGAAAATATTAGAATAGCATACCTGCCAAGCCTTAGTCACGAGTTACCATACACTGTAATCTGTAGTCCCCTGACAGCAGTGAGAGGCAAAACTGCACCAAAGCTGCAAACTGAATTCTTCCTAAACATTTGTCTTAACAGACTGCTAGTGACGGATTAAACAGGTCCAGGAGCAGATGTCACACAAAGGAAGTGGATTAAAGACAAGCACAAGGGGATAGAGTTGGTAAAGGAAAAAAATTTCCTGAGTCTGGGACAGGTATTAATTTGGCTGTAGCTTCTTCTGGATGTGGACACATGAAAGAGGATAACTGCACATCATCCCCTTTAACCAAAGTCCCTTCATCTGTTCCTACAATGTATGTATGTGGTACAACAAAAAAACCTGGGGAGTCTGGGCAGTCTTATCGTTGTTAGTAGCACAAATATAGGTTTCATAGTATTATAGTGATGTGTGTAAAAAGAGAGCTTAAAAACTCGTGCTGTGGCCCTGCCTCATGGCCATTCCTCTATAGATGTAGAGAGAAGCTGGGATTGCATTTGTGCAGACAGAGTTTACATCATCTTCCTCAGCCATAATTGAGATTGTCACAGTAAGATCTCACAGATTTATTTAGTTCTGTAGCTTAGCATGTGATGAAAAACCTAGCATTTTCCTGGTATGTTACTTTAAGCACTAATATTTGATTCTAAAGAGATTTTCAGGAATCTGCCTGGCTAAAAATTCACATGAGAAAGAGTAATCAAAGACTCATTTCCCTTTCACTTTCTCCCTTCTTGAAAGAAATCCTTTTGCTAAACTGAAATAATCTCTAGACTCCCTATTGTGTTGCAGGAGAAAACAATTCAGACCCAGGGAAAAACTTGAAGTCCAATTGGTTTCTATCTCAAAACATACAATTGTTTAATGTGGGGGAAAGAGGAAATAGCATAGAAAGAAGCTATTAGGAACCTGAGTCCTGGGAAAGACAGATTTTGTTTAAAAGCCCACGTTAAAATAGTTTAATTACTGGCTTCAAACTACAATATCAAGTGGGAGGTGGTGCTCCTGCCCTTGATTTTATTCTAATACCTGTCTCCTGGGTCCACTTATGATTTCCCTAATTTCTGAGGAGCTAGAAAACCTGTACAGTTAACAAGAAATGAGATAGCTGCCCACGAAACAGTTCCTTACTAACAGCTCCCTAAAGAGTGAGTTTGTAATTTTGCTTTCCTGAGCCAGTGTAAAACAAGTTATCACCTTATCATATAGTGTAACAAAAAGGAAAACATATCATGAGAAGAAAGAAATTTCCCCAAACAGTTCACCATTTTAAATGCTAGAGGATATTAGAAGTTAGATCACTTCATCAGTCATATCTGCAGAAAATTCCCTTCCACATTATTTCCTCTTCCAGTTTGATCTGTGCTTCCTAATCCTAGGAACCTTACCTATTCCAGGATGAAATTCTAATCTTTATCTGAGTCTTAAGCAAATTTTAGGTGACTGTATCCACTGTGCCTTTTTAGCAGATTTGGCGATTCATTTTTTTGAGAGCTTGCCACCAACTGTGCGTACAAAATATCTTTGCTTAAGACAAACTGCTTCCAAGCTCTAATCAGTCATACATCTCAAATTTATATTCTGATAATACAGGACTGGAGACTCTGCAGATGCATGAAATTTTTACCCCTGAGAAGCAAAGAAAATCTTTGTTATAAATTATGTATGTTTAATTTGACAAGGTGCTTTCATAGAAAGAAAAACTTCTGCCATTCACTAATCTTGTTGCTCTGCTGGGCCCCATCAGATGTTCAGAAGAGCAGCTTGATGACATGAAAATAAGCAAGGCTTTTAATAATTCTTCTTATAAAAATGATCTCATGGAAATTTAACGTGTATACAGTATATTTGGAAGATAAGTTCTACATCAGCATGTAGGTTTCAAAAGGCAAACAAGGCTATTAAAAAGCACATCAGAAGTAGTGTGAGATGAAAAGTTATAGTTTGATCACATAGTCTTCCTTGAAAAATAAGATATAAATGTATAAAGGTTAGACAAGAGAGAAATATAGAGGTGAGAGGAAAAAGATTAAATCAAAAGAGAATATGTTGGAACTAAATTAGTCTTTGAAAACAAGATAGTAAAAAGGTCTGCCAGGTGCAGCCAGGAAAGAAAAAGTGAAAAGTAGATCATGAGTAGATCACAGGGTAGGAAGTCAGCTGCTAAAATAAAAGCAATAATTTTAGCCAGGGAGGACACTGTAACAGCTATAACTAAAGTAGAAATTTTTAAAAGAAATTGGGATAGAGGTTTGATATTTGATCCAGGGGGAGGGAGGTAGAAAACTTAAATGAGCGATGACTTTGGTTTCAGATGATATCTGTTGGTCTTTTCGTTGGAGGGCAGACACAGAAAATTTAGCTAGCTGCAAAGGACTGTAGCTAAGGAAGTTTCTTAATTAGAAGTATGCTTCATACATGAGCATAAGAAGCCTCATCTTTTTTTCCTACATAAAAACCCATTTTGTAGTTAAGGCAGAGTGAAGTGTATGAAATGGACAGTGCCTGTGCACCCCAGCTCAGCTTGCAGTGTGGAATGAGCCAGTGCCTTGGTGACAGCAGTAAATTATTACTGCACAAGAGCTAGATGCTACACTCCGAGCACTCATTGCACTCTGGGAGCAAAAGAAAACACATCTCATATGTGGAGGCAAGGATCTGTTGTTAGTACAACTAATGTTTTAACAGCCTGACAATCCAAATTAGCAAATGCAAAAAAAAAAAAAAAAAAAAGCTTTGCTGATAATATAATTAAAATTATTATCTAAGAAAATTTCTTCTGCTTTCCCTTTTTTTTCCCTTTGAATTTCTCAGCATTTCTCTGGATTCCAAGTTGGTACTGTAGTAGAGAGACTCATCAGCATCAGCATCCCATATCCATCTCTTGATAAAGTATGGTGCTCATGTTGAGCTTTTTCTTCCTCATGAGTCTTGAGTTCACCTAAAACTCCATTTACATCTTCTCATCACAGTCTGCTTCTGTCACATTAGTCTACAGCTAAAGGTTAAAAATGACACAGCTTCCTCTCCCACCTTCAGTTAATCAGTTAATCCAAAGGGCTGTGCTTTGTTTTTGGTGAAAGGTCTGCTGGCCTTTCACTTTTCCATGGGATTCACTGAGCTGGGTCAGACATCAGTCATGTGGCCAATGGCAACTGTTAACCATGACAGAACCAACTTGGGCCCAGGCAAACCCAGACTAGTTCTGAGAGCTTGTTCTGTTAGGTTGGCACAAATCCTGTCTGGGCCACATGTGGAAAAACATGTGAGAAAAAAATCATATTTGGAGAATATTTCTGCTTTTTTTAATTCATCAGACAAAAGGACATAACATTGAATAGGAGTGTTACATCAGTAAAAGTCTAATGTGATTTTAGAGACCAAGGTGTAATAGATTTTTATTGCTAGTGAGAATAAACATTTGCATTTTAATTCCTATAAAGAGGTTACAAAGTGGTTACTATGCAAGTTGTCTTTGCAAGACCTATTGCAGGTATGTGCAGTGGTGGTTTTTGTCAACAGCCTGCTTCCTAATATTAATTTTTAATACTTTTAATGATATAGATAATCATTAGGCTGAAGTATTGTGGGGTTTTGTATCTTTTTGGGTTTTTTAAAGGTTTGTACACTCTATCTGCATGGATAAGAAAGTATGTGACCATAGCACAAATATTTTCAAATTGCATCCTATTCCTTACATCTCTTGTGTGTTTGATTCTGCTACATCTAAGCTTAGTGCCACATTGTCCAAGTAGCCCTGTTGTCATTCAGGAAAGATATTAGGTGAAATGTAACTCAGGATTTTTGGTCTCATTTCCAAAAAGTGACAAAGGAATGAGTAAATAATAGATGAATAGTAATTAGCAGGCAATTCTGTGAACACTGGAAATAATGGATGGGATTGTGTCATTTATTATCAGTCTACCTCCTCACTGGATTTCCTGTGATAAATTTAATAATCTGGAGGTAAGCACAATACTATTAATATGCTGATAATCATCTAGTGATAGCAAGGATTTGATATCCAGTAGAAGGTATAGGGGGTTTTTCCCAATGCAGGCCTTAAGTGTGTATCTCTGTTCTCCTCCTTGGAATTCACAAAACTTTTAATGCCTCAGCTATCTTAGAAACTTGAGCCCAGTCACAAAGATTTAGTGTTAACAAAGAGAAATTAATCAAATTATTGAAAATGAAAAAATTATACTGAGCTAGACATGACAAATTCTGTACAATGCTCCTTCAAAAGTCATCTAGATTTTTGGAACATTTTTTCTGCGTAGAGCAAAGAATTAGATAGTAGTCCTAATACTTCTAATAGAAAATGTGCAGAGAAAAGTGAGACTTCTAGCTGAGTGTAGTGAAAGAAAAGAAAAACTGTACATGAAAAGAACAGTACGATACTTATTACTGCAATTACAATGAAAAATAAAAAGGAGGATTTGTAACCTTTTGATGAAAAGATTTGAAGGGAGTTTTAGTATTGGAAAATACTAGCCTCAGAAAAAGAAAAATTAGTTCAACAGAGGTTCAACTGTGCTTATAAAATGGAAGCACTGTAATATTTGGCATCTGAGGGTAATTTCAATAGTAGTCAAAATGATATTTGGAACTAAACTTGATAAATGTGAAGCACAGAACTAATGTCATATGTTGTATTTAGAGATTTTATTATTCATTCTTCAAGGTTTATCAGTTTTTCCAGAGCACTTCTTTCAAGTCAAAGTTCTCCCATAAAATTATCTCAGAAGAGTCTGTAGTGAGTTACATTTGGATGTCCTAAAAGACTTTTCCCTATTAATGCTGGGGTCAGTGTCCAGAAGCATGTGGGTCATTTTACCCACATCTCAGCATCCATCTGAGTGGAACATCAGCACAATAAAATCCTTGCAGTTACTGAGACATAAAGTACCAAAAACAAATTCAGTTATGTGCAATATATGTTTATATATTCAAATATCCATTGATCAAAGCATTGCAAGAGTCCATTTTTGATTGGACATGCTAGACTGATTGCTAAAAATGCCAGATGGAGTTACTGAACTGAAAAGGGGGAAAAGAGCATAGTACACTCTGTACATATTTTAAGAAGCAAGACAATAAAACAACTGAAAAAAGTTAACTAAGTTTTCTTAAACAGGAGAAGTTCATCCACTCCCTTTTCAATCATTTATAGTTATAAATAAGGCAAATAATTTCTGTTTCTTCTAAATTCCAGGGAAAAAAAATATTATCTTCATACCAACAGAAAGTCTGTAAACATTTGAAACAATAAAATTCTGCGTGTCTTGAGAGTAGTATACACTTTTTCGTCAAAAGCCATTTGCATATTCAATTAGCAATGCTTTTAGTATTAATTGTCTTTTTCTCAAAAGGAACTATAAAGACTTTGAAGCTGTTGTGTATTCAGTCATCCTGCACAGTCACTCTATTGTACCCACCTTAGGAACTGTATAAATGCATTGCACAACTTTTTAGGGACTTATCTCACTTTGGACCAGCATTTTGTCTTCTTGTACGGCCCTTCACTGAGAGGACAGGAACTCATAACGAAGAATTAGGGTATCATGATGATGCTATTTCCCTCTCTGCAGCAGCTCAGTGCAATGCCCCTGAGTGCACCTTGTCCAGAATAACATTTGTGAAAGACTAAGAGCAAGGTATAACACGTGTGATAGTCCTTTCCAGAAATAATTGTGGACTTCATCCGTAGTGGTTTAGGGATGAAGGAAGGACAAAATATATCAAGTACCCTTGTGTCATCTGTCCTAGATCCTAAATTTGAACTCTTGTTTAAAGCAGAGTGCAAGGTCTGGAATAGTATGCATACTTCCAATGCACACACTGTAGGAAAATGCATCCTTCAAAACATTCAGCACTCACAACTGGGTTCTATAATATTTCCCTCCATTATTATGAAGTGCAGAATTGGTAACATTGGAGTTTGTTAGATGGTTGTTTTAAGCATTTCTACAGGTCAATTATTATGACTAGAACCTTTCATCCATTTCTGCCATTGCTCCATTACTTTTTCCTCTCCAGGCCTTCATAATTTGTCACATGAGGCCTTATTTGTTTATCTTCTCTTTGGTTTTACTTGGGTTTCGGTTATCTTTATACAACTGTATTCATTTTCATAACATTTTGTAGAGGGCAAGTCAGTGTGGATTTTACTCTTTTACCCAGTCCCTGTGTAATTTCTCTATGGCATGGTCACTGATTATTTAGAGAGCTTTTTATCGTCAGGGCAGAGCTAACTGCATGCTCCTGTCATTCTGACCAACATCATTTGTTTTTAATATATGCTATAAAATCTAAAATTGTAGTAGATTTTGTTTGGTTAAGACTCTGCTAGGTTTGTCTCAGACTATCTTGTCCATTAAGTAATGAAAGTAAGGAAGTCCAGAGAGAAGCTTATCACAGAAGAACAGGCAAGTCACTTTCGTCCAGCTACATTCCCTGTTTTGTAATGACAGTTGACATTGGGGTCTTGTTCAAAGCTCATCAAAACCACTGTTTTCCTTGAATTCTAAATAAGATTCTTAGAGGTTTGTTTTTGAGGGTGTTTTGGGGGGAATAGATTCATTGGTCAGATAGATAGGCTTGAATTCTCACTGCTGAATAAGAATCCTATAACAAAAACACCTCAGATGGTTGTTGAGGTCACTGAGTGGCCGTGTGTAGCTAGGCCCTTGCAAAGAGGATGCTGTCTCAGGTGAGTGATGTAAGTGCATGAACACAGGCTCAGAGGTTTTTCTCATGACCCGCACTGGCTCAGATATTCATATTAAATCAGGGATTGCCTTTTGTATTTTCTGCCAGCTTACCAGTGGATGAAAGGGAGGGAGCTTAGTGCATGACATAGGTGCTCTTAAAGCTCTGATATAGTATGCTTTAGGAAAAACATGATTTCACATGACTAGAGGGTTTTGCCTTTCTTAGAGCAGCATTTTAAGCAGTACAAAAACCAGGCATCATAAGCTTTGGAGCTCTGTCATGATGCTGATATTTAGTGTGACTGATTTTTTTCAAAGATCACCCATTCATCATAAGTAAATAATGTAAAGATTAGTGATTAGTATAAAATGGCAAATAACAAAGAGAGCAAAGCTAAAAGCAAGCCAACGTGTCTTGAGCTTTGCAAGAATGAGCAGAAGATTCAGGACTAGACAGCTTTGGATCTGCTTTGAGCCTCTGAACACAGCTGAACTTACAGACCTTGTGGTGAGATCTGGATGTAGATCTCAGCCGGAAAGTTTTATTTCTGAATAAGCAGAAGTCAACATCTATCATTCAATTTGACATACTTCTATCTGTTCTCAAGCAGGCATTAAATCAAGAAAAAACAAGCAGCCAAGAATTTCACTAGTTTAATGAGTTATGTGTTTCCTCCACTCTCTTTCATGCTTACAATATGGTAATAAGGTACAGAACAGTAATGTTGGAGAGACCTCTAGGAGCTCGTCTGGTACCTCTGGTGCCTCTTGTACCTCTGTACCTTTCCTGACACATATTTCTCTGGTGCAATAGAGCTCACCACTGACATAGGGCCACCACAGCCCAGGTCGCCTGTTCCAGGACTTCACTGTCCTTTCCATTAGGCAGTTTCACTGACGTCTCTTCTGGATTTTCCTTGCTCCAATTTTAATTCTTTGCCTGACGATTGCATGAATGCAAATACAGACTGCTCTCCTGGATTTGAAGAAGTCTATTTTGTGAGCAAGGACTGTTGTGTCCCTTAGTCTTTTCTTCCATAAGCTAAATTCTGCCAATCTGTTCTTCTGTGTGTCATGTTGTCTGGACCTGTGATTATTCTCACTTCTGTCTACTAGTCCCTGTCCAGTCAACCTCTCCCTTCCCCCTTGCCTCCTTTTCCCTTTTTCTCCCTTTGCTTGTTGCTGGTTTTGAATTTTAGTTGGTAATGAAACATGCAAGCATTGAAACCGAAATAATCACTATGCATCTCTTGGAAGCTCTTTGTGTGAGGTGGTTTTTTTCATGGCACTGGTGACTCAAATTTCAATTGTGGTTCCCCTGACTCTTCCAGTTTATCCTGAAGCAAGTTCCCTGTCTTGGATTTGTCCTTTGCATTCATCCCTACTCAACAATGTGTAGGATTGTCACGTTATTTTATGTTTTTCTGCAGCTTAATTTGTAGTGAACTTTTAAATCAATTACGTTATAGGATATGTGCATGTGGTAGCTAAAACAGTGAATGTGTGAAAGAAATTTTTCAAAGTATTGAGCTTTTCTGTGCATCGGAATTAAAATCATATTGTGCTGGGGCTCAATGCACAAAAGCAAGTCCTCAGTTTCAGATGCCTGGGAATTATTAGAGAGATTTTAGTGTTTCCTTGATGCTCCTGTTATTAAAAGTTATTAAAAGGAATTGGGGACTGAAGTCATAATACTTACTACAGAGCTATCATTTATTGATTTTCAGTTCTTTCTGGGCAGCTTTGTGAAACAAGGAATTAGAATGAGCTCCTTGAAGTGCAAACATTTCTCTCCTCTGTCACAAAAGTGCTCTAGATGGCCATTGAGCTGGGCTGGTGGAGGTGTGGTGGGACGAGTTTTCAGAAAATTGTTTTACCCTTCTGTTATTCATGCTGAACATTGTAACTGAAATGCCATTCACTGGGCTGTCAGACTGAGACTGCCAGAATAGGAAGACAGACAGATGCTATTACACAGTGCAGAATTACCAAAAGGAAAGACATTTCTTGTCTAATAAAATAGGCCAAATGTTAGCTGGTAAAGGGAAATAAATCAAAAATGTGCATAAGCTGAAAAGATACGTACCTGCATACACATATGGATCTGCATACGTAGCTGTATATGCATATGCATGTATACAGGGTACATATGTATGTATATTTTTTTCTATATATATGCATACATACATATGACATATTGGAATCCATTAAGCTAGCAGGGGTCCATTTTTGATTCTTTTGTCTGCCTTGTTTCTGAACATGCTAATATAGCATACATAAATTTAAAGAGATGTGGAGTTTCTTTTGATATGGAATTACTTCATTTTGGCTTTGCTTGCTTTGCCATCTTATAAGATAAGCAGAGAATTATGAAAATTTGGCATTCCCCTGTGTTATACACCACCTTTCTCTTTTTTATTTGTCATCTCCCTCCAACTAAAAGTTCCACTGCTTTACGGAAGAAAAAAAAATAGGTAAAAATTAGGTAAGGCAGATAAAAGGTAATAGAAAGAAAAATGTTATTTGAAAGTTAGATGCAGAATTCATAAAGAAAATAAGCATTTATTTGACAAATGTTTGAAGGAATGTTCAGCTATCACAGAGAACTTCCTAGCCATCAGCCTATTCCCCAATACACCTAGAGCCACCTGACCAAATCTCTTAATTTGCTACAAGGTTGGTCTAAGCCCGTTATAACACTCTTCATATTTGAATCCTAGCAATTGGTGACAACTGTAAAAACAATAACTTCTATGAATCTTGAAGAGTAGTGACCAAAACATGGTGGAGATAGGACAATAACTGTACAGCAAACATTAATTGAACAGTGTTCCATGTATCAATTGCCAGTTAAGTATCATCCAAGTTACAATATTTTTAGTCATTGTATATTCAAATGCGTATTTTCATGTCCCACTCATTGTGTCCCTTAATTAAAAATTTTATTTTCTACTATTTTTTATAAATAACAGTGTAGTGCTTTAACTGTTAGATTTTGCCAATTCACTGGACACAAATTGTACAGAAAAATGTATATATTACATTCTATCTTTATTCTGCATAGTAGCATAGGGGAGAAAATACTTTCTCCTCCAAAGAAATTGATCTTTTGTTATCACCTACCTCGATTGCTTCAGTGATGCAGGGATTTGTTCAGTCAGGTGTCAGAAACACCCCATAATTCATTGTGCAGGTATTTGTGTCATCTTCCTTGTAGCATAGAGGGAGCTAGTGCCTCATCTGAAATGTCTTGAAATTCCATTTGCAGAAAACCCATTATGAATGGCTGGCTGTAGGGATTGCAGAGGAAAAGAATTCTGATCCCTTTAGTAAAAGACATAAGTTGTGCATGTGTGTGTCTGCCTCTGCCGTTTCTCCAAAAAGAAGATATTGACTTTGCCTACCATGTTTTCTTCCCACAAGTTTTAGTTCCATTTCTGACTTAAGTGACAGTGTTAATTTTGAGATCACCTCTAAAACAAAAGTAAATGCTATATTGAAAGAATGGGGCAAAGACCAAATTTCCTTACTTCCTGTTTACAGGGTTCTTAGAAAATACTACCTCACAAAAATCTGAGAATTTCTTTAAAAATTATGAGCTCACAAAACCAAAATATCATGTTCTAATATTCTAGTAGATAATTATTGTTTGGCATCTTCCCAATGATAGTTACCACACTGTAGCATCTTCCTAGAAAGGTGTTGACTTAAATAGTCCTCTCATTCTTTTCATTATGTTGTCAATCAAAATTTTAAATAAACATCTGGCATGCTTCTGGAACAATAGACATGAGCTTTGATTATACTTTTTCTCTTAGATCACTTATGTTTGCAGTAATCAATGACTGTCTGTTTCTGATCAAGGAATAGAGTTATGGAAGCTTGGCAAAGAGTAGGTTTGTAGCTGTTTCACAGTCATTAATATCGGATCTGTGCAGCACTGGATGAGCCACAAATGTATATTTAATCTAGTTCAGGCAGGTGAACATCACTGAATCTCATTTGAATTTTTTGAAGGTGATGCTAATACAGTTAACAGTTTCATGTGCTTAGGCTGGGTTGATGTCTCCTGCAGAAGAACAGATGTCAAATGGTACCTCAGCTGGCACGGAACTGGAGTTGCATAGGCAGGCAATACTGGATGTGGGACAAAGCCTGCCTAGAATAAGTTAATCCATCATTGTCTTTGGGCAGTCTGGGCTGGTGTCCTGGTTTCGGCTTAAATAGAGTTCTTTTTCCTAGTAGCTGGTACAGTACTGTGATTTGGATTTAGTATGAGAATAATGATAAATCAGTTGCTGCTAGGTACTGCTTTACCCTAAGTCAAGGATTTTTCCATTTCCCATGCTCTGCCAGGGGACAGGTGCACAAAAAGCTGAGTGGGAGAAAGCCCAGAACAGATGACCCAAACTGGCCAAAGGGATATTCCATGCCACAGAACATCATGCTCAGTATATAAACTGGGGGAGTTGGCTGGGAGATGCCAGTTACTACTTGCGGGCAGGCTGTGTGCTGATGAGTGGATGATGAGCAAATATACTGTACATTACTCATTTCTTCTGAGTTTTATTTGTCCCTTTTTATTACATTATTACTATTATTGTTGTTGGTTTTTTTATTATTTCCATTATTGAATTGTTCTTATCTCAACCTATAGGTTTTAACTTCATTTTTCCATTCTCCCCCCATCCCACTGTGGATGGGGTGTGTGTGAGCAAGCAGCTGTATGGCACTTAGTAGACAGCTGTGGTCAAACCACAGCAACTGGCAGAGTGAGTTCATACCAAATCTGTACCTTTTCCATTATGCATTTGCACTATTTCTGCTCTGGTACTAGGAGTCATAAAGCTATTCTTACTGTATGATAGACCTGAGCAGTTTGAAATGGATTATATAAAAATGACAAATAAAATTATTCTTGATGAGTTTGATTACCAGCTCATTCACAGTTATTGCCTCTTCATACCTTATCACGGGATAGCACACCGATAAGAGTGTATTCTGCTTCATACACAACTCCAAATATTTTAAGAAGAGTACATGATTCACAGCTGGAGATCTCAACACTGAACTAGACTGCTGGAGCAATGGGTTATTTATTGGGAATAAATGAAATATTCGGCATTATAATGCAAAACTACTTTTTGTTGCTTCATTCCATGCCCATCCTTCAGTCTGTTTCCCTTTCTGAAATAAATATGTCCAGTCTGAAGCCAGGATTTCCCTGGTAGTAGTTTGTTCACATCATCCATCAATAAAACAGACTCACAGCTGCCAGTTCTGTTAGGTCAGATTGTACAATGCCTCTGTATTTCCAGAGACTGACAGAGTTTAAGACTTGAAGAAGAGGCAGCAGCTGGTCATTGCTGATAAGACTCAGTGAACACAGTAAGTCATAAATAAAGTATACATTTGATACAGAATGTGCAATCAGTTTTACAAGTTACTCATTAACAGGTCCACAGCTTGCAGATCCTGCTGGATCTCTCCCAGTAAGTCCACACGATACAGCTGGGTTTAGTGCTTCTTTCTGATCATCAAAATTGTGGTTTTTTCCAGTTTCTTACTAAAGGTTTATCACTATCTACAAAGTAGCAGTGTGTTGTGTACAGTTGGTCCAAACCCTTCTCTCAAATTGCATCTTTGTTCTGGAATGGGATATGATATAGACTAACTATAATGTAAACAGCAATTGTATGCATACTGTTACAGATGCATCTAATTCAGAGATCATCCTGTGTGTCCCCCAAAGGGTTTTAAAAACAATTTCAGTGGGCTCTTCTCAAACTTTTAGTGTAAATGGAGACTTAAAAGTAGGTCTATCTGAGTTCATATTAATGGAAATACTTCAAAGCCTTGATAACTTGAGTCACACAATAAACTTAGTTAAGTCATTCACTTGTAGGAAAAAAATATTGGAAAAAGGTACTCAACATTCAGAGTTACATTTATCTTCTAATCTAATCTGATTTATAGGGTTAGTTTTCCAAAAAAAATATGTCAATAGTCAAAAGAGCAGTAAAGTATGAGAAAATATTGCATGTGAAAACCTATGACTCTTCAAACATGAATGAATCTGTCAGATCAGTTGTAAATATCTGAAAACGAAAAAAAGGAAATCTTATACCAGGCTGTCTTGCCTGAAAACCTTCAGTCTTTTGGTCTATGAGGTGAACACAAAACTGTCTGAGCAGCCAGACTCAGAGAGTTGCAGCCAGCGGTTCCAAGTCCACTGCTGTTCCTCAGGGACTAGCATTAAAGCTAATGCTAATTAATGTTTATGTCAAAAATGGTGGGACAGAATGAACTCTCAGCTACCACGCAGGTAATACCAGAGTGGTCAGTATGATAGACTGTCACTCAGAGGAGGCTTTACGTGCTGTACAAGTGGTCTGGCAGGATCCTTACATAGTTTAATAATCCAGTTTTGGACTCCCAGCTGGGGTAGTCCAATGGTAGGGCCATGAAAATGGTTTGGAGAGTGGAGAAGATAATATACAAGTAGAAACAGAGAAAGCTGGGCTTGTTCAGGCTGGAGAAGGGAAAGCTAAGGAGGCATCTAAATGCTCCATTACTTAAGGGGTGTTTTTATAGAAGTCAGGGACAGACTTTTCTCTAAGGTAGGCAGTGGGAAAAAAGGCACAGCTAAGGAAATTCCAACTGATCTAAAGGAAAACATACTTTACTGTGAGAGTCATGATCCACTGCAGCAAGCGGCCCAAAAGGGCTGTGAAATCCCAAACTGGAGATTTTTCAGGTCTGGAAGTGCTCTGATTCAAGCCTGAAGTTAGCACTACTTGGAGCAGATGCTTGGAGAAAATGATTTCTGGAGGTCCCTTCCATTCTACATTGTTCTGTTTCTTTGAGAGTAATGCAAGAAGCCAGTTTTGACCAGGAATTGAAGGGTAGATGAAACCTTAGCAGACTGAGGAGAGTGCTTTGTGGATCTGCATGGCTTGGCAATGCCACGTGTTGTTGGAGCATCACTGGACAGTGATAAAACTATGATAGGGAAATATGAGAGAAAAAGAAGCCTCTCAGAGGCAGAATTTCAGTAATGTGGCACAGCATGAAAAAGGCAACCCTAAGCTCCGCTTTCACAACTAAACAAGAATCCAGTGCTGTTTGCAGAGAAATGATGGGGTATCCATCTTATGAATTATGTAGCCAAGCACAAGTGGAAAATCAGTCATGTTATGCATCACTAAATATTCCAAGTAGTTTTCAAGGGTAGCAAATAACTTTTTTTTTATTTGAGAAGTAGATTATAAAGCCAGAAGGGATTTTTACAATTATTTATTCTGACCTCCACTTTAAAGCATGCATGGCATTTTCTCTTTATGTAGAACATATGTTTTAGAAAAGATCTTATTTTTCACTATACAAATTTTTTAGTCATAAAGAATCTAACATAACTCTCAGCAAATTGTGCCAAAGGTTAATGAACTTCACTGAACTTTATTTCTAGCTTAAAAATGCCTCACTTCATCTTCTACTGGTGGGTTATTTTATGCTTTGCCTGCTACAGTGAAACATTTCATAACAACTCCTGCAACTTCTGCTTTCCCTCCAGGTGTTTAGAGAGAGTAACCAAGTTTGCTTTTTACCACTTTACTCCAGGGTTTTCAAACTCGTATACCAAACACCACTTCTATAGCTGGCAGTGCTCTGGGCTTTGTGGAACCTGCTCACTGAGGGAGAGAGTTTGCGTGATAACTAGGATTCAGCAGGACTGCCCTCTTGCAAAGTGCTTGTGACCCACAAGTCAAGGAGAGCTCCGTATGATAAAGATTCAGGCCCTTCAAAATGATCAGTCTAAATCAGCTTTTTCAGTCCATTATTTTGAATCTTCCTCCATGTTTTCTTCACGGCGAGAAGGGATGTTCATGCTGTTTCACTGACACTCTCTTGTGGTTTAGTAATGGTATTCCCCAATTTAGTGTTCCCACTGAAACGCCAAACCAGGCACCGCTCGTTCACTTTCCCCTCCCCCTCCCTCTGAAGCAGGAGAGGAGAATTGGAGGTACAATAGGTAAAGATCACAGGCTGAGATAAAAACAATTTCCTGGAAACAGCAATGGAATAATAAGCAAGCCATAAAAACTGTAATATCAATAACAAAGTGTACAAGAGGGGCAAACCATTCACATGTGATTGCTTGGAACTGGCGCTACCCAACTGCTTCCTCCAGCTGGGAACCAACATTACCCACTACTCCTTCTGCCACATTTACTCAGATGATAGGGACCCTTCCCCAGCAGCCCCAGCAATGATCTGGGGTGGTATAGAAAAATCTCCATATCCCAGCCATGCTCCTTCTGGCTACTGCAAAAATCATCCCTGTCCTGGCCAGAACCAGGACACTCATGTAATAGTCCAAATATATTCAAAACACTTCTCTCAGTGCAAATAGTTTCTGTATTGCATGCATCAAGGCTTCTCATTAATATCGGTGTTTGAAGAAGGTATTTCCATATCAAGTCATGGTCGGAGACAATTGTCAGGTTCAGACAAAGGCCAGCAGTCCCTGGGTAAGTCCACAGCAACAAGGCAGGTTTAAGGTCAGGCTGGAAGTCAATCCCTTGGGCCTAGGTCCGAATTGGAGAGGTCCAAGGCTGCAATGCCTGCAGTGGTGCACATGTGGGAATGAGCTCTCCAGGAAAGGGAGGGGCCCCCAATGAGGTTTCTTGGCAGAGTTTATTGGGAGGAAGCCTCTGCTGAAGCCTCATCCAGGTTTTTTGGAGATGCTTCAGAGTCAGCTGAGGCTTTTCAAAGACCTCTCTGAGCAAGCTAGCCTTGAAGGCAGGGAGGTACACTCCTGGTCCTCACGAAAGAAAACTGCATGCATGCTGGAGCAAAAGGAGTCCAAAGAATTGACCACAGGAAATAACATTTGCGTTGTTATCTTCCCCAATACGTCATTCTCTCTCTAGAGTGTAGAATTTAAACTCTGTCACACAAAGCAGGGGAAATCATTCATCATGTCAGCGCAGTAATATAGGATTTTCAAGTCAAGTTTTTCAGCAGTGAGTGAAATTGGAGTTCTGTTTCTACTGTTAATATAGCAACTGGAACTCCATACACTGTATCAGCCTAATTCCTCTGCCCTGTGAGTATATAATGATAGTTAAGAAATGTCATTTCAACTCATAGAATAAGATATTATCATAATATCTTATTAAGTCGTCAGTAAAGTGCGTCATTAGCCAATTTCAATTTTCCCATAGAGAAATCTGAAACCCACGTGTGAGAATTAATATGCTTGAATGGACTGATGAAATGAGCTTCAGCAAGGAAAAAAACTGCCCTGAGCTCAGACTATAGGAGGTGGTATCTTGACAATGTGAAACACATCACCTAAAATTTCCGTTTGTCAGTCTCGATCAATATGTGTGTATCTGTTTTCCAGAAATCAATAGAGACATAGTTCTTTACAGTAGCCATGAGACCCAACCCGACCCAGAAGAAAAATCATTTCACTTAAAAATAGCAAAACACAAGCCCATTATCAAGGCTGAAAAATGATCAGCTAGAAAAGCATTCTGATTATTGTCACTTACTATCCCAGCACTGGATGCGAAGAGAGTTTTCTCCAGAGTCAAGTGTAGATAACATAACAATATCTGAAGTCAGTTACCCGACTTCCCTGCTTGTTCCCTTTCACACTGAAATTTGTATCCCTTTAAATAACTTCTCTGTAGCAACATCATCATTGCTAATGTCTCGTATAATTTCTAAAATCTGCATGTACTAAGTGTACCCTCTAAAAGGTTATTCATACACTTGTACAAATTTTAATAGGAGGATATAATAGTCTGCAATAATTTACAGGATTACAGGATCTTAAACAGCAGAAGCATTTTGAAATCAAACTGTTTGGACTGTAGAAACATGAAAACATGAAAATGCATTCTGAGAGGGCTTCTTTGGGAATGTTATTTTTTACCATCTTCCATTTCTGTCTCAAATGCCCTTCCTTAACAGATGGCTTGGGTTTGGACCTCCAGCTTTAATCTTTATTGGTCCCAGAATGATGTTTTTTGTGTAGTGTAGCTTCCTTTATTTCAATTTGGATATGCCTGATAGTCAGCCTGTCATACACCTCAGTGCTGAGGCTCATTGTGTCATTTTTTCCTCATTTGAAATCCATTGCTATTTTATGGAACACAGTGCATTGCAAGTAGTAGTAATACCTGTTTGGGTCATTACTAGTTCCAAAGGGTGGGATACCCTCCAAACTTGGAATTAAGGGCAGTTTGGGAAAGGTATTGCTACCATGCAAACAGGCTAATATCTATATTTATATATTAGTGTTGGTTCTGTCTTCAAAACTGTCCATGCACACTGTGTAATTGGAAGAAAAAAAAGATGGAATATCAGTGTTATTATCAAGAATTCATGGCTTTCAATACAGCAGTGGAGGAACAATGAAACAGAAGAAGTAAAGCTGAATGTTTAGAGGTTCCTCAAGGGTCAGTAGGGAAAGAAAATCAACAACAGCAGCAGCAGCTGCAGCAGTCTCATCAACAAAAGAAAACCCTTGTGCTTCCCAAAACCAATTTCCAACAGTGCCACAGTCCACCTTCTGTATGAAGTGCCAGATATTAAGTTCTCATGGATGGAGAGAAGCCTGAAGTCCTTCTGCCTCTTATAATGGCTTTTTTTCTTTCAACTTAAACTACTGCTTGAGGGCAGGGAGCAACATTTCAAAAGGAGAAATGCGTGCGAGAGGTATGGGACCTCTAAGAAAAGACCATTTGGAGAAAAAGCTTGCATCAGGTCTGGTAATATTGAGTGTAGTTTAATTTACCTTGGGATCTTGTTAGTTTTAGTTCATTTGTTAGTAAAATGATGGTATCAGCTCTTAGGGAGTTGTCATATTTAGTTCCATGTAGTCTGTTATTACTGCAAATCAGATAAAATGAAGCAGCAGATATTTTGGGCTGGATGATGTAGGTTCACATAAGAGTGTGCATTTTCTTCTCTGTATAGGTTAAAGGCACTCACATGTGGGTGTTAGAAGCAAGATCCCAAGAATTATTTAGCTATTTTAAGCTTATTTAATGCATGTTGTGATTGTCTTCATTATGTATTAACAGCAAGGGAATTAATCTAAAAATATGATCATGAATACAATCCTGTGATATCACTATCATTTACATAATGTTTTGTAGAACTTATTTTTGCTTTTGCCCTGTTGCCACATAATGTATAGAATGCTTTCTTAAATGATCCTCTCTTTGCACTCAGTCTGATCAAATAATTTCAGTTTGATTTTACACTCCCTATAAAACACACTACTTAAAAGAGTAGCCACTTTCACACTAATAACCACAATTTCTGAAGTCTTCCCAATGGGACTCCACCTTAAAATGAGGCTTCCCCTTACTGTTGAAATATCATTGGTGAGTTTCTAGGCTTTTTTATGTCCTTTTTAAGAAGTTAAATAAACCAGGGTCTTTAGCTGTATTAACCTGCAGAACTTCAATGTTAATGACTACATGAATGTGTATATGCTGTTTACCCATCCATCAAGTTTGGGTAGAGATAAGCTTATAAACTGATCACAAAAAACACAGCAAAATCACAGAATCCTCTGACTTACTGTTAGTATGTTCTTCGCAAGACCATTACATGGACAGGTGCATTTTGTCATGACCTGGCTGGGCAAACCCCAGAGTGAGTTATAAACTTGTTGTGAGACTTTCCCAGCTTTGCTGTTGCTGGTACCTGTTCTACCTCCGGTAGTCCTCGCTGTGAAAAGTCTATTCTGACTGCAGTTCTACTTTCTAACTGTGATTTTCCACACAGAGTAAGTGCCATAAGCCCATTCCTTCAGAACACATAGTAAAATTATAATTAAATTGTTTATTGAATATTTATGTCTGTAAGTGTTCTTTTTATGCCTCAAATGACTTTTAGTTTTTTGAAAGTACTTATTTTTTCTTTTCCCCTTAGCACTACCTTAAGCTAAGACATTATTCTTAGGCCTTAAATGATCCAGTGAATTTACAGTACACAATTAATTGCAACACTAGCAAGTTTGGCACACCATGCTGTTAAGGATAGCAGGGACTGTAGTGATTTTATAATGAATTCACTTTAAATCTCAGCAAATAGTGGCATACAAGGACATCTGACAGCTGCTTTCCCCAGCTAAATCTCACCACTGAGACTTGATTCCAAGCAAAATAACAAGTCAGGCTTGGTTAGTAGTGCTGCAGCTTAGAATACGAGTTTTGACAAGGGAAAAAATCATTTGTACTGTACTAGCTTTTCATGAGCTGGGCCAAGGAGTAAATCTCTCCAATGGCAAAATAAAGCTGTCAGACAGCTTTTTCATGAGATGCCATTGGACATCAATATGACAGTTCTCCCTCCTGATCTTTTTTATAGGTTGCTAATTCTGAAAGAAAAGTCATCTTTGCCTACATATTTGGGGATTCAGACACTGACATTTTAGAGGCAGGTATACTAGAACAAAAATACAGGCTCAATAAACAGGAGCACCCCTATAGCCTTACTGAAAAAATGCTTTAGCTAAATATCTGTTACATAGGAAAAGATACTGTATTTGCTGCTTTATATTTTGAGATAGATATATATGTGTATGGACTAAGTTCTCTGAAAAACTAACAAGCGAATACAAAGACACACGTGAGTACTTTGATGAGCTGAAGAACATGGCAATGGCCATCAGCCTGAGGCATGGGCATCATTAAGGCAGCAATTTTGTTTCTCAATCACTTGAACAGGTTCCCTTCTCTGTCTTTATTAGACAGAGATGAGAAAATTTGGGCACTTCTCTGGCCACTTTTTATGCACCAAAACTTAATGGAAGCTCAGGAAGTATGGTGAGGACTGATTGCAGGGGTCTTCTCTTCCAGGATAAGTGGGAAAGCCAGAGCTCCTGGCTGGACATATGAACATCTCATTTTAGTTCCTGATACTGAAGATCATGGAAGTTCTTCTAGTTTTGGTTATGGAGATGGTTATCCTTACCTCCTCTTTAAAATGCATTACTTTGTGGCTGTGGAGGAAAAGGAGATAGCAATTAAATCTTAACATGCTCTTAAGAAAACAGTAAATAGAGTGTGTTGTATTAACATTTACTGACATTTTGTATGCTTTTCACAAGTATTTTCCAATATTTATGTTCATTTTCTATTAAAATCTTAAGAACATTTTCCATTCATAGACTACCTTTGAGGTATGGCATAATTCTGAATATCTTACAAAGGAAAAAAACCCACTTCTTTCTGAGGACTGTTGCATTGAAATGCTTTGGCCATGAATTCAGACATCAAATCACATCAATTCTTCTATTAACAAGCAAGGCATGTTTCAGAGATCTCTTTCTGGGCAGCCTTTAAATCTTATATTTTCAAGCAGTTTAAACAGTCTTTGCAAATAAATAGTTCTGTCAAATAGACCAACAACTTTAGTGAGCTTATAAAGAAAACAAATGTTTGAGAGTAGTCTTAGTAAAAGAAAAAATAATAATTTTATACTAGCACTGTGAAAAAAGAACTAAGATGTGAGTACCTACAAAATTAAAATTTTCATTAAAAGCAAACTAAAAGTTTTGGGTTATACTTCCATTAAGTGCGCAAGCAGCTATAAATTAGATGTTCCTAGTTTTCTGAAGTGGCCAAGGGTACTTTTAGTTTCTTTTCCATTTGTCTGTTTTTTGCCCCAAGTTTCCAATGTGCTCAAATGTCTCATTGATGCTGCCATGAGGGTTTGACTAATCTCAATTGTTAGTCATTAGAATGGTGACCACTGATGCAAACTGTATTCACAAATAGTAAGCACTCCTTCTACTTTCCCCAAATGTATTGTGAAGAAAAATGATTTGTCAGTTAACAGAATGAGAGTAACAACATAAGAATTGACTTAGCTTACAACTGTCATATTAAATTCGTGTATATGTTGCACAGCACATTAGTGAGCAAGAAGCGTTACTGGAAGAAATGGAAAATCGGTAAAATATTAATTAAAAGAAAAACAATCTCAATACAACCACATATAGATATTATACAAGAATTCTCCTTTTATTTTAGGAGGTTCACTCATACACAAGTACTGTCATTGAAAAGTGGAAATGTGACCTGCCAGACTCTTCTCTGAGTTCTGTTTTCTCAGTTTCAAATAATTCAGCCTTCTGGGTGATCCCTGAAACAGGCAGAACCTGCTCACAATCCATTTGAGCTGCAAGCAGGAGCAGGATCTCTCACAGTTTAGCATCTTCAGTCAGCAGTGTCTACTCTTGCCATGAAACTCCTCAGCTGCTGGGTGTTCAGTCTAGGGGGGCACTTCCCAAGACATGAGACAGGGGCAGCAAACCTGCAAAGTGTCTACTCAGCTTCATGTTGGTCCTAAGCATGAACAAAATAATAAGGATGATCAAATCAGCACAAAATAAACTAGGTCAGCAAAGACTTCCTAGCTTTGACACCATTGACTTTAAGAATCCTAAATTGGAACATGTGGACGTACTTCATGCATGAGTGACATTAAACCATGTTTCCTTATATTTTTTCCAAATACTAAGTCTTCAAAAGCTCAGATAAATGGCTCACAATGTTCATTAAGAAGATTTGACCTGAATGGAATAGGTACTGCTGATGGTGTGAAGAAAAAAGCTGGCATTAAGAAGCACGGTGGAAGCTGTGAAGCGCACAGCCATATTAGCATGCTGAACTTTTCAAACAGTGACAAAATTATTCTTTCAGTGTCTGTTTCTTCACTGCAATAGCAGATAGAATTTCTGCACAGGTGTTAATGAACCATGACCTTAAATCAAGTTGCCCTTGTGAGTCTAAGAGTATTGTGTTATACTGTAGCTGAATGCAAATGCATGTTTAAAGAAAGTATTTAATCCAAAAATAGAAGAATTATACCTGGCTTTCCTCATGTGCAGATAGATTTTTTTTTTTTAAGTTTTGTCTATAATTTCATCATCATATATTACCCCTGGGAAATAGCTTTCAGGTGATTAATTCAGGTGTCCAAAACTGCAGTATGTTTTGGAAAGGTATCTTTGGGCCTATTCTGCCAATAACAACAACTGGGTAACTAATTCAAGACGTTCCATTAAAAAAAGAAGTAAAAGACTGAACAAAAGAATATATTCTGAAAAATAACAGTTATACAAGTACTGTAATTGTTGTTGACATTCCTTAATATTTAATGGGGATCTGTAATATTAATGGAAACTGTAAAGGACCCATTTAAAATAAAACATTTAAAAGTTCAATTCAAAACTATCCACTCCTGTAAATGAACACCTAATTGCTTCCAGGGAACAGCTAAATGGAGTTATTAAAGTTAGACAGGGTCCCCAATAAGTATTTTTCACTGGTCTTGTTTTTCAGAGGTTCTGAGCCATTGACTTCCATTTGAAAGTATTCCTAGCCTTTCTTTATAAACCATTTCCTTTGGTTTTAAGGAACATATAAAGGTCAGGAAAATTTCCAGAGCAAATGGAAGAGAAGCACTTAGCTTCTCCAAGTATTTTACAAATAAATACAGTCATCAGCATTCTGAGGGCTGTATTTTGAATGGAGCCTTCTGAATGGAGAGTGCCTTGGAGCATCTGTCCACTTAATTTAGTTCCCTGAGTTCTCTCAGTATTGCTGCTTAAGTTACTTGTACTGAACACCTAGAAATAAAAGCCCTAAAATGTTAAAAGTAGCAGCATTTTAATTAATCAGTTGCATTTAAAAATAGTAAAACCAATTGTTTATATTCAATGTTCAGTAGAATATAAAGTGTGCTTTCAAAAGTTATACGTTTTGAGACTTCAGCTAAAGT
Organism: Monarcha castaneiventris obscurior; assembly: GCA_026261815.1. Lineage (NCBI taxonomy): Eukaryota > Metazoa > Chordata > Aves > Passeriformes > Monarchidae > Monarcha > Monarcha castaneiventris. The sequence goes on along the minus strand of JAMPIT010000230.1, from coordinate 47,636,404 downwards.
GCACTTTCAAAAGTTATACATTTTGAGACTGTTCAGCTATATTAGAAATAAATATATTATTGACTATTAAGAGTTCTGTTCATACTACATTAACTTTTGTTGGGTATGGTTTTATATTAAATGAAATGGTTCACACAAAGATACATTTATGAGATGAAAAAGGAATCACTTTTTATGACACTCTGTGAGAATACAAAGGAATGATCTGTGAGAATACAGAAAACTTTCCTTAGTCTTTACTTTTTCTTGAATATTCTGTACAGGAGAACTTGATAGAAAACATTGATGACCAGATTCTTTACATACTTTGACCTAGTAACTGCAAGTGTGGGCTAAAATTGCACAGGCATTTAAATAAGAACCCATATTTTGCGATGATTTTAACCAAAGTCCAGCACTACAAAGACATTGCAACCACTGTCAAATGTATCACACGTAAATGTTAAAGGCTTTGAGAGAGAGAGTGTGTGTGTGTGTGTGTGTGTGAGACAGAGAGACAGAGATTCAAATTGCTATGAATATGATTTGAATCTGATGCTGTAGCCACGCTCATATGTCTGCATGCCCCAATAAAATCATATTGACCATTTTGTCCTTAGAATACCGTTCTTTACTGTGAGGTTATAGGATCTCCTAAAAATTGGATATCTTTATCTATTATCTTGGTATCCACATCTTACTCTGATAGTATCTTTGCTTTTCTGCTAAGTATACAAAACCTTTCAAGGGGCTTCTCTTCAAGAAGGGAGTTCAAAAGGCATCCTGATCATAACTCAGTATGCCCAAACCTAAACACTTCCCACAGCATCCCTCAAAGGGGAGCTTTGGGAACCCAAAAAGCAGTTCTGCATCAAGGCTTTATTCTAATCAAAATCCCATGGCAGGTAGAGAGTCTCTTTCCTCCTCCATCTTGTCATGATGCTATTTGTCCACAAAAGCTTGGGAGGGGAAAAAGCACTCAGTCAATGACAACAACTAAAAAGCTGCCCATGACTCAAAATTTATATATGAGGTAAGAAAAGGTAATTTAAAAAAACAGAAGAAATATCTTCTGGTATGGCTTCTCATTATAATACATTTGAAAACTACTTTTTTGTCCTTAAACTGAATTTATATACTGTTAATTCCATAAGACCAACACTACTGATAGTTTAGCAAAATAATAAGATAGTTTAGCAAAATAATAATTTTTGGTAAAATAGTCTGATACTTAAAATTACATCCATTAATGATCAGTCTTCGCACTGGACTGCACTGCTCCATCCACTTGGATTAGCCTTTTCCAAAACCTTACAAAACAGAAAAAAAGAAGCAAAGGTCTCTGGAGTAGAAAGATTTACATCCTCAAAAGGAGACTATAGAGATATAAAAGAGAGTGAATTGAGAGAGGGGAACAGGGATCCTATTTCTAATTTTTTTTCCTGCATGATACATCCTTCTCCCTCCTAGCCTTTCTTTTCTATTGTTTTTTAATCTCTCCATTTGTAGGGTTTTACTCTTTGTTAAGCTCAGTCATAGCAGTGTCTGTAATATTACTGCATAGCATTCCCGATTTGTAGCATATGAACTTTAGACAAAATGCTACTCCTCTTTTTCTTGGCTGACATGAAGCAGAAAGACTGAAAAGGTTTGTTCCCATTTGATTTGACTGGCACAGAGCAGATGGGACATAACTATGTCTCCACACCTTTTGCTTTTATTAACCATAGAATGTAAAGGAGCTCCAGTATCTCTTATATGGCCACTGTGGTGAAGAATGATCTGGTGGGAGGCTCTTCTTATTCCTGCGCCTGGGGTTATGTCCCAATGGGAAGTTTTCCCTACTGCATGGATGCCAGCTAATCGAGATCTCCTCTGTTACAAGCCTTAGCATAATATGCCAGGCAATCAGAGGCTTGGGTGGTGTTCACAAGGCACAACAAGCTGTGATTGTTGCTTGTGGGGATGTCTAGCAGAATATGTGCCAAATGCAAAACCCTTAAAATCATATATTATGTTCTTGACCTTTCTGGAAATTTTAAACATGCACATTAGTGTCTTCCTAAATTTGTTTGCCTAAGCCTCAGATTAGGTCTTTTATTCAGAATCAAGAAGCATGGGTCCAAATGGGGCCTAGCCAGCATATATGCACACTAAAAACAACAGATGTGAAAGACAGCTCTGCCTATGCTAGGATACACTCATGGTTTAAAACTGCACATCAATTGTCATTTAAATGAGTTCAAACATGCCCCATTTGTGTCTGTCATAGTGGTCTGTGACAGCCATCACTGTAGTCTGTAATTCTGCCATCACTTTCATCTGCTTTAGTCATTCTACCTGTTTCTGAATTTTTGATCTGCTTTTTGACAATTCTAAGTAATTTTTTTTTTCCTGGTGCTTTAATTAACAGTTTTGCTCCCCAGCAAATTACGTGCTGACTGAATCATGCAATCCTTCACTTGACAGAAAGGATATAAACAAAGAGAATTTTGAGTAACAGTCAAAATGGCAGCATTGGTGCCACAGCATAAAAACTAACTTCAAAGATGAGATGAAAAAAACCATAAAATAGGAATTTCAAATATCATTAATTCTGTAGTTGGATCCTGTATTAATAAAAGCGATTCTGTCATTCTCTGTGGAAAGATAACATTTACCCTTAAACGCTTATTAAATAATGTTTTGTAATCCAGGGCTACATACTGTCAGAATTGCTAGATTGCATTGCAGGTTGGGAATGCTGCTGCAGCATTCACATGGTACATTCTTCTAACTTGCAGCACTTAGTTAGTGATAATTGAGTCACAGAAGCTAAAATGACCAATTTAGAATCTAGAATAAAGTCATGCTATTACCACACCCATTGCATTGGCACTAGAGCTGAACAGCTGTACTGCACAGCACAGCAACATCTAATAAAAACCTTCAGCCACCAGGAGTTTTTAATATTACTGTATCTTTGTTATCTTATATGATGTTTAACAATTCAAATACATTGAAAAAAGCATTTTCAGAGAGCTGTGCTTTTTGGGGTTTAGGTATTCTTTAAACGTGTGTAGATATTTGGTTGTTCTGTTCATCTCTGGAATTTAATTTTCTTTAGAGTTTGGTGTTAATTACTTTCAACTTCTGTCTGGAATAAGTAGCTTTATGGTCTAGATGATCAAATCTAATTGTGAAATGGCTATTTTAAGGATTATGCCTGTAGTTTTGGGGGGATGTCTGAGATGTGCAAACAGAAAATTATGGAAGTAGAATATCTATTATGTAGGATTTTACTGGTAAAATTTATTAATAAGTGAAGTCCATAGCTTAATTTCATTTAACATTAAATTTGCAGCAGCAGATCAGATAAGGGAAAAGAGACATTTCAAAAAAACATATTTATAAGCTAAGCTCAATCATTATTTTTCAATGTCAAAAATCACTAAGTATATTGATACTGATTGAGTTATTCACTTGTGTTTGAAGGTAAGTTCATATTTGAGAGTCTTGCTGAACCAGAGGAAAAAAAAAAAAAATTCAGTAAGGGCATTTTTTCAAATTAGAAATAAGGGGGGTGGGGTTTAGTTAGTTAGTTAGTTAGTTAGTTAGTTAGTTAGTTAGTTAGTTAGTTAGTTAGTTACATACAAGGGCTTAGTTGGTCCAAAAGGATTAGCAATAAGCTCAGAGCAGTATATGAAAATATCAAGTTGCAGACCCAATGTATAGAAATATGATTACATCTAAGTTCAGACAACCTCTGCTAAAGAATTAGATAAAAAAACTTATTTTTAAATGGTTAAGATGCTTTTGGAGTTTGATAGTATCTCTCTAGGCTTTGTTTAGTGCCAGCTGGAGAGAGCATGATGAACGTTTGTTTTCCAGTGAAGACAGAATAATTTTCAATTAAAAGCTGTAGTTTAAAAAATAAATAAATAAGAGAAAATAAACACATCTTTCTGTGCAGCATTCAAGGTCAAATATTGAAATAATCCATCTGATAGCTTACTATGTGAGTTTGAACTGAATTGAAAATAATTATGGAGTCTACCCACATATTCTCATTATACAAACAGAGTACAATTAAAAAGCTAAACAAAGAGCATATAAGATAAAAAAATTAATTAATTTCAGTCATTATACATTGTGTGAATACAGAAAAGAAAATGTGTTCTGTTTACCTGGCAGAGTCTTTTGAATGCCTTCAGTAATAATGAATTCATTTGTTTGCCAGCAACGTGGGATGGCTCTGGTTATGTGTTGTTAGCATTGGCATATTAAACATCTGAGCTCAGTGGATGCATTATTGAGCTCTACCTCTTCGATGCATCATAACCTTGCATTTTCATTCCTTGCAGAAGGGAATCCATATACCTGGTGGGTTGGAAAAGCCAATGAGAAGCACTACTATTGGGGCGGATCAGGACCTGGCATTCAAAAATGTGCCTGCGGCATCGAACGCAACTGTACTGATCCCAAGTACTACTGCAACTGTGATGCTGATTATAAGCAATGGTGAGTGCTTTCGAGGAAGGCAGGATGAGAATGACCAAATCTCTTAACTTTTACAACACTGCCATGACTTTGAATATATATTTTTTTCTATATTTCCTTTCTTACCAAAGAACAAAGGCAAGAATATTATATTTGTGATCCCTCCTGCAACATGTCGACCCATGCTTTGATTTCCATTTTATTCATGGTATCTGTGCCTGTCAAATAGAAGGACTATATTTACGTTTTCAATCCCAGTGAGCTATAGAAAAGAATGCTAAAATTGCAAAGGCAAGTCCTCATAGGAAAGGTCAGCATTTTGGCCACCTACGCAACTTTGTCTCCATCAGATTCAGTTATATAGCAATATAGAATTAATTTTATCTCTGCAACTTCATGTTTTTTCCCAGAATTTCTCCTTTTTAGAGTGTTGCTGCTGCATTTGGGTGTGAGTGATATGTATTGAAAACACTCATCTAGTGCCTCCAACTCTCATTATCCATCTCTCATGAGAAAAATATGTTAAGAGCTAGACTCAACCCTTAATATGGAACGAGGCTCTGTATTTCAGAGGAAGCTACTGGGCTTTGCATGAGATAATTAATTAAGTAGAAAAAAGAAAAACTTGCATCTCTGATATTCCCCATAAACATGAGCAGAGTGTGTAAATCTCATCATCATTTCAAGTGAGACCCTCTCTGTGGTCTTACAACACTTTCTTTGTGAGACTTAATCATTTTTGTCTCTGTTGTCATGACAAGAAGGATTATATTTTACATGATATGCAATGTTCAGTGACGTATTGAAACCATTCTTCTATGAACATTTCTCCTATTAACAGCAACCTGTGGGTAGTTGAATCAATACTGGCTTATAAACCATTTGGGGTTAATTGAGAAATTCTACAGCTACTAATGAATGTAGAGCTACAGAACTGTAGTGGAATGTCAGAGGCTAAAAAAGAAAAAAAAAAAGAGTAGGAAGAATCACAGAACCACAGAATCACAGAATATTTGTGGATGCAAGGGACCTCAGAGTTCCTCTGGTTCAACCCATCTGTCCAAGCAGGGTCACCTAGAAACAGTTGCCCAGGACATTGTCTTGACAGTTTTTTTAATATATACAAGGATGGACACTCTGAAGCTTCCGTGTGTGCATTGTCCCTGGTCCTGGCAGTGGGCATCAGTGGAAACAATCTGACTCCATCCTCTTTGCGCCCTCCCATTAGGTGTTTATAGAGGTTGATGAGATCCCTGTGAACCTTCTCCTCTGCTCTCAAGACTGAACAGTCCCAGCTGCCTCAGCTTCTTTTCGTAGGAAAGACGTCTCAGTCCCGCTATCATCTTAGTGGCTCTTCACTGGACTCCATCCAGTAATTCCATCCCTCTCTTGTACTAGGGACCTCAGAACTGGATCCAACACTCCAAGTGTGGCCTCACTAGCACTGAGCAGAGGAGAAGGATGGTCTCCCTCGACCTGCTGGCCATAATTTGCCTAATGCACCCCAGGATACCATTGGCCTGCTTGGCCTCAAGTGCACATTGCTGGCTCATGTTCCACTTGGCGTCCACTGGAACCCTCAGAGCCTTTTCTGCCAAGTTACTTCCCAGCTGAGAGGCTCCCAGCATACACTGGTTTCCCCAGGTGCAAGGCTTTACACTCCTCCCTGTTGAACCTCTTGATATTTCTATGAAGCCACTTCTCCAGCTTATGAGGATCGCTCCAGGTAGCAGCAGGACCCTGTTTGCTGTAATCTGCAAAATGAAGTATGAAAAATACAAAAACAGAGTAATAAAGGAAACATTACAAGCCCTGAAAAAATTGTACATTAGGATGTGGAAAATCAAATTGCCACCCTAAGCTTTGACATTGTTAGGCTAGTATGCTGTTAGCTGTGATATGGAATGAAATATAAAACACCACAGACATAGAGGAGTCAGTTTTGGAGACAAGGCAATCACTCATGCTGCCAAACTTCAGAGATAGAATTATATAGAGAGAATGAAGAATATAAAGTAGATGACTCCTACTCAATAGGCACTGGAGTAGTATGGCAGAAGGGAGGTAAGGTTGGTTCTGTGTCAAAACGGTAACAATAAAAGGAAGATATTGTAATAATAATTACAATAATGGTAGAATTAGGAGCACTTACAGTTCTCATTGCCTGAGGCACTGGATGCATATCCATAAATAATAGGACTCTGTACCATATGTTGACTGTTCTCTTTTATACCAAGGGAAATGTGTGGAGAAAATGGCACTGGCTTTTGATCTCTTCTTGAAGATCCTCTAAGAGTCACAGATGATAATTTAATAACCAGCATGCACTCAATAATCTTTTTCTGTAACTCCTGTGCCCCCTATATATACTGAGATTGTGTGGATTCTACTAATAAATAGATTCATATGGTTATTAGATTTAATTCTAAAATAGGCTTGTTATCATAAAAGATACACAATTGTTTACTTAGAACTTCATACAAGAATATATTTATACAGTTTTCTCTAGATAAGTATCAGAATTTTTTCAGGACAACGACTTTATTACAGGAAAAGCAATTCAACCATTGGATATTATATTTTAATTTGTGGTGTGTGTAAATCACAGGAAGAAATGAAAGCTTTATTATAGATTTTAAGGACATTTTGTTCAAGATTTATTTTTTCAGTTTGGTTTTGGCAGAATCTAGTCCTTTCCATAGTCATACCTTTTGGTCTTGGGAGTTATTTTGAGGAGCCCTAGTTAAGAATTTTATCTAGCCAGGTTCATCAATACCTAAAAAGCAAGTGAGCTTCAGAGGATAGGAGACCTTGATGACTTCAATCGCCAGAGGCAGAATTCAACTGAGGCCTGCAACACATCTGTGCTCAATTCTGGTGACAGCAAAACAGCTCCTGGTTTGGACCACAGAATGTGCAAGAGTTTATGATGAGCAGACAAGTCTCAGTTCATATATTAACAAAGCAGCTTGCCACCATAGCTAGCCGGCACAACTTATTTTAGAAGAATTTACAATCCCCTAAAACAGAAGGGCTGAGTAAATGCCAAACTGTGGCTGAGAGTCCAGGTGGGACTTTTGCAGTAATTGCATATCTTGTCCACAGCTGGAAGCACTGCATTTCGTTGTGGTATACCCACAATGGTGTTCTGCTCCTGCCTAGGCAGTGTGGGAAAAACTGTTTTGGGGTTTTTTGGGTGGTTGCAGGGATAAGATACAGTGGGGAGAAGGCAGTAGCCAGAGCAGTAACTATATTTGAAAAGGTAAGGAAGTAAAATGGGAAAAGAAGACTCTAGAAATTGTGAGAATGAAAGGTGAAGAAGAGCAAGATTCAGGAGATTTCTAAAGGAAATTGGGGAGCCACTAAAGAATGGGTCAGACTGAATCAGAATGATGCAATGTAAGTGGAATATTGTACACAATTTTTATTGTAGAAGTTAGAAATTGTGTTAGAAATGAAGAAAGGGATTACAGTTTGATGAATGATTTCATAGCAAAAGCAGGAGAATGCTTCCTTGGAGAACTGGATTCTAACCCTGCCTCTGGAAGCACATTCCTGCATGATGCTTCCTCAGTTTCATAAACCATATCTTCCCAGAACAGTCATTAGTCTGATCCTAATTTTCTGGGTATCTAATGGAAACCCAGAAGTCCACTTTGTGAAAATACCAAACATTCACAGCTGCAACTAGAATAAGGGATCACTCTCTGAATGTATCTAATGCAGTCATTCAAAGCAAAAAAAAAAAAAGCCTTTAGGCATCTCAGACACTCTAAGTGTGAGTGTTTTTAACATTAACATCTTTCAGCCTCAACATCCAATCTGTAGAATTCAAATTGTGGCAGATACTCCCTCATGGAGGTATTGCAAAGATAGGTAGATTTATGAAGCAATCATCTGCTGTACTAATGAGTACTATAAAAAATCCAATGAGAAAATGCGGTCTTTATAGAAAGATTTGAAATAACAAATTAAATATAAAATGGGATCCACATATTGAAGCATGAGAGTAAATTTGGAGAGTGGGCAATGATACACTAAATGAGTATTGTCTTCATCCTATACTGAATTATGCTGAACCCCTCCAGAATAAATAATAATCAGTTACCAGCCAAGGATTGTGGTGGTAGGAACAGGGGACTAAGTAAAGCTCTTTAAGCAGTCTGAAATGCTTTTTTCCCAAAATTTTGTGTTTGGTTTTTGGTTTGTTTTTTTTAACCAAGTATGTGAGTAATTCTGTGTAAGTACAGAACCAACTGAGCTAATTATGGACTCACTTACAATATAACTTTTCCCAGGGATTACTGTATACCATAGGCTTGGTGAACCTTACATGTGAATGGTTTTTCTACTGATTTTTAAAATTTCACATTACACCTTGTCTATCTGAATATAATTGTGAAGAACTATTCAGCACATGCCTAATGTGTTGATTATCATATGTGGATGGAAGATAAGCCAAATGGTAGGTATTGGCAGGGAATATGAAATATGGAATTCAGATTTATGTGTATTTGCACGTAGTCTAAAACACAACCTGATTCTTAACAGAACTCAGGCTGTTGCTGCAATGTAAATATTAAGTAATCATGTTTGTCATCATAAACAAAAACACAGGTGGAAGAGCTTCACCCACAGTAATCCTGCTGAAATGGTCCTTAGTCCCAAACTATTAATGATTTGTGTCCAAAATGAAATTAATTCAGAATTAAATGGATCAGATTATATTAAAAAGGTTAGTTTTCCTTGCTAAAAAAGATAATTTTTAAAAGTGAGTATGGTTGACATTTAAAGTCAGATTGCCTCAGTCTTGAGAGAATAAAGGTAGCTGTTATGAGTAGCAAGATGTTTTCTGGGTTGCTGTTGAGCAAAATTATAATCAAATTTTTAACTTTAGGTAAAATGTAAGACTTTTAGAAAAAAATCTTATTTGAATAAAAACATTAGTATTACAAATTAGGCAGTTCCTTCAAAAAAAACAACTGGCATTGTAGAGATAGGCACACTGTACTAATTAAGTCGCAAATGTAAAGCTCTGCAAAGAAATTTTGATTCCTGCTCTCATTTGACCCTAGACTCAGTTAAACACTCAGATTGGCCAAAGTTTCTACACCATGGGCTGCTTGCTTTTTATTACACAGCAGTCACAATAAGCCAGAAGACTTATAATGTGATGCTGTTCAAGGATTTACTCAGAAAAGGTGACATAAGAAGCTTTTTCATTTAGCGCTTCCTGATGTGAATGCACTTCAGGCTACTAAGTCGGTCGTGGACTTCACTCCTGACTACTGATGTGGTGGCTAATCTTTCAAGAACTATTTGGTGGCCCAAAAGATGATCAAAAGGATTTAAGCAGAATTTTCAGATAAAAGTGCTTTGGACAAATAGAGAAAATCAGTGGAGGGAGCCTTATTTATAATCTCACATTTTGGACATTAAAGTTTCTTTCTCCGGAGCCTGCCAAATTGCTTTATTTTTGTGAGGTGTTTTACAGAACACTCTGCAGGATGCATCTCTCTTCCCTTCACAACCCTTCTCCTACAAAGGGAGTTTCAAAAGAAATTTTCAAGTCATGGTAAAGATGACTAAACAGAGCTGAGAATGACATGAGTTTTCTGAGTGACAGGTGGATGTTGAAATGCCGGCCTGAAGCTGTGGCAATGACAGGTGGGTCATTTGTAGCCAGATTTAACAGGATATTAAAGGCACCTGGAGCTATAAGTAGACATTGAGGCTTAAGTTTAGTATGTAATAATTACCGTCAAAATCATTGATATTTCAGTTCCTGACTCCCTTAGGCACTTTTGAAATTCCACCTGTCCTTTAAACCTTGTGCGCTCTCAGTAACAGAGTTGCTGTTGCAGAGAGCTGGATAGTTAGAAGACATTGGCTTCTCCTGTCCTTTATTACAAGCTGCTAACAATGTCTTTGGATATTTTTCTTCCATTACTTCCCCAGCTTGGCAGCAACTGGAGTTTCTACAGAGGTGTTACATGATCAGAAGTGACTAGGCTACACATTCTCTGTGAAAAATAAAAACCAAAACCAAACTGAGAACTTGTCATTGGCTCTATGTGGCTACATTTTGTTTAAATTTAATTACTATTTCTAGCATTATGTAGAGAAATCTTAAATAGGTAAAAGTGATAAAATTTGAATATACCTAAAAGAACTTGAAGGACTATAAAAGTAATCTTGAGGAACATGCATGAGTAGAAACATCCTATAGAGACATATACATATACAAACAAAAAAATTCCAGTAAAACTAGACAGATCAGAAAATTATCTAGTAAGATTTGTGATGTGCTGCTGTTTTGCTTCACATCTTTATCAGATGATGAATCACAATTTCATAGAAATTGAGGAAACTTTATAGAATTAGACCACTTTGTAATTCAACATTTTTGCAGAACTTAAAGGCCATCTCTGAAATGACAGACAAGAAAACATTATTAGTAATTGTGTGCAGTAGTTACATCTCCTAGTCAAATAAAAGTTGAAATATCAAAACTTATTTTTTAGTTACGCTTAAGGAATGAATTCGTTTTGTTGATGAAGGCAGGGAAACTTAGCTGACAAATTTACTACCTCAGATGGTTGTTTTCCTTGTACTCTTAGAAATCCAGATAGGCTTTTGTAGGTTTTTTAGGGTTGCCTTGTAGAGTTCCTTTGTACTTTGACATTGACACCTAATGTTAATATATTTCCAGTCAATCAAAATTTAGCACTTTGACAGTATGTAATGGCACAGAATAAAATTTGCATGAAAAGGGGCACTAAAGACAGAAAGTCAAGCATTCAAACCTTAGGAAATATTAGATTTTTTATAGCTGGTAGTACTTCTTTTCCACCTGAGTGATAGATTTGAGCTGGAACTTTCACCAACAGACAAGCAGATAGCCAGAAGCCATGAAGTTCATTCCTTCTAGCTACAATTTTACTATTGAAACTACTTCAGTAGGGAAAAGGGTCAAGTGACTGGGTATTAAATAGGCTCCTGTCTGTCCCGTGTTTCTCAGCTGTAGTCATCAGATGTAACCGGTGTGCAATATTGAAACAGAGTTTGCATACTGAAAAATGTGAAATCTTCCTTAAATGCATTCTGTCCTCTTATTTTTATAAGTTGTTCAATGTTTTTTTATAGAAACTGTATATACCTTGTGTTAGTCCATTATGCATTCCTCTTCTTTACTTCTTCCACAAGAAAAGGCTGAATGATTTTGTTACTGATAACAGCAGATTAAAATTTTGAGAGATGGAAATTTTGAAATGGAACACTTGGCCATGCTACAAATGTGCTGAGTAGCAGCCTTCAAATTCTCTTTTACTTGTGCCTCAATACCACCACAGGACTCTAGCCAAAATCCAGAGTTTTATTATGCAAGGCTGTCTACAAACAAAAAAAACCCCTGTGTTTTTCCTCAGTTCTGTGTATTCACTACCATAAATGTGTATGTAAGACTGATTTGAGTGATTTAAAATTTAATCCAAGTGCAGATGAAGGGCATAGCATCTCTTGCACAGTAAGTTTTCAGGCTATTGCTTTTATGTAGACTTAGAAGAACAATACCCGCTGTTTGGAGTTAGCCCTAATGCTTGTGTTGTACTTCTAAAGAGCTGGCAGCTCTAGTCCAGGATCCAGACAAACCTAGGATCACATAGATTGCTCTTTCTCTTTTAGAGATTTTCCATGCAAGTACTGACAACAGCCATGGTATGTAGCTCACAGTAACTGACAGATATCCAGCCTGAACTGATACAGATTAAGGTGTTTAGAAGTTTCAAGGTTCAATGAATCATTAAACTTTCCCATTTTACTTGTGTTTTCTCTGTTTTCTCTTCTGTATTATTCACCTTCAGGACTTGATTCAGGTCTTGTTTATAGAAAGCTGATCCTCCTTGGACTTCAGCTCTCATCCTACTCAGTGGGAGTACAGAAAACATTTCCCTTAAGACTTGTGGCTAACGGCAGTGACCAGACGTGAGGAGCAAAGTCTTAACTTTCTCCAAATGCGAAAACCTGGGAAAATGTGGGCGCTGATATGACATGAAATAACTCTTTGGCAACCTGCCTTTTCTTTGTTAAAGTACCCCTTCTTACTCAGTGTTATTTATGCAGTCCTGTGCACTTACTGTGCAGTTACGATGATTTTTCTTCCTGCAATCAATACAAAACTAAGAATGAGGAAACAGGATTCTGTACTGCCTCATACATCATGAGCAGAGTCTTTTACCTTGCTGTAAATGTGAAAATGGCCAAGCTCTAACAACCTCCTAAGGATGAGGATTCCCATTTGACTTCAGGTTCATTCATTTCTCAGTGCTGGCAGTAATGAATGAACTTAAAGGGGAGAGTGATGACAAGACGTTATCCTTGTTTATTAAGTTGTTGTCTAAATTGTTGGGAGACAAAAAGTGAGTGTTCATCCTGCTGAAAACCTCACTTCTGAGTGATGCTGTTCAGGTTTTTCTGACTTTATTTCCAACTAGTCACAGACAGATGGTGTCATCCAGGTCTTTTAAAGTTAGAGAATCATTCAGCAGCACTGAAAAAAAAATATATCAGAATTAGGTGTTTGTAATTATTACTCTCTGGCATATCCTTGCTGTTATTAGAAGGTGTTCTAACATAATCAGAGTATTCTAAGAAATTTCTGAGAGGTTTATGAATTAGCAGGTGAAAAGGCAGATACATGATTTTTAGTTCTGCCATGCAGATGATCTGAATATAATTCACAGCACATTTGTATTCTTTTTGTTATTAAACTTCATGATTAGTGTGAGTGACAAATAAAGTGAGCAAGAACAAAAATGTCTACTATGTTTTGCAGAGAAAGATGCAGACTTTTTAGTCTGAATGAAAAGCTTGTAGTCTTAGCTTTAAAGCAAATGACCTTACTGTCACAGCTTGTCAGGTAAGGGCAGAGTACATTGAGCACTGTGCACTGCAGAGCTTTCAGCTGCCAATTATTTTCTCCTCCTCCACCTTTTATTTATGGGCTAACTTAAAGACTAATGACTCTGCCCTCAGTGCCATGCTATGAAGATGAAATCACCCCAGTGCTGACCAGCCTAATGTCTTTCACTCCGTACCTGACGCTGCTTAAGTCTTGAAGAGAAGTCTTTTCTTCTTAAATTGTAGAAGTCCCCTGACTTTTTTATTTCTGAATCAGTGCAGTCAGATGTAAAGACATCTGAAATATGTGACAACCTGTGTTATAGGGTAGATGAAGCCTGCAGCACGTTTGGCTGTTATTACTATTAGCAGTCATATTTTAGCTGAAACAATCACAAGGGAGTCCACCAAGCTGAAGGTGTTGAGCCTGCAGTGTAAACAAAAAATATATCTGTTTTCACTGTTCTTTGGTGTACCAGGAGATATATATAGATACATAGATATAAGGAGAAGAATGGAAATAATCATATGGTGGGGAGAGTGGGGTTCCTGGGGAGAACTCAAGAAGCCCTTAAGATACATTTTTTGTATGAAGTCCCAGACTTGATGGGAATATCTTCAGAGCAATTGATCAAAATATCCTGTCAGTTCATCACTGAGGTAGTTGCAAAAGCTCAACATTTGAAGGCAGGATTGTTCCTTGTCTTTTTCTGATTTTGCCCAGCAGATTCTTACCACTGCAAAAGGCCTGATAAAGAAACAGAAAATAAAAATAAGCAAGACTCACCTGCAGCATTGTGTTTGCCTGGGAATGATTGTTATATACATAATGCATTATTTTACTGTAAAAAGGAAGATGACTTACACTGTCTGTGAAAAACACTCAAAGTAATCACGTAACCTTTCATAAAGTCTGGAAACTGAGGAAAAAAAAATGGTTCTGCTCACACAGAGAAAAGGGAGACTGCTTTTACTTTTTTTTCCTGTAGTTAGACTTGTAGAAAAAGCTTTAAATTGTTTTAAAAAAAGCTATAAATTATTTTAATATCATGGACTAGGTGTGGGCTTATCTTAGTTACCATTCATGTTTCCCTCCTGGATTGCCCTAAGCATTCAAAATTACTACTTGTCTGTAATTAATTATGGCTAGATATTTTGTCCCAGCTGCAACTCTCTTTGCCTCCCCCAACCTTCACCCCACCTCCTCCAGCTATTTTTCTTTCCCCTGCCTCCTGTTCACAAGCAAAACACTATACTTATGATAATTGTTATATATAGGAAATACAGTCCCTGGAGATCCTGCAAAGTTTCTAAGAGCTGTCTGAGTATGCAATGGAGACTTAGTAAATCAGGTCTAAGGCAATTTGTTGCATTTTTATCTCAAGTTTTTTTCAACAGACTTTAAATTGAAATTAAAATGCTCCATGGATTCTTCACAGTACAAGTGTGTCTATATGAGCCAGTTTCCTGATGGAATTCAGATGGCTTTTTTTTTTTCATATTTTGCTGAAACAGAAGTGGTTTACTGGGAAGAAATTATTCTATCTAAACTAATATCTCAGGACAGTTAATGATGTGTATTCCTTTATCACAAATACTATCTTTTGCTCAACTTTTGGTCAAGTGGAAGTTGATTACAGGATTACATTAATTGTAGATTAGAGAAACAAAATCTTCCTTGAGTTATGACTTAGGACTGTTGTTTAAATTACGCATTTGCCTTTTTGGAAGTATCTGACTGTATATGTATTTATTTATATAAATTATTAAAGAGAAAGCAAAGGAAAATGAAAAAAACAAATTTTCAAAAATTTTTCAAGCAAGCAGGTAAATATAAAGTTAATAAAATAATATCTGCTGTTAGAAAATGTGATGAAAAAATACAGTAAATATAAAAACATATATCTGTGATGCAAAAGTTTTTCCTGCCACTGTAGAAACATAGATTTTTAGCTGTTATTTCCGTGAGAGAGAAGTGTTTAAAATGCTATCACTAAACATGTAATCTCATGTCTAAAACCAGTTATTTGCTAGGTATGACAAAATATGTCATAATAACATTTATTGGTCAAGAGTTCATCTGTTGAGTTAAAACATTTTAGAAAAGACAATGAATTCAAGTATCTTATGTCAAATCTAAGATACTTATTCCTGAAACAAAATTGTATTAGAAAAGTTTAAAGGTCTTCCTAAGACTCCAGAATCAAAACCAAACACCTCATTTGCACAGTAAACTTACAAATAATGCTCTTATAACTGACCTTATGTTTTGCTGTCATTTCATTCAGTAAAAAAGACCAAAACCCAGAAAAAGAGATTTTAATCCCTGACGTTAAAAACAGGAAAATTATATGTTCCTTTAAGGACCTTGAAAAGCCAACAACATAGATAACATCGACTGATGTAAATCTCTTGAATCAAGAGAGCTGATAGGAGATGAAAAATGTGAACAGAAAGCTCAGAAAGATTGATTATTACCTTATTATTATCACTGTTACTGTTATTATTAAGTGTTACATTATATGTGATTATTGTGAAGCAGAACAAACCTAAATAATAAACAGGGGAAAACGACATCTTCTGTTCTGAAAGCTGAAAAAAAGCAAAATGATGTTTGGAATGAAGATAGACGTTGACCTGCTTAAGTCTAAGGTAAAGAACTGAGATAATCATTGAGGAAACCGAGCTTGGCAGCAAAAGCTTATTAAGTACTTTTCCTAAAGACAAATAATTTTGGAGACTCTTTGAGGGTGCTTAGGTCTTGCACTATACTCATCCATGTGTACATACACTCATCAGATCACAGAGTAATTCAGCCTGGGAGTGGCCTCCTGAGGTCTTGTAGTCCGACCTGCTGCTCAGGGATGGTGGAATCATACTGGCCAAGGACTGTGTTCATTTGAGCTCAGACCTCCAAGGATGGACATCCCAGGATTCCTCTGGAGACACTGTGCCAGTGTTTGACCACTGTTTTGATGTAATGTAGTGATGTAAGGACAACAGATACCCTTTCAAAGACTGGAACATTTGATTTGAACCAGCTGTTGCTGAATAAAGCAGGTATTTCTTACCACCTTTTGTAGAATTGGCCCTCTCTCCTGTTGCCATGGAAGAGCACTCTAGTTGTAGAGAGGATGGAAAAGCCTGAAGTAAAGGCATTGAAAGTTACAGCACACTACTAGTGCATGCTTCAGATTTTTATTTCTTCTTTCATTTATAGGAAATGGGTAAGGAATAACTTTTTAGCACTAGTATATCCAATATGCTGTCCAAGCTGAATAGTGAAGTGCCCAGTTGCAGAGCTTGCAGGGGTTAGGCTTGATAATACTGGGATCTTCCAGTTATTTTCTACTAAAATTTGTTAAGTGATGTGCTGTTTCTGGCTTATGTGCATTTCCTGAAATTTGGAATTCATTTAGTTGCAAATCATTGGATTTCATTTAGTTTCAAAATGATGCAATGATCTCATAATTGGCTATAAAGTCCTTGTAAAATTACAGGCCTAATATTTTCAGTATTTTGAAAGAAATACTGAGAGAAGTTAAGAAAATTCTGTGATTCAAAATATGCTTATTTGTTGACATTTTTTTGCCTATCATGGGATGGAACAAATCAATAGAAAAGAAACAACTTCACAAAAAAACCCAACCAAACAAAAAACCCCTCAGTAAATAGGAAAAAGAAAAAAGAATAGCATCTGGAAACACTTTCCTCTCTTTCTGGCAGCTGATTTTGTTTCCTAGAAAAATTCAACAATTTTGTGGTGGATTATGAGTGAGTTCACTTTCCGCGGGTAAGCAGACTGAACAAGCTGCAGTTCTTTGTAAAATTCAGGGTTTGTTTCTTCTCTGACTCAATGTCAGTTTTGCTCTTGTCATCTGCAAAACATGATGAAATATATATTATAAGGAATCAATATGTAGGCAAAACATGATGTTCTTTTTGCTTTCATTATCACAGTAGTAGTTCAGCTTCAGTTTCTAAATAAGTTGTGTGTTTTTTGAATGCATGCACTAATCCTGTATTTTACTACATACAATATTTACGCTGATTCTGTCTTCTGAGAGAATTTATATATGGAGCACTTATAGGTGACAAACATAACAATGTGTGACTGAAATAGTTCAAGTTTGTAGGAGGAAATGGACATACTGATGATTATATCTCTGGTTATATCTTTCATTTAGTTGTACAATGAAGAAAATTGTATACTTGGTTTTTTAGCCTACCAGCTCAACCTGCCTTTACTTAACTTTCTTAACTTACTCAACTTTCTAAAGAATCTTCTAGTGATTTACTTTGAAAATTTATAGCACCTACCTCCTCATGATTCTTACCTAATTTCTGTTTCCACTTCTGATATAATAATGCTTGCAAATCACTTATGACCTTGTATAAATATATATAAATTCAGTATAAATTATATTGATACAGCTGAAGAATGTATTGGAAAACCTCCAGGTTCTGTTGCTTTATCAGTGACTCCTCTATAATGTTAAACCAGATATTTATTGTTTGTAAACATGGGGTTTTTTTAAAGAAAAAGATCTTTTAAAACTATTAACTCACACCTTTCTGGAAGATTATGAAGGGGGTCAGACTAGATGATCTCTGGAGGCCCCTTCCAATCCCAGCTGTTCTGTGATTTAGTGATTTGTTATATAATGTGAACATAATTTCCTTGCTGACCCAATCTCTGGTTTGTGCCCTTGAGGGCAGTGGAATAAGCCGCTCAGAAGGAACAGGGGCATTGTTGTTACATACACGTAGAACCACTTCTTGTCTTTTGCCAGAGGAAAAAAAGATGGGAAGTTCACATGTAATAGAACACCATTGCACAGTGCACACAAGCAGAGCACAAAGACACCAAAAGCTGGTACCAACCTGCTACCTGGGATAAGACCTGATTTAAACAGATGGAGAAAATGTACTACTTTACACTAGTGAGCTTTTGGAACTGGCTGCCAAAGGAGGCTGTGCAAGCAGACAAGGATTCAGGAAGAGATTTAACAGAGTCACGGAAAACAGGTCTATGAATGGATGATGCAAGCACTGTGTACCTTGTAACATTTTCAATGAAGAATGCCATTCTGGAATAGCTTTTAGATAAGAGTAGGGGGCAAAGAACAGACAAATTCTTCCTAAGCAGGCAGTTAAGTTCAACACAGCAGTTTGCTCACAGCCTCTCACTGGGATGAAAGAGAGATTTGGAAAAGTCCAAAATCTTGTGGGTTGAGATAGAGACAGTTTATCAGCTAGAGCAAAAGCTGCATGCTTGAGCAAAGCAAAGTAAGGAATTCATTCACTACTTCCCATGGGCAAGCAGGCCTTCAACTATCCCCAGGAAAGCAGGGCTCCATCATGTGTAAAGACTGCTTGGGAAGACAAATGCCATCACTCTGATTATCTCACCTTCCTACTTCACATGATGATGTGAAAAGCAGAAAAGGCCTTGACCATGTAAGCACTGCTGATCAATAACAATAACATTCCTATGTTGTACTGGTTTGGTCACAAATTCAAACCAAAACACCACAGGAGCTACTGTAAAGAAAATTAGCTCCCTCCTGGATTAAACTAGTGCAGATATGTCTAGGTTCTGCAAGAGATTAGGTGACGTGGCTGCCTGTGGTAGCAGAGAGCTGTCATCGGTGACTGCAACCTTCCTTGCATTGCCTGCATAGTCTTTGCTAGAGGTAGAAGTGATAGACTTGTTGGTATCCCTAAGCCCATGAAGCAATAGTTATTGTTTTAAGGCAAGAAGCATGTGCAATAAACTATGTTTAAGCTGTGAGAAAAGAAGCATCAACATTTGGCAAATTAACATACCTCCCCACTGAAATGCAGCTTAACATTGGCAAGGCTCTCAGTGTACCCTCTGTGAATACTGTGAGCCCTAGGCCTTTGGACCTATATTATATTATATTTTAATTTCTGTCTTCACCTAATGCTGGTAAAAAATGTCACAGTCTGAAGTACCAGAGAAGCACAACCCAATTGCTTCAGGGTCAGCTTCCCTGTAAAAGCTACCCAGAATTGCTTGGAGCCCTGAAAAGCACCATTCTTGTAGATAAGAGGGAGGGGGAATCTCACTCACTTCATCATCAGCCTCCTTTGTTCATGACCATATTGTCACAAGTTGTTAGAAACCTGTGGCCCAGAGCCATTTTAGTCCATGCAGTCAGGGCTGTCACAGCAGACTTGGTAGAAAAAATCTTGGGGGAGTTCGTCAAGTATTGTACTAGGAAAAGACAGGCTCAGCTCAAATGGAATTGTGTTAGGAAATGAATGGTGAATTCTGCTAAGTCTGTGCCAGTCTCTGTTGAGAAAAAAAGTAGTGATGTGTAATGTAAGGAAAGTTGAGCTCAAAGGCTAACAGAAAGGATAATGGAAACCCATCAGAGCAATAAAGTGGAGCAATCTGACTAATGAATATGTCACTAATCCTGTATAAGTGTGATCAACAAAACGCTAAACAAATGCTTGACATTCTACAGTGAGTGCAGCAAAACAGATTTTTCTAAACAAGGGCATCTGCATTTGGCCTAATATTTAGCACAAAGTGTGGCATACCATGCCTTCCCTGTGGCTCAAATCCTAATCTCTGTCACTCAGTTTTCTCATAATGTTCAGAGTAAATGCAGTGGGAGAATCTCTGTGTACAGCCCTGCACAACCTAGCTGCCTCTGGAGTTGACACAGTTGTACACATTTCAGGAATTACATTTCTTTAAAAAACTTCAGTGAGTACCTTGTGTAGTATCCTTCTCATTTCCTCAGTTACCCCAATGTGTGTGGAGATATACACACACACAGACAAGAGGTAGTGATATCATAAAAGCACAAAAGGGTCCGGAAGAAATTAACCTACAGATAAATTTGCATATCACTACAAACCAAGGTCATCCATCTTTTTAGCAAAAGCAGTAAAAAAGGAACTTAATTGAAATTAAATCAATTCTGAGAGATATATGTGCATGTTTACTAGCAGAGGAAAGTATCCTAGTTTTGCTTGTGCTTGATAGCAAAGTGTTTACATAATGAATAAAGACCTCTGTTAATTACCTCTATGCTGCACCATTGCTTTAAATGTGCTTGAATATCTTGGAGCATTCAGTTTCAAATAATTATTTCTGATGAATGGATGTACATTTAAAATATTTTGTAGTGGGGTATTTAATTCTTCTTCTAACTAGAGTGCTTTCATGATAATAGACCCCACTTTCCTTCCCCAGTAGACATAGAAACATCATTCATTATGTTTATAGCACAATTTGTAGATAATCCTTTAAGGTTTCATTTCGGTACGGTGTTTTTTTAGCAATGGTTGTTACAAATTCCTTGTTCCATTTGTCTTTGGCATATTTTAAGTATCTCTATTCCCCATTTACTCACCAGTTGCAGGATCATTTAAAAGGTCTACCTTCCATAGGTCTAACAAATGATTACAACAGCATGAAAAATTTCACAGTCCTGATGTGGAATTCATTTTTAGATTATTTTACTGATCATTTTTCAGTTAGAAACAACTTTTCTATTTATTAGATAAGCAGAAAGAAAAAAATAATAATTTGTAGGATCAGTGATTCCAGCTTCGAACAGCAGTAGGTTAAGAAATCCTTGTCAGGAGAAAAGGGCTACAGATGTACAAGCTGTGTGCTATGTAAGAAAGACTAACATCTGTCCTGGTGGGGTAAGTGCCATTTTGAGAGAAGGATTGCTACTGTGGATTTGCCTTCTTCCACACACTCATGAAAGTAAAATGGGAAGCAATCTTCTGGGGCTGATACTGGAGACAAAATTAAAGTACAATGTGATAGTTGCCTCTAAGGACTGAAACTGGGGTCTTCTGAGGGGACACAGATTATGTGCAATACCCTAAAAATACATTATTTAAAGAATGTGATCTGATTATAGATACAGAAAGTAAGATGTTGTGGTTGGTACAATTAAACTTTGAGGTCAGGTAGAATGAAGAGAGCTTACTGAAAAATAGACTCAAATATCTACGTTTTCTTAAAAATCAGTACAGATGTGGTAGGGGCCTTTACAGAAAGCAAATAAATAGTCAAACAGTAACATGGAGTTTTAATAATATGTGACGTTACTTCTTCTCCTATATTTTGCCTCTTTATTGGCTACTTAGATTATTATTTAGAAGAGGAGTGCTTTGTTGTATGTGATGTCTAGCAAGTAACTTAAATTTTCCGTCATCCAAAATGTCACCTGTGATGTTTTTCCAATCTAAGCCACTTTTGATGTAACTTGAGGCCATTTCCTCTTGTCCTTGTTACTTGGAAGAAGACGCTAACCCCCACTTTTCTACAACCTCCACACAGTAGCTGTAGAGAGTGATAAGGCCTCTCCTGAGCCTCCTTTTCTCTAGGCTGAACAATCCCAGATCCCTCAGCTGCTCCTCATTGGACTTGTACTGCACACCCTTCACCGGCTTTGTTACCCTTTTTGGTCATACTTCTCATGCATATGGAGATTTTGTGAGGTTGTCTAATCAAGTGCTCTGTTGCAAGGCATGAGCAATAGAGACCTTTTCCCTTAATATTTGGTGTCAAAGCTATACAAGCAACGCAAGACGTGAGCTAAATCACAGCATCCTCATATTCCCAATGTGCCTGCCGTAGATTGGTTTCAGTTTTGTATGAGGTATATGCATAGATGGGATGTGAGGATGAACACTGAAGGAAGTGCCAGTGGAAGGGTAGGAGTAGTGGTAGGTGCTTATACAAATGGGTTTTACTGACATTTTCTGGATGCAGGGAGTACCATGCTTCTTTCAGTTTTCTGGACCAAATTCAATGCAAAGTTATGCACTTCAGTGCCGTATTGAACTCAAGTGGTGTGTAGGGGCTGAAGTCAGCATTAACTATAGCCATCTGTTATTTTGTCATGCCATAGTCAATTATTTTTATTTAGCTCTTTCAGTCGCACGAAATAAAACTGTCAAAGTTGTCAAGAACTCAAAGAAATGAAGCCTCTGAGCTGCTGCTCTGAGATTTTTAATATTTCTTCCAATACAGATCCTTGTGCCCTAAAAATCCTACCAGAAGTGCATTTGGTCTGATAGCTTGATGGGATGTGAGCCAAAGGCTTGTGGCTAGTCAGTAGAATAGATGGAGTAAAGAATTCATCATTTATCTGCATAGAACTTGCAACTGTGCAATAAGTAGTGCAGATATTAAAAACACACATTTCATTAGATAAGTGCTTCAGGTGTCTACACAGTAAACTATTACCATCACTGTAATGCATTCAGATAGACAAAAGTGTAATTAAAATTCTTGGTGTTTTAAATTAGGTAATTTTTAAAACAGGTGGTAATACTGAGTAGAGTCCTTCATGATTTTCTTCCCTCAGAGCTAAAGTAGCTGCTGTTCCATGGGAAGGTTCGGCATCTGTGATAGGATCATGGAATAAATGTAGGTTTCTCTTTGTCAAAGTGATATAGAAAGACAGATATTTAATTTTCTGGGGCATGTTGAGTAGCTGAACAGAGCATTTAGTTTATTGTCCTTCAACTGACTCTCTTCTTCAGAAGAGAGTTTTCTCATTTCTGTCATAGAACAAAGCATCTCAAATTTTAGGATGACTAGAAAGCTTTTTGGACATTATTAATTGTGGAATATTTTTAATAATTTTATAAACTACTATTTTTAAAAGAATTTTCAAACTTTGAAATATTTTGAGATCAAATGATAATACTGATTTCAAAATGCCAAATGAAACTGAAATACTATAAAAAAAAACTATTTGAACAAGCTGTTGCCCTTTCCAATGTCAATTTTTCCTTCGAAAATTCCCATATCATCCATTTTCAGCTCTATGTTCACAGGAGAAGTTTCTTTTCTTGGCTTCAGCTGAATCCCAAGTAATTTTGTCTCTGTAATTACCCAAGGGGAAAGGGGCTTCCTAATTTAGCATTTCTTCTAAAGGAAATGCCACATATATTCCCTGACTTACATAAAAAAAATTAAAACTCAGACAAAAAATTGATTAAATTAATGACAGATGCAAAGATCAATTACAGCATGGTAGAATTCCTAGATTTCATTCTTAAAATATCTCAGTGTAGAAATCAGAAAAAATCAAGTCAGAAGAGTTGCTGGACCTCAAAAGAAGAGAATCCCTAAATTTCCTTTATTTCTTTGAAATAACACTAAAGAAATGAAGTTTGTAAGAGGAGCTGCTCTGCTTGAAGAGACTTTCTGTCTCCACTGGCCTTTTGGAAGGCAAATATGAGCAAATACTCAGAAAATGCAGATTTTTGCCAGACTGGTTCCATATTGTTCAAAAGAAAGCAGAGCCCCATTTGCTCTGTCCATTATTCACCTTTGCTGTGGTTATTCAGTTTCTCGCAAACTCCTATTTGAAAGGAAAGTCAAGAAGTCCTTTCAGGCAAGAGAACCTGTAGAACCAGTGTCAACTTTCTCAGTCTCTTTCCTGATGGGTTTTTTAAATTAGACATATTTCTGACGAATTTCTCAGTGTACCTCCCCTTAAATTAATTTAATCTAGACAATGCAAACTTTTGTAATTTCTAAACAAGGATTACTTGTGAATGTTGCACCATCAGACTCATATCTTTGGTATAATTGATCTTTACTAATAGAGGTCAAAGTAATTAAGTTTGTAATTTGGGTGCTGGATTAGATGATCTTTCATCAAATATTTGGACTTTCAGGAGGGTGAGTGCTCTCAAAAGTAAAAATATTTTATGCATGCTAGAGAAGTTTAATTGCCTTAAAATCAGTTTTAACTGTAAGAGTTCCTCCTTTTGCCATTAGGAACCACGTATTTCCTAGGATCTTATCCTGTCCAATGCCAATGTGTTAAAAAAAAACTTAAATTGAGTTATGATATTCTGTCAGTTTTTATGACCCTGTACAGTAATGAGAAATTTTCTATAATACCCCTTGTCAGACAAATCAAGGGTGAGTCATTAGCTCCAACTTAACATATAAGGGCATCTGAGGTGACAAGACGTGTGGGAAAGGGACAAAAGAGCCACAAGAATCTCTGGGAACAGCAAAATCCAGTGGAAATAAAAACTTTTGTCCTGGAGTATATGGTTTGCAGTTTTTAATTCCAAAGGGCAGAGCCCTGGCTACAGGATGAATCTAAAAGCATGGGTTTTGTGCTGCACAGAATGTTTATTAAAAAGTTAGCTAAATTTTATCAAAACCTTTCAAGAGTTAGTTAGACTTCCTTTAATCCTAGTTTTTGTTTGCCCTGTTTTAATCCTGTTAATTAGAGCTTGCATATTTCCAAGTAACTCACTTCCAGTTTATTACATTTGCTGCCAAAATAGCATTGTTCATTAAATTGTCTGTAATATTCATTCTTCTTAGCAGTTTTAATATAAATAAAATACTTGCCAGATATTTTTGGATGAGAGAAAATTCCAGTATTTTGTATGTCTGTGCTCTTCACAATGTTTTTACAAGAGTTTGTTTGCAGATCCTAACTGGACTAAACTGCTTTATACCTCCCTCAAACAGATTATAGAAATGCAGGGATTAATACAGAGATGCTTACATAGTAAAAAGCTGGGTCTTGTGAGAGGTGGAAAATTGTATACATTTGGAATGGTGATACTTTGGAGTTTGCATTCTTCAAACTACTGCTAATCACTAAATTATATGTGCTTAACACTACGTTTCCAGTCCAGTAGGTGTTTTGTTTGTATTATCAAAATAACTTCAGTTCCTCAACTCATGAAATCATATCTTTTAAAAGAGTCCATTCCTACCTATAGTATATTCTTCATTTGTTTTACTTGGTATGGCTGGACTGATAGTTAAGTGAAGTCTAACAGCAGCAGAGAAAATAAATTACTCCAGTAGCAGAAGTCTGGTTGTATTAAATCATTATATAAACAAATTAATAACGATACAGAATCTTATCATTATTTTGAATATGTCATTTGCTGATACATGTATAATGCATTTCTTCTTTACATACCACAAAATGCTTATAAAGAAGTAGATGATCATAATCAGAACAATGATAAATCTTGCACTAATATCTGCTACTTTCATTCAAAGGCACCCTGAAGCACTTTTCGGACTGTTATATATAGGAAAAGAAATTAGGAATAGAAAATTACACTGAGATTTCATCAATATCTTCTGGTAATAATTACAGGATTTGATCAGATTCATTCATCTCCCATTTGGCTATTAATAGGAATATGACACTCTCTGAATTCAATCTTTATTCTCTTGAGGGGATTTTCTTTGGTGAGGAAAAACTTCAGAGACTTTCTCCACCCTCTTAATGTGCAAAGTCTTTAAATACCGTCAGAAGCATTATCACTTGCAGGAATTGAGTGTATGAGCTGTGATTATTTCTAAGTGTGTTGTACAAAGTCAAGCATAATAATTAGTCTTTGGTTTAAAACTTTTTTGATTTTTTCAGCAGTGATTAGTATGTCCAGAGGAACTACAAGTATGTTAGAAAAGCATAACGGAGCCATTCAGTCTCTGAGCCTATTTGTCTTATTGGCACACGTGCAGGCCAAAAATCATCATTATCTCATTTTTGTTAAGAGAGAAAGAACTACCCAGGTTCTGCTGGTGAAAAGGCAACTCACCTCTCTCAACTCTTAGTTCAGCACTACCAGGCCTCAGTAGTTTCAGTGCAGGGGAAAATGCATTTGCCACAATGATGACACAAGTGATTACCAGAAAATAAAGCCATTTCTGAAAAGAACTCTTAACATTTAGCTTTTATTGTCATGGCAACAGCTTTAAAGTGACCATATCACTAAGTGTGTAAATAAGATATTAAAATGAGTAAAAAATGATCAGTGAAGAGGGAGAAAATTGTTACTGCTCCTTTTTATTTCCTTCGGAGAAGGTGAAAGCCACTGGTGACAGGAAAAGTGCTGCCCTTTAACATCCTTATTTGGAGCTGAAATATTAGCTGGTTTTGTGAGAGGAAAGAAAGAAAGAAGAGAGATGCCAATAATTTTCTTTTTACAGCTCTTTGAAGAATTCTTTATTTTAAATAGATATGTCCAACTTTAAAGTGTTATTTGAAAGAGTAAAAATCAGCACAGAAAGCCAGTCTCAGAGGAAAACCTTGGAAAGAGTAAAGTGATGACCTACATTTATCCTCTCTTAGAAGGGAGTGAGTCCCATGGATGCAGTCTTTAGCAGTGATGAAGATTAGGTCTACATACCTGTCTTTGTAATTCACTTTTTTCTTTCTTAAATGGAAAGTCCTTTAATCTTTCCTTTCTTATACTGCTTGTCTCCAAATTGATGAAAAGGATGCCTTTGCAAAGGGCATGGCAATCTGGGGATGAAAAGCAGTATGCTACAGGCCAGCACAATGTGCAGGAGCAGCCTGCCAGGGTTCCTCCTCTCCATTTTTCTCCCTTTCTAACAATGTCCTGTAGCAGCCTCACCGACAGAGCACCTGGTGTAGCTGTGTCCAGCCAGAGAGTGTTAATGATCTCAGCAACACAAAGGGTCACATAACACAGAGGAGCAAGGCAAGTTCTCTGATGGGGAAGAATACACAGATTAAGTAAAACAGCCATTTCTATTTGATAAACTCTAGCAATTAAATCTCTAATTACTCTCTTCATCACAGAAAACAGACACTAGCTCCAAAGAACTGTTGTTCAAAAACGTGATGGTTATTTTCTTAATTAATTTAGTTGTGCTTCTTTTTAAAAGAGTGTTTTGCCTTCCATCTCTTCAGATGGACCAAATAAAGATGATGACTGTAGATGCTACAGCAAAACACTACTGTCCTACTGGAAGACTCTGAACATTACCACAGATCATGCAGAGCTGTGCTGCCCAGTTATTAGCAATATAATGAGTCAGATCTTGGAGTCATCCAAGTTAGAGATGAAAAAGGCTTTCATTTTCCTGAAATCATTACAAGCTCTTGGTTATAGTCATACTGTGTGGTTCAGTTAACTTTTCCAGATACTGAATTCATCCTTCATCCTGGGGTATTTTGGAACAAAGGAATTGATTTTTTAGATCAAAAAGTTCCTTACTTTAGATACTCAATTACACGGCAGGATAGAGTTGAAAAGAAAGGGGATGGGGGTGGGGGAAGAGAGAAATAGTTGGGTTTATTCTGTTTCCTTTTTCTTTCTTTTGTGCCAAAAAGTATAGTCTTAGCACTATATATAGGGCACTTTTTCCTTTGTGGATAATTTAGCCTTTTATATGTGTGTTTATATCAAAAAACAAATAAAAACTAACAAAACAAAACAGAAAATACAAACCAACAAAAAAAACTACAACCAAAAAAATACCACAGAAGCAAGCCAGCTGAGAGATAAAGCACCTCATTAAATATTGCTTATTTCATTTTCTATTTGGAAGAAAGAACACTCAATGCCAGTTGGGTTCAGCTCTTGAAATAATAAAGGAATAATGTTGTAACTGGGCACAGTGATTTGGTCCAAGCATGAAAAAAGCACTAGGTCATTTGCTGCAGTTGCAATTAGGGTCTCTAAGACATGACCATAAATTGAATTTTAGTGGTCTTGCGAACTAAAATGGGGTTTGAGCTGCATGCAATTTTTGTATACCTATTCTTTTGGTGCTTAGATCAAGGGAAATAATTCCCTATGTTTCACAATTGCTTTCTTTTTGTCTCTCTGTAATTCAGGAGGAAAGATTCTGGGCTGTTGTCATACAAAGAGCACCTACCAGTCAGCCAGGTGGTGGTTGGAGATCTTGACCGGCCTGGGTCGGAAGCCAAGGTGTCCGTGGGCCCCGTGCGCTGCCAAGGAGATCGTAAGTGCTCTGGTTTTCTTCCGCTTACTCCTGTGTAGAAATTCAGTTGGAAAGGGGTAACTTTGGAGGCACCCTGTGGGAAACTATGGCTGTCTGCGCAAAAGGCCTTTTGCTATGAAATCATGATGTGATTTGAGAAATTTTGTCCATGAAAATACACATATAATGGCTTATATTTTCATTTAAAATATCAATATTTGTCTTTATTTTATGGTAAATGTGTCAACTTGGATTATTCAACTAAATTTATGTAGATGAGCAGTAACACAGATTGCATAATAACATCTCTCAGCACCTGTGCTGCTGTTGGGTGCTCTTGTCAGTGTCATTATCATTACTATGTATATAGGATATAAATGGTAGCATGATGGCAAAACTTATCACTGTAATCTCTGGTTATAGGTGTATAAAGTTTGACAAGATTGTTATCAAATGTTAACTGTATGAGGACTAGGTGTTTCCATGTAAAGCATTGGGAGTTTTTTGTAGTAGTCTCTGGTTTCCAGGCTGAGTGATGATAGGAGGTGTACATCCTCCAATTTGATCATCTAGAGATAGAGTAAATCAGTATCATGTGTAAATTTCCACTTCACACACTCAAAATTGGAATGCAGTGAGGAAAATTGTAGTCCTGCTTCAGTCTGTTTTGTATTTCAGGAGGTGAAATTCACTACCAAAGGCAGAGCAACTGTTTAAGGTCCTTCTAAATCACACTTCAAAAATTTAAACTGTGCAAGTGACACACATTTTATTTGTCCCCTGTGTTTTAAGGCAGTTGTCTTACAATAGGTGCAGTAAGGAAAGGTTGTCTGATTTAATTTAAAACAACTAATATTTGTGTGATCTATAAATAATACAAAACCCATCCACAGTAAAGAGTACTATAACTCAGCCTGTAAGACTGAGGCAATGCAGAAATATTCACATCATACATTTATTGCTTGTTATTTATGGTGTTTGACCAGTCAAAGGTCAGTCTGTGTTTGTTTGTGTCTCATCTATGTTTGATAATTTTTTTTGGAATAGGCTCTTACAACTGATGAAAAAAATAAATAGCATTTTTCTTGCACCTATATTACTCATATCCTGAATCTGAGTGCTTCTAGAAATATCAGTGTGAGCCATTTCTAAATATTAGTATAAATGAAACCTCATCTGAGCAGGCAATAGCCTTTATTAGAATGTGACTGAGTGACACAGCCTTTTGGGAAACTGAGCGGGTGTATTCCTACCATCCTGATTAATTTAATTTTCTCCACACACTTTACAGATATGATTAGTAGTTTTTAAAAAACTTTGCCTGTGAATAAATTTGATTTTCCTTCCATGACCATATATTATTGTCAAAAATCTGGTATAATTTTTCTCACAGGAGATAATATAGACCCTAGTCCTTTGCAGTTAGTAAAACCTCCTGTTTTATATTCCCAGTGCATTTACTAAGCATTCCCCTTTGTATTCTTTCTTGAACATATACAACAACTGCTGTTTCACCTTCTGGAAAACAAGGTTTCTGCTCCAGGGAAAATGCCAAAATTTTAAACTGTGCTTTTGTTCCAAATTAGAAGACCCAAAATACTAAATTTCTGGGAAAGTATTGAAAAAAACAACAAGAACAACAAACTACAAAAACTAGAAACCAATTCTCTTTTTTTTTTTTTTTTTTAGTGTATTACATGCATCAAAACCAACATTATTAGTACTAAAGATGTTGAGTGTAATCACAGGACAGTTCATGTGTTCAGTTAAATTCAGATGCATTTGTAAATGAAATTCAGTTACAGTTATAAAGACTGGCTAAGAAATACAGATCTTTGGTTTGCTTGCAAGGAAGGTGGAAAAAGTAGGAGTGCCTAACCAGTCAAGTAAAAATTTACCTATTTAGAAGAATTTCTCATTGTGGTTGCAGCCAACACCGTGACAACCTATCTCGTCTTGCCCTGAGGGTTGTCCATGCCGTGTGTCATATCAAACCATAGTCCAGTGATATTTTGCAGCACATGAAGCCATATTTTCCCATCAGAACTACAGTACAATTTGCCACACACTTCATAGCTCCCTCTGTGTAACATCTAGTGACAGTGGTGTGTCACCTAGGCCAACTCACAGCTGTACATGAGTACAGGAGTAAGAGTACCACAGAGCTGATTGCCTTTGCAATCCTTAAAAAGAGACAGCTGAAAGCTTACTATCTGAGGGCAAAGAGGATTAAAGAAAGCAAAGACATTTGTCATTTCATGCAGTTCACTTCATCCCATGCTTATCAAATTCTGAAGGGTCCATTAATCAGCAGAGGCCATGACAATTAACTGTTCCTACTATTGACTGACCAGAGTAAATCTGAAAATCATCCATCTCGGTGCAATTTGTTTTGACATAAACCAAGGAAGATTGCAGAATCGTAACTGTTTTCCTGTTGCAAAAATAACTGTATTCTTCTTTCAAAAATACAGGTTTTATTTTGGTCTCACAAATGACAATTTCATTATTCTTTTTGCCTGATTTATTACCTGATTAAGGCTGTTCTTGAATAGCAGCTATTGTTGGAGATAAAGATCAGAAAACTGGTTTATTCATGATTACACATCTTTGTGTTCCAGAAGTATTTTTCTTATTTAACTGCACCTCACAAGACACTACTTGCATTCTGAAAAGTAGTCAGCAAAAAGGGCCTTTATTACCCCTCTAAAGATCTGCTTAAGCTGCCATGTTCTACCAGAATGATGAAGACTCATCTAGTCACTGTGGCAAAAAATCCCATAAATCTGGTCTGGGGCCTGGTTTGCACCTTGGATTAAGTATCCAGGATGTCTCTTTCCTATTTGCTGTTTTAGTGTTGAGGAATGCTTTCTAAATATCTTAAGATTTTTCAAAGTGGTGATCTACCAGGAAAGCAAACTTACCCAATTTCATGGAGAACAGATGCATAAACAGGAGATTAATTTGGTAAGGGTTTTTGACACTGTATTACAATGATTCAAAGATCAGGCAAGGGTTTTCAGCAAATGTCAACTCTATGCAGACTTAAAGCAAAGCTGTCCTTCCTGACCACTGTTATGAGTGCTGTACTTACAGAATGACAGTGGCAGTTTATCAACACATTCTCAATATCCTCTTAGCTGAACTGGAATTAAAAGTGTAAACAAAGAAAATCAGTCCTTAGATTCCACAGTAATACTGGATAAGGGAACTACTCTGGTTTTCCCTGAAGTGAAGGTGTTCTATGCAGGATCTAGAAAAAAGGGCACCATAGAACAAAAAATTAATAATTTTTCTTCTTCAGCTAACTTTGAGACACTGATTAATTCCTTTACAGACCTATTACAGTTTCTCTAATACTTGTGCAATAGGACCTGGGCTCCTCAGCTGCCCTGAATTTGGCCTTGGCCAACCAGTAATAGAAAGACTTTGTCCATTTCTTTATGCTATTTCACTGTAATGCAGAGGGGCACCTTGAGCCTTCTCCCTTTAGAGAAGAGCACAAGTATGTTGTGGGGTTTTTTCTATCTAAGCTCAGCCTGGGGTGGTAGATCAAGGCTTCATAAGCAGATCTGGTAATTTCTTTTGAAACCAAACTGAAGAACTTACCTTGCTGTGGTGGGGCTATTGCTATAGAGATTTCATCAACAATCATATTGAATCAAAATTACATTTGTGGCTTCTGGCACCTTCTGAAGAATTTTTTTTCATTCCTCTTAGGAAAATAACGGTTTTCACAAAGCTTCTATATTTGCCACCTGCTAAGAACATCCTTTTCCCAAGGACTTCCAAGGATTTTGATTCGAGTTTGCTCTTTATAAGCCCAGAGGGGAATAGACTGACTATTCTGCTCTAGATTTGCTTTTCTCCTTGAGTCTATTTTCCTTTTGTCCCATTTCCTCTATAGAAAAGACAGAATTTAAGGGGGAGATATTTTTTACACAGCTCAGATTTATGTTTTTTCCAATTTCTCTGCTGTACAGGTTTTATCCTCCCAGTAAGACTTTGATTTCTGAGCCATGAATCATTTTCTTGTGTATTACTTCTATTATCTGTAATCTTCAAAATGTGGAGGAGGAAGCAGTTGCATTCACTGACTGTGGTTCTTTCTAAGCTAAGTTTTCATGAAGACCAGTATCAGCAGTGTGCTTGTAGAATCTGCAGTGACAGACAAAAACTGTCCCCTTGACAGATAAAAGAAGTTCAGGGAAAAAAAATCAAAACCCAGTTCTTCCATCAGTGCATTGATTTTGTTTGTGCATGTGTGCATATGACTTTGCATGTGTGTTCTCAGGGGAAATACACCTTGAGTTCTTTTTTTCAGTAATTTTGATCATGGCTCATCATTACTCTTTTCATGACTGATACTTTGTTTCTTTCACTTCTAAATATCACTTCTGGCTTTACTCCTTTTAGAATGTTCCAGCAGAGTAGGCTTATTTATTCAGACAGTGGTATGGCCATGCACATTTTTTGTGATTCTGGGTTTGTATTAAAACCACTCTGTAGTTATCTAAACCAGACAGCCACTGCCAGGCTCAGTGCTTAGAGGCCAGTATCCCTGGTAAGGTGTGGGTTTGTATTCCTTAAGTACTTCTTATGCATCACATGTGCAGTTTGGTGACTCAGAATTGTCACTTGTAATGAAAATAAATTACCTGTTTTATGTGCATGCTAAATCCATTTTCATTACACCGCAAATTGAGGACTCTTTCAACATTTTGAACTTGTTTTTCAAGGGTACCACCTGAGTTTCAGGGAAAAAAATAGCATAGCCTTACAGTGCAGTCTCCAGTTACATATTAAACCTATGACCAAGGTCAATTTTCTAGTAGGATATGCAGTGTGTTGACTCAGATCTGCAGTGTTGTCACTGTTTCTTACATAGGTAAGGTAAGCTGGAGAGTACCCCAGAAAATAAAACAACCAAACAAGAACAACCTATTTGAATTGTTGAAAGACCCAACTGGAATTGAGTCCTCTACTGGAAGTAGAAACAATTTAGTCCTACCCTGTCTTAGACAGCATTCCAGTTATATAGTGATTTGTCTTACAGGTTAATGGAAGTGAAAACACGGAAGTGAAAATTAACATCAGTGATGTTCCCTACCAAAAAAAAAAAACCTAGCCAGTGTGCTTTCAGGAAAATACAAATTTTTTTTTTTTTTTTTAAACTTCTGGAGCAATGATTCTGCCAGAGGCTTGTGTGATGGGATTACATATCTGAAATTTAGGCAATTCTCTTTTGAGGTGTTAATTACTTCTCTGCCACTATGGTTAGCAAACCAATCAAAATCTCTGGATTTTTCTACATTTTCTTTTTTTTTTTTTTTTTTGCTTATATTGCTAGATCTATCTAGCAATACTTTTTATTATTATTTTTATTTTATACTTTTTTATATTATTACTAATTTCTTATTATTTTCAAATTAATTGCAATATGTTCAGTAAGGAAAATACAGATCAAAACTTGATCCATTTAAGAGTTTAAATTGTTTTCACCAGTACTTATAGGTGCCTTCAGTGCACACAAAACTTTGTCTGCTGGATTTCCACATCTATTACCCCAGCATGTCTTTATGTGCTGCACTGGATCATAAACTGTGCAATTCAAGTGGAATACAGATTCATCCAAAGAACATCAAGGCATTGTGCTCACTGCTTACCACAGTCATTCCAGGGCTACCAGCGAAACAGGAGAGAGAAAAGCATCCTTTCAATAAAAGCAGCCTGCCAACCAAGAAGTACCGTTTCAGACTCACTCGATTTTTGCAGTGGATTACATTGAGGGTGACAAAACAAGAGTCTTTGGTTTGGATTTGGGTAGGGATCTACGTTTTAGTTAATCAAACTGCTGCTGTTATCCTTCATATGCAATTGCTTTCCTCAGAGACCCAAGAGAAAAAAAATGACCCACTAGGTCATTTTTCTACAACTTTCTAAGTAAAAAAATCCATTCTTTTGCAGTTGTTTAATATCTGATTTAAATAATTTCATTTCTCATTCTTAGGACTTTCACTTTCCCTTCACCTTTAACCATGTTTCATAATGCATAATTAAATTTATTGTGAAGTTTAACTGGATTTTATTTTCATCTTCATGCAGAAGTATTTTCTCTAGGAAGCAGTGCTTAAATGCCCTCCTGTGGAGTCTTAATATTTCTAAGAGAACTCTTCATTTTCTCACCTCCCAGGAAAATGTAGACTGTAGCCGGTTATCTCATACAAGTATAGGCTGTTTCTGGCCAGGTAAATAGAACCTGTCTTGAAAATAGGAGCTAGAAAATCTCCACTGTTCACATGAATTTAGAACATTTCTCTGTCATGCTGAAATATGCCAGGAAAATTAAAGGTGGACATGGGATAATGTCCTTCTCTTACGTGCATTTTCATATCCTTCCTGAGCTGCAAAGTGCTCCAATTGCTGGCATTCTGGCTGGTAGCTTTGTCATCCTTTTCAATTTGCAACCAGTTCTCAAAAGCACTATAATTATACTCAAAAGGCATTCTCTGACGCTGTACACCAAAAACCTTTGAATTTAATTTAGGACTTCCTGTTATGTACATTTTCAGCAACATAAGCTCTACCTTAGATGACCCATGGTGGACAGTACCAAAATGAGAAGACCTAATGTCTCCAAAACTGGAGAACTGTCTTTGGATTTAGGGGATGGGGAGTGGTAGGCAGCGTGAACAGCATTTGAACATGTATGGTTGGAATTATTCAAGTTCCAAAAATATTTTCTTTCTTTGTGATAATACTTAAACCTAGCTAATCATTCTAGATACTTTTCTCCTACTCCTTTGCATTTGTACAACAGGAGACATTTTGGCCTAGAAATTTGGGATAAATTAGCCTCCATAGGACTTTAAGATTCTGCTAGTGCTCTTTCTACATACCACCCTGAATGTAAGGCTTCTTTTTCTATATCATCTCAAAACCCACAGGGAATTGGTGACATTAATGATTTATAAGCTCTCAATGTTTCTACAGTACATGACCTTTACTGAGGTTTATTACATGGCCATAAAATTCTCTTTCAGTTCAATCTTTGAATACATGTGTATCCCTGGAATAAATGCTTGTAAAATGACACAATTTTAACATAGAAACATATTGACTCATAGGTTATATATAAAAATATTCTCTATTGTATCCCACTCACTGTCAGATTATGTTCTGTTTGCTTTCTGAAAGTAAATCCTGCCCATGAGAGCTAGTCATCTTACAGAGCAGGAAAAAGTACAGATCACACACAGTTTAACCATTTTGCTATTGGACATGTCCTTTTAAGCCAGATTGAAACAACAGGATGCCGGCAAATAATGCAAGAGAAAAAATTCACAGTAGAATCAAAAATTTAATTTTGGCACATTGGGAAAAACTCCCATACAGTTTGTGCCACATGAACATTAGTAACCCAAGGTAAAAAATAAAATTGTGGACCTATCCTGTTAGAATATTGGGGAGAGATTGCTTTAACCACAAGCAATGGCTCTTGGTGCAGTCTGAGACCTTTTTTAAACCCTTTTCCAGCTTTGCAGAGATCCAGTAGAGCCTGGGTGCTTTGCTCAAAAGAGTGAGATTTATGACACTTTTGCCTAGCACCTGGTAGTGTATGAAAGTATTATAGATTACACTGTCATTCAGAGTGTATTTTCATTAGGAATGCAACTTACATTGCTGGAGACTTTTCCTTAAGGTCATGAAGGCAGTATGCTCTGAGTATCTGTTTTGATGGGAAATGCATTTCAGCCTGTTCATCTTTCCTGTTTACCTGCCTGTAGTTACTTTTTCTGTGCATCCTCTACTGCCTTTGAGGCACTCTACACCTGTTTCACACATACGTGAATGTAGGTACAATGTGTAACACAATTCCCCAGTTTACATCTCCACCCTTTCCAGATTCATCACAAAATGTAAATCAGACAGCAAACTTTTAGGGTAAGAAAAGACCTGCCTATTATTGATTAATTTTAATTCTCATATGCATTCGATTCTACCTAAATATATATGTTGGTATAAACTACAGAAGACAGTTCATTCAAATATCAATGAATTAATAAATTTTGCTCTTTTTACATATTTGCTGAAGTAATGAAAACATATGGCAATCAATGCCCATGTTCAATTCTCCAACTGATCATAAAAGAAAAAAATGGTGAAATTCCATAGAGGAGTTATGAGCTTTATGTTTCAGAGATGCAGAATTCAAATGCAATTAAGAGCTAATTTTATTAAATTTCTCCTCATCATTATGATTATATTGCAGTTAATTTTATCTTCTTTAGTGCAAAAAAGAAGTATCTGAAGAATTTCATGTAAAGTATTGTCTCTAGATTCCTAGGGAATTCAAGCAAGCATCGTTAGTCTGATAGATGACATACAGTAACAGTTCATATTAAACTCAAATCCTCTTGAAGTTATGTTTTAATTATAACTTCAAACATTTTACCATCTATGTGATTGTAAT
Organism: Monarcha castaneiventris obscurior; assembly: GCA_026261815.1. Lineage (NCBI taxonomy): Eukaryota > Metazoa > Chordata > Aves > Passeriformes > Monarchidae > Monarcha > Monarcha castaneiventris. The sequence continues at coordinate 47,599,814 of JAMPIT010000230.1, read as the reverse complement.
GCATATTGCTATCTTACCAAAGCAAAGTAAGAAAAGAAATTGTGCAGGATACAAAATCTAAGAATGAAATTATGAGAGATCTCCCACAGTGTATAGAAAAGTAATGAGAAGGAGATGCCAGTAAAGCCGTAAGGAATTAGGAGAACGTGTGACTAAACTGGGGATTGAGAAGTTGCTGGAATCCTGTCTATTACATGTACAAATTTGCAGCCACCTTTAAATTTCACCCTATAAGCCTGATTTATCTTAGAAATGAGGTCTAATAGGGAGGGAATTATCTATATTTATTTTTTTAGGCTGAACTCTTTCTCAATTTGATACTTTTGGCCTGCGCATTCCTGCAGCACTGACTGACATTTAAAGAGCAGAAAGAACAGAAAAAGGCAGAAAATTATTGAAGGTGAGGTAGAGTGAGGTCAGTGTCATTCATCACCACATGTAAGTTATGCAAATTCAGTCTCATTTAGACATAGATAAGTGATTGGCAGCAGGATGGAGAATAGCCAGTTATAACCTTATGGCACCCAATATCTGACACACAACACAAAGTGTCTCAGTAACACTTAAAATGTTCAATCACCAAGATGGAAAAACTAATAAGAAGTTGGAGACCTTTGGTGCTTGTTAAACTTGCACCACTGATCTCTGTGCTGGGGAGCCACGCTAACTCTAATTATGTCTAAATACAAGCATTTACAATAGTTGAACCTTTTCTATCCAATGATAGAATAAAAAGGAAGGTCAGGGATGTATTCCACAATCACAGCTGCTATTCATAATGATTTCTTATCCTGCAGGCTATTCTCTCCATCCTTTAACTGTATTTGACTGAATTTTGACAGCTTCAGTTCAAAACCTTCCCATAATCAAGTCCTATTATATGGGTAGATATATTATTATACACATGCTCTCCAGAATTTTTGAAGGGATGTTACCTGATCCTTCTCTCTCTCAGTGAAGCAGGCCATTACAGATTTTCATGTAGAACTATGATGCAGTTCCCCAAGGAACTAGCTATTAGCACAAGGTTGTAAAGTTGTGCATTTTTGGCAAATGATTAGAACTCTGACCTGTTAAAAAGGAATATAGCAATAGTTTGAGAGAAGTGGAATATATATATTAAAAATTTACCTACTATTTCTTTTCTCTGATCTGTTTTTTAACTTTTTTTCTGACCTTTGTCTTCTATGGAAAAACTTGCAAATGTGGGAGAGAAAGGGCAAGAAAACTGTAAGAGAACTATGAAGTATTACCGCCCTACTCCCTTTCCCGGTGATAATGGTATGGATAATTTCCACTGTTAAATTTCTGAGTTTGAATATGCTGGGTTCCAAACTAATGCAGCAACCTGTAAGTGCCATAAATTAGGTATTTACAGAGCAGGTTTCAGAGGAAAGGTTTCAATTCCCTTTCATTCTTCCTCTTTTCTGTGCTTAAAACTTATCTTTAGTGAGGTGCCAGCTTGGTTCATCAAGGCAAACGCAGAAGAAATTTAAAAATGCTGATAATTTTAGTCAAGGCTTTAATTTTGAATCAGCTGAGATAGAATTAAAAGCAGATGAGGGGGAAATCCTGTACCTTACAAAATAGCATCTTTTTTGTCATTAAAGCAATTCAGAGCAGTTCTATCCATTTCCTGTTAGGAGCTTACAGTAATCTGTACTTCGAAGGTATTAGCTAAGCTTGCAGAATCATGAAGCTTTCGACTTTACAATATTAAGCAGCAAATTTTAACATTTTTATATGCCTGTATTTCAGGTCTCATTTTTGAAGAATCATCTCCACATCTGATTTGCTTTTTCAGAGGAGCAATAGTTTTCATGAACAGCTTTCAAAGAAACAGTTATGGAAAGATAGCCAATAGTGATTTATGGTTTCTAAAGTTTCTTTTCAGCCTGTTCTTTAGCTAAACAATTTCCAGCATGCCCACTGTATCTATATTGTTATTTACCCTTGGTTTCATGAACTTCTGCTGATGGAAAACTTTTGCCTTATCACTCCAAATAGTTCTGCTTTTGAAAACTGAGGAACTAAATTAGTGTAACTCAATTACACACAGAACATAGTTCATGTATGTATGTTCAAGTAACTTCCATTATCATTTATTTTAGATTAGCTAAGATAAGGTTAAATTTTAAAGAATTTATTGTTATGAACTGTTATTGTGTCTTTGTATTTCAGATTCAGGCAGAAGTAAATTTGATCCACAGTTGGCAGGATATCTTCCAGGAAAGTTAAGATGCTCCAAAAAATGTAGTGGAAAAGGGATTTTTCCAGGAAATACTTTAATTTTCCATTCCAAAAGAAGATAAAATTCTCAGAAATTCTTGCTGTGTAAACTCTGAAAATATAACAGAACACATTGGTTATCAAGTTCTCATCGATGTAAGGATGTCAGTGTAACCTTGACTTTCAACGTTTTACAAAAGAGCCTTTTTCATCACTGTCTAACTATATTTCATAAATGAAGTTTTGAATCAAACGGCTGTTTAAAATGTCCAAATTGAAGTAAAATTTTCAAACCAATGTGCTCAGTGTAGTTATATTTCATTAAGAGTTTCAAGAACTTTCAGTTTCCTTTAAAACTCTCAAAAACTTCAGTGTTTTCTAACAATGACAAGGTCTTGCTAAAAAACTGAACTAAATTTAATATTTCCTTCATGGGAGGGACACTCCTTTTTTCCTTTCTTTAAATGCAAAGTAACTTCCAATGCTGAGATAGGGATTTTGGAGCTTTCACTTCTGTAAAATAAAAGTAAACATTCCTGCAATATCCTCAGTCCTGCTTAAATCTTAATGTGATTAACTGATATTTTACCCCTCCTTATTCTGAGGTTTGTCTCTCTATACCACCGCACAGAGAGAGGTTTTCCCTATTCTCTGTGCAGACACTGTATTTCAGGTGGCTAATCTGATTGTTCTCCATAATATCATTAGGCAATTTTGTGATCCCATAAGGCCAGCCAGTCATTAAATAAAAATGTTATTATCATTCAGTGCATTGAAGCTATTCCAGCCTCAGAAAATCTGTAGTAGTGTAGGGAAAGATACAAGCAAATAAAATTAAGATGCTTAAAGCAATAGGCAATTTCTTGAGAAGATGGCAAACCAGTATCTGAACCTGTAAATTCAAGATGTGTGTCATTGTTATCAGTTCAATAACAACTTCCCATGGCAACACGAAAGGAAAAGTGTTTTGTTGATTTTTTGCTTAAAGCCATGTACTATTGTAACCCCTAAATAACAAAAATGTGTAGACTTTCATTATTGTAGTTCTTCATCTTTTCAGCCCTTAATAGATAAATTTATTTCACATTGTATTGAAAATATTTTCTGAAACAAGTGATGCCTTGAGAGGCCTCCTAGAAACAGAGACTAGACAGGATAAGGGAATAAAGGTAGGTATTTATTTGAAAGGCCTTCAAAGGTACCCCCTGGGGAGCCAGAGGCTACTGCCAAGATGGACCCCAAGATGGACGACAGGTCACAAGTTCTTCACACTTTTATAGGTTTAGTTCATTTGCACATCAGGGTTAATTCTCCAATTAATGCTTCAGTTTAATGATGCAATTCCCCTCGGCTTGCCCCCCTTTAGAGGCTTTTGGTTTATACTTTTTGGGCCTAGGACGGTCTGGGTGTCCTTGAAGAGCAGGCCCAGAGAGGCTTTGTTATGTCTACCTAGCACGAGAGAGCAGAAATTACAGGCTACAGGAAACTTCAGAGTTACACACTAAGCAGTACAGGATTTGAAAAATATAAAAGTTAAAACCTAAGGCACCACAAGGATCGGGGATAAGCAAACCCAGTCCCCTCAGACTCTCCTCACACTTCACATGCTTCAGTCCTCGCATGCTTGTTGAATATATGATACCTTGTCACCCAGGAGGAGGGCAGATATCACAGGCTGACTGTTTTCTTGAGTAAAGATCTGTAAGTCAGGCCTTCCCTTCTCCTGGATTTTACAGGACAATCCTGCTAACAGATAACTAGTACTGATGCAGTAGCTCAACCAACACCTGGAAGATGCCTTTCCACATGTGGCAGCTCTCTTTCACTGCTACTGACCACAAAGACAAACAGTTGAGGGACCAGTATGATTTGTTTGTGTCTCCCTAGCAATCACAAATCTATAGTGTCCTGAGGAAGGGGATATAAATAGCAAAAAATTGCCTCAGTTCCTTCCTGATCTTCAGTGGCATAGAAACTGGTGGACATCCTAACAAACCAGAGACCCAAGGATAGATATATATCAGGAGCTGCATTGCCCACCTCCATCAGTTCTCCTGGAATCATTTCCACAAAATTGTCAAAATCCTGGAAATCGCTAGGTAATTACTAGCCCAAGCAAGCAATCTCACTTACATCCATAAACACATGAGCAAAACCCCAAACCAAGAAAGATCCTAAACCAATAGAAAATTTCATGTATGCTTAGTGATTTAACAGGACGAAACAAGATAGTGTTCTGCCTCCAAAAAATGCATTTGATGTTGAAAGAAAATGTAATATGTGAGACTATCAAACTCAATTTTTATCAGCCTTATTCTATGCAGTACCATGCATGAAAATAAGGAAATTACTCCATGATTTTCCACACAATTTCTTTTCCTTTGTGATTTCAGTATGTAAGAACCAAAATTATTCTTGAATAACATTCAAATGTTTCTAAAGTGCACCTGCAAATTTTATTTTTCTGGGCTCCAGGGATTCTGAATTTGGCAGACTGTATTAAATATGCATCATAGGAAGAGTTATTAGACTTGACCTTTTCCTTGAGAACTTTAGAGAAGTGGTGGGTTGTGCTGTAGATTTCTCTCTCCACCTTGTTACTCGTCCCCTCTTTCCTAGTTGTATTCACACCCTTGAAGAGACTTAGGCAAGTAAACATCATCACTTGTGACATAAAGCAAGCCAGGGGCCCTCCACATCTCCTCCCTCTTATTTACACATGAAGAGTCAGTAGGTCATAGAGACTGAGCTATGATCAAGGAAATTAAATTCATTAGTAAAACAAGAAACATTCCAGACCTGCACAGCACAGCTTGAAGTACTCAGCTGATGAACTAATTAAAGACAGATAGCTGAGTGGGTAATGAATAAACACATTGTGTGGGTAGAAATAGCTAGCACAAATATGTGTATTCCCTGTTATATTTGATGGGAAAGTAAATTATCACATATACTGAAGCAAATTGAACAGTAAGAGCTCTCCTGCAGCTTTTAAGTGCAAACCATCCTTAAAGGTGGGACAGCAGGCAGCAGGATCAGCAAATGGAGCCCCTGCAATAGCACTTTTGCAACTCCCCAGCCTACCACCACAAGGAACTGTGCTGCCTGCAGCTCTCACGCAGTAAAAGCAGGCCGATTCTTGCCTAGTCCATCCTGCACTGCCTGAGCAGGAGCAGAGACCTGTTTGACCCTGTGAACAAGAGGCTTTGAAGAACTTTTTCTTTCTGCACACCCCCTTCCCTCACCCACCACTTCTGTGCCTCCAGCCAAGTGATCCTTCTGTGGGCATTCACCAGTGCAGCACTCCTGGTATTCCAGGTACTGGTGCCAGGGAGTGCCCAGACAGGGTAACCAATGAGGAGATAGGAAATATTTGCCCATTAACATCATGTAGCACTGCAGCCATTTAACTTTACCATTTGAAGAGCATCAGACTGTTTCTGCAAGGAGCAGATGCAAATGGCAGGGCTGCCTGCAGCTGTTAAAAGGTTTAACGCTGCATTTATGTAATATATTTGTAGACTACGATATGCTGCACACCAGCCATTTCCAGAGGCTGCTTTTGCACAGCAGTCTGTAAATGAGCAGAGAAAACACTTTTCATGACATGAAGGAAGCCAGAAGACATACGAGCTTTGAAAACACAGATAGAGAAGAGCTCCTAGGGGAACTCAAATAGCCATTTACTAGATGAAAAACAATACTAAGCTCAAGTTAAGTTTGCCAATGCTTATCACCAAACTGAAAGTTGAACGCACAGTTTTGAATGCATCAGTGTGATAATAAATCCTAACATCCTAGCCATTGGTGGTACAGATTGCTAAACATTTCTGTGACATCCACTCTTCTATCACAAGATGGTGTGGCTTGTATAGGAAATAGAACTTGCATATTCTTGATTTTCATGGATGAGGTCAGGGACAAGAACAGTCAGTTACAAAGTTTAGCCTACCTAAGTCTGTATTTCTGTACTCACAGGTATTTGTACTTTTAATTTTCCTTGGGGTGTTAAGGCCCATTTGAAATTTATAAGGGGCAGAGAGATGGAGGGATCCAGTCAGCAGGAGTTCAGACAGATGGCTGCACTAGTACTTGGCTTACAGATACCACCAAATATACAGATACCCTGTAGCTACTGTCCTTGAAGCTACTGGAAGCCTTCTGCAGTGAACTTCACAATCTCCATGGCTGCAGGCAACTATAAATACAAGGTATTCTGTTGTTCTGTTTGACACTTGGATCTATTCTAGTCCTTTCACCCAAGGCATTTATCCTGGACTATCTAGGATCATGAGCTGGTAGCCTAGGCTTTGTTTGGTTCCATAAAATGAAGGAAATCTATCACATTTCCAGAAAGAGCAAAATAAATAACTTGGCAATTGAGCATGTGTGCTCGTGGTTGCTTGTGTCTTCTGGGTTAGTTCGTTTCACTTAGTAATTTTGAACAGCAGATGAAAACAAAATCCTGGTTTTTCCTCTGCTGCTTGCGAATAAGCACTGTCTTACTCCTTCTGCCTCTGCATTTATGAAAGATAGGCATATGTAGCCCAAATATTCAGCATTAAGCTTATCTGGATAAGCTTAAATAGAAGTTATTTCAAAACCCCTTAGACATATTAAGATTACCAGGTGTAAATTTAGAGTTTATATTGTAGTATATAATGGTTGGGGTGTTCTTCTGGTCTTAACCTCTGGATTATACTTCTTCCTGCAGCTGTGTCTACAATTTATAGAAAAGATATGCTCCAGAAAGAAAAAGTTCTTGCAAAAAGTACCTGGTATTTCCATGCAGCTTTTTCTTATTTTTAAAAATCAGTTAAACACATTTTGCCTTGCTCATGTTTACTGTATTTTAGGTCTCCTCCTATTCCAAAAACAGTTTAAAGAAATCCTTTGCAACAGGGCCATTTGATTCAAATCGAATGGACACTGTAGCATCAAGAACTGCTGCCAGCTGTAACACTTGATGAATTAATAATTCCTGGAGTACTGCTTTGCAATTTTTTTAAAGTATTTAAAATAATATACATCTAGGAAACAATGTATCTGTCATTAATAAGTGAACATTTATGGACAGTTGACTGAGCCAGGTTCTTGCATGTGCAACACTAAATGGCTAACACACTTACCTCAGGCTCAGTTAAATCCCTGTTGTCAGGGTCCACAGTGAAAATACTCACCATCCAAAATACTCACATCTCTTTGAAATAGAGAATACAAGAAAAAAGACACTTTACAAGCATAACATGGAAAAATCCTGGGCCTTACAGAAAGCTCTTTTAAAACCTAACACATATATATTTTATAACCTTTTTATCTTTGTTGATTTTTTTTTCACCCCCTTTATTTCTTTGGCTTCTTGGTGTTGTTTCTGGGGACTTTTGTTGTTGCTGTTGTCATTGTTTGGGTTTTTTTGTTTATTGGGGGGTTTTATTTTCTATATTCTGATTCATTTTCCTACCTCCTTCTCCCAGAGTTAGTATGTCCCAGAGATACTAATACACTGCGGGAAGCAGAGTAAGGGCAGAAAGGAACAGCCTCATGTGGTTCAAAAGCACATTCATACCAGTGTGACAGAGCTTGTCTGGTTCTCAGCTGTGCCCAGAGAGTGAGGAGCTGCCTTTAGGACTCTCCTGTTTTCAGCAGGAAAAACAAAGTCTCACCATACCATTTCCTCATGAAATTGACTTTCAATTCATCAGGCATCAGCTGGCTGAAGACAGCTCTATCTGCCCTACTGTGCACAGAACTTTGGGAATCAAAATTCCTTTCTTCAACTGCTGATGCTCAATAATATATCTTAAATACAAATTTATACTAAAAGTTGTTGGAATTCAAATTTTGAGTGGAAATTAAAATCATTCATTGTCATGATTCTACTTTGCTTTTTTTTGGGATTGGGGAATACATGAAAAAAAATTAGAAAAATGTAAATTTTCAGGTTTTATTTTAATGGGGAAAAAATTTAAATGCTAAAAGCAATGCTGTTTCTCTTACGAAAGTGTTTCCAGGATAGTATATGAACTTCATTATGCATTGTGCCAAGTGTAGATTAACAAGTAGCTTTATTTTTTCCCCACAAAAAAGGTCCCTGAAAAATACCGGAGTCTCAAGTTCAATATGAATTGTAAGAAAGAAATGTATGGCATATTCACCATAAAGCATCCCATGAGATTTCCAGACCGTTAGCAATATAATAGCTGTAGTTTTGTATTTCTGAGTTGTACTTTTGATCCCAAGGTACTCTGAAGCTATTTTTTTAAACACAAACAAGTTTACTTGCTGCTGATTTTCAGTGTTGTAGGATACAGTGTTCAGCGGCATATGAAAAATTTTAACCCAGATGAGTTTCCTGAAGTTACTAGGGAAATTTAGGAAGGTAGGTTGCAAGTGCCCAAATTTTAGCTTTACAACAGATGAACACTGCTCTTTCTGAAAACATCTTTTAATTTTCAGTCACCCTTAGCAAAGGTAACTGCAAAAATATTTCTTCTCAAAATCATATAGTTTTGCATGAGAAGTCCTTGTCACAGGGCACTACAAATTTTACAGCATTCATAAAGGGACTGACAAATTCAAGGAGGAAAATAATACACAGAGTTATTAAATATACTGACACTTTTGTATCACAAAATGTTTGAGGTACAGACCTCTGAGTGTTCAGAAAATATTGACAGGAAGTATTAATATCTGCTTGTTCTGTCATTGCACTCTTCCCTAGACATTCACAATTATCTTGGGCTGAAGAAAACTGGATGGACCTTTAATGTGATGTTATCTTCTTAACTTTTACATCTAAATTCTTACAGGAGAGGTCAGCCCAGACTGAATACCTCAATCCTAATGATATTGGAACCAGTACAGCCGAGCAATTAATGGCCATTTTCAACATTAAGCAAATGCTTAAATGCCATAATCTAAAATAGAATAGCATGATTTAGTGAAGTGATAGTAATAATATTATTCTAATTATTTTTTCAGTAAAGTACCAGTACCATATAAATAATAAAAAATATAGTCCTTGTCATGTGTGCCAATAACTTTTTTTTTTGTCTCATTTAATTATATTCTTAATAGATGCAAAAGGAAAATCTTTGCAAAGGGGAATTATTTTTTATATAGATCCAAAGGAAATTATATATTCAGGTCATATTATTCCTGTGACGTGAACTAGCTCATAATGTTCACCAATATTTTAATTTGGAAAAAGAAATAAATCAATCTCTCAGTTTCAGTTTTTAGTGGCCCATCAGAAACAGAGCAATAGCTTAAATGAACAATTTAATTCATACTCTCACTATGATATTTGACCTAAATTAAGTACCAGGTTACCTTTCCTTGCTGTTTCTGCTGACAAAACTAATTTTCTTTTTCAATTCAAATTCAGTGACGGGCAGCTGCATTACTCCCAGACAAAAAAAGCCCACCTTTTATTAATGTAGTTTAAAAGATTTATATTTTGAAACACCATAAGACAGTCTTTAACTACTCACTTTCAACGAGTAGAAATTGATAACATTCAAGGAAATCAATGTATTTAAAACATATTTTGCTTATGCTTAATGCACCATCAAGGAGACAGCATAACTGAAGAGAGAACTTTGTGCATACACAGCCACCATTAATTGCTGTGATGTTCCTGCTGGGACTTTGAGGATTTTGTCTTCAAGGGTCATTACTAAGTGGCCAGTGAAATCTGTTGGTTGAGTCAGATAATGAACAGAAACTCCATGGTCCTAGAACAACTTTTTTCATAATGCTGAGAATAATACTTGGAATTCAACTTTGTGAATTACTAATGCTCCTAAGCAATTTTTGGAAACTTTATGAATGTTGGCATCCCTTGGGAGAGTTTGGCAGTGCTACACTCATTGCATTCTAAGTAAAACAAATAGATAACTTAGTCGGTTATGATTATGCTGCACAAAATATTATATTTGGATATAGGATGCAGCTCCCTCAATTACCTTATCACTGCAACTGTGGTGTGAAAGCAAGGCCAGGTCTAGGAAGATGTGCTGTATCTATTTTCAGCAGAAGACAGTGTATGCACATATGCCTAGATTTCGATATTCAGTGGGTCATGTTGGTCCTTTGTGCGACAGCATGTGGTATCGTGATATAACCCACATACAGACTGAGTCTGCAATTGAAGGAGAGGCTGTTTCCTTGGATCCTGTGGGTATTGAGAGAGGAAGTTTGTGTATTCAGGACAGCCATTTCAAAGGGACAGCTCTGAAGTGTACTAATATGTGTCATCATATAGTTGTAGTTAAGTATTCTTTTCTGTTCTTTTCTTTTTTACTAAGATGGTGTGGAGGTTTCTTTCCTCTTTTCTTTCTGTCTTTTAGACCTCACTGCTAAAATAGCTGAGACATGACTGTGCAATAGAGCAGAAGTGGTTGGCCACTGAAACTGTAGAATACATGTCCTGATTACAAAAATTGAGGGTAGATAATAGAAGCAGTGCAAGAATGATAAGAACTGAATGAATACTCTTTTACGAAGAGTAGAGATACAGGGTTTTCTTGTGTGAGTGCTGATGGCTGATGATTTACAGATTCTGGGATCTTTTTAAGGATATACCCTGGTTAAGGGCAAGGGACTTCTCTCCATAGCATTCAACTAGTTCTAATACATGTTGCCCCCAGAATTCCTCACCAAAGCCTTTAGATTAAGCAGTGAATTAGCACTTGAATAGGTTGAATCAAAACCTCCTAGATATCGAGTTTTGGGCAATTTGCACTTTGTTTTACTCATGTTAATAATAAAATAGGCATAATCAGATAATGAAATTTAAAATTGGAACTTGGAATACAATTTTTATCCTAATAGATCAACACACAGATTGTGAAGCTGCTGTTATTAAAGCTGTTAACATGTTTAAATGTTATTTCTTTAGTGCATATGCTCAACTACCACACTGAGCAATAAATAATTTGATATTCTTGTCATCATAATTTAAAATCAGACATAGCAAAGAATGACCACGAACTCTAATTTTAATTTTAATTTGTGAAATTTTATCATTTCCATAATGAAAGAAAATAGTGGCACCTTCCTCCTCAAAGGCTCTGGGAAAAAACAGCTTGGGAAATTACAGTAAGTTGTTTTGTGAGTTTATGAACATCAAATTTGGGATTTGGAACCCATTTAACGTATTGCAGACAGCTTCATAGGTAGGAAGTGATATGTTTGTTGCAGAGAAGAAACAGATCAGTCCAGGCCACCTGGAGAAAGTAAGGCTTATCATTCCTTCAAGCATCCCCACTGCTCACTTCTCGTTTCACCAGGGTATAGCTGGCTTATAATTTTGAGAGGCAGAACTAGAAGTCCATGGAAACCTTGCTGGTTGTCAGATATGAGGAGAGTATATAAAGACTGTCTAGTGGGGAGTTCAAAATAAAAGCCACTGTATCATAAGACAGTGTTGGTAGTTCCTACATAATACTGCAAACAAAATTAGGAAATGGTATTCTTTAAGGAAAATGCAAGAAAGTGAGTTCAGGTCCTGCTACACTTTAAAAAAAAATTGCTGCTAAGACACTGAACATTTCTATCCAGCTCTGTGCTGTGTTCAAACCATCTTTTCATCCCTTAGCTTTCCCCTGGAGGAGAATACTGATATCAGAATCACAAGCATGTTTGAAAGGATTTGTATAGTAGACTTATTTTGAGTAATAGTATTTTGCATCTTTTTTCACGGTTTGTCACGATTTCCAGAGTCAAGATTGCCCATTAATACCAATTAGACAAAAAGGTCAAAGGCTGCCTAAGCAAACTCTTGGAAATATACTACCAAAGTGTATTTTCGTGCAAAAAGTAGTCAGTTACTATTCAGAAACAGACATTAGAGCATAGACATAGTCTAAATAATACTTTATATATATCTGGTTTAAATATCTGATTCCCATAAAATGTGACACTGAGTTGAGTTCTAGTTGTTTGTAAAATTAGTTAATTTGAGACATGTGGATTTTTTAGGGAATCTCTAGAAGATCTTATTTTCAAGTTTTTATGTGGAAAACCCAAGAAATTCTGACTTCATTTGCATCAGAGAAGAACAGGTAACAGGAGAGGAGGAAGGTCTATTGTATTCAAACATGGTGTGAGAAACCTCTGCTAGTGGTTTAACTCTCAGCTGTAAGAGCCACACAATAAGTTAGAGAATGAAGGGAGGGAAGGAGCAGTAGGCAGAACACAGGCTCCCTCCTTACAACACTTTTCTTAGATGTGTGAACTAGCGCCCTTCCTTAAAAAAATACTAGAAGAGTTTTAGATGTAACAGATCAAAGCACAAACTGTGTGCTGGGTCCATCCTTATCTGGAATTAGTTAGGCTTACTTAATGTTTATGTGAGGATAATTCTTTTTTCTGAAACCTTGATGATTGCAGTAGACCAAGCCCTTAATATTAAATCTTACTTTAAAGGCAACAACTCAAACTGTACCTTCTAATGCTGTTCTAAAGCATTTGTTAACTGCTGATATAACTATTACAATGCCAAATACCAAATAAATACCAACTCCACAGCTTTAGCAGGAAAAATTTCTGATAGAAAACCCCATTCCCTCCCAAACTGTGAGCTGACTTTCATTTGCTGGACTCTTCTCAGGATCACAGCTTCAGATCACACTACTGCAAAGTGCTCAGTTATTTTAATGGGGCTCAAATTTACTACATGAAGCGTATCATTTAGTTCTGTATGCAACTCAAAGCTTTTTTGGCAAGATATTAGAGAGTCATATATTTCAACAGTTATAGCTTTTCTGCTTATTCTAGAGGACATTTAAAATTGCATGTCTATTAATACCATAAATTCAATTTCAAGTTTTACAGTAAACTGATATAGAATAAATATACATTTTATAGCCCTACAAACTGATGGTCATTCAGCATATTCAGAACCTACTTTTAATTTTATAAGCAAAATTTTTGCTCTGTAGAGTATTTGAAAGGGTTTGTTTGTACTGAGAAAGGTAAGAATGGAAGACAGATTATCTGTCTCTCTTGTGGAGCAGCATAAAGAGAAGTCCACAATATCCTTACCAACATAAATAGTGCAGAGTTGTGATCTACTGATCGATCCATACACTGTATATTCAGAGCTACCCCTACCCACTCTGTCTCTAAAATATTTTTGGATAGAAATGTGGATGTGTTTCAGGCTAAAGCTGCACTACTGACATGCCTTCCACTTCTCACTGCCATGAAAATTCATCATTTTCAGAGCATTTTGGGGTTATGCTTCCAGGAAAACAGCTTGAAATATTTGCCCTAGAATTCAGGTTTTTTTTGCTTGTGAACATAAGTAGCTTTCTAGAATTATACAGCATAGCTGTTACATTTTCCCTTGTTGCACCATGTTTATTGCAGGTCTCCTGCACCCTAGGGAAGCCCCGTTTTCATCTTATTTCCTTTCTTTCCACTGCTAACAGTAGCAGTTTTAATTTCTAAATCACACTAGCATGTGTGGTGCTTGCTGCATAGGAACCAAAGCATTTGTGTCCCAGCAAAGCGCTAAGAATGGAGACAATTGCAAGCAAGTAAAGTAAAATGTCAACTAAATCAATTAAAATCTTGTGGAATTTTTTATGACACTGACAGTAAAGTACGTATAATTGGAAAAGAGGGGAAATGCACCAGTTAGCTATCAGCTGAATTTCTATGTTTTTCCTTACTCCCTTGGTGCAAAGGAGGAAAGATCCCTTTATTTCTCAGGTTCGGATTTGAGCTGACTGTTGGGAAAGAAACCCACACTTTTTTACTCTTGTGTACTCCAGCTGAATATATTTGTTATTGAAATTCTCAAGGAAATAAACCTTACACTGGTATTTCATAAAGTCATATTTCAGGGGAGCAGACAGGGAAGGACTTTGAATTTTTGCTCAAACATTATTCAAATGGGGCAAGTCCAAATCATATTCTAATGCGACTTGTAAGTCACATAACCTACAACACATACAAGGAGTAAATGCCTGTGAACATTATGCAGCTGAAGTGGAGCAGGAGTGAAAATAACAAAATTATGTGCATAATCTCAAAACATTCTACATTTCATAGTATTCACGTAAGGTGGAATGTAAGGGAGTTTTGATAAATACTACTCCCAAATGTTAAGTGAGTATTTGGGCAATATAAAACTGGACAAAATCTGTATTTCAGGACCAGCTCAGGTAAATCCAAACCTTCCATTCAGAACTATGATCTTGTAAACTTTTCTCAATATAAAAACTTAATTTTTCTTGTCAAAATAGGGTCTTAATTTTGGGCCATCATTGGAGGGGAAGGCATAGGACAGAAATAATAGAAGGAAGACCTTAGGAGTCTGCATTGTTTCCCCACTGGTCCCATTGAAGCTGGCAAATGAGCCTGGCTGCAGCAGGATTGAAGGAGATTTAAATGGAGCTTTGGAAGAGCTTCATGGGGAGATGTCAGCAGCAGCCCCTGGAGCTGTTTTAATTTATGATACTGCATGCACAAACCCATCTATCAGTCCAGTGTTCAAGAGACACGAGAGGATATTCAGCCCTGCTTGCCATACCTGTCTGCCCATCACAGGGCACACCCCAAAATCTGAACAAATTTACTTGTCCTGTGCTGAATTACTGCAAAAGCTATTTCTGCTTTTATTTTTGCTCTGCAATTATAAGTAGGAGCAAGTAAATAATAACCAAGAGCTCTAGGAATTTTGTTTCATAGGATTCATCTACTAAAGCAATGGCTATTCATAGTTCATCACTCCCTGCATTGCATTTAAGTTAAAATTTTTATCATTTTATCATGTATTCTTTTGAAGGGATTTGGGCAACACAAGGGGATTTGTACAGTCTTTTGGGTAGTAAATAGGAAAAGTTAATTTTGTGATTTCTGCAGCCTTTGTGAGTTTTCTTTTTCAATTACTTTTTGAAGGTAATTGTGAACTCTGAGTAAAGCAATCATGTAGGGTTATTTCCAAATTTGTGAAAGTATATATTTAATGCCAGTTATTAATTTATCCCATGTAGATGAAGCAGCAGCTCTAATAATGACATTCTAATTGGTTTTCATGGCATTAAGCAGCATATTAGCTAGAGGTTTACAGTTTCTATGTGTGCAGTATTTGCTGCTGACAGTTTCACAGCAGCAAGTACAAATGTACCTTATTAACGTTTCAGTGTATAGGAAGTATAAAATTCCATTTGGGATAGCCATCAGCTTTAAGAAAAGCTTCTGAAAGTTCCCAGAGGGCAAAGATATGATGTTTTGTAGCAATGCAGTACCTACAGGTGCTAAATGAAACTGTTCTTTCTACATTTGTTTCTACACACACGGCATAAACACTTTTAATCTGGAGTTTAGTTTGGCACACTGTTGTTTTGCAATAACAGGTGTTTATAATACACTGTGGGATTGTGGGTCTTTTAAGGTTCCTTTCACTGCTTTCTAGTTTCTAAGTATGAAATTCATGTTTTAAAAACAAAATCAATGCAATCATTAAAGCTAGAACTATTTTTCCTTCTTTTTTTCTTTTTTTCAGTTTGGGGTTTGGCTTTTTGTGGGAGGGGCAGTTGAGGGAATCTAAAATTTCTACATACTTCTGTACCTTCAGAAGCTGAGTCTTTTACACAATCAGAAGACTAATGATCAGATGCCGAGAGCAGGAAATAGTAAAAGTTTAGCCTTTTTGCACAAGGAAACTAAAACTGCTAGTCTCATTCAAACAAGGCAGAAATGATCATACATTTGTCAGAAACTCTCTGCCCTAGTTACTGTGCAGCAGGCCTACATGCACATCACTTTAGAAAATAAAGAGTTCCAGCCTTCACTGATTAGACTCAATAGTGCTATTTTATACTGATCAGAGAGCAAGAGATTGACAGTAAAAAATTATGCCTTTAAATACACTCTTTTGGGAAGCACGTGCATTCCTTTTCTCATACATGATCTCAAGAGACTGATAGAAGTTATTTTTCTACTCTCCTCATCTTTTTACCACTCATTTTCATCCATTCTGTTTCTTTCCCTTGACAGAAAAGGATCCCCACATGAAGTTTCCAGTACAGGTTCATTAATCCAGCTGTCCTGGTGTCCCTTGGTGCTGTGCCTTAGTCTGCACTTCCCAGGTGTTAGTGTGTTTCCTGCGCGCTGGCTGCAGTGAGGCAGGCATTGATTCAAGCCAGCTCACACTTGCATCGCTTTGTCTCCCTTTCATCCATTTCTGAACAGTGGCACTGAGCTCCTCGCAGCAGAGTCAGAAAGGAAGGGAATGAAAATGAGATTTTAGAAACCTGTAAGGCTTGTCCAGTATTTTTCAGAGGGCAAGACAAACCTTTCTCATTAGGCATGAGATCAAAATGGAGCCTGACAGCTTTCTCAGAGAATTAATAGGAGTTTCAGCATTGTGTGCTGAGCCTGATCATGAGCCATGAATGTGGCCAGATCCCATGTTCAAATTATGTTTAGTAATGTGAGTCAAGTAAGTACAGGACTGCTCTCTCTGCATTTGTCCCTGGCTCATTTGTCTGGAAATTTTCTATGTTACTAAGGCAAAGAGCTGAAAGAA
This sequence comes from Monarcha castaneiventris obscurior, assembly GCA_026261815.1. Lineage (NCBI taxonomy): Eukaryota > Metazoa > Chordata > Aves > Passeriformes > Monarchidae > Monarcha > Monarcha castaneiventris. The sequence continues at coordinate 47,583,040 of JAMPIT010000230.1, read as the reverse complement.
GCCCTTTAGTGCTGCAACTTTCTCTGAGAGATATTTTCCTACTTTAAAACAATTCTGGTCTGAAAACTGATTATGTAAGGATGTCATCTTTCACTCAGGAGATTTGCTTGCTCAGGACCACCTGCTAATGTGAACACCGGAATGCCGTCTGCTCTCTTTCCTGCTGGCTGGGTCCAAGAGCACCTATACTCCAGCGAGGGTGGGAGCTGGGCACTTTACCGACTCATCAATCATGGACAGGCTGCTGACTAATTTCCATTATAGTGTCCATCTGTGTGCCCCATTCTGTGGGGACAAAAAGCCACTCTGTAATTATGGATAAGCCTCTAATTATACCTGAGCAACTTCATGAATAGAAATAGGGGCACACAGATCAAACTTTGATAAGTGTTTAGCAATTCACAGGCTTCACAGCTGGTTATGGAGTTTGAGCCAGAGAGAAGTTACCTATGTTTCCCTGGGCCACAGTATAGAACTGGTAAGGAAAGAAAGAAAAGGATTTTGTCTTCTTTTAGCAAGATGGAATACCTAATTTTGAAACTCGGTGTTAAGTTTGGAAGCACAGTCCAAAGAAAATTGTGGAAAAATAAATGAACAGGTATGTATAGCCATAGGGTAAATTAATTCCCTGAAGAATCCTATAGACAAAGTGTATGAAATGTTTTTGAGAAATTGAAAGACTGATGGCATACAGATCCCAGAAAAACATCTAGGATTTCCACACTATCTTCTCTACTATTTTCATTTTTGTCTAAATGTCCTGGGGAACTGAAGGTCTTGGACCCTTGTATGATCATGTAATCTAGAGTCTTTATTGCCATTTAAGAATGTGTGTAGCACATGTACTGTTCGCCCTCCCAGAGGAATTGTAAAATACTGTAGTAGGTTAACGGCATGAAGCTGAATCAGGCAAGGTTTAGGTTGGATATTAGTTAAAGGCTTTTCACCCAGTGGCTGGTTGGGCATTGGAACAGGCTCCCCAGGGCAGTGGTCACAGGACCAGCCTGACAGAGTTCAAGGACAACACATGGTGTGGCTCTTGGGGTGTTGTGTGGGGCCTGATGGTTCCCTTCCAACTCAGAATATTCTATGATTCTATGATTCGAGGTTACTAAAGGCCAGACTACAGCTACCTGAGTCACACTTAATCTGTAAGAATCACAGACAAGCCATGTATTTCTACAGTGTCACTCAAGTTACCTCTACAATGTGTGAGAGGAAGGTTAAAGTCAGACTATCAGAAATAAAGTGTTCGAAGAGCGAAAGCATTGAACCAACATTCCATTTGGAATTATCTATCTTTAAAAAGAATGTCATAGAAGGCTACATTTATTAATATAGCATTTGGGAGCCTTTGGGTTGTGTAGCAGCAAGCTAGTGTTATTGCAAGAGAAGTTTATGCAATATTAAACTGAGACCTAGTGGTGTGAGGTTACTAACACACACAGCCACATGTCAGAGTTGCAATATAAGTAAGATTTAAAGTTATTTAGTAGGAACAGTTGATGGGATTGCAGTAGCACTCATAGATTTCAAGGATTGTCACAAAACACGCTGAAAAAATGATACAAAAGTTTTAGGACCCAAAGGCACAAGTAAAGTGTGGATGAAATATGTGAAAATGGTGAATTGTCACAGCTTGAATTGCATCTTCTGATAACTATCTTCCACTCCTGCAATCAGATTTACCCTGGAAAATTCAAACTGCAGTTAGATTCCACATGGGCCTAACCATCTGCTTGTGCGAGTTGGACTTGTAGCTAAGGGCATTATTCAGAAGATGCTTGTCTCTGGTACTAATAACACTTAATGCTACAACATCAGCTTTAAAAATGCAATCCATTTTCCACCATCCATCATTTAATTACTCTGATTTCATTCTCTGTGAATAATATACATGGTCTATCTTTGCTGGCAGTTCTACTTTCAGATTTCAGATGCCACTATAGGACTTTTTTAAAAAATTCTGTAATTGCAATAACTACAATGCACTGAAAAAACTATATGTTCTTATGCAGTTTCAAAATAAAAATAATAACAAATTTCTTTTTTTGTTTAATTTGTGTCTCATGCCTCGACTTCTTGCACACTATCTGTTGATAAGGCTGTTAAGGATTTTGGTTGCTTTCTGTTATTTTTCTAAAAATGGCATTAAAATATTACCAGGATGAAAGTTGAAATTTCAAAACTCAGGACCAATATGACTGAGGTTAGGGCAAAGTTTATTATGTTTCATAAAATAAGATTCTTTTTTACCGGCTGCTGTTTATTTGCTATGCCAGGTGGAAAGGAGGAAGATTGGAAGGTCCTGAGAGACCCTGATCCCAGCTTTGTCACTGACTTCGATGTCAAAGTAGTTCTGATTTTCTGCATCACTTACCTCCTATATGCAATGTGGAACTAGGGTGACAATAGTTGATCAACTTAAATTGGAGCCATTGTAATTAAGATCTCTATTAAAACTGTGCTGTGACTCTCAGGAAGTGCATTGAAGACTTAAACCTGGGCCAGGGGTAACTGAACTGTGTATTGCCTAGTTTCTAGAGTGGAGAAGAACCTGGAAGAGGAAAAAAGCTCAGCAATCCTAGCACTCTACAGAGGATTTTCAAAGCAGGGCAGATGTGTTTGCAAAGACCAGAATCTGCTTCAGCCTGAAGAGAACTTTTCCAGGAATGACGGGGGCTACATTAGACATTTCCATGTGGCCAGCATGTTTTGAAGGAGATATTCCAGGACCTGGAATCTGAAGAAATACAGAGTGCAACAATTTCTTTGTAGCAATTTTTTTTTGCTGAATTCACAATTTATTCTTTGGCTTGCAGTATCCCATCACATGCATTTGTATCACACTCAAGTCAAGTACCACAATGGTAAAAATATATATATATATGACCCAGAAAAAATAATCTCTTCTGCCTGAGACAGTTCATCACTAGAAAAAGTAAAAGCATGCAATGTACCAAGCATAATCTAATAGCATGAAACTCTTCTTTTGGTTACAGGGGGGTTATACAGGCAGGCTTGAAAGAGACCACAGATTGCACAACCTTGCCATCCTCCATGAGAAACTAGTCTTATTAATGATTTCCAGGACAGTGCTTTCAAGAAACAATAGAGAACATGATCACAGTGTTCTGTGGATGGAGTGTTACCTGCAAATTTGAATAATATGTCTCCAGACAATTCAGCAGCACCTGTGACACTAAAAACATCTATTTATATTCCACACTTCATGTTTTTGGCAGCTTGACGGGCTGCATCTTCCATCATTCTGACATACTGAAACAGAGCTCAATGTGACTCAGTAGAACAATGAGCATTAGCTGCTGGGATTAAAGTTTTTTGCTAAACAATCATCTATCCATCTATTTAAAACTAAGCATATAAAGACAGTTTTCTAATTACCTAAATTAAATGGGTTATCTGAATACTTGTAATTCTTTATGACCAAACAAAAATGCATTATTTCAACTAACATGTTCATGTCTGTTCAAAGATGCCCAGGTATTATTCATGTTGAACTGAATCAGCTACCCTGTCTGAATGTTCAGCACTCCCATTAAACTCCCTAAAAACTTGTTCTGTGAGTCGGTGCTTGCAGCCCAGAGAGCCAACCAGATCTCAGCCTGCATAAAAAGCAGCGTGGTCAGCAGGTTGAGAAGACAATTCTGCCCCTCTGCTCTCCTGATATCCCACCTGAAGTGCTGCATCTAGCTCTGGGGTCCCCAGCATAAGAAAAACATGAACCTATTGGAGTGGGTCTAGAGAAGGGTCACAGAAATGGTCAGAGGATGGGAACACTTCCCCTCTGAAGGCAGGCTGGGAGAGTTGGGATTGTTCAGCCTGGAAAAGGCTTTAGGGAGACCTGATGGCAACCCTTAAATATATAAAGGGGCCTTATAAGAAAGCAGGAGGGAGAATTTTTACCAAGGCCCATAGTGATAGGAGAAGGGGCAGTTATAATTTGAAAGAGGGTAGATTTAGATGTGACATAAGGAAGAATTTCTTTTCTGTGAGGGTGGTGAGACACTGGAAGTAGTTGCCCAGAGAATCTGTGGATGCCCAATCCCTGGAAGTGTTCAATGCCAGGTTGCTCTGAGCAGCCTGGTCTAGTGGAAGGTATCCCTCCCTGCCCATGGCAAGGAGTTTGGAACTAGATGATCTTTAAGGTTTCTTCCAACCCAAATCATTCTAGGATTCTCCAAAGTCCACACTATTGGACTACAGTACACAGGAGTTGCTGAACCATGTTCAATATCACAATCTTACTTATTTACAATATTCAGTAAAAGAGTCTCAGAACATTAGAGTATGTCATGATGAAAGGGAAATGGTCGAGTCACCACCCCTGGAAATGTTCAAAAAAACAAGTGGATGTGGCAGTTTGCAATACACTTTAGTGGGCATGGTAATATTAGGTCAAAGGTTGGACTTGATGATCTTGGAAGTTTTTTCTATGGTTCTATGAAAAAGGGGAATCATTGGAACCTGAGGCAGATAGATATGCTTATGCACTTACAAATTTTAGTATCTCTACCACCCATTGACTGTATTGGGAACTGCACTGATCCTCTGTAATCTCCCAGGCCATCAGCACAGGACAGTGAATCTCTCAGGCTCAGACCATGTTTCTGGGGGTCAGTCCCATCAGTTAAACCATAGGCACAAGTGTTGGGTGTTGCTTCAGCCTGTCCAGCTCTGTTCTCTGGAGACAGCTGTCACTAGCCCGAAATACCAGAAGCTGTCTGCTTCCTCAGTTGTCTCCTCTTTGATTTAGAGAGGAAGGCATGTCCTTGTATAAAAGCTTCCTTCCTTTTTGTCGTCAGCTTAATTAGCAATTCCATCATTCCATCCTGAATACACATCTATTTGGAGGGCTACTTGACCTGTATTACTTCTCTTTTCTTTCTCCCTCTTTTTAAAAAAGAGCACCATGCAAATACATATCTTAAAGGGGAAAAAAATGCATCACATATTGCAAAAATGTAAACTGTTTTTATTAAGGACAAAAAGATAATGCAGTCAGATTTCATTATGCATATGTTATAAGAGTAATTGCCTTTTGCAGTTACAAGGCATTCTATTTGCATGCTGGAGATATTCATGGAGACAGCATGTAACAAACTATCTCTCAGCTCAAGAAAAATAGGCTGAAACCATTGCCACGATGTTAATATAGACAATAAAGAAGTAATTAAATGTCTTTAACTGCCTTCCTTTTAAATGTCTCTAACTCAAATTACTTTCCCCCTATTATTCATTTTTATCCTTATTGTAAATGTATCAATCTTGTAAATGTTCATGTTTGGTGAGCTCGCTTTTGATAACTGACTGGCTAGGGACAGTCCTAGGAAAAATGGGAGACTCTGTGCTCCCTGACTTTGTAAAGAGGTCAGGCAGAGAGCTTCTAAGGTTGATAATGTTGAGAGTAAAAGGAAATGAAGAAATGAAAATAGGCTTAGAATTCAATATAGTCTGGAAAATAACATCAGGAAAATAGGTGGTCAGGGAAAAATCAACAATCTGAGCTGGAAATTACTTGGTCCGCTGTAGTAAAACTCACCATTAAGATGATGGTCAGTTCCTGAAAAGGCTGATATGAAACACATTCCTCTCCTACCAGCTTCAAAGTTTGTGTAAGCTGTTCATTCTCCCTCCCTCCTTCCTCGCTTCCTTCCCCCAGCTCAGATATTGATGCTCTCCTTTTGCCGGGGTGCGTACAGGGATGGGAGAAAGGGACATTTCCTGTGAGTCCATCACTCCTTGTCCCACTGCTGCCTTCCTGGCTGCAATCCCAGAACTGGCTAATGATCGCAGACAACATATGGTCTGTGAACAAGAGGTCTCTTGTTTTTAAAAACAAAGATCAGGTGCTGGAAAGGAGAGCTTGAAAGCAATGTTTAAATGATAGAAAATCAGTCAAGGGAGGACATGATGGGAAGCTGGTGAAACAGACACACCAGAAGAGATTCTGAGGAACAGATAATACTGCCTGCAGCTGGGAGCTTGCTGCTGGTAGGGGAAGAAAGTGACAGGAGAGCAGACAAGGAGCCACACAGCTCCCGTATTGGTACCTAGCATTCAACAGGGCCTGCACACTTTCCTTGTCAATGCATCAACTTTCTAAGACTCCCATATCCTGCTCCATGCCTCACATCCACAGAGGTGTTTGAGTAATTTATTCCTGTTTAAGAACTTATCCATCCAAACTAGTAGCAATTCATGGATTCTTGTCTAGCAGGAGCAATGGGCAGAGCTCTGATTTGGTGTATTTCAGTGAAATGAAAAAGATCTGAAGTGCTTACATAGGAATTTAGTGCCTCACTCTCTAAGTACTTTTCTGGAATGAGAGAATTCTGCCTTCTGTGCCACCTGATGCTGGTTTAATCCGAAGGCTGAAGATGTTTGAATAAGAGGCAAAATAATTACAGGGGAAATTTCTTTCATTAGAAATCGAAGACTGGAAATGTAACAGGTATTCTTAAAATAGGTATAGGGTTTTCTGTAACCAACACTTCACTCTGACAGTTGTGAATCAAAAACTAATAGCAAAATTAGGGTAGCCATTGAGGAAAATGCTTACTTTACTAAAACAGTTTTGATACTGGTCAATATTTCTCCACCACTGTGATGCACATATTACAATGCAGTATTTTTTTTGCACCAGTTTGGTTTCCATATATTCAAATACCATCATCTACTAGTGCACAACATCACAAAGCTTTGTTGCAGATAAAGAACAAAATATGGATGTGAAACATTTACTATAACCCTATCAGGAAAATACAGATAGCATAGACTTTCTTGTCCAATTTACAATGTAGAGGGATATTTTTGTCTTGTGCTTGTAAATTCACATGAATATTTATTTTCATAGACTGTGGCTTTCTTTCACCCTGAAAGCTCTATAAAAATCTATCCAGATTTTTTCTTCTGCCCTTTCATTACAATAAAATGAGTTGGCTTGCTGATTCCCTAATTTAAGCATTATTTGAATGATGCAGATGGTTTCTGTGGTATTTATAAGACTGTAAATGTGTGCTGATTTGCTCATAATTACCAACACACAGTGGGGCTGCTCTTCTCACATTAGGGATGGTCAGGAAATGCAGACTACAAGGTTGTAGGTATTTAAAATGGCTTTCATTTACTAATCCAAAGCACTGTCTTTCCCAATTTTGATCATTATGGATATTTGGTTAGAATTAGCAGAACTGTGTTTCTACTGGGAAACTGCTAACCCTTGTCTCAGTGCTGTTGATATTCCGAAAGCTTTCTGCAGAAGAAATATCCTTCTGCACACTGAAGCCATTGTCTGTGAACAAAGCTAGTAAAAAAATCAACTCCTCCTGCCATTGCAAACCACTCTGAACGTTTGGGAAGGAACAGTTTTCAGAAGTTTTGTGGATCTGTGGATCGTTATGATGTCTCCATGCGAGTCTCTCTGAGGCGCAAATGTTTTGCTTCTTAGTATCTGTAAATACAATTCTCATCTGAATTCAGCAGTTAAAACAAAACAAAACATAACAGAAATGTATCAAGTTTGCTGGAATTGAAATACAGGAAAACCAGACTACTAAACCTGCTCTTCAGGAGTATTTTCAACCACTAAATTTATTTTTATCTAATTGGCTACTTCCTTAAATATCCAAGAACAGGAATTAAGGAACCATATTCAAGCTTGTAAGTTTGATGATTTTATTCTTGATCCCCCTGTTCATCGAGAAGCAGTGTATAGTACACATCTTTGAAGGTGATGAGTATGCCAGGTGTGTATGAAAAATTTCATTGTAACATGTCTGAGAGACTGTTTTTTCTTATTCATTGCAAACTTCTATTTATAGAAAACTTTTCAAGCTGCCACTATCAATTTGAAATCATCAATGATAAAAACATCAGACATTTGATTCATACCTTTCTTGCTTCTGCTTTTGGTCTTTGTTGCATATGTACATATCTCTAGACTTGTGAAGGAAAGAAAGTTACCAAGGATATTCAAGTGTATTTGCAAAAGTGGGATGAACTGTCCCTTTTCATGTCCTTGAGTCTCTCTGGGACATTTCGTGTCCTGTGTCCAGAAGGTGGGCAGATGAATGTCTTCCAAAAACTGGAGCTTTTCTCCCGGAAGTGGTTCCTATACTGCATTTTTGCCTCTAGGGAAATACTGGAAAGGAGTTGCATAGAACGTGGAGGCTACTAAAGAAATGTGGAAATTAATGAATGTAGTGCAGAAAAGTCATGTAGACCATTGTTGTGACAAAAATGTAAAGGCTGATTCTTATTCCATTTGTGGTTGGTATTAAGAAACCGAGATTTACAGAAAAAAACAACTTCCATCGAGGGACAATGCTGTATTTTATCTTTGAATGAATGCTTCTTGTGGTCCATACAGACATCTTGAGCTTCAGTGTTCCAGTTCATATTGTCTGAGGAAATGCTATGTCGGTTACAGCTTATCAGAGTGTCTCTTGCTCCCACATCAGCCTGGCACACAGAACCCGACTGGCACACCATGCACCCGGGGACAGAAATCCCTGCCATTCATGCTGACTTCATGCAGAGACATCCTCCAGACAGGAGATTTCTGTGCTACCAGTGGACAAGCCCAGAAAGCAGAATATGAATGTGAGAGCTGAAGTCTGCCTGGAGCTCTTCCTTCTGCTCCTGTAAGAGAGCAGGCTGTTGGAGTGTACCACCTGCTGCTCCAGTCAGCCTATTTCCCCTCCAGCCATCTCCTATTCACCTGCCACAGACCCTATTCTTCTTTTGCACAGCAATCCTTTTCTCCTTGCTTATGAAACAAATCTGGGCATTTTACAAAAGAAGCAGAAACTCTCTTGTTTTACTGAGGTTTGTGGTTATTGTGGGGCAGGAAGCATGAGTGCTTTTCAGGGGTGGCAGCCAGTCTGTATTGCAGAGAAGTTACAACGCCGTTTGAGACAGCTGTCAAAAGCCACCAGGAAAGCAGAGTGAACGCAAATATTGAAGGAAGACTGCAGAATGAGTACCGAGTCCCAGCACTGACATGGGGCACTGTGTCAGAGGCTGGGATGTGGACAGTCAGGATGTATCCCTGGCAGAGCAAGAAGTGTCAGGAGATGATGGCAGAACAGCTCTCACCCTGCGCTGTAGGTCAGACCCTCTGCCTTTATTTGTTCACTGCAACCTGTCGATTGTAAGAGCCACACGATTACCCATCGATGTCATGGGTGAGGAGTGAAGCTTTCTGGTGATTAGTGTCTGGATAGTCACAAGAGACATCTCAGCATGCTTTGAACTCACCGTGCCCGATTCCTCAGCTCCAAAACACACTGCTAGTAGTTTTTAGGAACAGCTCTTGTCTTTAAAAGACTGGCAGGCAGCTACTGCTTGGCTGCCAGCACCGAGGAGTGCAGGATTTAATTTCTAAAGTGCACAGACAAACTGATAATCATTCTCCAAAGGGTGACAGGGACTCAGGAAGGATGAAAACACACTGCAGAGGGACACGAGGCTGTACTGCAGGCAGTGTCTCAAAGGGAGAGCTGCTCCAAAGAAAGCAGCAAGGAGACAAGGCTGAATCTCCTTGAGAAGCCACCTGGCTTTTCTTTGCCGCCCGCCTTATGCAAGACCAACATGGCAACTGCAAAGCAAGAAGGGCACATACAGCCCCTGAGTAACTGGAGCTGCAGGATACTTGAAACACCGAGAGGGCAGTAAATTACCCTTCCTTGTGCTCTGCACACAGGGGAGGTAAGGGAGTGGTGTAAAAAAAATTGTAAAAAAGCTAAACTATTTGTTCACGCTTCCTTAGATACAAAGGTAAAGCTCTTGCCGCCTACTTCTTCTTTTCCCAAAAGCTTGTACCCTGCTGCCATCTACTGGGATTTTTTAAAGAGACGGCATTGCTCAGGTACCCAGATGTGTGCCAGAGGAGGCAAACTAGGATTCTGCAAGGTGCTAAGTTGAGCGATCGTACGAGAAAATGAAAACTCAGCACTGAGGCGTGTCTGCAGTCACCTACCTCGCCCTTCTAATCATTTTGAAAACCAAGCTAATTGTTTATTATCACTATTAACTGCCAGCACTTAGGGGAAAATGCATATTTTGCAGCAATACTATGTATGGTATGCTTTATTCTTCCTGCTGAAACACAGAGTTGAGGGAAGATTGATGCTTGATCTGCCACAGTTCTGCACAAAATCTAGGAGGAGGAAATGAAATAAAACAGCCATCAAAGAGAAAGTGGTGTCATTCCTGCTTGTGCTTCATTTTATGTCAATGGGAAAGTTGCAATTGAATCTTTAGAAAGGGTATTATCAGTCTCATATCTGGCTAGCAAAGCTGGCACAAAGCAGCAGTGATAAAGGACAGCAGACTGTGAACTGAAAGCAATAACACTGAAGACAGGGTGTTTTCTTAAACCTCTGGTCCCAGGAGGTGATATATATAAATAATGGGTTTATTTACTGAAGATATGATATTTTCGGTCACCAGTGGCAGCGATAGATATAGTCACTCCACTACCATGTGATCCATGTTGGAAAATAAGTTTGAAATCCTACACTCAGAGCCTGTAGCCCATCCTGGTTTTTGTCTGCCTTCATTTAGAAAAAAAGTTGTTTATTTGAGCTCCATTTAAAGAGTACCAGCTGGGTCTGCCATAAAATATGGTTTGCAAAACAAGCCAGCCCTGATGTTTAACACCCTGACAAACTCTGATGTCTTTTATTTAAGTAATAAATTAGTGTTTAATTTTTATGGCATTAGACATTACCCAGGAGAGTAATTTAGGAGGTCATTTTTAACATAGTGATAAAACTTGGAGTAATGGGATTGAAGCTGCCACTTCTGGAGGTTTGTATTGGGCAATACTACAAATTTAAGTTCCCTAACATGCATTCAATTTAGATTTAATAAGAGTTATTATATCCCATGTTAATTAAAATTGGATTATTTATTGCAAACACTTACAGAGAACTAGCTACAGAGCTGTGGCTGCACATACCAAATTTGGCCTCAGAAGTGCCAACTGGTGTTTCTTCAACTCTTTTGAAAAGCCAAATATGGATTAAATTGCATCTTCCATATCACTTTTGTCACTATAGTGGCATTTGTGCATCTTTATCCTGTCCAGTGTGAAATTGCAATGGACATGGCATGGAAAGGGGAGACTTGATGAGGATACATTCCTGAAAACTCTGAACAGATTTTCAAGGTCTCACAGCCATGACTGTAGCAGGGCATAGGGTGAAGGCCTAAATTAACTTTCCTAAGTTAACTCACTTGCTCTGTGGGTCAGTGTTCCAAATTTTTGTGGGATGTAGATCAGAGAAATAGACACAGAGGCAGCAGTGTAGGTAATGCAGAGAGAAGGACTTTTATCTAAAGCTGCAACAGAAAATTTCAGGCCTGTAACAGAAAACACTATAGACAGCACCAATACCAGACAAATGCCATTGCAAATCATTTGTTTCCAACACTTTGCTATTCAATATATAAGTAATATTTACATCTCTGACTAGTTGGAGAAATCAACAGTATCCAAAAATTGCTGGGAAGTTAGAGACAGACGCCTAACATTCAGGAACCTGCCTGAGCAACCAGTAGAGTCACAAGTTTCCTTCTCCTTAGCCGCACAGCAACTTTTTTTTTTACTTTTTTTTTTTTTTAAACTTAATTTTAGACCCCAAGAAAAGCTTAAGTATTTCTAGTGTTTCTGTACTTTGTCAGCTTTTGAGGGTGTAAATTACTATCACTGAGGCTGAAGAAAAAGCATTGACCATGTCCCCCTGAGCCTCCTTTTCTCCAGACTAAAAATCCCCATCTCCCTCACCTGGTCCTCATCAGACTTGTGCCTTAGACCCTCTACCAGCTCTGTTGTCCTTCTCTGGACACATTCCAGTACCTCAATGTCTTTGCTGTAGTGAGGGGCCCAAAACTGAACACTGGATTCGAAATGCAGCCTCACCAGCGCCGAGTACAGGGGTGTGATCACATTCTTAGTCCTTCTGGTCACACTATTTCTGATACAAATGCTCTTTCTGACACAAATTTCTATCAAAATGCTGTTTTCACACTTCCCTGGATGCTGAGGTAACTGATCTAGTGGTAGATGAACACACAAGACCTGGAGTTACTGTATGTGAAGAAGAAGCTTGGACAAGAGAAAGCTTCATAACACGATAGACTTTAGAACAAGAAGGGAAGAAACAAAAAGCAACAAGGCTGAGGACCACCATTTTTGCTTTAGAACTAGTTTTGTTGATGTGAATTATTCTCCTCACAAAAGCTAAGGTTTTCTGCCTGGATTTTTGTTCAGCTCATTTTTTTTATTGCTCTGGGCTAATTGTTTCTGAGCTTTTCTCTTTTTCTGTCCCTCTTCTTGGTATCTGACAGGCCCTATATGAGGCTCAAATAGATAATGGCATTTAGGGAAGGTACTAGTTTCTCTTCCTTACCCTTTTTGCAGAAGGCACAGCCTATCAAAATACTGACAGATTTGATTAGTAGACAGGCCTATGTTTAAGTCCCACAAGGAACTAAGGCCAGAGTCCTTCTGTCCATATAGGCAAAATTCAGTATTTGGAGTGGGTACCTCTCTGACAAGCACGTTAACATGCCAAACTTATTAGAAGGCCAAGAACTTTTCCTTTCTGTCTTTTTATTTCTGCTTTTCCTTTCTGAAATGGCTGATAGCAGCACTCAGTTATGAGGATTCCTGGCAGCAATCCCAGCACAATTGTTTGAAGTCTGGATCCTTTCTGTGCAGAAACCTGTGATTAAGCCACCTTCAAACAGCACATCAGATCATGTCAATATCTTAAGTTTTCTATACTTGGTTATTACCCTCCATGAGTAGATATGACTCGTCATGTTTCCTTTTCAGTCATTTTGATTTGTGTTTTCCTCAGGACTAAAACTCATGGGAACAGGAGAAAAGGTTTAATCTTTTACTTTGGGAGGCTGGTCTGCTAAAGCTGCTGAGTAGAAATACTCACAGGAGTTAAGACATACAGAAAACTGGGCATTAGGTTTACATCCAGGAGAAAAAGCCATGGTTGCCATGTTGTTTTAAAGCTTAAGGAGAAAATCTATACAGAGCTTTAAAAAGCTTTGTGTGGGTGCAGATTTTTCCCCAGGCTTTCAATTCAAACCATCTTTCTCTTCAATTGTCATACTAGCAAATAAAATTTCTTATAACATTAAGTTGGATAAGCATAAGAGATTTTAGAGCAGTGGCATATTCAAGTTGTAGAAGGACTAAAATCTATTAAGGTCAATAGACCATTTCCTGATTTGCATCTATAATTAATAGCAGAATATGTCCTATCCATTTTTAAAAGTAATCTTCATGCTATGAAATACTGGTTCACCTCAGTAAAGAAGGAATCCATCTTCCCTTAAAAGTAAAATCTAGCACACAATTCTCCTACCATTCTCTATTTTTGAAAAACATTCTATTTAAATGATGACATGGGAATAAGATGAGTTTGATTACCAAACTGCAGTAGTCTGCACATAAATAATCATCTGATTAAAGTTTGTTTCGTTCTGTCTCTAGCCAAAAGATACAGATCTGTGGATGAGACTTGGGGTGGGATGGGGGACAGAGGGGGTGAAGACATAAAGAATTCTCACTGATATTAATCTTCAAATCTAAAAAAAAGTGGTAACAGAAGAGGAAAAACGCTAAGCTAGAAGCTTATGAAGATGAAGGCTAGATTTTTGATTACCATATGGCTTTGAAAGGGGAAGAAAACCCAAATAACTTTGCAAATAATCATCCTTTACCTAAAATTATCCTTTGACTTAGGGGTTGTTTGCTCTTTCAGTTATTTGAAGAAAGAGTAGAATAGAATAGAATAGAATAGAATAGAATAGAATAGAATAGAATAGAATAGAATAGAATAGAATAGAATAGAATAGAATAGAATAGAATAGAATAGAATAGAATAGAAAAGTACTGATTTGCTAACCTGTAGCTTTCCATTCCCTGAAGGGAGAGGCTGCTAATACTGTTGCAGAATCAGTGAAACCTGGTTATGATGCTTCTAAGTTCCTCTGTCCTCTGACGGGGCAAGCATTATCAACTGCCTTTGAAACTGAAGAATTTGCCTTAGCACAAAAGTGTCTCTCAAAGGACATAGAGCAGACATGTACCTGCAAAATAAGACTTATTTTTCTCAGTAAAAGCATAGCCAGTACTATCATAAGTGTAAGCCAAAGAAATTGCATAATTACTCATCAGATGGGGGGGGGGGAACCCAATCAACTAAAAAAAATAAAAGCAAACAACACATCCAACACAGAGAAAAACAAGTGCACAAAAACCCCCAACAAACCCGGGAAAAAACAAACAGACAACAGAAAAAAACCTGACAGGCCAGGTTTAATTTGCAAAATAAGATTTCAATCCCTGCTATTTGTGTACTTTTCTCAATAAATATTTATGGACAGAAATATCCTTATGCTACTCTTACGAAGATGTTTCTTCCCTCCATGAGCATTTGAGCCTTTCACTGAGCCATGACCTTTTTTTTTTTTTTGGAAAAGCCAATCAGCCCTTTTCTGAAGCAAGACCTGTTGCTCTCTCTCTGCAGAATTCATACATTTTTAGATGCAGCTGGAGTAATCCACTTTGCTGCCACCCTATTCCCCAGCCCTCATTGCCTCAGCACTCACAGCAGCTGGCTTACTGTGCTCAGCACTTGGGAGAGAAAGAACATTTTGCAGGTTCAACTGTTCTGCTAGAAACTCAGTAATGAAATCAGAAATGACAAGGTAAGCTCAGCAGTGACCAGGCTCTGAGATGATTTTTTGCTAACCCTTCATTGGCTTTCATTCAAATTCCCAGAAAAAAATCGAATTTGAATCTATCATTAATAAGTACTCTTTTTATTCTTCCTAGTTTCCTTGTTTGGGGTGTTTTTTGGGGGAGGGTTTGAGAAGAAAGTAGGGAGGAAGAAGAAGAGGGGATGTGGGGGGAGAATGGCTCTCTTTATGTGATACTCCATTATGTGTCTGCCACTGAAAAAATATAAAAGTTTCTAGAGAAAAACAGTAAGAGCCTGTATTGCTGACAAATACTGACATATATGTATATATACTGTTTGTGTATATATATATACACTATATACTATGTATATATATAATATATATATTAATATATATATGTGTATATATACTGACATATATATAATAACATATACCTAAGCTGTTCACTTACACTGAAGACAGCATAATAAACACAGGTGCCATTTTTGCCTTCGTTGCAAAAACAGGGTTCCATTTGGTTCCTCCTCATCAAATTTTCTATTTTAACCTGTATTTATTAGTACTTCAAGCTCCCAAAGGATACTAAACAAATTCAGAGAAAAATGGCTATAAACACAAGACAACAGCAGACCAGGTTAAGCACCCACAAATCAGAGCTAGTGATAGTTGAAGCCAAGCGCTCTGTCCAGTGTGTTCTTAAGCAAACATTGTAAGGTGGCTGAGAAGGTGACCCACCATCACATGCAGACAGCTGATATCAGAAGGATTCACTGTCAGGAGCCCAGTTCACCAGCTGCTCTGTCTGTTAGGGATGACTACACAGGAAACATGCAATGCTGGTTACAGGCTGCCTGTTTATAGTCTGAAAAGGGAGGACTAAGATTAGTTTTCATTGTGGTGACTTACATGAAGGCTGAATCCAAGCCAGAGCAGCCCCACTTAGAGGATCAAGCTGCAGTCGAGGTAATTAGTACAGGCATTTGTTAAGTTTACAAGGTGCAGTGCAGCACTATCTACATGAAGGAATTCCAGCCAAGCCCGTACAGTAAACGACAAGAGCACAGAGCAAAGTAGAGAGCCTGTCTTAATGCTTTCTTTGGAAAGACTGTGCTGGCCAGCTTCTGCTCTCAACTCCCTAGCCCTTCATCTCAGTCCTGGAGAAGTGTCCATGTTTCAGTGACCTGGGTACACCTGCACAGCTCGACTGCATCCATCTCCAGGGTTAGCTCTGGCTTTGTTGCAAGGCATTTCTTGACTCATGTCAATGTTTCCTTAGACAAAAGCTGAATTCATTTTTGTCCTTGGGAGAATTTCCTTCAAGAAAAGAGGTTGTCATGCAGCAACAAATGCCTTTGAGATTAGGTGGTTTCCCTAAATCAGATTCCAATTCATATCAGTTTCTGTGCAGGCACGTTTTTTCCCCCAAGATTGCCTTTTAAATATATTTTTGATATCTTGGTTGATCAATACAAGTATATTTTGGACCATTTGTGCCCTTCCTCTCCATTTGAGACTCAAGACTGCTGTGCACAAAGACTATCTTTTCCTGATAAAGGAAACTGTAAAGTGTCAGAGTACAGCTCTTCCCTCTTTCAGAAGAAGAAAGACTTTGTAGATCAAAGTGAAGTACACCTCTGGTGCCAGCAGTCCAAACTCTTCACAGCTTGTGAGCAGTTTCTTATTTAGACCAAACACAGACCATAGCTCCGATTCTTTAGTTTAGCCTGAACTCTTTCCCAGCACCAAATGCCTGATCTAGTAGCTGTGATAGTAAGCATGACTGTGATGTTCCCTTTCAAAAACTTTAGATCCGCCATGTCAGATATTTATTTATTTTTCTTATAAAAGGAGTCCTAAGGAACCTTCTGCTTTGGGCTGCATGGTAGCCGAAGTGATACAGTGCTTTTGAGGTTCAAGCAAAGTCTGAGTAAAAATCACCAGCAATCATTAACAGTCAAAAAACCTTATTACATTTATTTATATTTATACTGGAAAGAAACGTCATAACAAGTAATGCAACATGATAGGTATCTTGGTCATCATGAGACAATTACAGCCATGCAAGGTTAAAAAACAATGTGAAGAAATATTTGCTTTTTAACAAATAGTAAAAGATTTGTAGTCTTTGCTTTTTAAGTGTTGCTAGATCAAATACCTAGGCATGTCTATCTTTTTATGCATTAATAATGTTGCCACATTGTGTTATCTATTTTCAAAATATTTTGATACTCATTTAATGACTTCATGCAACACCAATGCATTTGGATAATGTGAAAAGAAAGAAGTAAATTTGTGGAAAATTATTGTCAACACTTGTATCACAGGAGTGTGTTCAAATTCCAGCCAAGTTCAGTACTCAGTTTCAAGAAGAAAAGCTGCCTCTTGCAGCCTAAGGTTGTAACCACAGTTTGCTGCAAATGTTGACAGTCCTACAAGATCAAGAGTCAAAAACACTTTGTAAAAGAAGAGAGAAAAGTGATATTTTCTTCACCTCAGAGATCCTGGACTCTGGAGCCATAAGCCATAAAAAACTTGGCCAGGGTCATGTATGCTAAGAATGTCAGAGCCAAGAAATTGTATTTAGAATGAGTAAATTATGGCACAGTGCCTTTACCCTAAGTCACCTTCCATTTCAGATAAAAATCTTCACTGCAAGGGTTTTTTTTTGTGTTCTGAAAGTCTAGTTTTAGATGTGCATGCTTTTCCCACTCAGTGCCAGGCTTGGCAAAATGTCTAAATGCAGTTCTTATCTGCAATCTTTTGTTGTTATAAGCCAGCTAAAACATTCTTCACAAGTCCAAATTTCTGGATGACTGTTTAGTAGGGAGATATTTAGGATGGGAAAGCCTACAAAAAAAAAGTAGGAGGGAGGCAGGAAGGAAGGCAAGAAGGAAGGAAGGAAGTAGGAAGAGAAAGAAAAAACTTTGGTTCTTTATGAGACATTTTTTCACCCCTTTTCCCTTTCATTGCACAGTGTTTTGGTTGAGAAGGAAAAAATTTGGGAAGTAAACACTGAGTAAATGTTCTCAAATTTGTGTAAATTGAGTAATGCCTTGGACAGTACAGCTATGTCTAAGTGATGTGCAAGAGGTCAGAGTCAGATCTCCTGTAGATGCAGAGTTTTTTGCTTCCACAAACAATTTCACCTTCAAAATACTAATTTCATTTCAATTTTTGAATTAGATTGATTTTTCTTGTCATTTTTATTCAAGCCAGAAACATTGTTCATACTTTCACAGAATAGTTGAGGTTGGAAGGTAGTCTCTAAGGAAGTTAAAATTTCAGCATGGGTTATTTGTGCTAATTTTTTTTTGGATGGTAAAGCTGGTATTTTTTATTGGGATGTGCAAGGTATAAGTCTTTCTCATACATCTGTAAACTCTGATTGGTTTAATAGTCATGAAATTCATATAAAGACATTTTAACATATATATAGATTTAAGATTCTTGGTGTCAGTGCTGTTACCACTAAGCTGCAACAGGAGTTCAGTAGATCTCTTCTCTCTCTGTATGACAACCTATTTAGTCTAAAAAGTTTTCACTAGCATTCTGGTTTAGCTTTGCTATTACCCTACATATATTTGCTTGCATCACCTGTGTGGAATTTGAAGTGTGAGTAGCCAATGCCTGTTAGAAGAGGGAGAGCTGCAATTCCTACAGGAAATTCACCTTTGTACAGGAAGCCCACCTTTGCCCATGTAACTGCACTCTCTGATAACAGAATTAACAGTGGCTCTAGTGGTAATGTTAAGGCTAAAAAACTTTTATTTTTGAATTTAAATTTTTTAAGTATTCTTTCTTTTGTGTTCTTGGATTTAGAACGCTGCTGAGATAGTAAGATCACAGGAAGATATTTGGGCATAGTGATAGTCTTAATGAGTTATTTTAAAGATAAGGAACAGGCAGGGAATGGAATAAATGCTCAAATGCAGTCATGTGAAAAGTTTCTCTGCCATAGATGATATAGAAATGAACTGTAAAATTACTTTTCAAAGACATTTTTTCAAAGTCAGAAGGGGGAAAGTCTATATCAACATAGTCATATCAAGCAGTATTTTCAGGACCACAGCACACAATAGATCCCATGTTCTAGCCAAAGCACCAGTGTCTGGGGTGGAATGGTAACATAACATGGACTCCAGTGGTTCTTCTCAGTTCCTAGAGCAGTGTAGGACTGGCAGGCCACAGAGGTGTTAAGCTCTTAGCTGTTTGAATTCAGAACAGGATATCCATCTCTATAATTCAAATTCTTTGCAAATGCTCACAGTTGAGTATAAATAGCAATGATCCATAAAAACTCCATGCTGAAAAAAAATATATTATGGGAAGTTGGACTTGGAATGATGTTACAGTGATATAAAACTGGAGTGGCACCATAAGAATGAAGATAGTTTTACTTAACTGTAGGTTTGACATGTATCTAAAGTATTTGTTAATTTCTGTGAAACTGGGAATTGGGACATGAGCAAAGGAGTCATTGAAAGTGTATTTCTACAAATAAGAAGTAGAACAGCATAACTTTGTATTAATGCACCTGCTGAATTAAATTAATACTTCAAGCAAGTTGTTTTAGCTGTAAGTTTCATCAAAGTTCAGAAGACTACGATTCAAAAAAGGACCTAGTCATATCTTTTGAGTTAAATATTCTCATCTTTAGTTCAGAAGTCCCTGAAATCCATCCAGTAATAGGAGATCAAGCAAAGTAATTTCATGATCTCAGTGAATAACAGGTAATTCTGGAATCAATGACATGAAGAATAGTTAATGTACTACATCAAAATTAAATTGCATCTTACATTTTAATTCTGAAGAACATTTTCCATTGTGAAAGTGGAGCTGGTCTAGGAAAATGCAAATGAGGTGACCAAAGAGCCAGGACACTGAGTCTAGATCCGTAGCCAAACACAAGTGATTTTAGAGCCACAAATAGGTACAGAAATGTCACTCTAAGCAGACAAAATAAGAAAATGTAGAGGGGGAGAGCTGTGTGAAGGTTACCCAGCACATGCTTCTTTTAAAACATCATGCCAGGAAGGGCAAATGGCAATGGCAGAAGAAGAAATGGATCATGTTGTCCACGTGGTGTTGGGCCAATGCAATGTCTCTGACTCTACAGAACTCTAGAGCTGTGTCTCATTGTCCACATACTCAGCCAAGGATCTGGAGAGCAAAGAGTTACAATTTCCTGCAGTTCACCTCCACAGCACAGGGAATAGATTTAGTACCACAGGGGAACTGAATTCTTTTAAAAGTTCATTGTTTTTTCATTATTGTCCTTGTGTCTTTGCTTTCCATGTTGCACAGACATGTGCTGAGCATATGGTGGTTAGGCAGCATTACCAGGTGGGAATGGAAAGCTTTACAATTGTTTTGCACAGCTAGAAACACCCACCAAAACGTACAAGACAATAGAGAATCAGATCCTCACAGTAACATGGTTTGTGGACAGCAACAGGCTCCTGTATTTAATGTTTACCATTCTGGCATCATGGCAGGGTTCCTACATACTGCCTTGACTGTGGCACAGTGGTGATCAAGCTCATGTTTACAGGTCACTTATTGTTCAACAAAATTCCCCTGAAAGGACACCAGTTTACATGCATCATTAAAGCTCCATCAGCACATTACACCGCTCCAGGTTGTAAACCAGGCCAGATCAGGACCTTTCACTCTTTAGATGGATGAAAGTAATGATGCCAGCAGTGACAGGGTATGTATCGTGATTAGGCATTGTGACCAGGAGGCAAGAGTTTTGAAAAATGGTCTTCCAAAGATGATTGCAGGAAACACAGCAGGTGCTGGAAACTTTTCTGCATCACTGAATCTGTTTTATTGACTCCAACATTTCACTGATAAATGTGATTGCACTTTTCCCTCACTCAGCAAATATAGTGACTGGCAGAGTAAAGCAAACTTTAGCATCTGTGTTTATATCCATTGATCAGTGTCTTGTAAGTGTTATGTCACTTGAGAATCTTTATGAAAACAGATAATTTATAATGGCAGCTGATAAACTGCTATCCATCTTACTGCGATGATAATATAAGTTGTTTTATGTCCTTCATTGCTGACCAGAGTACTCAAGCCTATCCCAAGTAGGGATGAAGCCATTTAATTTCTAAATAAGTAATTTAAGGCTTGCCTGCATTTGTAATTCTTTAAACACACTTACCTTCTCCTCAGTATCTTGTTATGCATAAATGAGTTTGGAGCTTTAGACCTTGGGCCCATATGAAAAGATGCTAAGTTCTGTAATGTGGTCAACAATTGTCATAACAGTGGCAGGCATGCAGAAGGAGAGGTGACAAAGGTCTGTAAGCGAAGACCAAACAACCTTCCCATAACTGGAAGAGGCAAGGGCATCAGTGGAAGGTCACCACCCAAATGAGTAGAGAGTTAACCTTCTTCAGGATCTCACTTTCAGAGAAGGTGCATGCAATGAACTTCCAGAAGAGAAGCCTCATGGAATTACGAATTACTTTGAGTTTCAGGTGTAGTGTAGAAATTGAAGGGGTTATATATTTATCAACAATCTGGATGCAGTAGTTGAATGCACCCTCAGCAAGTTTGCTGATTAAACCAAACCGGGAGGTGCTGTTGACTCTCTTGAGGGACAAGAGCCCTTGCAGAGAAATCTGAGAAAATGGATCATTAGGCTTTGATTAATGGGATGAAATTTAAAAAGTCAAAATGCCAGATTCTGCACCATGGAGCAATGTCAGGCACAAAACTGGGAGAGGAGTGGCTGGAGAGCAGCCCTGCCAAGAGGGTTCTGGGGGTACTGGTTCATAGGAGACAGCAGTGTGTGCCCTGGCAGCCAGGAGGGCAAACCTCATCCTGGGGTGCATCAAACACAAGAAGACTGATGGCTCAAAGAGGTGATTTTCCTGCTGTATCCGGCATTGTTGGTCTCATCTTAAATACTGTGTGCAATTTTGGATCCTGCCATTGAAGAGGGATGTGAAGGTCCTTGAATGTGTTCTGAGGAGGGTACCAAAGCTGGGGAAGGGGCTGGCAGGAATGTCCTCTGAGTAGTGGCTGGGGGCACTGGGCTTGTGTGGCTTGGAGAGAAGGAGGCCAAGGGGCAGCCTCACTGCTCCCTACAGCTTCCTAAGGAGGGGAAGTGCAGAAGGAGGTGCTGAGCTCTTCTGCCTGGTACCCAGTGCTAGGACACGTGGGAATGGCTAAAAGCTGCATCCATCAGGGAAGGTTCATACTTGACATGGGGACATTTTTTGACTGGGAAGGTGATCAAACCCTGGAACTGGCTTCCTGGAGAGGTGGTTGATGTCCTGTGCCTGTCAGTGTTTAAGAGAGTGTTTAAGGACAATGTTCTTAAAGCCATGCTTTAACTTTTGGTCAGCTCTGAAGTGGTCAGGCAGTTTGACTAAATGGTCAATGCAAAAAAAAAAGGTATAAAAAGGTCAATGTAAAAAAAAATTCTACAACCTTATTTTATCCTTCAAAATCTGAATTATCTTTAATGCGACAGTAACCACTGCAGAGCTAACTTTTCTGTTTTGTTAACTCTGAGCTCATCTCTATTTGTATTGAAATTCTCAGTAGGTTTTGTTCTGGACTTCCAGCCATTTGTTACTTTGTTGAAAGATACACAGCTAGTTTTAGCTTGGAAATTGAAATCTAGCCTATATTTTTATTTAGCCTGAAAGGGGGTAAGTCAGTTTGCTGTTATACAGTGCTAATACACTCTCCATCTGTTCACTTGGGGATTATTTTTCCTGTGTGTTGTCGAAAGACTTTTCTGCTATTAAGGCAACATCATGTGTAGCAACTCCTCCTACTTTACTTTTTTTGATTTAGGTTTGGATTGAGTAAATCAGGACACTACCATCTTAATTTTAAATTAAGTAGCAATTTACACACTTCTTTTCAAGTGATATTCTGCTGTGATGTTGATAAATTGTTGACCCATAGCCCAAGAAATGTTATTGCTCACTCTAGTTAGTCTTTGGGTATTGTAGGGAGCATGCAAAGCCACAGACTTGCCAGGCTTGGATTATTTTGAGTCTTGCCTCAAATTTTGTTTGGATGAAACACCATTTTTTTTCTGATGGCAGGAGTACCACGCCTAGTTCGTTTTACTTTTGCGTATCTTCTTATGGCCCCATTTTATATAGATGTGAGTAAAAAGTAGTTACTTTTCGTGGAATGAGGTATTGATGACTAACATAATCACAGACTCATCAAGGTTGGAAGAGGCCTTCAAGACCGCCTAGTCCAACTGTCAACCAAACACCACCATAATTGCTTAAATCACCTAAATCATGTCCCCACGTGCCACATCCAGACGCCTTTTGTAAGAGTCAATCTTAATCTCCCCTGGCAAAACTTAATGCCATTTCTTCTCACTCTTTTACTTGAGACATGGCAGAAGAGGCTGACCCCTACTCCACTACAACTCCTTTCAGGCAGTCCCTCCTGAGCCTCCTTTTCTCCAGGCTAAACAACCCCACTTCCTGCAGCGGCTCTTCATAAGACACGTTTTCTAGACCCTTCCCCACCTTCATTGCCCTCCTTAGATGTGTTCCAACACCTCAATGTCCTTTTTGAAGTGAGTGACAGAGCTGGACACAGTACTCAAGGTGCAACCTCACCAGTGCTGAGTACCGTGAGACAATCTCTTCCCTACTCCTACTGGCCACAATTTTTGATGCAGGCTAAGATGCCCTTGGCCACCCAGGCGCACTGCTGGCTCATATCCACCCATCTGTCAACCAGCACCCCCAATCCCTTTCTCCTGAGCAGCTTTCCAGCTGCACTCCCTCAGCCTGCAGCAATGCATGGGGTTGTTGTGGCCCAAGTGCAGGACCAATAACAATAATGGTGCTGTGCAGAGAAATGCACAACTGGCATATTTCAGCAGTCCTGAAAACTGGGAACATGGGATTCTGGGCAGAGGGGTACAGGCATGGAAGGATACCAGACACTGACTAATACAGGGGACCCCATGGCTCTAAACAGCTCACCAACTAGCCAATAAATTCAGGACTGGAGCTAGTCAAAACTGATTCTAGGGGTACCAAAAAAATCAATAATATGCAAAAATTACCATATATAGTAAATTATATGTGCATGAAATACAGTAAATGTAGTATAGTAAAACATATAGTAGATGTGGCATGGAGTTGCAGACCAGAGAAAAACAAAGGTTTAAAAGTATGTTAGGACAATGAAAAATGACACCAAGCAGATCTTTCCGTCAGGAAGAAGCCACTGGTACTGTAGTCCTCCCAGCAAAGGAGAGCATGCTGACAACATGCCGTGCTTGCTCTCCTCTCCCCCAACACTTCCCTCCCTCCTGCTCAGACTGAAGCTGTGATCTCGGCTCCACTAAGATTAGCACTGATGACAGAAAAGTGCCTGCCCTGCTTTGAGGTCATGGTTACATCTTTCACAATAAAGTACAACTCAGTGCAAGAAACACTGCCAATTTTCTTTGACTTTTCAGATAGAAAGTCCAACAGCAAATTTGGTTTTCATTACAGCCAGTTCCACTCTGAAGTGGATGTGAAGACTTGAGTCAAAGGTGTGATTGTTGCTGTACTGATACCCAAACTGCTCTGTGTGCATGCATAGGTTCCTCTCTCAGTATGGAAAAAGAAGAAAGGGGAAAAAAAAACACCAACTTGATTTGTTGAGCATAATTGTATGGATAATCTCAATCCATTACTTTGTGCCACAGAACAGTTTTCCATTCACACATTCATCTTCTCTGAAATAGAAAACTATTCTTACATTTTATTCACATAATGGTTTTGATAGAAAATCTGTTTTGCTGCAGATGAGGGCCCTGGAGGTTTTTGGTCTACTGTAATACATAAGAGCTGCCTGACACTGCAGCATTCATTCTCTAGTGCAATTGCCTAGCAGGGCTAAAAGCACCGATGTCTTTTACAGTTCTGGTATTGCCATTATCCATTTCAATGGGGTTTAAATGTAAAAGTGAAATTGATGGTGTTAAAGCATGAATTTCAATCATGCTAAGAAAGAAGATATTGATGGGAGCCAGCAAGGGAGCTCTGAACAAAAATATTGCAAGGAAGAATCTGAAAGGCTGATTACTATAAGGCCAGTGACTCTGTTTTCAAGTTGCAGAGCTGCCTGACATTAAAAGATGTCTGTCCATGTTGCATAACTCAGGACAATGTGTGTTTGTCCCTGTCAGTATTATGGGTCTCCTTCCTTTGCATTGAGGTGGGACTTCATGGGAAAAATCTTCAAGTCCTAGTTCAGCTTTTTATCTGAGATTTAAGATGTCCCTTCTCATTAAATTTTGTAGTAGGGGTGGTTTCTTGTGGCTACAGACTATCCCTGTTCTTGTTAAAATTATACTTTTGTAATTATAGTGCAGCCTTCTGTCTGAGGCTGAGTCTTTATGGAGCAGTAGAAGGGACACTTTGTACCATACAATTTACAAAGAACACTGTAACTCAGGGTTAGGAAAACTAATGAGAAAGCAGTAAGAGTGTTTTGCAGGAGCTTAACGAGCTGGATTTTAATTTTCAGAACAGAGAAGCAGAGCTGTGAGCAACCTTGACACAAACTGAAAATAGAATCACAAAGTGTTACTCGGTGCATTGAAGCACCTCTCTCTCAACCATGGTTCTGATTCCTGCTTGGATCCAGACGAACATCCATGGCAGTTTCCTCTGGCGCTGTAGTCAGCAATTCCCTTGTCTGCCTCTGTGTGCCCTGTGTCCTAAGGCTTACTGCCATCACCAAGAAACATGCAATTTTATGAGGAACACAGCCATGCCTTGGGGATCTCCACATTTATCTTGAGTTGCAAACAACTGAAAAAGCTTGTCTGGTGTCTTGATTGATTTGTATTTGTGCTTCCATGACAGCAGCATGTTCTGCACCTTTTAAATTGGTTTAAATCAAATTTAAACACTAAGCAAGTTTAAAACAACAGAACTGCACAACAGAACTTTGGTCTTCATTACAGAATTATAGTTGAGGTTACAAAGAAGAAAGTAAAATTATAATGTATTTCAGACAATACAATAAAAATCCTCCTTAGACTCTGGTATTTTTATAAATTAAAAACTTATCATTTATAGAGTTCTTTCTAAATAAACTCCCTTTCCCACCTTCTGTTAGTCTGCTATTCTTGCTGCCATACCTCCACTCTGTAGTTTAAGTTCCAGTCCCAGTTTTCTCCATCTACAGCTTGTCAATCTAAAGTGGGAGAAAAATGCCTGTAGGATCAATACGTTCAAACCGCTTGAGGAAGAATTGTGACAATGTACCAAAGAATTTTTGAGGCATAGTGACTGATAAAAGTTCCTAACAAGAAACTGTAATAATGTGTGTAAAGTGGATTTTTATACAGTATTTCCTTAGGGACCCCCTTTCTTATCAAAAGATATCGTTTTATGATAAAAAATCATTATTTATGTTTAGCAAAACATTTCTATTGTACTCTTAATAAAAAGTCTTTTTGCCCTGAAAGTACTTTGAGATGAATGTATACTAGAGTGCAAAAACACAATTTTATCTTTATAGGAATTTCTTGTGAATAGTCTTTGAAAATGTCTCTCTCAAGGTGCAGATTCTCCCATTCTCTCTGCATTGTTTGTATTTATCCTCTCACAAATAACATCTGCAGCCAAGGATTTCTGCAAAGTCAAATCATACCATTTTGAATTCAGTGTAAAATCCTTTGTGATGGACCTCTTCAGCGGGCTGGATGTAGCTCTACATAGAAATGGATTCATTTTGTTTCAATAAGAAGGTGATGAAGGTTCCATCTAAACCCACCTGCCTATCTGACCCTGCAGTCACACCCAGTAGCAGCTGTCCTTCTTGCAAGCATGCTGTAAAGGTTTGAAATCTTTGCCTTAGGGCTGGACCCTGCTGGATAAACCCATGAACAATACCAATCCTAAAAACTCTGAAATATCTGACTGGTCACATACAACTGAAAATTCCTTCCCCATAAAACCAAACCAGCACTTTGGTTATGCACTGTCATAGTTAGGGATTTAACCCACAGTGTCCCGGCATTGCAGACCAAGTCCATGACAAATTGCTTTTCATGGTTTCAGGTTTGCAAGATAATTAAAAGGATATAAATATAATACTGCAAAATGTACAACAGTTTCATATAGCAGCACCTACGCTTATTTACTTTATTGCAATATTAATCATAATAATATACTGTATTGGTCTCATTTGGTGAAGCAAAGTGGCTGGGAAGCCTTTCTCTCTGAAGAGAGATTTGTCTCCAGTAGTACTTGAATTTTGTAGCTGTCACACTTGCAGCAATTTTACTAGTCACGTGTTCTTCATATTTAGGCTAATAAGTTTGGTAATATTCAGGGAATGTAAAGCAAGGGATCTAAAATACTAATTTAAGTTACAAAGATATGCAAGCATTTCTACAAGGTTATTCAGGGCAGCTAAATTAGCTCCTGAACAGAGATTGTGCTAATATATTCCTGACTTTTTGTCTGAGTCCCACTTGTTTCATGTGAGTTTATTCAGCACGTGGAATAAAATCTTTTTTGAGGGTCTACCAGCAGCTAGCATATCTGTAGCTCCCAGGAAAAGAAAATTGAGATATCCAGGTACATCTGCAAGTGGAAAAGCATATACAAAGTCCATCTGGACCCTCTATTAATAGATGATTGACAAAGCACTCATGCACCTAGACCATAAGCAACCCTAATATTGAGGGAGCTCTTTGAAAAGTGAGAGATAAAGAGACCTGAGACCATGAATGAAAATAAAATTCGAGACCTTTTTTATCTGTGCTGCTTTAGCACTAGGTATGTTTTCAGAGAACAACCTTGCAAATAATGAGCAGATATTTCTTGCCTAGGCAGGTTTATAATATGAAGATTATTGACATTTCTATAGAAATCGTTAGTAACATTCAACCTGGAAATTACTGGTTTGTCTAAGTAGGGTAAATAGTAATACATGTTGAAAACTAGCTGATCTAGCATAACTGGTTAATTTACAAACCCATTTCTGTTTCATGAATGCCCATTTCTTCCCATTTTCACTGCTCACATGTGTGTTTACACATATACACACACAAAATCTCAATTACAACTTTCCTCCTGGGATACATTGAAGTAAATGGAAAATGGCTTCTTTTTCCAAATCCTCTGCATCCTTGAGAGAGGCAGAATTAAATTGAGGTTATGGAATAGTACTATGGAAAGCAATAGTAGGCATGTCTATACCTAAAGATGTTCAATTTAAATTTTAATAGAAATTAATAATTACACAAATAATAAAACTTCTGATGTGGGTGTGGGCCAGTAGTGTAATGTATAAGCACAGTCGAGCTTCTAAAGTTTCAGCCATCCTCATTCATATTCATCCAGTGCTAACCAGACAAATCATAGCCTTATCACCTACTTTAGTAATCAAACAATGGAAAACCAATATCTGGGACTTTTGACTGAAATGGAAGGTAGTTTATTATTGTGTTTATTAGCTGGAATATGAAGGACTCAGCTGTGGTCACATAATGAGTGATATTCTAACAAATTTCTGAAACTGGATACATAAGCATTGTGATGAAACCAGAATGAGCTGTTTCAGTCTCTCATTGGCTTATCACCTGTATCAACATCATAGAATCATTATAGCATGGCCTGGGTTGGAAGAGACCTTAAAGATCATCTAGTTCCAACGTCCCTGCTGTGGACAGGGACACCTTCCACTAGATCAGGTTGCTCAGAACCCCATTCATCCTGGCCTTGAACACTTCCATGGATGGGGCACCCATGGCTCCTCTGGGCAATCAGTTTCAGTGCCTCCCCACCCTCACAGTAAAGAATTTCTTTCTAATATCTAGTCTTAACCTACTGTCTATCAGTTTGAAGCCATTCCCCCCTGTCCTGTTACTGCATGCCCTTGTAAGAACTCCCCTTCCACCTTTCTTGTACCTCCCTTCAGGCACTGGAAGGCAGCAATTAGGTAACCCTAAAGCCTTCTCTTATGAATCTTTTGATCTTCTTATTAAGAGAATCTTATCTGCTCTTATATCTTATGACTTTTCTTTGCATTGTAATGCTATCTTGCCCTGAATTTGACTGTCATTCTAGCTAAAGTACAGTAATAGTTTATGGATGTTATTAATTATTATATTTCTCCAGGGGGAATGTACTAGGGGACTATTAGGTGCATATGTTAATTTTGTCTGTATGCTTAGCTTCATTTACTGGATTTTTCCTGTGATATATATTAATAGACTTCTGATAGACATGGCTACATTTTCAGAAGGAGGGGGTGTAGCTGTGTAGAATAATTTTGAACATAGGTAAGTCACACGTGAAGCAAAATATGAAAGCAAAACATGTGTCTGAGGTGAGGCAGACACCAAATTAGTGTTTTGTCCCTGTGTCTGATCTCCCATGAGTTCAGTGTTACTATACTAAATATATAATAACAATACATTTGAGTATGACTGGATATGATAAATTCAGAGCTTGGAAATAAATTTACCATTAACATGCTCTATCTTCTGAAATCTGAACACCATGCCCAGAAAAACAAACAAGCAAGAATCAAGTTTCTTGCTTGATTCTTGAGGTTCTTTCATCAGCATAGACAGAACTGTAGCATATATGGACATTAAAATTTTCAACTTTTCTGACAGCCTCAAGGGAGCACTGAAACATGTCTTTCCTGTCTATCCTCTGCAGGGAATTACTGGAACGCGGCTTCTTTTGTTACTTCATCTTCTTACCTCCACTTCTCCACCTTCCAAGGGGAAACCAGTGCAGACATCTCTTTCTACTTCAAAACATCAGCCTCAGATGGGGTGTTTCTTGAGAATCTGGGGAACACTGACTTCATCAAACTGGAGCTGAAATGTAAGTATACGCTTCCTATTACTGTTCTTGGCACCTGAATTGGGTTTATGTTGAGTAGGTTTTAAAAATGTGTACAATTCAGTAAAATGCGTACAATTCAGTAAAATGTGTAAGCTCTCTAAATCCTGGGAAAACTCCCAAATCAAGCTGCTTGACATATTTTTAAATTGCCTTTTGTGAGAGGAGTGCTTGAAGTATATTTGGATTGTTTATTGAGGGGAAAATACAAAGAAGAATAGAACTGGTAACATCAATTACAAAAATGACACTGACCTGAAAAGGGTTTTCAAAATTGCATGTCAGAATTATTTCTTAAAAATTTATGTCTTCAGCTCTGTGTGCTTTTCTATTTTACTTTATGGTTGCTTTGGAAACAGAGGAAAGAAAGAAAAAAAGAGACCATCCTAATCAGCACTGCAAGGAGCCAAAGAGCTGAAAACTTGCATATGATATTTAAAAGCCATAAAAAATCCCATAAAAATAAATCTTTATCAGCATTATCTGTTAATAAAATCGCTGATCTGAGAAAGAGGGTATAATGATACCAAGAGGCAAGACAATTTTATTATTTAAACCATTTTTAATGGCCCAGGGGCAAACTTTCCAAGGAAGGTGTTGAAATCCTCAGCAGCACCTGAATTCTGCTTAGTGGAATTGAAGCAGTTGAATTAGTGGGAAACATGTTTTATGTCTCCTTTGTTCTCCCTTGACCCTGCCATGAACGGGAGCAGTGAGAGGCCCCCTGTGAGATGTGTGGTTGTTATTACAGCCTCTAGCAACACATTACAGCCTCCCTGCTCTCCAGCACTGGGACACTGGGAAAAGCATGTGGGCTTCCTTTTGCTGCAGGAGCTACTCGTGGATGCCAAGGACCCAGCTCTAAATGTTGATGCACAAAAGTCAGTGAGTCATTAATGTTGAAAGAGAAGCAATTGGCTTGTGGACCCTAAATAATCTATTTTTTTATGCAGATTCATTGTGATTTACATACGCACATCTAATTTTTAAACAAACGGCCATTCTCAACGCTTTCTAAAATTTAAACACACAAATCAGAATGTTGAAATTTAGAAACCACCAAGAGGCTTCTTTAAAGTGCATTTAAATTTTTCCATCCAGGAAAATAAAATGCCAAGTTCCATTTGGGTGCCTTTCTTTTCTTTCTTTCTACAATGAGTACAGCTCACGTCGCTTAATCCAATTTCTCTAATCTGCAACTTGTGCGAATCAAAATAGCTCCTATTGAGTCACAGGGAATAGTCTTATTTGCTTTACCAAGGGGCAAAGTCTTTTAATAAAAAAGTGGCAGCTATTTCTAATTTCCCTTTGAATTCAAGTAGTACTTACAGTAAGCTGAGGTGGGCATCTTCAGAGCTTCTTGCTCTTCTACTTTATGGAAGGTGTTCTCAGCCACTGCAATCAGACCAACCATGCTGTTGTTCACTTAGCTAAAAAGTGACAATATCAGTGTGTAAAGGTGACTTGACAGATAAAAAAAAATTATTTTTAACTTGGTTCAGGGTACATAATAATTAGGCTGCAGTGGCTCTCTGAATAGATGTATGAGTTCAAGAAAATAAGTGGCAGTGTGCTCAGAGTATCATTAAACAGGACTTTAATTTTAAACCAATGCTTGAGATCCTCTGACTTTGCTGTGACCTGGCATATGCATAAATTCAACCTCTGCCTCATGTCCCTGAATCTAAACTTTAGATTATAAATTCTTGATGGAAAAAGTTGAAATATCATCTGTAAGAAAAGATGTAAAACAACTGTAAGAACTATGCAGACTGTATTTGCTAAAAAGTACAAAGCAGATCATTCAATATCATTGTATTCATTCCACCCTTTCTCTCTATTTTCAGAAATTTTGAAATTTTCAGAGCCCCAGGAAAAGGCCTTTCTATGATTTAAGTGTTCTACAGCTCATAGCTGAAAAAGTGTTGAATACTGTCGGTTTAGTAACAAAGAGAAACCCTCTCTTCTGAATTACACATTTATTAACGAATGCTTGTTTTACATATTTTTAGGGTTGTTTTGTTCTAGTCTGTAATTACAGTTTTCTGGAATTCATTTAAATCAAAAGTTAAGTTTCAGAATTTCAGAACTACCTCTGCAGTTGACCCTGCTGCTTCTTAAAAGTCTGTTTCCCCTTTACAGAAGTAAAATTAATATGTGAATTTGTTTCTTAATAGGAACATAAATATAAGTTGGTAAGGTAATTATAGAATTATCCCCAAAGAGAAGAAGCTTTCCTATGGCAAGTTGCTTTTTAGCTAGCCCATCACATTCTCTAATAGAACAGCTATTTTGTATTAAAGGTTTTTTACATAATGACCATCACCACATATTTATTGAAAGCTGTTGTGCTTCACCCAGTGGATTGCTTTTGTCTGTTCATTGCCTTCTCAGGCACATACAGTTCTCATTGGAGAAGGATGACTTCCTACAAAGCCTCTTCTTGATTTCTTTACTTTGTACCATTCCAAAAGGAAAATGTTAAAATCGGTGTCCTGCAAGTACAAATTCTATATTCTTTTTCCCTTATGTGTAAAATACCTGTGTGTAGCTATAATATATGGTTAATGATGTATAAGCTTAGCTCTATAGACCAGGAACTGAAAGGTTCTACAGTATCCAGTATTTTAATCAGCTTGCTGCACTTGGTGAATGCATTAGGGAAAGAAATCATTCAGTCTATTAAAATTCTTAGCTTCAAGTCTTTGGAAAGGAGTTTGCATGTTTTATTCTGAGCACAAAGGTTGTTACTAGGAACACTCATTAAATTATTTTACTGGCATGCTGTCTTTGAGTCTAATAATTCTTAAGTGTTATATTGTCTTAGGGTCTAATTGCCCAGATTTTCTAACTCTCCAGATTCATACTAAAAAGAGGTGACATTTGCAGTATCTTGAAGAGTAACTTCATGTGCCTTCAGCAAAGCCCCAGACTGCCATCTCTGAGGAGCGGGGGGATACAGGAAGGAAGGGAAGACTGTGTTTCTCTGATTTCAGAAACAGCTTTTCCAAACAGCTGACAAGGAAGGCCATCAAGAAAATAACAGGGATAAAATGCTACTATGAATGTGGCCGAAGTTTTTAGCTATTCCATTTATCAAGCAACTCCTCTGGCAGGCTTGCACTTGTCACCATTCCTGGAGCAGCTGACAGACGTGTAGAATTACCTGAAGCCTCAGTTTTTACATACACCAGTAAATCTACAGAACCCCATTATTTTCATAGCTGGCTGGTCAGCTGACAATGGCTAGGATTACTTAGAAAGGTGGTAGTAAAATAAGGTATTAATTTTTCTGTAAGGCAAAGCTTCCAGAAACCATTCATATCTGGTCAAATTTTCCAGATGTTTTTAAAATTAAAACTGGTTTTTATAGTGAGAAAGAGAGGATGCTTTCTTTTTTAGAGCTTTCCTACATGGTTTTGTACGTCTATGAAATATGGACTTGAGGACTTTAGAGTTATGACTAAATAAATGAAGCTACTTCATACCTGAGATGTTTGTCAAATAGATCACATTTGAATTTTCTGTTTGAGAGATATCCCAAGTTTTGGAAAAGATGTATTCCTGAAACCAGATTTTGAAGGGGGCATATTTGTGGTAATTTGGGAAGAAGCATCTACCATCACTGTTTCCAGAAAGCTCTCTCAATGACACTGTCATATAATCCTAATGAAAAAGACATTCTACTCACTTCTGTAGCTCCTCTCATCCCAGCACCTCCAAGCAATTCACAGACCCTAATGAATTGTGTCTCACTGTTACTGTTCTGAAGTAAGTAAACAGCAAGTCACTTTTGCAACAGAAAAAAAATGAGGCTTAAAGGTCAGCTTGTATTTGATCCTGGCATTAACATGTAAGAGAGGAAAGATCTTTCTTATTATTTTTTGTAAAATGCTAGGAACATTTATAACCACTGCATTCACGGATGTAACTTGGCTTATAACGCCTAGAAGTGTCCTAAGAGTCTCCCAAAGGAGTGATCCCTGAACTTGGCAGCTGTGAAAGGGATCGTATGGAGCAGCTTACTGATGAGAGCAGTGGCATGGCTTCAGGCTGGGTGTACTTGCTCTGTGGGCAGGGGATCCTCACAGCACTCTTACACCTGACATTTGCACATGGAAAGTCCCGTGCTGCTTCTGGTGCTCAGCTGTTTCTAAGCTGGTTAGTTGAGACATAAGTAACTCCTCTAGAACCAGACAAGAAGCAGTGACAGACACTAGGGACCGTGATTCCCATGGCTGCTTGCTTCTGCCCAGACAGCATTCATTCCTCCAGACTGAATGCTCTAACACAACTGATTAATATATTTTCTTATAAATTTTAATAACTCCATCACGTCTTTCTCCAGAGACATCCTAAAATGCAATTCTACCAATCAATATGAATGAGTTTTCCACATGATGTTCAAAGTCCCATATAGTAAAGTAAACACAGCTTATGTTTTCCACCACTTGGTTTTTCACCTCAGTAGGGAAACTGCTGTGACCTTCATTTTTCTTTTAATTGAGTTGTTATTTTGTTTTCCTAGCAGAAGATCACTTTTCTGTAAAACATCCCCCTAGGAAAGCATGTTGCATTAGCCACATGTCAAAGAATGCATAGGACACTAAGGAATCTCTTCATCTCAGAGGCCCACAAGAAGTTATTAAATTAAAGGGAAAAACATTACATTTCTTCAGGGAAATTTATGACCCAAAGGTTTTTACAGCAGTGCTTGCAAATTCCCTTGCTACTCCAGGGCAATATGAAAGCTTCAAACAAGCAGAAAGAAAACCTGGTCTGAAGAACTGCAAGCACCATTCTTTGAAAGACAAGATTCTGTTTCAGATGAGGCAGGTGATGCAGAAATGCCTGATATTCAAACACAGCAATTGATGACTCATCCGAGAAGACCAGTTCCACCTCTACCTTGTTTCAAATTAGCAGATGGGGATGGGTGCCCAGCCTGTCACGTGGGAGCAAGCTGAAGGCAGCAAATAAACATTCCAGCTGGGGAACACGCTAAAACTGACCAGTAGAAAATCTTAGGCACGGGGCTGTGGGGAAATTAAGGCCATCAGTATCTCTTCTGTAACTGGCTTGGAGTCTGGCAGACTATAGTTACAGGTTACTTTACTTTGGTCTCCTTCAATGTCAGTATGGCATTCATGACCTTTCACTACACAGTGCATCCCCTCAGCCTTACCCCTCTCCTTTCAAGGGTGGTTGGACGCCTCTCTCATTGCCATAAGTGCCACTTTAAAAGTCATTTTATGTACAGTTGACCAGTCGCGCTCGCTCTGCCGGACCTCGATAGCCCGATGGGGGCTCAGGAGAGCGGCCGAGGTCCACACCCTGGACTGCAGACCTGGTAGCTGCCCGAGTGTATCTGCGGGCTGGCTGCTCCCAAAGCGTGGGAGGCTTAGTCCGAGAGCACCCACGGTGTGGGTATCGGAGACCCAAGGCGAAGGGAGCCGAAGGAAGGAGAGAGCCAGCTGGAGGGTAACCGGGATTTATTGAAGCAGGACGAGGGAAACTGGGGAGCTCTCTCTCCTCCAGGCTGACAGGCACAGGGTTTTAAGGGGGGCAAAAACAGGGTGGAGAAAGGGAAAGCAACCAATGGGGACAGGTCATAAGGGTGTGAACAAGGTTAAAAGGCGAACGGGGTACAACTTCGGGGTGACAGGCACAAACAGCAACCAATCTGTAACTGAACCTCCAAGAACCTTCCAGAACCGGGGGTGGTGCGCTCAGCCAGTCTCCTCCCCTATCGATGCCCCTTCAGATTCTGATTCGTCCAGCCACTTGATGGCCAGTGCTTGATGGACAGGGGCAGGCCAGAGATGGTCAGCAGGTTCAGGCTGGTGCACCACCACATACAGTGTCTTATAAATCAGTTACAGCTCACACAAAGTTCAAGGCAGGCGCTGGTTGGCATTCAAAGAACATAGTTATCCCTGACTTTGCTTTGCACTAAAAACATGTGGCACATGGCAAACCACTGCTGGCACTACCACCCAGTGGTTCATCTCAGGTCTTTGTCCTTACTTCCAGTCTACTTCCTGTTACATGCTGACACTGCAGAGGCTTTCTTACCTTCTTCATGTGTGCTAATCATTTTTCTGCAGAAAGTAAATATTTACTATGCTGCACAAAATTGCCAGCTGTTATAGGCATATGACAGAAACAAACCTCCTGGGTCCTTGAATTTAGATCCTCACAGTCGCAGACAACCACAATGCATAAACTGTGTCTAGCTCCCTAAATTTTTGCAACTCTCTATTGAAAATAGTTTGAATCTTTACCAGCTGGACAACTGTTTCAGACTCATATCTCTGTTTTTTAGAAGTCTTCTAATTCCCAACAGTTTGATTTGCATCTTTTCTTTATAGCCATGCATTCTTGTTTCAGTATTGTTCTTTGGCTGAACTAATTGTTTTCACCTCCTAGCATTTACTTTCCCCTTGTATATTTATGGTGCAATCACATCTTCTCTCAGCTTTTAATTGCTATGTTAAGCAAGACAAACTCACATAATCTCTCCTCATAAGATATTTTCTCTTGTTCTGTTCTCTGGTTATGCTAATAAGGTTCTGCCTACTCACTGCACCTTGAATTCTTCTTTCTTAAACACAGGTAATCAAAACTGTCCACATTAATTCTGATAATGGTTTACCAGTGCCCTCTACAATGACATTAATTCTTATGCTGCCCACTTGTCCTAGGAATTTTTGGCTGATTATACTGGGATACTGTTTGTTATGTATTATTTTCTGACCTCTCCAACCTTGTGTTACTGGCAAAAAAAAAAAAAATAGACATATGCTGACTTATTGTGCAAAGGTATTCATTATAATACTAAATATTACTTGACCCAAACCAAATTAGAGGTCCTCTAATTTTATGATGACCCATACTTCATCCATCTCATCAACAATCTCTGCAATTCTGTTTTCCATTTCTGCTCTTTTTGGAAGAAAATCAAATATGTTAAATCTATAATAATTCTCTTCTTCCAAAAATATAAGAGTTTTTTTAATCAAAGAAGGATATCCATTGTGTTGACTTTGGTAAATCTATTGTATGCTTTCATATTGTTTGTGTTCTGCCTCACATTAGTCAATGATGTGTATTTCATTTGCTGATTTTACATGCAGTCTTACCTTGATCAAATGCAAGATAAAATCTGGTCGCTAAGTCACTAAAGTTATGATAGTTCCATTAGTTTACGTATTCTTTGTCATTTCCTGTAGTTTGAAGTAAAAAGTCACCAAAAACTCTCATCATTTTATACCCTTTTGCAGGCTGATGTGTACCAAAGCCAATCACAAATATCTCAGCTTCCCCATCTCCAGAATACATCAATTATGAGAGCATCCAGACAGTTCCTCCTGCAATTTCCTGCTGATGTTCTCATCTTAGGACAAACCTCTTTCCCCATCAGAAAGGAGGGGAGGGGAAAGATGCACACGAAGACCTGACTGTCTTTTGTCACTGTCACACTTATCTTTAATCCAAAACATCATGCCATAGATTGAAATGCCGTGAGTGAGGAAGTCTGAAAGGGTCCAACCAAGATTGTTTCCTGAGGCTATGTGGCCTGAATCCAGTGGGCCCTCTGGTCCTAAATTATTTAGATGTTTTTAAGAATCATTCTTCTTAGTGGATAAACGGAATCTTGGTACTCTGAAAACTACTTTTTTTTCTTTAAGTTGAACCTCTTAGATAAATGTTGGCAATTGTTCAGTCTATTGAAAGTCTAAATTAGTCTTTATTGGTTTTACCAAGGCAATTCAGTTTTAAAGTAGAAAAAGATTTTCTGTGATTAGACGATTAGATTTAATGAAAGTGGTGGTGTCTTTAATAATAATAAAAGTGTATCCATGGTGCTAAAATATTTATGCAGATGATTAATTCAAATTATATCAACAGCCTGATTCAAGTAAATAAATATAATTATTTTCTCCCTAGGTGTTTGTAGGTGGATGCTAAATGTTCATATGGAGTTTTGGCCACAGATTTTCCTAACACTTTGCAGAATTTCATTATGGTTTAAATGGTAATTTTAAAAAAATCAGTTTAAATCAAGATGGAAATTAATTCATTTTCAAATTATGTTAAGTTTGGGCTCTTTCTTTCTATCTTGCCTAACTACGGTTGTTCTGAGGACAAGGAAAATTAATATTTCTTCTCACAACTTTTTGTTTAGAAACTTTGCAGACATATAATTTCTTATGTTTTAAAAGGAAAGAAAAACTTCATGTAAAATTTTATTAAAAACTTAATAAAACTGTAATATATATTTTTAAGAGTATGAAGGCAGCTGCTATCACAAGGCTGCCATAACACTATCTTGCATAATTTAGACTTTTTATATCCTCTTGATCTAAGTGTCTTGACTTTGTTTTTAAAATAGAGCTTTTTGTCTCAAATCATGCACTGCAGACAGCTCTTTACTAGCATGAAATCTTAGGAGCAAATGCTTTGTAAATATATAAATCCTCTCGCTCACCCTGTTATGTTCTCCACTGCTACAGCAGGAAACAGGAACAGGTCTCCTGTTGGCTTTACATTTCCTGAGACTCATGCATACTCAAGCAAAATTGTTCACAAAAGGTGGCTAAACCAGACAGGTCCCTCACTCACATACTGCATCAAGTTTTCTACTTCTAATTACCATGAAGTCTGAGAACATATTTTTACCTCCCACAAGTCAGTTCTGTTTCCTGCTCTTGTACCACTTCATGATACTTCTGGATTGCATTTTTGGTAGATACTTTTTCCTGCTGCAGGATAAAAAGCAAACAATATCAAAGATATCTTCTTCCATCTTGGGAAATCTACCCTGGATTTTAGCAACTATAAATTACTACAAGTATATATTCCAGAGCAGAAAATCTTTGACTCAAACTTTTGATAAAAGTTTGAGTTAGCTGGGACACAGTTAGCTGGGTCCATCCACCCTGACCCCTCACACACACCCTTTTCATATACAGAGTTACTACACTAAAACTAAAATTGAGTCATATTTTTGGATGGCCCTGTTTTATTGTGGTAGTAAAGTGCATAGTGCAACAGAGTCCTTACCCTGATGGTGACCCTGGACAGCCACAGAGAAATAAATAGCCATGAAAAATTGCTTATAAAAGAGGCACTACAAATGAAAAACCTTATACAGCCAGGCAGAAAAATCAATAAATTCATATCATCATGAGCCCCTTATCTGATGCAAAAGTTCTTCAGTAGCTACCACCCACGCACCTAAACACCTTTACAAGTCTTTGCCGCACTCCACAGCAGAACCTACAGCTAATAAACAAATTACAGAATAAGGAAAGCACCACAGAAGAGGAAGAAAAGGACACAGGGAATGTACTTTCATAAAAGCACATCACAGAAGAGTGACAGTCTGGATGTCTGGTTTTCAAACCTGCACCAGGCTCTTACCACTTTTACTATGATGCACAATTTACAGTTTTGACTGTACATTCAAATGTGACATATTCAAGAGGGGTGTTGATATCCTTGTATCTGTTTGTAAGCACTTAGACACATTGCTCAGCAGCCTCAGAACTGTGCCAAATTCATAGCAATTTTTCACAGTAAAATAAGCCACTCTCTCCTCTCCAAAAATCTCTCTGATGCTTTACCATGCTCAGACAAAATCTGATTTCATAAACATTACCACCTGCTTTTATGTTGCCTTTCATCCAACAAAAATAACTATCAGTTACACAAAACCCTTTATATGCTGCATGGGAGAGCTCTGTTCTGATGTCTCTGCTTCCCCCTTGTTGTGCTGCCTTCTGGTGCATAGGACCAATTCAGTTTCATGGTAAAGTGCTGCAGTTAAAAGGGTATCATGAAGTATATTATAACCCACTACAGACAGGAGAACACACATCTCCTCCCCTTTTCCACTCAGTGCACTGACTACAGTTCCCTTTTTGTGAATCATCTGTCACAAAAGAGACCAGGAGATATTGCTGCTGTATTTTTTTTAAGCATTAGTAACTCTCATGAGATGAATCAACAGACCTTCAATGAGCCACTGTTCCTGTTCCTTCCTTCTTTCCAGGCAGCGAAGTAGTTATTGTAAGGCAGCTGGCTGGATGGGAGGTAACATCTATCTGAAATTGTATGTATTGCCTTAGAATTAAAGCAAGTGGGTATTTTTTCAAGTCCTGCTCTAACCATCTAATGTTTGACTTTAAACAAGTTTTTTCACATATCTTTGGTTTCATTCCCCACTTATGCTGGGGAATATGATAATATTATTTTTTTGTTCTTACTGCCCATGGTTGAAAATTGCTGCATCAACTAAAATACAACCATATAAGTATGAGAGTTGTTTCCAAGTGCTTATCTACAAGACAGCTGCAGTGCAATTAACATAACTGAAGTAATTAGTAAATAGTGATAATAAATAATTATCTTCTTAGGGCATATTTGGCCTTTGCATGATCTTTCATGAGAAAATTTGGTACTTTCATTTTATGCAATTTTTTTTGTCCCCCAAAGCAATCAAATCTACTGTGTAGGAAGACTAGTATTTATGTTTGATTGGTTCATTGGCAGTTGAGATTATTTTAAAGTGAGATAAAATAACTTAGTTATTACCAAAATCAAATCCCTCCTTATCTTCGTCCTTACATGGCTATTTACTCATTATGAGAAAGGTGCTGTACTGAGTTCTGGTTTCCCTTCATATCGAGCTCCAGTAGAGCTATGCCTTTCCAAATATTGCAAGTTGTGTAAGTGCTTGTCTGCCAGTAGAAAGGGAACTACTCTCTGTCTACAAGGGGAGAGAAGCCAGGACCATTTTTTTTTTTTAATTACCTTGCACCTGGAGAGTTTTTGGCCAGTTTCAGGTAGCCTGTGTGCAGTGTAGTACAGTACTTCTGAGTCAGCTGGTATATATTGAATATTTAAGATTAAAACCACAGGTGAGGATAATGAATTTCAAGGCTCAGCATGGATACAATAGGCAAAGGTTATTACAGTAGAGAGAGTCTATTCCAACACAGGCAATGAAAGAACCAAAAACCAGCTAGTCATTCAGTCAGACAGACAGATATATGAAAATATGTTTGAACAGTCATAAAATGAAACTATGAAAGAATGATTTTAACATATTTAATTCCCATTAATCCAAAGATGCTCTGCTCCAGTAAACTGAAACTAGAATTCAGACTTATTGTCTGTCCAGCTGTTGAAATTACTGGTCCAGTAGTAAATCTTACTAAAAAGAAGACATTAAAGTATTATGATGTAAGAAGAACAATAATGCATTAAAGTTCACTGCTTTTAAATATACAGTGAAACAATTTATTTGTGTGCAGTCTTGTCTTACAATGTAACAACATAGTCATATGCATAAGAAAACAACAGCTCTTGCTGAATCAGGTCAGCATCTCTCAGTAGATCAAATTCCCTGTCCATTCTCAAAGAAATGTCACTGAAAGTTTACAGCTGCCAGATGTAGATACTGCACACAGCAGAGACTGAATCAAGTGCCTTCAGGCTGCAGACCAAATGGTGGAGAAAATGAGGATAAAAAATATGAGGATAGACACTTTAGGGGGTGCTCTTTCCTGCATTCAACAAAGCCTTTTCCCTTATTTTTCATTCTGATATGATTTTTTTGTGTGTGCAGGATACTTTGAAAATTTCAAGATAAAAACAAACTGAAAAGGTCATAAGAAGCTTCAGACATTCTGAAGAGTAATGTGTTCCTAATGAAATTGCACAGGAATTGAATAAATTCTATTTACCCTAAATTAGTTTCTTTAGTCTTTGGGAAAAAAGCACACTTGGATTACTATTTGTATCATTTCTAAATATTATATTATAATTTCTTCCAAACGTTTAAAGGTTAAAGCCATTCAGCTGTACATGCTTTCATTCCTTTACCTTTCATTTAGAAGTTAATTTCCTTTCTCCTTTCTATACATGTTTCTAGACTTCCTATGACTGAAGGTAAAATGTGTTTTAAAATATTTCCTTCAGGCAGCAAGAATTTTGCTGAGAGAAACCAGTAATTCTGTTACAGAATATCTAGAATCACTAATATTTGAGACTAACTTTACAGTTATGTCATCAAAATGTTAATGCCAATAGCAGTCACTGTACTTCCTTTTTTTGCAGGGAAGTATTATTTTACCAATACATATGATAATCTCTCCTCCCACACATCTCAAGTCCTGAACATCAGGGTGGGGACTGGGGGGAAAATTTTCTCTCATTGCAACCCAACTCAGCTTCAAGATCACCTGAGAAACCTGAACAAACATAGAGCCATGGGATTGGCAAGATGCATCCCATGGTCCTGAGAGAATTTCTTGCTGTAATTGCCAAGCTATGCTCTGTGATATTTTAAATATCATGATGCTCAGACAAAGTCCCCAGTGACTGGAAAAAGGTAAAGAGAACCCTGGGAACTACTGGTCAGCCTTAACTCTCTGCCTGGTGAGATCATAGAACAGATCCTCTTGGAAGCTATGTCAAGGCATATGCATGACAAGGAGGTGATTAGAGACAGCCAGCGCAGCTTCACCAAGAGAAAATTGTGCCTGACTAATCATCAGCCAATTCCCTCAGGACTCTGGGAGAACATCTCATTGAGTCCCATAGACTTATGCACATTCAGATTCCTCAGATGGTCATGAACCTGATCTCTGCTTGCAGTGGGAAGCACTTTGCTCCCCGGTCCCCATCCTGATGTCCATGCACTCGAGGTGTGGCAAGATAGGCTGTCATTGAAGACTGAGGCAAAAGAGGTGTTGAGTACCTCAGCCTTCTCCTCATCCATTGTTACCAGTGTTCCACAACTGTTCATCAGGGGTGGGTGCACCTTCTTTGACCTTCCTTTTCTGGTTTACCTACCTGTGGAAGCCCTTCCTGTTAGTCTTTGCATCCCTTGCCAGGCTGAGGTTCAGTTTCACCTTGGCCTTCCTCACCCCTCCCTACACAGCTGTATTTCATGTCTTTACTCTTCCCAGGTTTCCTGTCCTTGTTTCCACTGCCTTTGCATCAGACCCAGATGGATTGTTCATTCCCTACAGAATATCAGCTTTTCCTAAAGGTTCAGAGACACATTGAACCTTGCTTGTGTTTTATCTTGTGGATGGATTTACACGTGAGAAATTGGTCTTAAAAAATGTTTAATCAAAGCAATAGCTTTACTCACCCATTTTTTCCTTCTCAGCACTTACATAAATGACTGCATAAGATTCAAAAGAGTGTAAAGTTTCATGATTTTTCTTTATTTTACTTGTAGCCCACAAGCAAATGTAGAGTGTGTCTAGTCTGTGCAATGAGCCCCTATGTTAGAGAGATACCTGAGCTGCTTCTGAGGAAGATATAGCACATCCACATAAATCAGCACTCAGCTATGCTGAGTTTGATCCTAGGTGCAGCATAGTCTCTCATTAGAGCTAATTACTGTTGGCACAGCATCATGCTGATGCAGCTGTGCAGCTTCCAGAGCTGGTTCATTTGGCACTTAGCTCAGGGATCACTGAAGTCTTGGGCATGGATGTGCGCTGTCATTTGGTCAAATGAATGAAGCTTCTGCTCATTAGTTCAAATGGACTTTTCATTTGGGAATCAGATAAATGATGAAACCATCCAGATGCTTAGTCCAATTATTGTAAATACAGTCATGATTTTTGACAACTACCTGACATATTAACAGACACCAAGCTACACAGTAATTCCTGTATTGCAGTCAGGCAACTTGGATCAACAATTTCTCTGTTATGTTGCTTTTGTAGCTTTAATTTTAAGTAATGTCCTTTGAGAAGTGGCCTGCTTTAAGCAGATCCTGTGTTCCAATGTGGCACTTCAGCATAGCATCTGTAGCCCTTTCCACCTATTTTCTGCAGCCAGGAACAACCTACCAATGCTGTTTCCATGTCAGCATTGGCATGGCCTCTCTCAGCCCTGTGCAAATGAGGGCACCAGGGAAGGTAGTTTAGAGATGACTTTGTAAAACTATCTTAAATTTAGATATCTGAGTATAAGTGGGGAAGGTGGACAAGATACTTACTTTCAAATCCTAGAATATCTTCCTTTCTATCCAGAATCTATTAAAGGCAGTGGGAAGGATTCCAATAACTACATATATTAGACCCTATCTTGACCATGGTGATAGATTTCATTTAAAGATATATAGGCCACTAACTCTAGAAATATCTATCATATCTCTCTTTTGATTAAGTTTTCTTTCATTTTCAAACATTTCACTGAATTCTGTCTACAGGTTCAGACAGTGAGCCCTTTGTCAGAGGTGTATTTACAAACTGTCCAAGAAGTTTGGCAGATGTTGCCCTGACAGAAATACAATATTTTCAAGCTGTTGTTTTCTCAGAACAAATATCTGTCTGGCAGATTCAGTTTACAATTTATAGGTTATTGTTGTAAACTGTTTTTCAGCCAACTGAGTGAACTCTGATTCTAAATGTAACACGGCATTTATGTTCTAAGAATGGGATTTCGGAAGGATTCTAAAGAAGTTAGATACTCTTCCCTTTGATGTAAGTCAACTGAAACATCAGTCAGTCCCATTTGAAGGATATAAAAATACATCAGGGGAGGTAAGAGAAACAAAGTACGAGGGAGGACATGAAACTATGTGTTTCAAAGAAAGGATAACAGGGAAAAGGAGAGAAATAGAGAGATGGGCATACCTTAGAGAAATGGTTGAGAGGAGGGTTGTAATCCCTCTTACTTTTTTTTCACAGTTTATGTGTCTTGAGAATATCCACCTACTGCTTAGCATCTTGTGAGTATCCACCCATCTGTTAACACCTCTTTCTTTGCTGGCAGCTTCATGATAACTAGAGATCCTAGCCTGAAATTCATCAACAAAGATCAAACTAGAAAACAGAGGAGAAAAAAGGTACTTGAAACACAAGGGGTTCAAGGAAAATGGGAGATCTAGCTGGTCGCAGATCTTGAATGCCAGAAACGTTTATCAGCTTGTTTAACCTGACCTTCTGCATAGCAAAGGACATAGAAGTGTTTGCTGCTTCCCCTGCAGCTGACACTCAGAACTTGTGTTTAGCTAAAGCTTATGAACCAGAAATCCTTGAAAGGAAGGACCCAAGAAACATGGAATCCTACAGACAATGCAGTCATAGAATCACAGAATCGTAGAATACCAGGTTAGGAGGGCCCTCAAGGATCATTTGCTACAAACTTTCTTAACAAAAGCACAATCTAGACAAGATGTCATAGCACCCTGTCCAGCTGAATCTTAAAATTGTCCCGTGTAGAGGAACCTACCACTTCCCTGGAGAGATTACCCCAGCAGCTGATAGTTCTCATTGTGAAAAATTTTCCTCTTGTGTGTCCCCAGGAGT
Organism: Monarcha castaneiventris obscurior; assembly: GCA_026261815.1. Taxonomy (NCBI): domain Eukaryota; kingdom Metazoa; phylum Chordata; class Aves; order Passeriformes; family Monarchidae; genus Monarcha; species Monarcha castaneiventris. The sequence continues at coordinate 47,538,063 of JAMPIT010000230.1, read as the reverse complement.
AACTTGTACCCATTACCCTTCATCTTTTCCATGTCACTTCCTATAAAAAGGAAGTGACATGGAAAGTCTTCTTTGTAGCCACCCTTTAAATACCAGAACAATGGTGATAAGGTCTCCCCTAAGCCTTCTTTCTCAAGGCTAAACAAACAGATTTCCCAGCCTTTCCTCCTATAGGCTTCCAAGTACTTTGTTCATCTCTGTGGACCGTCTTATATCTGTCTTCGTTGAACTTCACAGGTTCTTGTTAGCCCACTCTTCCAGCCTATTCAGGTCTTCCTGCACAGTGGCTCAGTTGTACCCCTTCATTTTTATGGGCAAATGCCCCATAGATTTAAGATGAGGAAATGGTGAGATTTAAATAGAGCTAAAAAAACCACAGAGAAAAGAGTGAGAAGGGCATTTTGTTTGCCAAAGATGCTCTTCTGTGTTCTGAACAGATGGCTGACAACATCATGAGACCTTAGAAAATTGAAACAATGAAAGAAACGTGTTCAGATTTAATTATATGTAATTGCACAAGGCACAGAAAGGGTAAAACTAAGTCACAAGCCTCAGTGTATTAAGTGAATTTATGTATCAGGAGCACATAAAAAATTCACTCTTGTTCAATTTTACAAAATTTTCATCACAAAACCTCATAGTGACTGAATAAATTAAAATCCACATTTACTTTTTTTTTTAATTTAAATTTCATAATTAGGCCATTTCAGATATTTGTTCAAAGTCTGATCCTTATTCTCATTTCTCAGAAAAATTGGCTTGGGTTTTATGGTATTTGGTAGACTAAAAAATAAAATTATTATTAGGAAAATTTACTTCATTACCTAAAAAGTGACCAGTAAAAATCTCTGGTCATTTTTTTGTGGCTCATTTCCTACACCTTTTTGTAAAAATATCCTGTGCTGGCTCAGTCAGTCATTGCGAATAAATACTTACATACGCACAAGTATGTTAGATATTTTTTTAATCATCCTATTCAAATGTTTGACAGAATAATACCACTGTCACATCAATCAAAGATGTATTTGAGTCAAATGGATTATATCATGCAAGTATTGTATGTGTAGACAGAGACTTAAAAGTATAACATACTTAGGGAAAAAAGCTAAATAATTACCTGTCTTCTAAATAAGAAGTTACACTGAACTTCTGAACAAATTGGATGTTGTATTGGCTCTGGCTGGGGTGGAGTTAGTTTTCTCCTCAGCATCCCATATGGTGGTGGGTTTTGGATTTGTGCCTAGAATAGCATTGATACCACACCAGTGTTTTGGCTATTGCTGAGCAGTGCTGGCAACAGCACCAAAGCTTTCTCTCTATCCCAGTGAGGAGACTGAGGGTAGCAGAGACATAGGAAAGAGACACAGCCAGGACAGTTGATAATTGACCAAAAGGACAAGACCTTGTTCAGCAGTAAAGCTGGCATAGAGCAAAAAGGAGTGGGGGAAGCACAGTGTGCTCAAAGTCCTGTCCAACCTGACCTTGAACTCTTCATTCCCCCAGCCTTGAAATTCAGGGTCTCAAGAGATGTGGGAAGAGCAATTGCCAGTAAAAACTGAAACAAAAAGAATGTGGAATACCTCAGCCTTCTGCCTGTCAGTTGTCACCAGGTCACCTGTCTCATTTTTGAGGGCATGAAATTTCTTTTGTCTTCATTTTCTGGCTAACATGCCTGTGGTCAGATATTCATCCATATCTGTTAAGACCTGCCATCTTACCTAGAGATGTCCCTGGTTGGAAAGTACTTATTCCGTAGGGTGAAAATGGAACTAGGAGTGAAGAGTCAGAACCAGCAACAAAACTTGCATGTGAGACATCCTGTTTGCAGCCTCTGTCCATCTGCGAAGCTCTTTTCATTGATATATTTCATGGTTTTTTAAGTCCATCAGTAGCAGATACATTTCATTCACCTTCGGTATGAGAGTCATGTTTTTAGGCTGGTTGAGGAAGGATCAGGACAGTTCCATAGGTGCTGTGTTATCTTCTCTAACTTTCAGCATGTCTATAGATAGATGCATTGAAAATGGCTTGTAAGATTTTGTTGGAATGCTATTCCTTCCCTGACTATAAGATTAAATATAAAAATATAATATTAGTTTATACAATTGGTACTGATTTCAAAGGGACTGAGTTTCTCCAAAAAGCACAAATTTATTATGTGTCTTTTAGGCTGTGACACAAATTTTAGTTTAAAGCTATGCATAAAGTTAGACTTCGCAGGCACAGAACTTCTATTTGAAATATCTCTAGTTGCCAATTTTCTTCACTTTCCCTTTTAGAAGAAGAATAACTTTCCTTTAAAAAAATTAGAGATACTTCTATCCAGAAGACCAAGAGCTTGCAAACAAAGAAGCATTCTTGTGGAGGTTTTCAAAAATTCTTAATGGATAATAGTCAAGGTACACAGTAGCAATATTGACAGTGCCATCAGCTGCCTCAGAATAGGAGAAAAAGTCTGCTAAGAGGTCCTTCTTTTACAGTCTTGTAAACAGACAGCTTTTGGGAAGCAATTCAAGCCTGACAGTGAAGACATCTGAGGCAGTTCTTCAAAGCAAAATTAAAGGAGAATTATACATACACCCTTGAAAATAGACTTGAACACAACATACAATTTAAGTACTAGAGAAGTTTTCCTCTAATTCCTGCTTTGCCTGGGTTTATTGGCAGAACCACTGAAGTTAAAAAACATAACATTAAAACTAAACATCTTTATTTCTATAACAGCAAGCTTCGGCTTATACAGATTTTGTGCCTTGTAAAGTGCAAAAATCAAACAGACTAAACCCATGGCTTATAAAAGGCAGTTCATTCAAGAAATTAAATTATTTTATTCAGCAGAGAACAGAAAGAACAACAGCTTTTCATTTTTTTCTCTTAGAAGTAGCCAATTTTGAAAAAAAAAAAAATTATAAATTTGGGTTGACAGGACATTTTCTGTAAAAAATTTATTTCTATACTTTCCATTTTCTAAAAAATGCTGTCAGGTCAGTCTGATACAACCTTGTGAAAATCCATTAGGCCATATACAAAAATATTTCCCACTATTTATCAGCATTCTTAGTGATAATGAACATGGAGTGGTGCTTTTACCACAATTTAATAGCCTTGTGGAGTAAGAGTTTATAATAGTGCTTTCTCAATTCAACCAAACCAGAAACCGCAGCTGTACTGGAGCACATAGACCACAATTGGCACCTGAGACTTTTCAGAGGAATTAAAAAGGAGCTCTGGCTTTTTTATTTTGTGTGTAAAAAACCACAAATTAAATGAAACCCTTGTTTGTCTTTACTGCTTTCTGGTGTCCTCATTTGTGAATGCAGTAATTGATAATCCATTCTCTGTTAACCCTTTCATCTGATGTTTTGCCACCGGAATACAATTTGCAGCCCAAAGATATATAAAATAAATATCAATAGGAAAGCCATAATTATACTTTATTTTATTACTTTATATAATTATATTACTTTATATAATTATATTACTTTATTAAAAAGTAATTTATATATTGTTAATCACACTCAACATTCAGTAATAATTATCAATTATATCTTTTCCAAGGATGACATGAAGGAGTGTCTAGTAGGGCTTAATGGACATTTGTAAAATTTCTAAACACGTTCTCAATCATACACTATAAACAGAGCATTGTGGAGCTTACTAAAGATTCATTTCTTTTTCAGCCATGAAATGTCACATGGATCTTAACCACAGCATTATTAGTTCATTGCAAGAATTAATTACCCCTCAAAATAAAAAAAAAAATTAAGACTTCTCCACCATGTTTTTATCAAGGTGCTTATTCCCTAAAAAAACCCCATATAAACTGGAAAGCTGCAGAGTTCAAAGCTTCATGCAATTGGCTGAGGGTTTGCTGATATTTTCTTCTAAAAGTCTAACTCCTACTCAAGTTAGAAGGAACTGAAAGTGCTTATAAATTCAGAAAGATGACTTAACAGTGCATATTTCTATTAGATATGACTCCTTGCTGTTTAGGAGGCGTGAATGTGTTTACAATGTAAGACTGCAAACAATTTGTGGACACCTTTTGCTCGCTATTTCAGCTGCTACGGAGGTCTCCTTTTCATTTGATGTCGGAAACGGGCCGGTGGAAATCGTGGTGAGATCTCCCAACCCTCTCAACGATGATCAGTGGCACCGGGTCAATGCCGAGAGGAACGTCAAGCAGGCCAGCCTGCAGGTGGACCAGTTACCCCTGGAGGTCCGGAAAGCTCCAACAGAAGGACACACACGGCTGGAATTGTACAGCCAGCTCTATGTTGGTAAGGTGCAGAGGGGGCAGCCGGGTTTTTCTCGTCCATACTGAACATTCTTTGACTCGTGTCTTTCCAGCAGCAGTGAGTGAACGTGGGAAGCTGTGCTCCTCCAGCACTTGTGTGACAGCAAAGAGGGGGGAAAAAGAAAAAGAGAAATAAGAAAAAGAAAAGATAAACATATCTATAGTTACAGAAATACAAAGATCAATTAAGAGAAAAATATTGTGTGTTAGAAACTTGTCCTTTTTGTCTTTCTCCACCTGCATCTCCTGGCTGAAAGTGCCTCCAGCAGACTGCAGTGCCAAACTCCTGAGAGAGACTCCTGAGAGTCTCTTCCCAGACACACAAACACTTTTTCACCACAGAATGAAAATTTCTGCAGAGTTCTTTCCAGCACTGCATGTGCCTGCAGTGCCCATCCTAGCCTCAGCAGCACTTCCAGCCTCTTTAGATTTGATCATTGGCCATGCTTTTGCATTCGCAGCTCTCACGGCACTCTTTTCCCTTTAGTCCCATGGGCTGTTTACTCATTTGATGTAGGAAAGCACCATACAGTGTTATACAAATGCATTCCCTGGAACCAAGTTAGTCCAGCTGCTTTCTGGAGCTACTGGTTTCCGCTACATTTTGGGCAGACTATTCCAGCAGCATTTGTATTTCTCTGACTGTTAGCCCCAGGGCTGCAAAGTGCTGACATGCCAAGTGTCATTAGCTGGAATCAGAACTGCATGAAATGTTGAGCAAAGAAGCACTTTCATACCTCTCTAGATATCTGTTAACAAGAGAAGAAGGAAGGGGAAAGGGAAAAAAATATCTCTTTTTTCTCCATGTTAGACAGCACTCAACAACTCAAATGAATTAAAATGATGTTTAAAGCCTTCATTGCCTTAGTAATCAGCCCAGTGTCACTGCAAACTGTGTATAATGTGTCACCAGATGTGCAGGTGTTATTTACAAGCTCAGATTCTCCTTTGCTGCTGTGATCCCAGTAAATTGCACTTTCAAAATAAGCGGAAAGATGAAGTTTGTTTAAAAGAGGAACACTTAACCTTTAAAAAAATACCAAGCTTTTTGCTGTAAACAGGAAGAGCCGGATTTTTTCCCTAGCCTGAGTTCTTTGAGAATTGTTGATAAAGATGATTTCATTTGTTAGTTTTGAATTGACTGTAACACCAACAACGTTTTGAAATATATAGTACCTTTATTGCCAAAAAATGAATGTCGCAATCTGCACCAGATTTTTTCCTTCCTGAATTTCACCTATTTCATATAACTTGGTGATTGGAGCACACGTATCAGGAAACAGCTTTAAACTTTACCTGCAGTCAGACCTAGAATAGATTTGAGTTGGGAGTGCCCAAAATGAGCACCTGAACATTGGGGCCATGGACGGTAATGTTGAACAAGAATTGGTTTTGGTACCTCCTGTTCGATGTTCTGTAGAATTAATATCTTTGGATGAGCAAGAGGGCCTGAGGGATGATGACTTTGTGTCCTATGGGTTAGGAGAGTCACTGAGAGGGGAAAGAAGGTTTTTCATCACTGCAGTGTATGTAAGTTTATGTAGAACGGAATCACACCAGAACCCCCTTTGCCATGTATACTCAGCAGAGACCAAGCCTTGCCTGCTCCTACTCTGAATCATCCAGTTACCAGTACTTGATTTGAAGCAGCCCTCTCTGGTTTGTATTTAGTCCTCTTCCCCACTCAGGTAAATATCAGCCTCTGTGCTCTTCGGTGATGAGCATTCAGTTCTCCTCAGGGACTCTCTGGCACCTGCGGCACTGCAGCAATCAAAGAGAGGAGGGATGAGCAGAAAAGATGCCAGCTCTCACTGTTATTTACTTGCATTTTTTGGTTTGGGTGTTTTTGGTTGTTGTTTCCAAACTGGCCTCAGATAAGACTTTCCTAGCTGAAAACACATTTTTTCAGAGAATGTTTACTAGGGGTGCAAAAAGGACAGTTCTTATTAACTGCTAAAAAAAACCATCTCAACCCAGATTGTCAAATGTAGTTTTTCAGTGCTCCATCCTTCAGTCTGTGCTCTGATAAGTAAACAGTATACATGATGTTTCTTGGAAACTAACATGAATATTTCCTGTTGTAACTGAGAATGGGGATCTGACTCCTTTTTTCTTTGCCTACTGTGGCTTTGAAAAATGTAACACTGCATAGCATATTATGGCATTATTATTAGCACCCACCATAACTAATCATTAGGAGAGAAAGGCTACACCTTAGCAGTCAAGCCAAGCCCATTTCTTCCACTGTTATCTCTAAAAACATTGAAGTTGAAATGAAAGGAAACCTTACAGCGTGGGGCTAGAATCTCAAATGTCTAATCAGTATAAAGCAAGCACTGATAAAAAAACTACTATTTATGCTTGCTAATGGTATGATATCAAAGGGCTAGGTTTCACTGATTTATTGTCATTTGGACAAGGCAATTCCTTGCCCTTATAAAGAAGTTACCACAGACTTAGCAGGATATTTCACATAAAACGACAGCAATAAAATCCATTCAGTGTTGTCTCACAGTTCAGCATTCCCTCTCAGGTGCTGCAGGAGGCCAGCGAGGCTTCCTAGGCTGCATTCGTTCCCTGAGGATGAACGGGGTGACCCTGGACCTGGAAGAGAGAGCGAAGGTCACGCCCGGGGTGAAGCCTGGCTGCTCCGGCCACTGCACGAGCTATGGGATGTACTGTGCCAACGGTGGGAAATGTGTGGAGAAATACAACGGCTACTCCTGTGACTGCTCCAAAACTGCCTACGATGGACCTTTCTGCATAAAAGGTAAAAGCCTTAGAGCAGGAGGCAGAGTCTGGGGGAACTATTTGCCTGAGGAAAAAAAACCCACAACGGAATCAATGCTTCAGCATTATTAATTAAACAAGTAAATCCTGTTCAATACTTCTTGCTAACAAGTTTAATTATACACCCATGTGTATATTTAAGTATGATTATTTGAAACCATATCCCTTATTAGGACTATATGTTACCTGTTTAAATCAAATACATCAACAATATGCATTGGGAATGCCTGTAGTAGTAGCAGGTCTGGCAGGCTGTATTCCATAGTCTTGAGCTAGAGAACAATAAATTCCAACTAGCACAATGTCATGGTAAGTTTTTTAGAAGAAAAACATGGATTTAAACAAAAGCTACCTAGCCACTCAGATGTGTAGGTATGACATTTGGGTTGAATATCTTATATATTGGGAGGCCAGAATTTGGCTTAAAAATTTTATCCATCTGTAAGTAGATCAAGTCATTTAGTACCTCAGACTGGGCTAGAGATTGAACTTGCTAGGATAAGAGAAGGCACAGAGCTCCCATATTTATGTCAGTCCTTTCAAAATGCCTCAAATATGTTCTGGATTTTCAAAATCAATAAGAGAGCAATGTGCTATGGATGCACAGGTCTGCATGGGAAAGAAAGGCAAGCAGCAAGGCAAAGAGGGATCCAACCATGAAAAGTGTGAATAAAAGTACAAATTTCTTTCCACATTTTTTCTTGTTTTGACTGTCTAATCCACTGCTTTTCCTAATAATTTTTAAAGCCTTATCAAAGTTTCAGCTAAAAACGTGAAGGCTCTTCTCATCAGTATCCCTAATGTGAAAGAAACCCGTAGCCTCATAAAGTGCTCATCTGCTTTTACATTCCCCTCGGAACCAGGAATCCTGCAGGCAGTCTAAGTCACCAAACACCAGAGTCCCCTCATGAAGCTAACTTGACAGTAGGGGACAGCACCTGGCCTTTGATGTTCTGGTTTGCAACTCTTTCTTAACATCTTTTTCCAAGTCAAAACCTGAGAATTATTTTGCAGATATCTATACTCTTCTCTCTTTTAGCCACACTTAGAGAAAACATAAAGTTTATGACAGAAATAGGCAGTCTTTTTACCTGATGTTATGTTTTGGACTGCCTTTTCTCTCCACACCTTTGTTTATATCCATGTATATTCACCTTCATTTCATTCTATCGTGGCAAAACTTTGTCCGTTGCTGAAATACTGGACCACCCTTTTCTAAAAGCCAAGGGATTGTTTTCACATCACCAGATATTCACATCACTGGATATGGATGAATCTCTGGCATGATTATTTTATAAATTCCAATAAATATGATGTATTTCTAGTGCAGCAGAAGGGAAGCAGCTGCTTCTCTAGGTAATGGCTTCCACTATGCTTGCATGCAGGAATTTCATCAGCTGTCACCATGCTGTGTTTCTTCAAAGGCAAATTATAAAACATGTCCATTCAGTTCAGGACTGTACATACAGCAACTCCTGAGAATGTGAATACAGTAATTTCAGTTAATTTAGCAAATGGTTTGTCATGAATAATGGTAATGCATATTTAGTATTTCTGTTCACTAATGCAGTTATATGGTAGAGGAAACCCATTCAGGCTGGAATTGGGTCAATCTTTTACAGATCACATGTGTTGACTCAAAAAAAATAGGAAAAGAAAAGATAATTACTGCCATGCCATATTCACTGAATTCATTTTATAGCTTTTTCTGTGTTGCCAGAACTCATCACATGGACTTTTATTTGTGAGGATTTTGTTCCTCTTATGGATAAGTAAGGCCCAACCTTCCACCAAAACTAGCTCTAAGCTAAAGTGTTTAATTTTTCCTGGATGTGGAGCTAGCAGAATAAAAGCATACCATTGGGGGAATAATTGAGCACCTAGCACAGACAAACCCTGGTTTTGGCTGGTCTGTAAGCACTGCCATAGCAACAGCAGTAATATCATACTATGTTATACTCTTCTCCTTATCAGTGTCCCAGTGCAGCCAAGGGCCCAGGGCTCTGACAGTGAATCTTTGGGCATGCAGTAAAACTTGCTGTGAGCTGCTGCTGCTGCTGCTGGGCAGCACTGGCTCATGCAAAGGTACCCTTGTTAGTGCAGGGATGTCTTTGCCATACCGTGTTGTGCCATTTAAACATGATATCAGATCTCTGCTTTAAATATCAAATCTGTTCCAGGCTGAAAATAGCTCTCTAAATCCTTCAGATCTTACGTACAAGATGCAAATTGCCAATTTCCTATCTGTTAGTAGTGGAGACTGCTGTACTCATCTAGCATACCCCCAAGTGTGTTTTAGTGTGGGGGAGTTCATGAGGCTTCCCTATAGAAAGAACAATGGGACACTGGGGAAAAGCTAGAGGATAAATTACACAAAATAGACAGGGTTTGGGGCATCATATGATCGAAATAATTGTAAAATCACAGTAACAAACAATGCTGATAATGAGATCTTTAGAACAGTTCATTTACAGCCCATTATGTTTACATTGTCAATTTAACTTGCATTAAGCCTTTTAAATCAAGTAAAGCACTGGAACAACTTATGTGTGTTGTCAAGCTTCCTAGACTTGTGAAAGAAGGGGGTCCTACATTTTCCTTCTAATAGCAGCTCCTGGAGTCTTGTACAGTGTCCTCTTGGTCCATGACACAAGAATGAATGTATTATCTAGAAATAAAGGGCAAACATATATAACAACTGCAAAATAAGTGCTGGCAAAACAGTCAAGTATATTTTAGCTTTAAAAATATTTTTTAAATTTATAAAAATTTGAGAAGATTTTGGAAATTTTTTCCTGTAAAATAAAAATGTCACCTAAATTATATTTTAATTGACTTCAATGAAAATTGTAATTCTTATCTTTCAATTCATTTTTCATTAACACTGACACTTTCCCCTCTGTAAAAGCACTGAAATGTCTATAAACATGTTTTCAAATACTGTATGATCTGTTTTCAATGAATTTTGTTCTTTATACTGACAGAGTTTAATACTTCTCTGTCACTTTTATAATCTGTGCCACAGTATGTTGTTTGTTGCTGTAATGCTGGGCAAGTCTAATATGAGGCAAGCAAGAATATTTTCCTTTGTCACCTTCACTAGGAATTCACATTGGCTGCCAGAAAATAACAGAGTTAGTGCTTTGCAGGATAGACTAGGGCTAGGTTTCATTATTTTGCTCTCCTGAGTAAATATTCCAGGCCAAATAGATCTGTTGGTTTGATAATCAGTAGTGCCTGACATCCCATTCAAACCAATATGAGATATTAACAGAAAAATATACCACTCAGCTGGAGTGAGGGTGGCACAATATAACCCTTACAATACAGCACAATCTTCTCTTTCCATTGATTTTAATTTGCCACAGGAAACTTCCCTTATCCAAAAGCTTTATTTTGATATTGAAATCACTTGCACGCAGTAAAATTTTGGGGTTGGTTACATACTGAAAGTGCTAGCAGAAGTGGTGGGAAAATCAAAGGAAAAAAGCATTGCTATAAGGAAATCGCTGTACAATGGCTCACGAGTAATAAACACACCTCACAATAAAAGCAGGCCTTGCATGCTGTGGATTCTTTTGCTGACAAATCCATCCTTAGAGTCACTGACTGATGACTGACAAGAAATTGCATTGTCTCCAGCCTTATTAGCAGCACATCACAATGTGATTGATGTTGTAGTGGCCTGGAAATCACACTATTTTTTTTACAAGGACAAAAAGAAGTACAAAAATGCAGTCTGACATCTGTTTTAACTCTATTTTTGTTTCGTATTTGAGGCATATGCAATTGGTTTTACTTCTCTCATTGCTCAGAGAAATTGCTCTGAGGAATGGCTGAAGTGTTTCTGCTGTCCTGCAGATTGCTTTCTGACCTTTCCCTGTCTTTTGTTTAAGCATAAATTCTCTTCTTTTTTTCTCCCACAGCTGTCCTATCATCATAAAAGCATTTCTGAAAGAACAATTAATTTTGGTTCCTCTAAAAAAACAAACTCTTTCCTCCCTTTAAACAAAAAAAAAAGCAAAAGTCAAATGCAAGGCATGTGGAGGCATTCTTATGTGAGACGTACTCCAGGGAGAAAACATTCCTCCTTTGGTATTGAAATGCAGTGGAACAACAGTAGGAGGAGAAATTGCCCCCACCAGGACTGAGGCCAAAAAAAATTAAAAAAAAAATTAAATAGCTGGTGCCGTGACTCATGTTCCTTCAGGTGTGCTGGAAGGGTAAATTCAAAGCTTTCCAGTTTCTCTGCAGTTACTAAAATTGCATTAACAAACTCCAAGGAGATGGTATACCCTTTTTTCTTTTCTTCTTTGGAATAAAGCTCAGATCCACAGTGTGAATTCTTGCAATCCTTAAGACAATGCCCAAAATGAGGTCCCTCATGTTTGTTTTTATATTTGTATGAACCCTGAAAGCACTTACAAGCAGTATTGTCACAGTCAGATTTCCTTCTTTTCCTGCTCCTTTCTATGTCTCAAAGAGAAAAAACAGCTTTTTACTTGGCTGAATGGATGCAAGACATATCAGGGAGCAGCAGCTCTGCCCCTTTCCACAGACTCTGAAACTGACACTTGATCACCTCCAAATTCTGCCCTGGTTATAATCATTCAATTCCCTTTATTTTGTTGGTTGCAAATGCATTGCATTGTTTTGCTGAAAACAATGGTGAGGGGATTGTTAGAGTGGTTTAAGGTAACTAATTTCTTGGTTTTCACAGTTAAGAATCACAGAACCCAGAAAATCAAGGCAACATTCCCTCCCAGACCCCAAAAAATTCTGCTATATGCAACATGATCATGATCTGTTAGCTGAAAGTTACATGAGAAATTTTCTTCAGGTTGTTAATGTTAAGCTCCCACTTCAGTAAGTCTGAATGCTGCAGTCAGGCTTTTTTACCTGTAGGTCATACTTCAGGACTCAGATTTTAGCCCCTATTGAGTAAATATATATACTTGCAAAAAATATATATACTTTGTAAAGCTATTCCATTTTCCAGTCATGTCAATACTGCCTTATTAAACATTCACAGTTATGCTCTAGTGCTTTGAAAATTGCACTTCAGTGCAAGAATTCTTTCATCAGAAAAAAAACGCATGTTTTTCTTTTTAAAGAAAAACAAACCTTTCCCATAGTAATTACATGTCTTAAAGAGATATCAACCTGATTAAAAACTGAGATTGATAGCTCACTTATCATCTATTATAAACTACTTATAAAAAGCCCTAATTCCTTATTTTATATAGAGAAAGCAAACAAATCAGGGGAATAAGTTAAAAAGAAAAATACTTAGTCCTGGTTTAGAAAATGTGGCAAACCTTCTTGGTCAGACAACTAAAATAGGACTGGTTTAGTGTCATTGCTCACTGAATGCAGATGTTTTATGAAAGTTAATAGAGCAGCCTCAGCAATGTTGCTGGCTGCTGCATGCCTGTGCAAAGGCAACTGGGAGGTTTGAGTTCTCATACCAGACACCCATGTGCTATATTTATACATCTGCACGTTGCTGAAGTAGTTTTGGCATCTCACAAGATGAGGGGGCATTGATGCTTACAATAGCTCTGTGATGTGAGAGGATGTTTTTATTATGGTAATGCAGAAAGCGAACAAGATAATGAGGGCTAGAAGGATCTGCTCCCATTTAAAGTGGAGACCTGTAGCACAGGAAGGAATTGAAGCCAGACCTCACCTACTGAGGTTGTTACTCTGAATACTGTGCAATCATCAAATGACAATCTCTAGTATTTCTCAAATGGCTCTTGTAAAGCTGCAAGCTTTTCTCTGGGGTTACCTAAAGAGCACCTCCATAGACTCCCAGGCAGAAAATCATGAAATCTGGTCTGTTGTACACTTGACATTACATTTTCTTCATCCATCCAATTTTATTTGGTGGCGGCAGGGGGATGGTCGGTGTTTCCTTTTTAACCATTATGGATATTTCCACTAGAAATGGAACTGCCTTTTCATTTAGATTCAACAGAAAGTTGCCATTCCCTTACTCTGAGTCTGTTGTCCCGGACATCAGATCAAATATCTATAATACTTTCAAATCAGTACAGAATGAACTGCAACTGCAACTTTCCTGACATTTTTAGGCTTTCTGTGGCATGCACGCTTATGTGCAGGTATAGAAAGGTAGAACAAAAGGCAGCTGCTTTACAGGGCTATTACAAAAGTAGGTTCAGAGCTCAGCCTTGTTCAAGCATATCAAACTGCTTCCTGGCAGAATCTACCTGTTGGCATTGACTAGGGAGGGTTGAAAGTGTAATGAATCAGGTGGCTAAACCCTATCTCCTGTGGCACTCATCTTACTCTACTGAAGGTAGTGGGAATTTCTGCATGGATTTATGATCACACCCCATAGTTTCACTGGTGCACATTATTTTTTATGTTCCCTGATTCTGATAGTTTAAGAGAGCCTTTTTTACACTGAGTACTGCTACATTCATATAGAAGAAACAAGCCCTCACTAGCTTTGTATTCTATTAATGTCCACAAGCAATTGTTGTACTTTGGTGGAAAGTTCAAATATGCATCAAAAATTGTTAGAGTAGACAGAATATGAGACTTAAGGACGTAGAACAATACCTTTAAATCCCCACATCTTGATTTCACTCACTAAATGTGCCTGAAGGTAGAACAAAACGTTCAGTAAGCTAACCAGATAAACTATAAGCATTATCACCTTCAGAGCACTCAAATTCTCTCTTGGATCAACAGCTGTGAGATTCTGACCTTTTACAGATGCCCTATGGCCAGAAGGTACCTCAGCAAACAAGTCTTAGTCTTTGTGACCACAGTCTGGAAGTAGCAGCAATTTTAGGCACTCCCTAGCACATTTTTTGCCGTAAGATGAACAAGCAAGATCTGGTTAATCTATATTCAATATATGTAAACTGTTTGTAAAATCCAAAAAGAAAGGAAGTGATGCAAAATGAAAGAGTATTTATTCAACTGTCTACCTTGTCTGAAGAACCTTCGTACGTGCATCAAGAGTTAGAATGTCTCCAGGGACTGTCCTTGCTTAGGATTTTGAAAAAGCTGCTTTTCAAATCCAGAACTCCATGCAGGGAAGACCTATCATTGAGCACTGGAAAGCGACATCACATAGTAATAATTGTAACTTGCTGAATCTGAGCAGGGCCAAGGAGGCATTTAGGGCCTCCAGATGGGACATGCTTACAGCTGTAAGAACTCATTTCAGTCAGCTTTGTGAAAGAAAGAGTCTTCTCCTGTCCCAGTTCTCATGTCCTTTCCAGGCTTCATATTTGTCAGGATTTTGTCTCCGGCTTCTGTAAGGCAGGTATACCCTGCCCATTAAATAAATATGCCCGTTCAATAAATAACCAGCACTATTTTCCCCTTGGTCTCCAGATAAAAGAAATCAGAAATCAGGTCAGAAATCAGGTCCAGTTTACTTGGGAAAATATGGGATGGCAGTTTGAGTCAGTGAGAGCTGCCCTACTAAAGAAGGGAGATTCCACTTCTCACAATGCCACTCCTGAAAATGTCATGTGTTGAAACTGGGGGGTTTGGGGTTGTGGTTTGGGGATTTTTTTGTTAGCTCCGCAGAGCTGAAGCTTCTTTCTTTATTAAGAGTAATGTATGGTACTTGATTAATGACGATTCCTATTAACATTCCTATCCCTACTGTCAGCATAGAGCAAATTTAATTGCTGTAAAGACTGCTGAGTTCTGTATCTCTTATACATATGCACCCAGATAGAAAATCTTGCTGAAGTTTTGTTCAGCCACACCTGTGCCATGCTGGCAGTGTTTTTTCAGAGGTGAGAAAAAGGTTATGGAGAAAAGAAGACAAGTTCTCTGTGTGTTTGACTGTATGGCTAACAGAATCATTATAACTACCTCAGAACAGAAGAACCAGCACTGACATTTCACAGCTGTAAAAAGCAGTAGAGGACAATCTGATTCCTACTTGCATTTTCTTAGGTCTACAGCACCACCCCAGAAACACCATGAGACTTTGCAAGTTTTGTAGGAGAAGTGGGGGCTTTTTTTTCTATTCGTCTTTTTACTCCAGTCTTTCAATACTCCTGATCCCAGACAGAATAAGAGTGTACAAAAACAAAATCATCTGAGTGGGGAGAGGGAGACTGTGGAGATGACCAAAGAATCATAACCTTCAAAATAACTTTGTCAGTTCTGGGCACATGTGCAATGCCAGTGGAAGTTTTGGATCAGCTTTTGCTTCACCCCTTTCCAAACTGAAGCTGGACAGTTTTGTAACATATGCGCAGTTCACACTGCGGACACCCACCTTGCTTGATAAAATTGTTTCTAACTATCCACAGTTCCTGTTCTGGGTTCCTCTACAAAGCCAGCCCAAAGTGTTTATATTTGAAAATTCTTTCAACAGAGAAAGACTGCACTGCATATTGGTGTAGAAATAGGTATTAGTTTCTGAGGAAAACAGATCTGTTGCCACCACATTCATTTCCCTAAGGCCTCTGCCTTGAAAGGGCAGTTTGCAGAGCAGCTTTTGCTATGCCTTATGCCTGATGTCCCAAGAGTCAGCTTTTCAGATAGCATTTCAAATATTACAGAAGAAAAAAAGAGTTGTGCATGGAAACTTCCCTCACATTTCAGCAGCAGAGTTTGTGCTGCATTTGACCCTCTTTATTCAGGCCGTTTGAATGGTTTTCTGTATGAAGGGCTTCCATACTCCTTCAAGAACAAATTCAGGAAGATGCTACAATTGTGACCTCCAAGTAGGTAGCTTTCTCGTTGGACAGCCCTCAGAATTTCCAAGTCATCATGTAACTGCATTCATCATAGAAAAAAATTGTCTTTTAGCTATTTTTAGTATGTCCTAATAGTTTAAACAGCCTGCTCCTGTGAGTTGCTAAGCACTTTGCAATCCTGCTGCAAGGATTTCAGCTTCTTTCAGTAAAGAGCATAACCATGTGCATCAACCTCTTTGATGAGCTGGAACTTGAGAGGATTCAATATCTTCCTATTGAAGGCCCAATATACTCACAAAGCCAAAGTGAACCTTCCTCTTATCCTGCCTTTTAAAAGAGGTGATGTGAATGTGAGGAGAATTTCAAGGTTCTTCACAATATCCTGTATGCCTGTAATAATATAGGCATATGTTGAAAATTATTTTCTCAGGGCAAATCAAGTTTAACATACAGAATATTCTTTGCTCTGTCATGAAACTCTTTTTGAAAAAAAAAGGTCATAGAATAGAGTATTGAGAGTTGGAAGGGACCCACAAGGACCCACAAGTTCACCTCACAGAATAATCTGAATATTATTTCAGAGAGCACCATTTACTTAAAGCTTTCTTTGTAGTAATGAACATTTAATATAGCAATTTATAACATTTACAGCTCTGGAAAAATGCTTCGTGCACTTTCCAGTTCAGCCCCAGAGCAGCACCGAGGTCAGGACTGAAGGTCCCAGTATTCCCAGACCGTGAGGCCCTGGGCAAGCACAGAGCCAGGCAATTCCAAAGATTACTCCTGCAGTGAAAGGTGTGACAAGCAGTAAACAGGCTGGAGGTGAACATAATTTTGCATCAGTGTGCTGTGAGCGTGTGTGGAGCCTCCACGGGCACTGCTGTCCCCACCAGCCGTGGCAGTGTCAGGACCTGGCACAGCCGGCAGCCTGCCAGCTCCATGGCCACCTAATTGGTAGAGCATCTGCCCCAGAAGCAGCTTGCATGAGCCAGAAGCGGGGGCTGAAGAATAAATTAGTGGTCATAGGGATATTTTGAGGCCCATCTTGCAAATACTTGGAGCT
The DNA here is from genome assembly GCA_026261815.1 of Monarcha castaneiventris obscurior. Taxonomy (NCBI): domain Eukaryota; kingdom Metazoa; phylum Chordata; class Aves; order Passeriformes; family Monarchidae; genus Monarcha; species Monarcha castaneiventris. The sequence goes on along the minus strand of JAMPIT010000230.1, from coordinate 47,521,211 downwards.
ACTGCTTTAGATTTTTGTGTGCTAACACTTGTTTCCTACACCACTGTTGAAGGCAGAGGGCATCACAAGTTGGGGAAGTTTTTTCATGACAGGGCCCCTCACTTTTAATCCAGGAGCAGTAAAGTTGAGACTACTGCAAAATATAGTTGTTAAATGAAATTGCCTCTCCCATAACTTTTTCAGGGTGATTTAAGTTTTCCCCCATAAAACTGCACTTATAAATCTGTCAGAATGATCGAATTATTTATAGCACTTTGGGACCCCAGCTTGGGTCTGTGTTTTATATGTCCATATGGTCACAGCAACTGTGATATTTTGAATTTGGGAGAATTTTTATATGGTAGCAAAAAAAAAAAAAAATTAAAGCTTTTCCAGCAGTGGATGTAGCAAAATTCTGGAAAGAATCATCAATATAATTTTATAATTCTACCTATCCTCTTACCAACTCTCTGCTCAGCTACTCTGAATGAATTCTGCAGGCTCTTTCCTGACTTGCTCTGTGCCTGTGTAGAGCTTGGAAAATAGGCACCTTCCTTCATGTGTTTTGAAATAAAGCCTTTGCTTAGAATTGTGTGAAGACTCAAAATGCTAAAACAGAATAAAAATAAATTTCGTGTTTAGATGGGCAATTTTGCCCAAAACAGTAGCGACTTTGCATCATGTAGAGAGGTAGTAAATAATGAAAGACTTTTTTGTTTAAAGACTGTGTATGGCTTTAAGCTTTTTTGAATGCAGTATTTCTATATTATGATTATAATCTTTTTAATCATAATTTAATATCTTAAAAAATGTTCACAAATATGTATTCCTTATCAAGTTTACATATAATTCAAAAATTTCCTTTAACAATGTTGTCCCAGAGAGCACAGCTGATCCAGTACCATGATGTCTCTAAATGAATGACTGCCATAGGAAGTCAGTCAAGCGATCCCCAGTGGAGTAGGTGATACCAGTGGTGGCCAATTATGCAGTAATTCCTGTAGGAGGTTATCAAAGTCAGCCGTTGCTGCAAGAACATCAGCCTGGAATTATGATTTTAATGTTAAAGAAGAGGCAGGACTGCATTATTATGAGAAGCACTACTAGTGCTTTTTCAGCTGAAAACATTAATTCCACCAAAAGTAGGTTTATTTTCTGTCAGGAGTGTTGGAACACAGCATCTTGTCTCAGATTGGTTTGAAAACTTTTTCTAGATATCACCTCCTGGGATCTACAGTTTAGGTATCTCTTGCCTCTTGTTCCCTATTGAGTCATGCTCCCTCGTTAATTTTATCTCCCATGAGGGCATCATCATTATGGAGCTCTCATGAAGGATTGTGCTAGCTGTGGATAGCTTACAAGCATTGTGTCCAGTCCTTTCAGGGGCTGGAATTGCCATTATTCCTTTGTGAGGTCCTTCCAAATCCACTCAAATTTGCTGGTCAAAACTGTTGTTTTTCCTTTTTCTTGACTGTTGTTTGTTTACTATGTCCCTTAAGCCACTCTTCCTTGTATCTCCTTCTTTGGAGCATTATCTACCGCAAAATTTCAATGAGCATAAATTTAAATCATAATTATTCTTGTCTATAGTATTGATATGAGATCCAGGCATAGGCTTTCTGTGTGCCCCAAAGGAAATCTTTCCTTTGCTCTGTGAATCCAAGTACCCACCAATAAAATGGAGATTGCTCTTTCCATTCTCATAGGGAAACAGCGAGGCTCTTGACCTAAATATTTTGTTTAAATAATGCAGTAGTAGAAACATGCACAGATTAGTACTGATCAAGTCACAGTAATATGTTTCAACCAAAAGGCGTTGGCACATTTAATTAACCTTTATTTCTTTTATTCCATCCTCCTTTTTCTGTTCTGTTCAAGACGTGGGAGCATTTTTTGAAGAAGGAATGTGGCTTCGTTACAATTTCCACTCCCCAGGGACTAGCGTGAAGGATTTAGTTAGCCGGACACTTTTGAGTTCTGCAGATCCTGAGATCACGGCACCTGACCTCAGCTTGAACAAAGAAGAGCTCAGCTTCAGCTTCAGCACCACCAAGTTCCCTTGTGTCTTACTGTACGTCAGCTCCTACACCCCGGACTTCATGGCTGTGCTTGTGAACCCAACTGGTAAGAAACTGCTCTGGGCTCTCTCCATTGAAGGCACAGTTGACAATATCAGGCTGACACTCAGGGGAAGCTCTGAACTGAAGAGAAAATATCTTCACCCTTCTCCCTTAGGAATCTGAACCTTTATTCTGCTCCCACTAGATTTGGTACTGATATAATTGTTCAGTTTTGTGGTGTTTCTTTAGCCAATCCTCCCTCACAAAACAAAACTAACCAAACAAAAGAAACCAAAATCCTGCTATAACAGTTGGACCCATGCCATGAACCTGCAGTATGGTGGGGACAAGCAGACATCCCCATGAAGGCAGCTGAATAGCTGAACTCCTGGCAATATCCCTAGTAGCCAGTGGAAAGCATCATGTACTGTTCTGAAAATGGATACTCACTGAGGTGACTAAAATATGGTTGTAGTATAGTATATAATGTCCTAAACATTTTGGTGGTGGTTGAAGGTTGGATATGGACCATTTGCTACAACAGTATTAAGACTGTATATAAACTGAATTTACTTCGATTCCAAATAGTGCCTTAGTGCCCCATGAAAATCATAATTACGATGATTTTACTACTGTTCTCTTCTATGGGATAATATGAATATTCTACATGCCACTCGTTTTTTTGCCTTCATGGGGAAGAAAGGAGGTGGATGAGAGAAATCCAACATCACACAAACTAATCTATAGTTATAAAGGTCTAAGTCTGCTCTTTTGGGCCAGAATATTTCCATTTTTCATCAAGAGTGGGGGCTGCATTTCCCTTTCCAAACATTCTTCCTTTTAATCAAATATTTAAATGTGTTATGAAGAGCAGACACTTCACTTCTGTTTAGAAAAGAAAAATCTGTCTGGCAGTATGTTATGAATACCAATTAACCACTCCTGACTATACTTTTCTAACAACGTAACCTGAGGTTTGCCTTTCACAATATAATACTAAATTTCCATGGAAGTCCAGACGATCACCCATCAACAACAATTAAACGTGAGAGCAAGAAAGTCCCTTGTGTGAATTATGTGTCAGTGCTGATTTGTTGTAATTTTGCCTTTATTCAATGCATGTCAATGGTTTATTCTTTAGAAAATGTTATGCTTTGTACAATTTTGAAGAATTTTACTACAGCAAGTATAATAATCTCAACAATAAAGTATTACTTGATGTGCTCAGTTTTGTACCAATTGTCCATATTGTTCAAGGCATAACTGCAATTTGTTTGGTTCGCAGTCTGGAGTGTTTACAAACACTGTGGTTTGGAGATGCTGGTCATTGTCACACTTCTGGGTTATAAACTAGAGGCAGTTTCAGCCCAGTAACTTTATAATATCAAACACCAGCTCTTCTCTTACTGCAGAGACCAGCTATGAGAGCAATTAAGTGTGAAATGATAACAGCTGTATGTGAAAATAAAGATGGGAAAATAGCTGGTGAATAAAGATCTAAATACCTGCGGGTGCTTTTCACATTTTTTCTTTTTCGCTAGGGAATCTGCAAATTCGGTACAACCTTGGGGGCACCAAAGAGCCATATAACATTGACATTGACCACAGAAACATGGCCAATGGACAGCCCCACACTGTTAATATCACACGGAATGGACGGGACATTGTACTGCAGGTCAGTTGTTTAGTTCCATTACTTGTATCTTGTAGCATTTTGTTATTTGATGGGTCTCCAGTCCTCTGAAAAGATCGGTGCAATTTAGAAAATAAAAGGTAGAGTAGATAGGCTTCTGTCTGCAGATCACACTCCTAGGAGTTAATAAAAGCTATTCACTCCCTCCCTTGCATCAAGTCATGTTGTTCTGAAATCCTCATTTTAGTGTGATGACAGCTGGGCTAATACAGGTGTCACTGTAGATGCTCGAGGGCATCAGAGACATCTGGGCTGATAGATAATGGGGGACTTAGGATAAACCTGTGCCATTCTGGAGCAGCAGCTGGAAGCCAGGAGGGATACCCTGCAGCATCTTAAATGGTAGTGAAGCCTGATGCAAATAATATCATTCCGTTAAGTCCTGAGTCTGCAAATGAGAATGTCTTTAAATTTAAATTTACCCTGCAGTCCAGTGAAATCACAAGAGCAGTTTTGCAAAGATGAGCAGATGCTGAAGTGTTTGTATGACATGAGTCTGGGACAGAGAGTATTGTTGAATATCTCTGGCTTATTTAGGTTTTGGTACAGCACAGGTAGGAACTTCATCTGTTCCTTATATCTCAGTTTACAAAACTTTTAGAAAGCACAATGCTATTTAAATAACTGAGGGGAGTGCTGCAAGAAGCAGTCAGTGTTTCCAGGCAGCGTCCTCTCTCTGGCCATTACGGAACTCTCTTTTTGTGCCCAGGTTTTCACATCTGCAAACATGGAGATTGCAAGCAGCGTATAAGAACAGTTTTGTCAGTAGGAGAGTCAGGTGGATAGGATACATTAATCTGGATTTGTTAGTTCAGAAGAAGCAAACCAAAACCAATAACAAATGAAATATAAAAAGGGGAAGTTTCCTTGGGAACTAAGTCAGTAGGTGAAGGATAGTGCCCATCACAGTATTATCTACCTAAAGATTAAAATATATATTCATTTAAAATGAAACAATTATTGTTTCAAGGTATCAAAAGGAAACTTTTCAGTGCATTACAATGTCATGTGACTGAGGCTTGCAGTATTTAGAGTAACACCGAATGCATTGAATTAGAATTGTCACAAAATTATTCGAAAAATGTCAAACAACTTAAAAATATATATAGATGATACATCCAAACTCTTTTCAGGCTTTTGGAGTTTGGGGGGGATATATATTGATATATGTGTCTGTCTTGCATGTTGTTGCATTTATTTCTCCTACAGCTAAATGGAAGCTAAGGAAGACATAGAGTTTAGTGTCTCTCTGGAGTTAAGTGCTTTTATTTTGGGGAAGTATGGCATGTTTCCTGTGGAGTCCTAGCTGGATGATTTAGGCAGCTGTAAAACTAAATAAATTCTTTTCCAAAGGGATCAGAGGAGATACCTTGCCCATTTGGAAAATATGTACACAGTTAAATGTTGCAGCCTTGCCACAACTCACCTGAATTTGGTTCCAACCAATTTTTTCACAGTGTTTTATGAGACCACTCCCTATCTAGGACTTTGAAGAGCCAGAAACGTTTTGGTTAGTGTTTCTCTGCTGGGGTAAATTTTTTTTAATCTATTTGATGTGCTTAAAGTGCAGCTGGTTTATGTAACCAGAAAGCAGATACATTTGAGGCTTGTTACATGAGATGATCTGTCTGATGCAAGAATAGGGAAAGAAGGGACCCATACAAAGCAAATCCAGAAATGCTCTATCCCTACTGTATCCTGAAAGAGACTATTTATAACAAATTTTGTTTATTCTCCATAAGTTTCTGATTACCTTCTGTTAATGAGAGAACTGATATGAACAGAGATGAATCTCCTAAATAGATTGTTCACTTGAAAATTACTCCTGTCTTCAAAAATGAACTCCTCACAGTGTTTGAAAATACAGAAGATATAAATACCGCTTTTCTCAGTATTCAGAGTACAAATCATAAAGTATGAGTTTTCTCTTGCAGATCTGAGCTATGAACATTTGAGTAGACTTTTATTTCCTGCTAAATCCTTCTCCAACCTGATGAGCAGCTGGTTTGCTTGCTTTTAAAGAAGACAGCTTGCTTGCCAGCTGCTATTGCTCACACTTCCACATCTCTACATGGCATAAAAGTGTCACAAGAAGGATTTATTTCTCATCAAAGCTTCAATTCAAGAGCACTCAGTATTTTTGAGATCTTAACAGCAAGTTCATACTTAGAATACCTGTCTTTCTAACTTACTGTAATAACCCTGGAGTACCAGAGAGATTTTAAAAATCTGAAGCCAGGCAATAAATTGCTACCATATAAACTGTGTGAACCAGGGTTTTTTCATGATTCTCAGGACTTTCACTTACATAGAAATATGAAAAAAGACTCATTAATGAACTCTATGAGACTTCACCTCATGCTAGCAGACAGGAGACCACTGATTACGTACATGAAATCAGAATGGGATTTGAAATCAACATAGCCACAATACTATATGTCCATAAGGTAACAAAACAAGCCCAAGAACAAATATTTAGTGTGAATTGCTTTTATTATAATTACTATTCCTTACATACCAGGGCAGTCAAGACTGAAGGTAGTAGCAAAGGCTCTGTCAAATGGTTTTTATATTTCAGTTTTATACATTGACTGACTGCAGACAAATCAATAGTTAGTTCTCCATGAAATAACAACCTCTTAGTTGTGTTGCCAGTGGTTTCTCAAGGATTAGGTTAAGACTATACAGTCAATTTACATGTCAGAAAAAGCAAATTACATAAATTCATGAACAAAGCTATGTTTATTTTCTCTTGTTTCCATGAGGTGGACAAAACAAACATTTGATTGTAACAGTTCCTATCCCTCCCCTCTAGTAAAATACCAGATACTAGTAACCGTGGCACACCTCCAAGGCTATATTAGTTCACCTGTGGCAAGAAAAAGCCCAGACTGAGGATGGGGAATGCATTATTCCAATAAATGACATTTCAAGAGCTGAGCTTTAGGTTATGGAGGGCAAGTATTGCTTTGTTTGACATCATTAAAAGATTTCATGCTTCAGCAGAGTATTTTACATACCATAAAAACCAGATCACTCTTTACCAAGTGTTCATGGGTGATCAACACTATTCACACATCAGTAAAATCTTCTTTGAAGAAAGCCAAGGACAAAAGCTCCCTAGCTGAGGTTCTGATCCAAAGCCCATTGAAGTGAATGAAAGGCTTTCCATTGCCTCCAGCAGGCTTTAAATTGTACCTTGAAGAACTGTGATAGTTGCATCTTTAGCACAAGATTCATACCTTCTGCTTCTTTGCATGTCCCCAGAGTAAAATCAGGATGGAATCTGGATCAGAGACTTTTCTGTTCTGTTGTACAAAGGTAGATCAGCCTGCTTCAAAGGAAAAATAAAAGGAAAAAAAAAAAAGGAAAAAAAAACAGTATGATATGCTGTGAGTGTTAGTGGAATAAAGCTGATAGTCAACAGACTTAGACTGGACCTCTCAGCGTCCTTACTTGTATGTTCTCAACAGGTCTCCAGCTCTCCATCCCTGCTTTAAAGCCATTTCTGGTAATGGGTTATGAGTCACAGTTTATAACACCTTCTTTGTTCCTGAAAAGGATTGTGCCTGAGCAACTTCATCAGGACTCTGAAGAAACTCTGTCCAAAACTATGAGTATGCTTTCAGGAAAACTCTCAGCAGCCACTGCTCATCTTCTCAGAAGGCCACACAGAAGGACGGCTGACAGTCCTCTCCTTCAGGCTTAGACAATATGTCAAAATGTGGTGGAGGGGCTGTACACAACAGTACCGTATATTCTCAATGTTAATTGCTGACTTTGCTCAAAATTAGCTAAATTATGAGGCTTTATGGCTAAATCTTGATCTGAACTCAGCTGAAGCTGAGAATAATCAGAAAATGTGTTTGTACAGATCTTCATTTTCCAACTTCACCAGAGGCAAGCAAGAGTATGTACCTATCTTTGTGAAAAAAATGATCAGTGAAATATTTGACCCTTACCCAAGTGAAATCAAGAAGAGAAAGAATTTTTTTGAGTCCATTTCCATTTTGAGCTCTGCACTACTTGAAAGGAGATAACAACTGCAAACTCCTAGATGTTTTAAAAATGTAAATCATACAAAGTTAATTCAAAACTAATCTGAATTACAAAATAAAATGGTAAACATAATAGCAATAAAATAAAATGGGTGAAGTGAAGCAAGGCAGTCTGCATATAATCCCCATCTTAAATGCAATGAATATATCAAAGATTTTATAATCGTAGATTAAATTTTGTTCTCATTAAAGGGAGTGGGAACTTTCTCATAGACTTCAGTGAAGCTATAATTTCATCTCCCATTATTATTGATGCTGTAGAAGCACACCTAACTATTGTATTTCCTATATTTTGAAGCTTCAACAGAATATGATCACTGTTTGAGCTCTTGCTTAAGAGACGCCGTAAAAAAACCCCCAAATTATTTTCTTCAGCTAACCCAAAAATAATTATAGCAGTAAAATAAATTTTCTAGAAAGACATTTTACCTAGCTTTAAAGACTTCAAATGATAGAAAATTTACCGTATCCTTTGGCTATGTCTTATGCTGTGTAAGTACCATCCTTGTAAAGAATTTGCACCTAATTTACAGTTTGAATTCTGCAGACTTCAACATTTAACTATCTATACTTAATAGATGAAAGAAATGTTTAGTGTCAGGTGTCACTCCCCTTCACACTTTCTTAGAGATCCTGATTAAAACATCTTTTCATCTTGTCTGTTAGAAGCTAAATAAACTGATCTATTTTAGTATACCCTCATCCATCTATAGTTTTTGAGATTGAAAACAATTTTTTTAGCTCTTCTCTGAAAGCTCTCCCTTTGAGTCATATTTTGGGAACATTTACCCTAGGATAAGAAATGGTAATGATTGTTATGCCATCAGAATGATGTAGAAATACCCCCTTTATTTATTTCCTTCATTTTCTGGGAATTATGCTGCCTCAGCCTCCTTTGGGTAGTGCTGTAAATTGTCTAGACACCAGATTAATTTGAAGGCTGGTTTAGCTAACATTTCACTGGTAGAGAATGGGAAAGCAGATTTCATGATTTGAAAGGAACCAGTCAGAATCTGTATTTACAAATTCCATAGCTGCTGACATGAATAAAACATGTTTTAAGTATCCAGGACTTTAATCACAGGTAAAACATGTAACCGTAGTTAACATCAATGCAGCAGTTAACCCTCTGCTTTGTTTCCTAAGACCCAGGTAATTCTATTATATTGAAAGAATAATTAATGAATTTCCAAACACGTTTTGCTTAAAGGAAAAAGAAAATCATTTGTTCTATCAATAGTAAAGGCCTTCCTGCTGAAATGAATTATTTAAAATCCCTGGGGATACATCCTTTTCACTATGTATTGCCCTTCTGTAATGGCAATGTATTACTCAAAATGCTAGTGCCACAGAAAGGCAAACTCAGACCATTTTCTAGAGCAGAGCCATACATTAGATCTGCATGTTTAATGCATTAGCACTGAGTTTACCCATAACTGCTAAGCTCTTTTTTCAATCAGAAGTCACAAGAAAGTGGTTTTTACTCAGGTTTGAAAATATAGGGGTTTTTTGTTGGTGGTGGTGGTTTTTTTTTTCACAAATAGGTGACAAAGTAGCATAAAAAGTTATCAATAGATGTCAATAAACTTTTGAAAATAAAACAATGCTTTATTGATATAGTATATCATGCCTGTAACCCTAAGCAACATCTGGTTTCCAAAATATAAATAATTACAGACCCTGATCTTTGCATAATTCAAGTTCCTTCCAACTATAAGGATGTTACAGATGTTGCAAATGACCAGGTGTTCAATACTCAAAAGTGTCTGTAAACAACAGCAAGAAGCAGCAGAACAGAATTTCAGTTGTGTGTACCAGAATCAGAAATGAGCAAATAATTCACTGATTATTAATTTATTACCTGTTCTTTTGTGCTCACAGAATGACTATGAGCTCCAAGCAGTTTTGTTGATTTAAACCTTCACTAAATTTACTCAATTTCTTTATTTTGCAGTGTGACTCACAATATTTCAGTTAAAAAATAGTAGTTATGGGTAGACAGGAAGCTCATAAAGGGATGACTTCTACTTCCCTTTTGTGTGCGATGGAGTTGGATAGTGGCACGTGCCAAGGGGAGCCAGCACATCCCCATTGAATCTCGGCTCAATGAAGGTCATATAAAATGTTTTCAAAAACCAGAAGTCCTTTCACTCTTCAATAAACAAGCAGGTGGAATATCCTCACCCTGAACATCAGGACATGGCATCAGATCTTTCTCTTATTGGCAGATATACAGCAGGAAAAACATGATCCATAAATCCCCATCTCAGGCTGACAAATTATATCTTTATATATATCTTTACAAAACTTTTACCCTCTGCATCAGCTGAGATAGTTTCAAACATAGAGGCCTTTTGGAAGAATATTCCTCTTTACTTTCTGTTCTGTAAAACCCCTCCACAGGAGAGGAACTCTTTTTCATATCCATCCTTCTCATATCATTTTAGCAGAGCTTGTGTTGCTGGATTCAGTCATGTTTCAGCTGCCTTGTCCCAAACTTCACCTATGTCTGGGCCACGTATCATGATAACACCCAGAAGTGAAATGTCTCCCTCACCCTACACCCCCATTTTCCTTGGAAATAAAGCTAAGGCCTTTCAGGTCAGAAGGGAGCATGATACACTCTGATATTTCCTGAGTCTGCATATCAGAGCAGAGCAAAGGTCTGCAGAGCATATCAGCAGCTTATCCACCTCACAAACCTGTTACTTACATTGGCTTAAGCTGAAACTATTTCCTTCTTCTATAATGCATTTTCAGTGATGGGTGTGTGTCTTCCTTGGCCTGTGTGATTGCTGGTTGGATACAACTTTATTGGAATTAAAGAAACAAGGAAAGAACAAAAAAATCATTAAGCAATTCCAGAGTCCAAGACAAAGCTAAAAAAGTCAAAACCTACCATGAAATAGGTGATTTCCATTATATGGAAGCACACATTGGACAAATTAATGTCCTGTGAAAGTCATCTTTAGGTACCTGAGGTAGATCTCTTTAATTTTAATGACTTGGCATTATATGACTTGCTATTGCTTCTGTTAACATTTATTGTAATTCATCTACTAAAGAGAGCAATAAAAAGTCAACAGATGTGAAAGAAGCATCAGAGAATTGTTTCAATTGAAGGCAGCCAAACTAAATAGTGTGCCTTTCCTTATCAGTGCTTCTGTTACATTTTGAGTTATGTTCCTACATTTCCATTTAAATTTTATCCAAATTTTTGTTGGTTTTTAGAGGGAGGCGAATTATCCCAGTCATTATTTAGCAGAGCAACAACAGCTTTCAGGTAGCTATACAGGCTTTCTGCACATAAAGGATTCAAGTTTTAAACCAGAAAAAAAAACCCTTTATATTTGTTTTATTTTTTTCTGCAATGCGTCTATGTTTTTTCTGTCTGTATCACATGTTAATCACATATTTAATATAAATCCCTGCACAAAAGAGACTATCATAAAACACTGTAGTTGGCCTTTATTTAAAAAAAAAAAACAAACTGCTAAAGGCTAAATCAGTGCATTAAACTAGCAAAACAGATTTTTAGGAGTACTTCCTAAAATAATAATTACTATACCTCTATAGAAATTTCATCTGCAGAGCTCAAAGCACAATGCAAACCTTCAGTTTGCCTTCCATCAGGCTGGTGAAGTGTGTGCCTCCTCCTGTGTTCCGGATGAGCAGTGAGGCTGCAGGTCTGTGGCAGTCTAAGGCAGTAAAAAATGCTGGGTTTATGGTCCTGCCTGTTTCTCTGGATCCACTACTCATTTACAGTCCATGGCTTGTCCCTGCTCTGGCTCTGATCTGATCTGCACTAACCCGGGTCAAGGACCTGACCCGTCGGAAACACATCAGCGGAGCACTAGTGCCACACTAAGGAAGGAGCTGAACTGCAGCGACAGTGGCCATGATCAGCCTAAGGAATTACATAAACATCACTCCAATCTGCTCCTTTCCTCTTGTACTAGAAAAAAAAAATAAAATCAAATATCTCAATATTAAAAATATTGTTTGTAGGTTTTTTCCTTTTAGCAGGTGAATAATCATCTTTATTTCACCAATAAAAAGAATGTCGTAATATCTCCTATTTGATTTTCATAGTCTACTTCCTGCTTTCTCATACACTACTTTTGAGGAGATCCATCTGAACACCTGCATACCACCTTGTTATTTTCTTGGTGCTAACTTTGTAGGCATTTTTGAATAGGAACCTTTTTTTATGTATTATTGTAGAACTTAGCACAAAAAGCCCTTGTTCAGCACTAGAGAAATTTGTAACACAAGTGATAAATCATAATAATGCAGAAGAGAAATACTACATTGATCATGATGATAACACCCCCTTCTTTATCCTGCTATTGCTGAAGTCAATAGCAGAGCTGTATTGACATCAGTTGGTGTGAGATTAAGCCTTACAGCATTATTATTCCACCTGATTTTGACAATTTTTTAAAATAAAATATCTCCAGCATAAAGAAAAACCTTAACTTCATAGCAGTGCACAGGCTGGGTTGACAATAATTCAGATATAAGTATATCCACAGGGTGAATATAAGGTATGTGTTTGTGTTTGCACCTTTTTTTTCCAAGACTACCTAGGTGATGCAGACATTATGTTTGCCCTTAGACTGATATCTCTGTTAATCTCAGAACTCCCATCAAGATTAGTTTTATTATCTAAGTGAACAGTAATTTAAAAGAAAGAGCATTTTATTGAACTTCTGCTTAAATCCAAACAACTTCAGAAAAAGGCAGTCGACGTGACGTGACTTCAGAACTGGAACTGCAAGTTCCTCAGAAACTGCCACCTATTTTCATCTGTGTAACACTCAAAGCCACACTGTATGTTTAGATGAAGCTCAGATGAAAGTATTCAGTTTTTAAAGAAAAGTAGCTGTAATGAAACATCTAAAGTATAATTTTGAAACTGTAATTTAATACAAAATCACGACATCAACGTCTGTGTATGCAGGGGTTCTATTTAATTTTCATTAAGTAATGTAATAACTTTTTTCAAATATCATTTGACACCATTAATTCCTTTTTTATTATGTGTCTTCTATTAAATTGATAGGCTAGTATTTCATGCAAAGACTGCAGGCTGCTCTGTTCCAGCTGCTTACACTGGAGCCCCCACTGGATGGCAGTCACGTACAACTTTGGAGAGAATTCAGCATGGTGCTTTAACTCACAGACCCGTAAAGAAATCCTAGGCTAAGTGTCTTAAAAAAAAAAAAAAAGGTTTATTTTATTAGGTAATCATAGTTTAGTACAAAGACAGGCAATAAAAGCAAGTGGACAGAAATCTCCCTCTTCCCTCGCCCACTATACCCTAGACCCACTGTCTTGTGCATCATTTCATTCCAGGTGCCAGGATTAGAGAAGGGCATCGCTCAAAGCTGTGGAAAGCAATGCAGGTGTCCCCTGACAAGAGATGCCAGAGCTGGCAGTGGAGCAGGAGCTGGCTCTATACCTGATCAGAAATGTTTGCTCCAGAAAATTGGTATCAACAGCTTTTAAATAGAGATTTATTTTAACTAGGAATCAGAACAACCCAAAATTTCAGACAGCCATTAAAACAATCCATAGCTGAACCCGTTGGGATATCTTTCCTTGACTTCAACAAGATGTGAAAAATACATGTGAGCAGATAGGTTCAAGTTTTTATTTAGTACAAGACATCTGTTTAAATGAGCAAACCTCAGCAGTAAAGTGTCTGTACCTGTTAGAGCCTGCAATGTAACACAACATTAGTCTCATTATTGCAACCCCTTTTGCCTCTGTAACAGGATGGAATGCTCTGCTATGCTGAAGTCCCAAGGGAAGGTGAGGTCACTGGAAGGACTTTTGGGGTTGTTGTTTTTTTTTTAATCTGGCCAAGGTTACTGCTAATTAACCTGTTCCAAGTTGGGGAAAGAGAGGGCCTTTCCACATCCTGAACACTGCCTGAGGACAAGGGGAGTCTTACCACTCCACAGCCAGCAGGATTTGATATTCTGTAATTGTGCATGTAAATGTTCACAGCAGTTCATCATTTAAATTGACTTTTCATTTTGATGTATGTCCTGCAGACACAACCAGTGTACCCAGGTAAAGGCAGTATGTACGTTAGGCAGGGATGGGTTTTTTATTACTTGTTACTAATTACTTGTTACTCTGACAATGGACGCATAGCTACTGCTTTAGGACATCCACCATATGTTGAGAAGTTAAATCATAGATTGAGAATTATTTTAATTCATTCATATTTTATCTAATTAATGATGATCTGACCAACACCACTGCTCAGATTCCAGATCATAACAAAAAGAAATATTTTAAAATTGCTCCAGATTGATTCTGAAAAAGAAAGGACCCATATGTTGATGATACTGACTGATACCAATGTATGTAGTAGAATGCCAGATTATTTTATGACTTACTTCAGCTTATTTGAAATAACATTAATAAAAGGAAAACCTAGAAGCTGAATCCTGTGTATGTATTGGAAACAATTGCACTGCAGGCAAAGGAGTTACGTGAGGTTAATCTCTTTACATATGAGAGAATGGAGAATCAGTGATTTGTGGATTAGTCTTCACCAATCTTCACCTGATGCAACTCTTTGAAGTCTACAGCTTTCATCTAATAACCACAAGGGTAAATGCCATGAGAGATCTGAGCCATTTCTATTTGTCTCCTGAAATAAGAAGGGAAATTTTTTTCACCTGCTATGCCTGAAGTTCCCATTGAAAATGGGTCTGGCACTTGCCATGTTGGATGTTGGAACATTTCCCTTCCATCAGGAAAACCAATAGTAAGCATTTAAGTGAAGTCTGTACTTAGTAGGGCCTAAGGTGGTTGAGGTTGAGATCTGTTTCGTATTTCAACCCTTTTTATTCACTTGACTAAACCCTTTCAAAAGTAACTCTTTTTAATTTGAATTTATATAACTCTAATGTCAGGTAAAATGTGTATTTCTGCTCTGTATTAAAAATCTAAGAAAAACTGTTCAAGATACTCTGAACAAACTGAAGCTCCTTATTTTCTGAGTAAGAAGATGGAACTATGTTTTTCCATGTATTTATCTCAAAATAATTGGTGTGATTACTAGTTATGACAAATTAAAAATCATTTCTGAGCATTAAGACTTGCTAGACCTTTTTTGCAACCTGCAGAGACTGTTTTTCCTGTCTACTATATACATACACACTTTTCTTCTTGGGGCTTTATGGGGAATTATGAGAAAGACAGGACTACTCCAATTATTATAGTTTTTTGAGCTGGTTGCCTCTGCAGATTCATGACACCACTAAGCTTTACCTGAGCTCACAGTGTTCCAGGGTGTCAGGGGATTCAGCCCTTCAGTTCTATGCTACCTGCCACTGAACTGAGCATTTGCAGTATCATTAAAACAAAGTAATCCACAATTACATTTTGAAATTAGAAACGTGGTAAAAAGATATGTGAAAATATTGCATGCCCTGTGGAGTTGCCATTTCTTGAGAATTATTTCTGCAGTTGTACCCTGTAAAGTCTTAAATCACATATATGAGTTTCTATCCTGTTTTGTGCCAAGGCAAGGCCAGAATAAAATAAACTATTACTGTTCTGTCCTCTTTAAGCCTGTGTAATAAACATGCAGGGCTGAGAAAATAAATAACAACAGTAAAGATAAAAAATTCATCCCAATTACCTTTATGAAATGTGAACATCAAAACTCTATTGAGCTATATTAAACTCTGCTAATAGCACTATTACTAAGCATAGGCAATTCATTTTATTACTCTCCTTCTTCACATTTTTCTGTTAAATAGCTAAAAACCAGGGGGAAATATACTAATGTAACATGATTGCTGTCTCATATGAGGGACAATATGCATTTTCTATAGATTAAATTATTTAGCTAAGTTGATTACTCTTGAATTTTTTTAGGTTTCAATGGGCATCATCACAATCAAATTGAACAACATTCTCAACAAGAAAGTAATAACCATGAAGTGCAAAAAAATAGTGCCTTATTAATTTATTACTTTTCTGAGAGAAAATTGCCCAACACCTGAATTAGTCTCAAATTCCCAGCTATGTAAACCTGGCTTTAGCAGTAACACAGGTCCCAAATGGAAATCTATTTCTATGGAAAGAATAAGTTGTTTTATTATTGATGCTGTTGCTATATTTAGCAATTGAAACACATAGGCAAAAACTGATGTGATTCTACAGCAATCAGAACAGAAATATATTCAGTATAGGTATTCTCCAGGCCTTGGGAGCTGTGGAGATGGCAGATATAGAAGGAAGGGTGTTTACTGTTGTTTTCCCTTTATTAAAATGAAAGTAGAGTGTATTAGACAGTTATAAGTGATGGCATAAACTCCATGAAGTAGACCTGGTTGATCAGAACTGTAATAAGCAGATCAGTTCAAAATACTTATAATTTCTTTTCTCTTTCTCCAGCTTGATCACTATCCTCCAACAAGTTACAGCCTGCCAGCCACATCTGACATTCAGTTCAATTCCCCAAAGGCACTATTCCTAGGAAAAGTTATAGGTAAGACTTCACTTTATACCTGGGGCAATGATGTGTGTGTTGCAGGATGCTTGCTGGACACGTCATTCTTGTTCAGAATGTGGTGATACTGGAGTTATACTTAAAGGAGGCCTTATGTTCACCTCTTCACAGAGGCTGATGAGCACACAAACAAATAATTGTCTGCCATGCACAGGGAAAAAAATGATAAGGGCAAAGAGACCCTTGTAACGTTGTCTTTGTGAGGTTTCATTATGCTCTCAGTGTCAGATGGAGGAAATAAAAGGAAATTACTGAGACCACTGCTTCTGCCAGGAGATACTGAAGTTATTTTGAATATTATCATTCCCTGTGAAGTTATTGTGTGCCTTGTATAATGCCTTTATCCATGCAAACAGCCTTCTTACCCCTGTGCATCCTCTTGTGTCATAACTGTCCCTCATCACTCTGGCAAACCATCACCCTCTGAGAGGAACGCCCAACAGCGAGGTCCTTTGGAGTCTGTAACACCTGCAGCAACACTCCTCTGGACATTTTCTATCCCTTTTATGGATCTCATGGTTATTTCCAGTGCAGCAGTTTCCTGGCCAGCTCCCCAGACGAACTCAAGGGGCAATACAGATGTCTTGGCCTCACTTTTAGACCATCCTACAGTCCATTGCTTAATTTTTCTGCTACTGGCTTCTTACATGAATTTCCAGGGTTACTCACTTCAAGAATCAATTCTTCCCAACATTTAAAGTTTTTAAGGAGGGTTTTTTCCCCTTTTCAGAGACAAAGGAGAATTAATATTATTTCCTCTAAGTGCTTTGTACAGATATGCTTTGTTTGAAGTCAGTGAAGAGATTAATCCAGAAAATTGCTAACTTTTCTTTGTTCAGTGGCTAAGGCATTAATCTGTGACCTGTTTGCACTGTTTTTTGAAGTGATAAAGAAATTGATCACATAGATAATGGGATTTTTTTGTAGGTATACTTTTCTATTTGTTTTGGTTTTAAAATTTAACATGTAGAACTTCTGTGAAATAGGAAATGAAAAGCCTTTAAAATGACTGGCCATCAGGAGAGATGGCCATCTCTGGCCATCACCAGAGAACATCAGGTTCCAGACTATTTTCTGAAACTTTCCAAGTCAGTTCTGTTGATAGTACAAAAGATGATGCAAGATGATAGTACAAAAGATGATTTTGGTCAGTCTCTGGAAACTGGGTGCATTCCCACCTCACCTCACTTACTTTGGACAGCTGGACCAGAGCTGGTGCTCTGACTCAATTTTTCTAACAGCATGGGATTATATTAGCCCTTTGAGAATATGATTCTTTTGCTTCTTCCTCTCTACTTGTTACTGTCTTTGTAAATAAGGCATTTTATTAAGCAGAAGAACATATCAGTACTAAAGAAACCAACAAGAAAACAAAACAAAACCCTTTTATTCTTTCTACCAAAGAAAAATTGACCTTCACTGCAAAGAGATGGATTTCCCAGTGTAAAATTGTACAGCTGACCATGTCTGTTGATGAGCTTCACTGTGCAGCTCTCAGAGTCATGTTGAATGAGAGAAGAGCTCAGTTAACAGGGTTACCCAAGTGCAGCATTTTGAAGGGCAAAGTAGACATAGAATTCAGTATCTTTAAAGCCTCTAGCTGTCACCTCATACTGACTAGGCATATTTTAGTGGTCTAGAGGGATTAGAACCAACAGAAGATCTGGATACATAGATCAAGTTGCAATTTGTGCCCATATGCAATTACATTCTCCAAATGGCCAATATGGGAGTAGCCTCCCATTTCACTGCTACTCTGGCATCACTTGCATTCAGTTTCTGTTGTTCCCATACTATGCAATTCTTATTTGTCAGCAAAAATGAATGCAAGGCCCTATTTTTAAAGACAGATGGGTTTTTGAAGAGCACTCTGGAATAATCTTACTAGGAAACTGGTCTTCCCTCTGTCTTATTTCCATTTTTATTAGTGTTATTTACATAGGAGCAGCCGCTCCTGCCACAGCTGTGCTTGCTGTGATAGAGAGTTCATCTGCTCCCCATCAGAAATGATCCCTTGTACAGCACCTACCACAATGCAACACCTTTCTCTGTTCTAGGTGTTACAAAAAATATAGCTGATTAATAAAATGTTGCTTAATAACTGCTCATAATATTTTCTGTAAAGCAGGGGGATCACATCAGACACAACAACAAAAATGTTTGCGTTGCAATCAGGGGGAACTTTTCTTCTTTAAGTTGAGATGCTTTCTGTTTCCTTGAAATACTTTTTTAAAAATGTATTTGTTCACTGGCTTGAAAAGTGCTGAAATAAAATAATTTTAGCCTTTTGGAAAACTGAAGGTAAAGGCATTTAGTATATAATTCTTACCTAGGCAAAATGGATTTTGATTTAAGGTGTGAAATAAAGCTAAAAGAGACAACAAATGAAAAATTCTGTTTTACATTAATGTCTAGTAACAAACATAATAGCTCTAGGGAAATGGAGGATTTTACAAAAATGACAGAAAGGTATTGTTAATGTTTCAAGGAAGTTCTTTAATCTGTTATTTACGTATATTTAGGCTTTGAGGGCTGACACAGACAAGGCAAAATGGAGAACCTGGCTATCTGTATTATAAGATATGAAGAGAAAAATCTGAAAGTTAGACAATGTAACAGGCATCCACATTTTCATGTAGGTTGCAACTTGAAGCTCATTACTGAAGTAGAGCAGAGATTTTTCCATTAAGTGTAGAGGGTTTGGATGCAATATTCAGCTTTGTCTTCACGTCCTTTTTGGAGACCTACACCTGTACTGTTTTAGTCTGTACTTTATAACTAAAAGTGGTGATTTCTTTGGCATTTAATATATATTTATAAGGAATTAAGTAGACATAATTACACATGATTTTGTAAAAGTATCATTCTAGTGAACAGAAATAATTTGAGAGTTTCTTAACAGGATATATGATTGAGCACAGAAACCCCAAGATCAGACAAGAGTTGCTCTTCAGAAAGTGGCAGGGAAGTAAAGGAAATATGCTTCTTGTCTTCATCTCCACCAACCACTCCAAATTAAATTGTATCTTTTCAGAAATACTTAAATATCCACTTGGAAACAATTGACATAATACGAGTCATCATCACATGAGTTATCATTTTCAGACCTGACAGCTGTCCCTGCAGCTCACCTCTGTGGGCTCCATTTTTGTCTCTGCCTTAAGCTAGTGCTCTTCAGGGACTTCTAGTAAAAGTAGCCAGAAGGGAGATACCTTTCAGGTCTGCCTTCCTTCTTACAAAAGCAGCTGCCACCACTCTACAGCTAAAGAGAGGTCCTTGAAATCAACCCCAAGGGCCTGGATTCTTTTCACAAAAGTCAGTTCCCTTGAGAAGAAGTGGTAGAAGGTCAGTTTCTAGATGTGGTGGAGTTTTCCTGACATTAATGTAAAGATTTTTTTATTGTTCCCTGATTGGAGTTTCTGTTTCTTTACTGGTTTTTGTGGTGAAAATTAAAATTGGTGAGAAGACATTTCTCTGGATTCATTGTGACATTCACCACCTTGGACTGATGGGAGGTAAGACCAGCTCACTTCTAGCCAAGTAGTTAGTTTCAAATGTGCAAAGGAGAGAACATAGAATAACTTCACAAAAAGGAGGAGATAAATTACATTGCTTCATGGCATAGGTAGGTATAGAAATAAGAACTGCTTTTTTCTTTTATGGCATCTCTGTGCAAATCGATACTGAATAATAGGAGGCAAAAGTTCAAAATGCTTTGAATTTCCAGCAGTGAATAATGACAATTATTCCAAGAGGTAATCATTCTTTTTTCCTAGGTAAGATACTTTCTTTTCTATAGAGAAAGCTTGGCAATTTGGTGCTTCAACACTTGTAGCTGAAAACCATTAATGACCTACAATGTAATTCATCCTACCCAAACCAACACACACTTTCAAAACCAGCTTCACTGTCCATGTTTCCACACAATTCCAGAGTTTTATCACTTAGAGGATTTGTTTCATGCCAAAGAATGAACGTTTTATCTCTTTGAGAACATTTACCATCATTGAAAAGGGGGTTTTGACAGCCTTGATGAAAAAAATTCTGCAAAGGATATAGGCCTAGTCCTAACTGGTGCTCAGTTTGGGTATGCTGTTAGACATTGACATCACCTGTTATGAAGTTAATGCTTATATATATATATATATATATAATACCAGTTTAGAATTAGATCTCTATACTGTCGGGCACTTTTTGTCAGCTTTTAAATTTGCATCTTAGAAGATAGTGCAGAGCTGTAAATAGATCATGAATAATTTAAAAGTATTCTGCTACACATCTTTGACGTGTATCTACTACTACTTCATGATCATAATGAGGTTAACACTTCATTATATATGTTAGTAGTTTGGCATTCAGAGCTCCACAGCTTGAGCTCTGCTGCTCTCCTTCATGTTGCTGTGCAGAGAGACACTCTGAGTGCCGGGGAGCTCAGCCTACTTTCACTGGTAATGAGAAAAAAAACCAGCTAGCATGCAGTCAATTCATCCACCAACTTACTTCAAAGTAACTGCCTGCTGCTTCATTTCTGAGCACCAGCATTAACATTCAGTACTGTAATCTCAGTGAGAACGCATATTGTCATATTGGGAGCCCTCCTGCTACAGCAGGTAGAAGTTGAATATTAAAGATGTGCTTTCCCCTGCATGAGTTATGTATGAATTGTCATACAAAAATATAACATCTGGACAATCCTCCTTCCCCTACTCCTCCTGTATGATGCTATCAGCCTGGTTGAAACACATCTGGGATTTAATATTGCCTGTCTCTCTGATCCCAGAGCTGTCTGTCCATACTCACTCTTTGAAGTGTTTCTGGTCAAGGTGGAAATGTTCCACAGCTCTTCTAGTCCAAACCCAACCGAAATAAAAGTCATTTTTCTTTTCTTCCAGACCTCTGTTTTTAAACTTTCTGTTTTTTCTCTGAGAAATCCTACCTACCTGCCATATTCAGAAAGGAATATTTCCCATCTACAGGTCTCCCATCCAAGGGACATGAGAAACACTGAATTGCCAGTTTGACCCCAATAACTTCTGAGGCAGAAATGAGGGTAGCCCAAGTGAATTTTATCTTTTGTTTTAGAACCAAAAGGAAGAAGAGAAGCCAAGAATATTCACTGATACCTCTCAGCACCCATGCAGCATCTTCTTTCCATTTTTCAGAATATTGCAGGATTCATCTGCTGCAGCTCCAGAGAGGCAGAAGGGCAAACTGGATTAAATTAGGTGCTTAGGTAATCCCAGTTGCCATGAGTATAGCCAGCTTTTCTCTTCCAAAAATTAGCTGGAGCCATATCCTCCCACAAACTTTTCACTCTCACCCTTCAGGTGATTCTTCACCTCTCAGCCCCTCTCTCATACTCTGTACTGGTTGCTGCCTTTTCATTTCCTCTCGCACTATTCTCTGTGAAAAGACTTCACTAATTCCCAGTTTTCAAATCTTTCATGGGCATTCAACAGCTCCAGAAGGTCACCCTTTATTTCATGGTCTTCTAGCGCGCAAACCAGCCTCTAACAGGATGCAGGAGTCTCCTAAATTCCTAAATTCTAAAGTTATTTCCCTTGTGCTTTAACATGTCTCAGAAAATTGTTTCATATAAATCGGTCTACAAAATCTTGCTGAGAAAACTATCCCATTGTTTTACAGTTCTTTCCAAAGTATTTATCTACTGGCTCTGGGGAAGGGGAAAGAAAAAAAAAAAAAAAGTGGAGATTGTAAGGCAATTTAATTTAGTTAGTTCCGTTTTGAACAGAGTATTTGCACAAGTCTTATCTGACATTCAAAACACTGATAACAGTATTTAAAAGCAATGGAATAAATGGAAAACTTAAACTCTAGTAATTAGACTGACCTTTTCCTAACTTCTGTATTTTGTTAAGGTGGCATATTTTGGTTATACAACTTTTCCCTACCACAGGAATACAGGAATTATATTGTCTGTGCTGTGTAATATCTAATACTAATTTATTTCAAATGAAACTGATTTCAAGGGTCAAAGAAACATGACAAGGGCATCAATAAAATGTGCTGTTGGCCCCATGAAATTCTAATGGCATAGATAACAAAACTGAAGAGCTCAGAGCACCTTCAAGGCTTATAAATAATTAAAAAAAAAAAAAATTCTACCCAGTCTGAAAAAGCCAGAGGTATTCCTGAAGCTGAAAGTATAGCAATCTTATAATTTTTCTGCAAGTATACTCAAAGGAAAAATAAAAAATTAGAATAGAACCCCCCTAAGATAACAGACAGAATTGACAAAAAAAATTGTCTTTAATAAGCCAAGGCAAAAGTCTTAAAATTTTACATTACTTTACCTAGCTTGTGCAACTTCTGCCCATAGTTCCAGATACATTCAAGAATAATGTGAATGTGCCCTGATGTTTCAATCAGAAATAGCTCTAGAAATAGTATTCTGGCCAGATTATTTTGGCTGAGAGTGCAGATTGTTTCCATGCCATTTCTTGTAAAGACAGATAAAGAAATTATGTCTAATTCAACACTCACTCATTTGACAATTGAATAAAAGCTCAGGTTTTGTCTGACACTTGTTTCACTTAGGGAAAAATCGTAACAAAACAACAAATAGACTGACCAAAATATTGCAGAGGTTGTTGGACAGAAGGGGAAGTGACTCAGGCCCCATGATTTAGAAGATCACTGGGATCAAGTCAACCCTCTCTCTCAAGAGCTGTATTAGTTTTCACTCCCATCATTGATAATTTGAAGGTGCCTGTGTCCTCTTCTGATCTGCAGTGGCCTCTTATGCCAGAAGCACCAGAGGTTTCCTAGAACCTGGAGAAAGTTTGCTCAGGTTGCTGGAGAACCGGGGAAGAACAAGGGAAGTGGGATTTTCTAGAGTATGAATTAGATAGGAATTGCATGGTATGTGCTCCCGTGCCTGAAAGAACAAGCCCCCAAAAGGAGTGTAGGACCAGGGATCCTGGAGAAGTGCTGCACTAATGCACCTTTGTGTGTCAGGGCTCAGAGCTGCCTTAGGCCTGGACAGCTTTCCTTCTCTCAGAGAAGCCCAGGATTGTCCATGCAGTTTTAAGCTGTCCAGCATTTTAGGATGAAATTTATCTCTGTTCAAAGGCTCAACACAATCTTCACGCTACTAAACTCTGCTTAAGTAGACTGTATCTAGAATGTAAAGTAAGTTTACATTGTGCTGCTGCTTTTTGCAGAAGAAGAAAAAACACCTGTTCTGCATGAATATATTCAAGAAATAGTAAAATACACACGTTCCTCAAACAATATTAAGTAATGAATAAATGTGAAGATAAGATAATCTTTCTTTGGGACCTTTATGTAGAACTATAAATTCATAGACTGAATTATTCATGGTGAATAATTTTCTTAACTCCCACTATCATAAAAAGAAAGGGAAGTATATAAATTATGGAAAGACACTTCAACATTTTCCTGTTTAGCCAGACCTTTGACTGTAGGCTACTTTGCATTTCTTTTAAAATAAATGCTCTCATTGTTTAAATTACAGAACCAAAACATGGCTGATGTCTTATTTTCAAGTGTTTCTGCTCAGCAAATTTTAAATCTATGTATATATACTCTCTAAATAAGCCCTTTCTGATAGGTACAGTAATGCATTCTCCATCTGCATATTTCAGGGAACAGTTAAAACACTATTAGTTGTCATGGAGAAGGAACTCACTTGGAAGATTGGGTGATTCCCAATGGCTTCAGCTACATCCATGCTGTAAATAACAACTGGCATTGTGGTTGTATCAGTGACATCGTTTTAAAACTTGTCAAGGCAATAGAGCTGACACCACTCAGCAGAGACTAGTTATTTGAAATGATTCTGTCATATCCTTTGTTGGGTTTTTTTCCTTTTTTCTTTTTGGATGGGGGGGATATGTGTCTTAAATTAGGGTATCTTATTTGAATGTTTTGCAAAAATTTTAGAAATTTCAAGAAAATAATAGTTGTATAGTGATAGGATAGGATAGGATAGGATAGGATAGGATAGGATAGGATAGGATAGGATAGGATAGGATAGGATTAGGATAGTGTAGTACAGTACTAGGGATCGCATTGTTTTTAAATAGCTTCCTGAATTAGATTCAAAGGTTTTCTACAGCACAGTCAACATCACTAATGGCTCCTTGTCCTGCAGCTTGGTTGTTTATTCTGATACTAAATCTGACACAATAGTAGCAGTGTTATGCCACTGACCATGACAGTCAATGATTCTTAGATTTATATGCTGTAATAAAACTGTATTTAATCTGCAGTACAGTGACTAGTTCATAAACAGCTCCTTTAAATACAACAGGAATAAACTCACATGTTTACAACTTTCTTTTTAGAGCAGCCTGTTTTCTCTCCCATAAATGTAGACCACTACCTAGAAATCTCTCCTTTATGACTATGTGAACTCACAAATCTACCTCAGTGGCTCTCAGCTACTGTAACACCAGGGTGCACCACTTGCAAATGAAGCAGCTGAGTAAGGTTACAGTCAGTCTCCCACCAAAAGGTAATATTTTTCTTCTGTTCAGTCTGATAATATATAGTGTCACTGTTTTTGTTACTTCTCTCTGCCGGTTTGGCCAAAATCTAGCAATATATCCTCTGAGAGAAAAACAGGTTACAACCACCCTTCCCCCCACCTAGGTTTGGGAAAAAAAATTTTCCTTGAAGGAAAGTGAAAGAGATAAAAACTATTTATTAACAAACACACAGGAAAAGAATAATAATGCTAAATAATAAAATCTCTTTCTGTAGAGAGGAACCTGGGGAGATTTCAGAGTCCATCTGTAGATGTGGTCCCTCCTTCTCAGAGCTGTTGTGGGGGTGCCGCCACCCTTCAGTGGGGAATTCTCCTGATGTGTTCTGATGGTGTTGGAACAGTCCAGAAGAGAAGAAGGGAAAAACCGAAGTCCCAAGAAAACAAAATTCAGCTCTCCGTCTCATGCCGGAGGGAAAAAAAAAACAAAAAACCTGAAGAGCTGGCTGAAGAAGCAAAAAAAAATGGTGCTTTCTCTGTGCTCCTGCAGTCGGGGAGAACGCAGAGGAGTCTCTATCTCATGTGTCCTTGGGAACTGCTTTGAAAAGTTCATTTAGGTTTTTTTTCTCCCTTCTCAAGCTCAATTTAAAGGCACAGAAAAGACAAAAAAGTAGTTTTTTGGCATAGAACCGTGATAGGGGATACACATCACAGAGTCACCCCAAGACACCCTCCTACTTTCTGTCCTCTTCAGACTGTGTTCTGAATTTCCATTTTCTTTTTTTTTTGGAGAGAGATTGTCATCTGTCTCATTGTTACATGAAATGCTTATTGATCAAAAAATTGTCTCCTGATCCTTCTCATCAGTTGCAGAATCCAAGCTGGGTGAAGGTTGCACCATCATATATACAGTTATTTCAAAAATGTCCAGGGAAATTAATTCATCATCGAGTGTCAGAAAAATTGAATTGCTTAAAATACTCCAGCTAGAAAGGTCCCTCCCAAAAAAAAAAAACATTTTTTTTTAGAATAATTTGAAAATAATTTTTTGAGTTGTGGGTGATGAGACATCTCAGAAATACTGATATTGAGTGACATCTTCAAAGCAAAATACTATTGCAATTGCTAATGTAAATCATCAATCTGTCATATCTTTCTCAGCCAAATTTGATTTGATTTCAGTTTAGCACCTTGAAAATATGTACTTTCTTCACTCAGTAAATGCTCACTTAACATAAAATTAGCATATTTTTCAGTCTCCCTGGAGCAGTGGCAACCTCTTGGCTTCCTGCTTTTGTATATGGGACCATGGGATCATGGGAATCACATGGGATTCTTTGCAAGACAGTCAATAACATGACTAATGAAATTAGGAAAGGTCTACTATTTCTGTATTAATTTGACCAGGACTTAAAGACTTTCTTTACATTTTTCATAGGTAACATCTTAAGTTTTCCACAAATTTAAATGTAGACAAAAATATGCATTTAATAAGATAGTCACCAAATTTGACTTCCTGGCATCACAGGAGGAGAGTTAGAGGTTATGAAGGACATGCAAAGGCTCTCTGTAACCCATCCTCTATATATGAAAAGAGCTTATGGAGAAAAACCAGCAGTGTGTCAGTGGCTAAAACTGATCCGACTCCAAAAGTGCAGAAGTTGGTGATTGCAAAAGCTACAGGAGAAAGGGAGGGACACAAACTTCAAATACAGCTTCTCAAAGCATTTTACATTCCCTTAGGCAAACCCAAGCATTATTTTGCTCAGAGCAAAGGACCTGACGTGGTTATATCAGGGGGCACACGACCCTGCTGAGTTTCTAGGTCAGCATGAGAAGGCAGGATATTTAAGAGGTGTTGTAACATTATGTCAGCTGAAAATGTTTTTTTTACACTGCCATGCTTTCCGGTACTTCTTTTACCTTGAGAAAGGAGCCTATGCAGCAGCTCTCCACTAAGTGCCTGCAAGCTTGCAGAAATCCACTGATTTCTCTCCATTAATGCATAGAGCATATCTTAATTGCTTGAGTCTGTTATCTTGACTTTGTAATAGTGTCCCCTCCAGGGATGAAGGAACGCCTGCCTGGCAGCTCAGTTTGCATTGCATCTGGTTCCTGGGTGTTGTTTGTGGTGTGCCACATCCTTTCTGCTGAGGGATGCATTGAAACCGGAGCGTTAAATTTATGAAGGACTTTTTTTTTTCCTGGAATTAGAATAACAGGCTGCACCCTGTCCTCATACAGGAAAATAAATGAATGGGAAATACTAGAGTTGCGCTGCATTTTCACTTTATTCTGAGAGGGTCAGAGAGAGAGTGGGGAACAAGGAAGAAGAATGGGACATGATGAGCTTGACAAACTCCCACTTTGTGTTCAGACCTGGATCTGCCCTCTTTCTAGTTTCCCTCATCACGAATTATCTAGTGAGATATTCATTACAGCATTCAGACACTATCCTCTATTCCCAATGTGATTGCTTTACCAAGAGTGCTGCACACCCAGCTCTTTCTGCATGGTTTTGTGGCTTTTCAATAGTGTGCATGGCACTTATGCACCAAATTAATTTCTAATACTTCCCAGCTGGTCATTTCCAGTCCTTCCTTAAGATTTACCTATGACTGTTATTTTTTTTTAAGGAATTTACTTTGTACACAATTGTTAAAGTAATGTATTCAGTCAAATTAAAAGCCATGTTAAACACAAGCAAAATCATAATATAGGGCAGACAGGTACACAAGTTCCCCTGCATTTCTCTCCCAGTTCCCAGCCTGCCTGCCTCTGAGCTTCCCCACAGCCCCATGTGTGGGCAGCAGGATTAGGGCACCTCTTATTACTAAAAATTGTGCTGCATTTCAATAATATTTCAATTGCTTTAGCTGTCTCCAAAATAAAACAAATTTGGGGAGCTCTCCTCATACACACGCTTGCTACAGGCTGCTTGCCTAGCAGGTAACTCCCTTCTCCTCCCACCCTCATCCTCTGACTCCCTTTACTGCTCTGCCTGGTTCCCTCACATCTAAATGTGGCTGCAGCTCACATCTAAATTTTGCAGCAGACAGCTTTTATTTCAGCAATACTCAGGTCAGGCTGCATCCTGTTGCTGCAGATGGATTGAGAATGCTGTCTCTGTTGCTCTGGACCGAGCTCCTTCTCTCCTCTGCTTACCCACATTTCAGTGGCCCTCAGGCTCCCAGCCACTAGGAGCCCAGGCACCCAAAGCTGGGGTGTGGTCTGTAAAGCAGGGCAGGGCTCTGCAGGTCAGCTTTTCCCAGGCTCTTAGCATGACCAAATTGTATATCCTTCCTCCTTTCTTCCAGAACTCAAATGGAAATCATCAAACATGTCTATGTTTTGGAAAAAAATAAATTAAAAAAAAAAAGTAGAAATTAATATTAACTGGTTAGACAATTTTCTTTCTGTGAGACTTAAGCAGCAGTGGTGCCTTCTGAACATCAAGTTCTTGTAGCAAATTTGGTTAAATACTCTGGACGGGGAGAAAATAAAGAAGAGCCGAAGAGACTAAGGAGTGGCATGGAAGAAGCTGTGAGAAACACAGATGCAGGGAATGAAACAGTGGTGACAAATCAACAGTGTCATTAAGCTAGAAAGATGGCTGATGCCAGATGCTTGTGGATCAAATAGGGATGTCCTGCTTCTCTGGTGCCAGATTGGAGGAATGGACAGTTTGGGAAATGGCACTTGATCAGCTGTCCTTGGGAGGTACCAGGTTTTTTTTGTTCCTTTGTGGTTTTCTTACTGCCTGACCATGAGTCAAAGAAATGAGCAAATATAGCTTTACCTCACCCATCTGCTTCTTCTTAATTATTGTGGATTGGCATCCGTTCCCTAACAAGGTCAGATCTCCTGTCAAAATGCACAACAACTGTCCCAGCTGAGCGTGTGGCTTTCAGCAGCCTGTGCTGCTTTCACAGATCTCAAATGGAGGGCATCAAGTTTTGGGCTGGCTCATTTCCCTCCTCTTGGACCTCCAGTCACAGTAATTCAGTGTCAGGGACAAAATTAGCGGCACATTGCTCTCCCTCTCCATAGGCAAGGATGAGCTGATGAACAGGATCATGTGGTGCTACCCTTACAGTGACCTTTTCAGTTTGAGCAGCTGACAGAAGGCCCCTCTGTGACCAGCAACCTCACTGCTCTGCTATTTAACTGATTTACAAACACATCAGCCAGCCTCTTATGCCAAACACACCAAGTAGCCACAGATTTTCTAAGACAAAAGGACAGGGTTCTCTATATCTTAAACTCCTGCAGTCTCAATCTAGCGTTCACCTTTATTATCTAGATTGCTGCCTGCATCAAACTCTTCCTATGAGTAACAAGCTGAAGACAGGGAGAAAATAAATTTAAAAAATACTCATTTCAATCTTTTCCAATTTTCAGATGGACTCATCCACAAAAATCCCAAGTATTTTTTTAAAGGATACTGGAGATTTCTTACATCATTTTTCAGCTCCTCTTGCAGAGCTTGGTGCTAAGCATGCTTAAATAGAGTCCACATACAGAGTTTCTGCAGATGTGTACCTACCAGCTTGGCAGCTGCTAAAAGACACAAATTGCTTTTACAATTTACAATTTACAATTTACAATTTACAATCACATTCCTTTTTTCCAGCTCTTCTTCTGACTCACATCCACTCAGCAGCCCAGCAGTTAGTCTGTGAGGGTTGCTTGTCATTCAGAAATCCTGGACAACCCACCAATGTGCCTGTGAAATTAAACTCGGCTTTGCACATGCCATGAACTGGAACGTGCTGTGGCTACATGCACAGATGCACAGCTAAACATTATGCCCAGCAAATTCAGCATATCCAGAATATTTCAGTCTTGCTGTGCGTCTGTTAATGTGTCAGACTAAGTGTTCTCTGTGCATTTCAATGCTGTCAGACGTGTGACTGTCACAAAGCTCACTATTAGACTGGAGCTACCAGCAATATTTAAAGTGTTTCTTTTTACCAGTTTCAGAGAAGGGGAGGCATGGGTGAAAAGAGAAGTGCCGATTTTTAGGGCAAAACAATCGTTAGCGGTTTGTTCTTTCCTCAGCTTACATCAAACTGCTTCAATCAGTAACAGTGCATTGAGAAGTGGGGGAAGCCTATCGTATTTTAGAGGATTTAGTACTTCAGTTCAACATAGAGATTGTGATGAACAACACTGGGATTTCCTAGCACAGAAACTGTCATGCATGCCTGTGTTCTTGGAGTACCTGAGGCTTCTCAAATAAGGCAATTTTTCCAGATTTCTGTGAAGAACTCTTCTGGTCTGAGACAGGTGTCTTGACAACAACTGTTTTATCACCCCACCGCAGTCTACCAATCCACATCACCCAGGGACAAGAAACAACCACGATGCTTTATGTCTCAAAGAAAAATATTTGTTAAAAAAGAAAAACACCAGAAAAAAAGTAGAGGGGAACTGGTGGATGTAACAATAGACTAAAGGATATAACTGATGATAATATTTGGAATAAAATGGAAGAAAGAAACAACTGAAATGAGAATAAAGAAGATACAGAAAAACAGTGGTGAAAAAGGAGGGTGGGGAGAAAACACTGAGTGGAAAACAATAATAGATAGGTGGTGACCTGTGTCACATAATCAGCATTAAATACTTGAACTGAAAGCCCTTGAGACAGAGGATGCCAAACATTTAGTGAAATGTCATAACTCCAGATAAGCCATCAAATTCCACTTAAAATCTGTACTTCTTAAGCTGATTTACCAAAAACCTCTGCACATTTTATGGAGAACTTTTTTCTGTGATTCCTTAGGTCTTGGATTTTTTTCCTTCTAATATTAATTCTCTGGTGTTCTTCTCTTAGTCATACTGCAAATGATTTAGCACCTCAAAACAGCAAGGATTTAGCTTCTCTGCCCTAGTAATTTAACATGTGTATTTTGCAACTAAAACTTACTTACATTAATCTTAAAGTCTTAAAGAGCCTTAATATTAATCATTAATCTTAATTTTAAAGGGGTTGGGGGTTATATGGTTATTTTTATATTTTTTTATATCAATATATAAGCTAGAAATAATTTCAAGTACAATGATACCAAGCAGATTGTAGAAAGAAATTGATTTCCTCCTAGAAGGTGTGCCTTCTTCAGTATATTAACACTGCATCTACTTTATCAATTCAAATAGCATTTCTCATTTTCCGGTGAAATCTTACCTGAATATTCTTCCATTCCAGAGATTTTACAGTTCGTGCATTTCTGTATGTATTAATTAAATATCTAATTTTCTAGTTGGGTCTCCAGTTTGAATCTAATGCTTTTCCTGCTTATTAAATATTACCCTTTTGACAGAAAAGAATAAATTCATTCCTTGGGGAAGGGAATGCTGTCTTACATATTAATTTTTTAAAAGAAAATCTTATTTTAATTATCTAATTTTCTTCTCATTGGTATCTCACAATAATCCTTTACCCCTTTTTACCCTCAGTGCATTGTTTTAAAATTAAAAGGGCATTAATAAGATCATAGAATGGCCTGGTTAGAAGAAACCTTAAAGATCCTCTAGTTCCATGCCCCCTGCCATAAGCAAGGATGCCTTCCTCTAGGCCAAGCTGCTCAAAACCCCATCCAACCTGGTACTGAACACTTCCAGCACTAGGATACCCACAACTTCTCCAGGCAACCTGTTCCAGTGTCTCACCACCCTCATTGTAAAGGATTTCTTACTGATATCCAGTCTAAACCTATCCTCTTTCAGTTTGAAGCCACTTCCCCTTCTTCTGTCACTACAGCCCCTTGTGAAAAGTCCCTCTCCAGCTCTCTTGTAGCCCCCTCTAGGTACTGGAAGGCTGTTTTAGGGTCTCCCCGGCGCCTTCTCTTCCCTAGGCTCTTCTCAACCCAAGTTCTCTCAACCTATCTTCATAGGAGAGGTGTTCCCGCCCTCTGAGCATCTTCATGGCCCTCCCCTGGCCCAGGTACTTCTTAAGTTGGGGGCTCCAGAGCTGGACACAGCACTCCAGGGGGGCGTCACAAGAGTGGAGCAGGGGAGAAAATCACATCCCTCGATCTGCTGGCCACGCGGCCTTTGATGTAACCCCCCACTGGCCCACGTTTCCAGCCTGTCAAAATCCCTCTGGATAGCATCCTTTCCTCCCAGCAGGTCAACTGCACCACACAGCTTGGCGTTGTTGGCAAACTTGCTGAGGGTGCACTCAGTCCCACTGTTTGTGTCACCAACAAATATGTTAAATGGTGCCAAGAAAAAAAGAAATTAATCCAAGGAAGAAAAGATCAGCAGGAAATACACCTCTTCATGACATGGAGCTGTGTCATTTTTACTCTTGTCGAGAGATTTCAGTCACTCCAAATGAAGTAGATTGTGTTCTGTCTTCACATTGTATTTTACCAATAAGAAGCAGTTCTCTTCTATGAATTTTATTTCGACAGTCGAGAAGGGGCAGGAATATTTGTACTTCACGGGTTGTCATTTCGTTACCTCTCCCACTGTTTCTGCTTTATAGTTTAATTTCTTTCTCATCTGGTATGTGTCTTTTTTTTTTTTTTTTTTTTTTTTTTTTTGAAATATTCATAGCAAAATCTTCTTGTATTTGCATAAAGCCCTGTGTTGCCATAGGACAGGTGATCACCAGCCTGGTTTGGAGTGCTGGCAAATGTTGTTCTTCAGTAGGGCTCTGAGACCTTGTGTCAGTGGTTTTTTGCACTGGTTCACAGCATGATCAGCATTTGACATAAAAATAGAGACTGTTTCACAGTTTTACACATTCATCTACTGCTTTTATTTCTCCTTTTCCCTGCTGTAGAACTAGGGCATGGCCCATGCAATAGTCTAATCCAAACCTCCATGGTTGCAGCTCTATTCTCCACATGCAAAGCCTTTTAATCAGGTTGTTTAGGAGACTTTTAAAGGCTTCTTGAAATATCCACACAATCAGCCAGTCTCTGTCCTGATAAACGTGTTACAGAGACAGCATATGTTCAATAGGATGGAGACAGACAGTGCTGGAGACTCTCCTGGCAGGATTTGAAGGCAGTTGTGCAGTGCATTTGTAGTGTCAACTGGAATGATATAGTGGAAAATAAAGCAGTCTGCTAGTTTGGGATTTGAGATCCAGAGTTTTCAAAATGGTTCAAAGTAGCACAGTGCCATCTGTCTTTGCACAAACCTGCAGGAGTAACAAGGCAATGGCAGCAGCATCCCTCTGACTGACCAAAGAAACTGCAGCCTGTTTGGCCTGAGCTGTGGAGGCACCACAGCAGCTTTATAAGCATCCTTCCATTCCAAGTTATGTTCTGCATTGTCAGTCTTGGGGATAAATTTTACCTAAATAGGATATGAAATAGTTATTTTTAATCAGGTCTTTGATATAATAAAACGCTTGATCTTCTTGACTTCTAATCCGGAGGAACATTTCGTTTCTGCACTTTTCAGCATACTGCGTAGGTAGAGATCCCTGGAGTTCAGTTTTTCTGACTCAAGACAGGAAAGGCATAAAGCAAACTCCTGGTTTGCTGCCAAATACATGTCTTTTTATGAACTATGCATGTACATTATAGATACACTTTTGTTGGCTCTTTTATCTTCTATTTATAGAGGAAACCTTGTTTACAGTTTTAAATACTAAAATCCTTTTTAAGCAGAGCAGCAAAACTGTTGTATGGGTTGCCTGAACAGTGTGACCTCTGGAAACATGCTCCACTCCTTGGATAGATAATTAGGCAGGTCTTTCCATCAGGAGGGGCAAAGTTCTCAAGACTCAGCATTCTACTGTGATGCTCAAAACGCCAGGAAGCAAGAAATTTACCTCTGATGCGCTGCTACAGCACAGAGGCCAAAAATAGCAAAAGAAATTCAGTATACTGATTTATCTTAGCTCATGAAAATTATTGTCAGGCAAATAAAACAGCGAAGTGTGTGTATATAATGAGTATCATATTAGTCTGTTTCCTATAACAGATGATGGCTGCTGTTTTCCTTTTATCTCTTGAAAAATCTGTTCTCTGACGTACTAGTACCCATATGAGGGAAACACGGAGTGCTTGTGAAGACAAAATTGCACTGATTGATTGTTCTAAATTCAGTGATTCGCAGAACAGCATACTGAACAGGTGCTGCAGTGAGAAAACAAGTGGCTTCCTAGCAGGCAATGATGACAAGCTGACTTTCCATTCTTGCAGCAGACTTCTGGAAGTTCATTTTGGGGAGTAATTATTGCCATTTGGATCATCATATCTCAGTAATTAAGATACGAATTTCCTTCTCTGTTGTATCTGTCTTTGGTATTTGCAGTATGCAGACAGTGACTACTGATGTTGTTTCTTATAATATATCCTAAACTTCATGGAATATTTCTTGTGTTTGCTTCAGTTAATAATAATTTACAATTATATCTCACCGGATGATGAAAAACACATTAGCTTTCAGCCATGACAGTAATTCAGTTTTAAAGCCCTGATAAGTGCATGAAAAGCTTGAACTGAGGTCTCTAATTTGTACATACTGGAAGTACATTGGAACTGTATTGCAAAGCCTATAGGTCTAGCAATGAGCCAGAGAATCTGAAAGCCATACAATAAAAGCATGGTAATCTGTAATTGTTTTACTTTGATTATAAAGGGACAAGTTATTTTTTACATTTAGGTGGTTCCAGGAAATTCTGCTAGACAGGGAAATCATACTTATTTCCCAAATTAAAGTGTGAACTCTCTAAGAGCTGCCTAATTGCACAGCTCACTCCAAATAATCACTGACCATATGTTCAAAAGGGCATTGGCTGAAGAAATAATTTATGTAAAATGTGAACAGCCTGGTTTTAGGGTTTCTACTAATAACTTTTGTGGTCAAGAATTAAGTCCAGTGGCAGTCTACTTTTTGGAGAGACAAGGAATAATATTGCTCCCAAACAATGCAAATGCTCAACCACCTGCCCTAGGGCTGCACTCATTTCAGAGGGACCTTCACCAAAGGCTGTATGCAGCAAAGGCATTGCCAATAGAGTGACTACCCGGCTGCCAGTCCCCCTAAAAGAGTGGAACAATTGAAACTTTGGCAGGAATAACTGAGTGGAATGAATGCCCTGAGATCTGCAATGTGAAATGTACACAAAAGGCCTTCCCGGTCTTTTTGCTGGCACTAAGTGCCTTCCTTCAGGAGGACAAAAGAATCACCTCCTTCGCTTATGGCCTTGTCCTTCAACAATGCAATCATTTTTATGCTTGCAGTGTTCATTTTCTAACATACAGAGGGAGAGCAGGTGTTTCAACAGGAGTGACACAAACTCTTTCTACAATTGTTCCTTAACTGTTTACATTTATTTGAGAGGGGATAGAGGAAGGAATGGAAGTGCACTCCCCTCTCTCTTGCAATCATTGAAATAAATTGATTTATCACAGCCTCTGGGCCTTTTCATTATCATAATCATTATGCCAACCTTCTTGTCCAGGTGTTTGCTCTTGAAACAAGAAAAGGAGACTGCTGCTTTTTCCCTGCTTGCTGAACTTTGAGTTTCTTCAGTGACTAACACACACGGTCAAGCAAGTGAGATGTATCTTTCATGTTGATGACTGGCTTAATCTCTAGAATTTAAAGCCAGGTTGGAGAGCAGGCTTGGAGGGATGGTAACAGGCACATTCTCCTTATCTGGCTCCAAATTTTAGTGATGAAGTTCTTTGAAGATCTGAAACAAAATACTGGAAACCCTCCAGTTAAAATGTTTTAGCTAAATCACCATCCTTTTAAGTATTATTTAGAATGTCCACATGCTGTAGATCAGAAAGTTATTTTCATACTTTTTTCTCTACTATGAAGTATGTCTAATCTGCTACCAAAACTGTCCTCAGTATGCCAAGAGCAATATAATTTTGCCACATGTATCAGTATTCTCACATTCACCCCCTCGTCCACAAAATTAGCCTTCAACCTACAGTCTTGTTTTCGGAACAAGTGTGTGCTCAAAAAGAAAAAAAATCAGTGACAATTTGCTCAGGATTTCCATGAGAGCATAGCTTCCAAAAGGAGCCTGCCTGACTCTGAGTTTATTATTTAGTACCAACTCTCTTATTACCAGCACAATTGCCATAGTAAGATTGTGTTTGCAAAGAGGATTTACTGTTGGTCCAGCACAAGTGTTTAAAATGATTGATGAGTTTTCTTTTTTAATGTATTAAATAGTTACTGGAGGCCTATGCCACATTAAATGCAGGGAGATGTTTTCCTTAAAGATGTTTTCCAACATCTTTTGTGTCTCTTTTCCTCATCCCCGGACTATCTCTCCACAAAACAGAAAGAAATCTTGTGTTACTAAATTATTACATGGTCCTAGAGTAAAAATACCTAATTGTCCATGGGGCTGCAGACCTCAGAAAATATGCTTCCAGGAAAGGCTAGATCATGGGAGCACATGGACATCCCAGCTGCTTGATTGCCCTTTGGGAGAGCTTCACCCAGGTTGCAATAAACTTTGAATAAGCCTTGTTACAATACTGAAAATTACTTTTTGCGATCAGATAGTGCAGTAGTAAAGGTATTCATCTCTATAAATATCCAAAGATTGCTCCTAATTTGTCAGGCAAGAGCTGGCTGAGATTCCAGCTCAGCATCCTATTATATAACGTGGTGTTTTAACTTAATGAGCCGAGGTAAAGCATCACTGTCTGTTTTCATTCAGACATTTCATTCAGTGGAATGAAAAAAGATAATGTTTCTGTTTTTCCTTTGTCACAACAGAGAATGGCTTAGGTTTAAATCTCAACTATAATATTGCTGTGTTAATCCAGATTAATTGGGCTGTCCATGTAGCTTTTTTTGGTCAATTTTAACAGATTTCCTTATTTTTTTCTAACTTTCTGTACCCATAATAACAAAAAATAATTGCAATATTATTGGGATTTCAGTCAGTTGGGTTTTTTTATTAAATAATAGTAAATTTGCTAGGTGAACATTCTTATACCCATTTAGAGGAGATTAGTTCAAGTGACTTGTCTTGCCTCAAACCGATTATTTGGCAGTGAAAAAAAAAACAATTGCAGCTCTGTAGGCAGATGGCACTGACTGTGTTTGGTCCTGGATGGGGCCAGAGGGAGCAATCTGGATGTGTCCTCAGAAGGGCACCTCAGAAGTGAAGCCAATGGGCCCTTGCCCTTTGGCATCAGTTGGACTTTCCTGTCCCAAGGAGTGTGTTTGCAGAGCTTTTCTGCAAGGGCAGTGGGGCTGTATTGCTTCAAGCACTCCTCTGCGGGTGTCTTTCCATCATATTTTCATAAACAGTCGAGGCACCTTACCTCATGCATGGCACATGGAATAATAGAAGATTTGCACACATTTTCTTCAACTCCAGCCAAGCAAGCAACAAAAGTTGGTAATAAGCTAGCCAGAGACAGGCACTGATGTTCCAGTAACATGAAAGAGGTGCCAAAAATAATACTGAAAACAAGGTTGTACTGCTCACATTCAAATGCTTGATGGAAAAGCTGAACATGCTTCTGGAACTGCAACACAACATCAGGTGATTACAGGGTACTCATCATTTAATAATGACAGGACCATTTAGCAAAATGACTAAGCACTTGTGGTGAGTCCCAAAATAATTCTACTCCCTTCAATTAGGGCAGCCATCAGTTTAAATATAGGTTTCAGAGGGAGTGAGAGGGAACCTAACTAAATAGCATCACAAAACACTAAGGCTTGTACTGAAGCATAACAGAACTGTGCAAATCCTGGAACAGGATCCACAATGTAGCACAATGGACTTCCCTGGGTTGCTTCTTCCAACAATTAGTCTGCTACACCTTCAAAAATTGCAGTTATTTCCATAATGTGTTTGGCTTTTGCAGACAGGCACCGATTTTTGCTATGCCTTTCTTGGCTTGGTTAAAGAGCTCTTTGTACCTTCTCAGCTTCTAAGCTTATGATCACTGACTTGCTTCCACTAAACACATGCTTTATTGGTATTGTGGATTCTAACTTAGTTAATTCAACTTGCCGTGAAGACACATGTACCTTTCCAAAATACAGTTATATAGCTTGATGAAACTTGTACTTGAAATCTGAAATTTGAAATTTATTTAAGGAAACATTTTTAGCTGTTAATTTATTTGAAGAGTTCATGTGTTTACTTAATATTTTTTTTCATTTATTTGTTACTTACAGATTTCTACAATATTTCTTCCACTGCTTTTATGAAAAGTGATATCAGGCCTATTATCCAATAGCTAATCACATGATTTTTAAACCAATTTTCAGTTTTCCTGGAAGGACCTAAGGAATCTTCCAGTCTTCTGTAACTTCTCCAGTGCTTAAAGATCTGTGGAATGCTGTAGGAAGATAATCTCTTCAGTTTACACCCAGGAGTTCTTAGAGGACACTAATGGGTATATTAACTCCTCCTCTATTTTTTCTTTGGAGTTCTTTGCTCACAGCTCGGAGTAAGATGCAAGAGACGCCAGGCTTTTCTTCTAATTTGTTGTTTATTATATTCTTATCTATGGCATGGCTGCACGGAATGTGCTCGGTTGATGACAACGTGGAAAATGGCCCCGAATTCTAACTTCCAAGTCCAGTTACACTCTGTGCAAATAAGCACAGACTTAGGGAATCATAGAATGACCTGGGTTGGAAGGGGTCTTAAAGATCATCTAGTTCCAACATCCCTGCTGTGGACAGGGACTCCTTGCACTAGACCAGGTTACTCAGAGCCCCATCCAATCTGGTCCTAAACACATCCAGACGCGGGGCACCCACAACTTCTCTGCCAACCTGTCCCAGTGCCTCAGCACCCTCGCAGTAAAGAATTTCTTTCTAATACCTAATCAAAACCTACTCTTTCAGTTTGAAGCCATTCCCCCTTGTCCCATCACTACATGCTTTTGTAAAAAGTCTCTCTCCACCTTTCTTGTAGGCTCCCTTCAGGAACCGGAAGGCCACAATTAGGTCTTTTCTTCTTTTCCAGACTGAACAAACCCATTTCCCTCAGCCTTTCCTTGCAGGAGAGGTGTTCCATCCCACTCATCATCCTAGTGATCCTCCTCTGGACACACTCCAGCCAGTCCATGTCCTTCCTGTGCTGGGGACCCCAGAGCTGGATGCAGCACTGCAGGTGGGGTCTCACCAGAGCAGAGCAGAGCAGAACAGCGGGGCAGAATCCCCTCCTTCAC
Source organism: Monarcha castaneiventris obscurior (assembly GCA_026261815.1). Taxonomy (NCBI): domain Eukaryota; kingdom Metazoa; phylum Chordata; class Aves; order Passeriformes; family Monarchidae; genus Monarcha; species Monarcha castaneiventris. Next base: position 47,482,265 of record JAMPIT010000230.1, on the reverse strand, counting down.
CCTGCTGCCCTCGCTACTTTGGATGCAGCCCAGGACACATTTGGCTCTCTGGGCTGTGAGTGCACACAGCCTCTCACCCACCAGCACCCCCGAGTCCTTCTCCCCCGGGCTGCTCTCCATCTGTTCATCCCCCAGACTGTGCTGATACTGGGGCTTGCCCCAACCCAGGTGCAGCACCTTGAACTTGGTCTTGTTAAACCTCATGAGATTCCTAAGGGCACACTTCTTATGCCTCTGGATGGCATCCTGTCCTTCAGGTGTGTCAACTGCACCACTCAGCTTCTGTCATCTGCAAATTTGCTGAAGATGCACTGGATCCATTAATTTATGTCATTAATGAAGATGTTAAATATGATCCCTTGATGTATGGTTTTGATTTTACTTGGGGTTTTTCTTTTTCTGATTAAAAGGAATTGTCACGTCCTCAAATGATACAAGCATGAAGTGTGGAACCTTGTTCTTTGAGATACAACCTATTCTTTAACATCCACTTCCACCCACGGAGTTCTTCCTTTCTCTCCTCCCTCTCATTATTTCCTGCAGCTTTGACCAGATAGCCTTTTTAAAGCACATACATCACATATTGAATATAATCAGGTTATGATTGTTGGTCCCTAGGCAACCACCCTCTTCCAGGCCAGTGATTAAGTCTTTTTCTCATCATAATGAAGTCCAAACTAATTACCTTATGTCACAGTCAGTAAAATTTTTAGGGAAAAAAAAAGTCAATAATCTAATGATACTCTACTACTGGCTGCATGAGATCCTAACACAAGCATCCCAAAGAAATCTCTAGGAAATGAGAATGAGGGCATTTTCTTCACACACAGCAGACATGCCTATCACCCCCTTTTCATTAACTTTACTAGCATACATGTTGGGACACCTACTTTTAAGATCATGCTGGTTTAAGTTAATCACCAACAGAAATCCACCGGTGATGTGTGCCTTCCCTACCAAGCTGTCCTCAGCATTCTGTAATTAACATTCCTGTCAAGCAAATTGTCTCTCAAGAATGTAATTATAAGCGAGAATTTTCCATTCCCTTTGTTTATCTCAGATTCAGAGCTTATGAATACAGGCAATTAAAAATTGATTCTGGCAGGGTCTTTCTCAGCTAAATTACTGTTTTTTACTTCCAAAAGGTAGAATAAATGCCCTGCACTGAATTCTGTTCCTCTGCATCTAAACTGCTTCTAGTATTTGGGCCAGCTCGTTTAAATGTAGTCTGAATATCACTAAATTGCAGATTGCCATGCTGAGAGGCCTTTCAGCTCTCTGTGAGTTCTGAGTGCCTTCACTACCTAAGGCTGAGCTACTGCTCACACAAATTGCATATTGTCTCTACTAGAATTATTACAAATGACCATTCACCAGTTAGAGAGTCCTCATGTACTGGGGTTTTTTCCTTTATAAAAATTAGCAGGTTCATGCATTCCTTGTGGGGACTGAGGAAGCTCTCTGAGTTTTCTGTGTGAAATACTAAAACAGAACAGGACATTGTGTGCCTGTGCAGAACAGGACCCAGTTTTATTACATCAAACCTGGCTTGGTTCAGAACAGCCATAATAATGGACCTCAGCAAAATGGCAATGACAGCTGGTTTACAGGTCTCAGATTGCATCCTCCAAAGAAATACATAGATTGTATGTGCAGTCAATGCCAGTTTTGTTCAATAAAGCCCTCCATTTTTCAAAGTTATCATGTAATAAATCCAAATAGGAAAAGGCCCCTCAGTCAAGCTGCTGCTATTTTCTCTCAGAGTTTCTACTCAAGAGCTGAGTATCATGGAATTTTAAATATATGGACATGTTATGGTCATTGAGTGAGGAAAGTACCTGCTGGTGCATGTGGTGGTGTTAATGAAGTGCTATAGCAAATAGTGCTCAAGACACATCCTTACTGACACAGCACAAATAAGAGGGGAGGGGAACAGATAAAATTGAAGAGGCTCATTTTGCAAAACGCTTATAAATTATAATTTACACTTGAAACTGTGCTATAAATGAGTGTTCCCCTTTTAACACACAGGAAAAGATAGAACCAAAAAAACCCACCAAGAATATGTAAGCAATACTGTATCTCTGGAAATATGGAGAGGAGAAACTACTGTTTTCTTCTGGAATAAATCTAAAAAATATTCTGTCTAAACTATTTCAGATACTCTGGCTGTTTCTCTAGCAGTAAGTAATAAATGATTCAGCCATGACTTTGTGAAAGTTTTGCTGTTCTGGACAATATAGAAATGTCCAGGACAGGGACAAGATACTGAAATTGAATTGAGTGAGTTAATTTGATGTGGTTAACTGTGATGCCATGCTAGTTGAATACAGGTCTTAGATGAGGTCCTGCTGAAGAGTACTATCATCTCTTGTTTTACTTCTGGAGTGACGACTTGAAGGACTTGTAATCTGAGACTCTGGTCCTGCATTTCCTCCATTCTGGCTCCTCCAAGATCAGTTATTTCCATTATGGCCTATTTCTGGTAAAGTGCTAAATTTTTTTTTGCTTTACTCACTCACTTCTGGCTCCTCACTGGCGAAAAAGCTGAGCAAGCCCCATCTGTCCCCTGGCCAGTGCATTTTGTTGGCTGCAGTGATACTTTTGGCCTGAGTCAGTGCTGGCAGCCTCCTTCCCCTCAAGCCATGCAGCATCTGCTTCTGCACTGGGGTTCATAGCATCGAGATGAGCAGCAGATAACAATGGCCAAGCCCAGCCATTCCAAGTGAGCTGTAGCCTACATTGTTGTTGACTCTTCAGGGGTTATGTCAATCCCAAAATTGTATCTGCTTCTTCTTCCTTTCCCCCATCCTTCCAGCACATGGGACCTGCTCTCCGTTGGGTAGCATGAGTGATGGAGCAGGGATGGAGCTGCAGCTGGGAGAGGAGGAGAAAGCAAGGAGGCACTTGTGAGACAGAGTGGAGAGAAGAAAGAGGTGGTCTCATAATGTCTGTGTTAATAGCTGGATAATAGGTGGTCTCATAATCTCTGTGTCAATAGATGCATTTCAACCCCTTCTTTTTCCAGTGCCCTGGGCAGGATGCTGAGTCTCCCTTCTGCCATCTGAAAAGAGCAGGTGAAGTCATCTCACTCTTCTATGAGAGTAAATTAAAAGCAAAAATGTTTTTGAACTGTGCCTTTCAAAACGTGTCAAAATAATGACCTTCAGCTGCATTTTCCCTGTCTAACATCGCCGGCTCTCGATGCTGAGCAGCATCCTGTAGCGAGACGGGCGCTTGGAGGCCCGGGACCCCCCGCCGCCCCCGCCCGCTCCCCCTGCGGATCCAGTCCGTGTATTCCCGCCCGCAGCAGTCCGGCCGGGAGGCTGCGCCGGGCTCCGCTCCGCGTTTTCCGCCCGCTCCCCGCCCGCCGCGCCGTGCGGGGCCGCTGCTGCCCGCAGCTCCCGGCCGGGACGCACCGAGCGCCCGGGGCAGCGCCGGCCCAGAGCGCAGGTAGCCCGGGGGCAGAGGGGCGGGGGGCTGGTCCTGCGGGGCGGGGGGCTCGGGGCTCTCCTGTGGCGGGCTGGAGCCGGCTCCTGTCCGCAGGGAGCGGCGGGAGGGACGCGGTCCCGCGGCAGCGTGTGCCGGGAGCCGCCTGCGCTCAGGTGAGCGCGCCTCTGGGGCCGGGACAGAGCTGCCAGGCGTGTCCGAGGTGCCCCTCGGGGCTTTGGGGATTCCTGAGCTCGGCTTTCTTACACGCTTCGTGGCTGCGTGGGGTTCCGCTTATTCGGGGGCTGGGGGGATGAGAGAGGGCTCGAAGGGACGAAGAAGGGCAATCTGATCGAGGTCGTCTTCTGGCGCCGGTGCTGCGATCCACCTGTAAGTTTTTGCTTATTTTTTATGCGAACTGGTTGTAAAAGAAGCAAGTTAATAAGCAGTCCTGTGTTAGACATGTCTGCTGTCTGATCCCGCCGATGCGACACGGAGTGTTTAATCATGTACAACATTGAAGGAAATTAAGCAAATGACAGTATTTTTATCAGTATAGCATCTTGAACTTAATGTCTTATTTTAATGCGTTTCTCTGCTAGAGCAAGCATAACAAGATCCTAGAGTTCCAATATTTTTATATTTATTTTTATTGCAGCTTGATCAAAGGTTTCCTTATCCTTCTGAAGAAATCCATTACGCTAGGGATGAGAAACACCAAAAGCTCTTCTTTAGGATTTGGGTGGGAGCACATGCTACAGCTGTTAACAAAGCCATTACACTGCCAATGGCATTGTGTCCTCAGATACTACTCTAGCATATTATTCCGTGCTTGGATGCAATGTAATAATAATGATAAAGCATATTGATAGTGTACAGTGTGATTTAGGCCAGCTAGAAGTGTTCAGTTTACACCACCTGATGAGATGCACAGATAGTCACTGAGTTAGTCCTTGCATGTTGTCTCGTCTGGTTCGTCCATCATCGCTCCACACACCCAGCTCTGTCTTTCTGTCAAAATGTCTATTATCATTACCTACTGAATAATACTGTGGTAGAGCAGGTCATAGAAATTGGAAAAGCTATGTACACTGAGCATGCCTGGCATGTAATATTCTGTATGTGATTTGAAAAGCAATAAAGGTCCAGTTTAGCTATACATATTCCTGACTGTTTCTCATGGAAATTTGTTGGCTGGCATCAAACTGCACCTATTTCTATCATTTCCAGTGTATTTATTGAATGAGGGTGCATTTTTAGTTTCCAGATCGTAGTGTAATGCTTTTACATTTCATTCTTTATAAAATCATAATTTCCACTGCCTAGAGGTGGAGAGAATCTTATGCTAAGCTTTGACGCTCTAACTGAAGTGCACTAAGATTTCTTTTAAACCAAAGATTGACAGCTCTCTTTTTAGTTTATATTTTTTGTCCAGCCAAATTTTGATAAAATACAGTCCTATAATGGTGGAGGTGGGCAGTGGTTTTCACAATACAAGAAGTTGAGACCCTCTATTACCTTTGCCAGGCTGCAGCCTTAAAATGAGCTGCAGGAGGTTATTTGTCCCAGAGTGAGTAGTTCAGCCCTGGAATGCACTGGTATGGGATGCTGTGAAGGTCAGCAGCGTTAATGGTTTCAGAAAAGATTGGGCACATTCACAGGAGACAGTTCTGCTGGTAGCTAAATATAAAAGGCAAGATGCAACTTTCATCCGAGAAAGGTTTAAAGCCCGTGTTTATGGGAAGCTGAAAAGGTGTTCTGGGAGAGGGTCGTTTTACATGCCCCATGCTGTTACACTACTTGTGAATCAGCTGTTATCAGTCACTTTTCATTTCTGAGAGAGAACAATGAACTAGATAAGTCATTGATCTATCTAATGTGGCTGTTAAATTTTTATGATAATCTATGCATCAAACAGTAATACTTTGCAGAATTGAATTTATTACATGGAAGCATGTTCCAGCAGAGGAAATACAAAAGTGCATTTCATACTTGTAACAAAGAAAAGAAGCACATAATAGAGATTGTTCAAATATAAGTTGTTCACCTTCAAATTGTGAAGCATACAATACTGGAAAAAAGCCCAACCATAAAAGAAATTGCTTCTAAGAAATAAAATTGATTCTTTTCCCCTGCACTGTCCTACATGATTTTTTTCCTACAGTATTTTTAGAATTGTTAAAATAAGTGATGGTGTTCAGTACTACAGCTAGGTTGGCATTGTCTATGCAAAAAAGTGGACGTCTTGATCTGAGAAAAATTAAATAGCAAATCAAGAAGTAAAGCAAACAGAAGGAAAATGTTGGAAGAAAAAATTACCTACTAAGTTATAGCATTCTTATCCTTGCTGTCGTTCTGCTTTTCATTTGTTTGCTATTTTCAGGCTTTTGATAACTGAATTTAAATTGCCACTACTTCAAAACATCTTTTCTTAATATGGCAGTGCGTATAACTTCTGAAAAATGCCAGTTCCAGCAAAAAACTTCTATTTATATATTACTTTGGATTGAAATCCAACATTGTAGGTGAAATAGCAATGGATTTCTTTAAAATTAAATTAGAAAAAATATGTGAAACTGCTAAAGAAGTTTTATCTTTGTGATACTAAGATCCCTAAAAGTGGTTTCTTAACAGATTACAGATACTTTACCTTTTTAATTATTAAAAAAAAAAAAAGAAAAAAGTAAAAGAAACCTCAACAACTTTTATTAATATATAATGTTAATATGAGGCATAAATGATATATGAATAAAAATAATATCCTACTGAAAAACTATTTTCTAGTTTTAGTTGCATATCATGGATCTTCCTCAAATCTTCTTATTCTAGCTTTTTTACCATCTCCCAGTGGGACTAAGGTAAGCAAGGGAGGAGTGAGGCAAGAGAGGGAATTTCAGCCAATCCACTCTGATGACACTGCAGTTTTACTCAGATATTTGAGGGTAGTGATATAGAATGCAAAGTATATTATGAGGTCATTTGCAGGTAGTCATAGGAGAATACCCATTAAAATGCAAAGTAGTGTCAGACTGAAATTACGTGGTTTTAATAGAGTTCTAACAAAAGCACAGTATAACTAAATGCACTGGATTTTGGCCAAGACACATTACATTTGACTACAGGCTGCAAAAGACTTGATTATTTATTTACTTTCTGGCCTGAAAAGAATTTTCTGTGCTATGTTGCAGCCAGCTTCCATAAGACATACAAGCACATCCAGACAAATTATATGAATAAAGCTGCATATTTCTTTTGCATAGTAATGCAAAATGTATGTGTTTTATATCATTCTCTAAGGGTTATGAAGGATGCTGTCAAGGTTATTTATCATGATCATAAATTAAAATGGGCTTATAAATCCTGATGAAATACAGTGTAGCAGCTAATTCTGGGGATGTTCTGCCTGTGGTAACAACCCTTTTCTTCATAGTGATATCTATGATGACAAAATTATTTAGTTACTTTGTCAGTCATTTAAATTTGTTGTTAGTATTTTTTAAAGAAATTTTGTCTGTATAATTTTTTCTCCTCTCCCATCATCCACTTCCTCTCACTCTGTCTAGATCCTGCCTACAGGAAAAAAAAAGCAGATGAAACATTTAATTCTTTGTTGTGGATGAAACGCCTGGCAGTGACTCTCCTGCTGCCCTCAACACATGATCTGATTGCTCTTGCTTCATGTCAAAACAAGAGATGATGGGGTAGAAAAAAAAATTGTTCTTGAAGCGAACTGTCAGGTACTTCTTATGCAGTTTTGCCTCGAGAACTGCTGATTTCTGCAGCTTGGTGGGTTACACCCATGTGTGCTGAGCGCTTTGCTTCTCAACCAAAAGATTTCCATCAGATCTCGAGAGGGTTTTCAGCCAAAGTATGTGGTACAGCCTGGGTGAACAATATTAGTGTTCTCTTCTGTCAGCTCAGGTCATCATCTGGGTGAACAGCCTTTCTTCTTAACTCTCCCTACATTTGGGACTCCTCCTTTAAACAACAGGCTGAGCTTTTTGCCTCTCGTCCCCAAGGAGAATGATTAGTGCCCTAGAGGAGAATAGAATGCTACAGAAATTTATGAAATTACTGTATTAGGTCTCACAGTTGGTTATAAAGGGTAATGTACAGATTGCTATCTCCTTCCACAAAACCAGTGGAGATTTTGGTCCCATTGGCACAGAGTTGATTGTTTGCTCCCATTGAGATTCTGGCCCCAGCTAAACACTTCACAGTAGCCACTCTTGAGTGGGAACATTTGAAAACTACTGCCAAATTCAAGACCTTCAGCTGATATCTGCATGCTGGGCATCTTTCACGGGCAACAAAGGATCTCTAGAAACTTAGTATTTCTTCTCTTTTTCCCTGATTTTACGTTGTTCTATTACCCTTGAGAGAACTTTCCTTTCTGTCTATGTAAATGTGCCATACAATCTGTATCTCCATTAGTCACCTTTCCAAAGTCATGAGAAGTTTGAAGTATGTTTAAAAAAATAAAACTATTTCGTTTTATTTTCATATTTAAAAGCAATGCCCATACATTTTTACTTATATCTCAAAATACCTTGAGAGAGATCTCAACTACAAAGTTGGGAGAATTCTTTGTGTCCTACTAAGAGGATGAGGCAGAGTTTGGCATGAATATCTGAAGTGGCTCACTTAAGGTTATACAGCAAGTCAGTAGCAAAATGTGAAAAAATTACTTGTTTCCTTGAAAGAATGATCTTCAGTTTTACTCTTGGCCTTACTTTCATGGCGTTTAAAATGCAATTACCAAGAACCTTGCAGCACCAGATAATTCCCTTTTTGTTAAAAAGCAGTGTAAATGTCTTTAAAATAACTGTTGTCTAACACATGACATTTTAGAATGGAAGATTCCAGGAAATCATACATCCAGTATAAAATCTTGAAACATTCAGTAATTATATCATCAGTACAAAGGAGCAGAAAAAAAAATCCAGTTTGTTCTCAAACCCTTTACATTTGTGGCAAAGTGAAAACAGGCTGCTGTCAAATAACATCTCCATTTCATAGCATTCTTCACAGTGCCTTTTTTGACAGAGGAGCTGCAGTCCAGCACTAGTCTTTATTATTCCTGCAATAATGGGACTCTGATAGGAGTGTATTTCATGTCAGTGATTTACTGTCTCCATTACAGCATGACCCGAAAGCCGTAACTCCTCTGCCAGGGACTGGGTTTGGAAGTGTTCCAGGGATGCAGCACAGCTTCCAGGCCAGCTCAGATTTTCTAATCCTGTGTATTTTTCACGCAGTTCAATCCTTTCTAGCTCACGCAGAAAGTATCAGAAATGTTTCATAAAGGAATGGCCTTTGTTTGGGCAATTCCAATACAGCCACTGTTGCAGCTAAAACATGCACTGAGCTGTTACAGTCTTCATAAGTAATTTTTCTTTTGCTTGTACCATAGGTGGAAAGGACATTTCTTAAGTGCCAGATAGCAAATGAAAGCACCATGCATTCATTTTCTGTGCGACACTGTAGGTTGGTGCTGCTGGGTTAGTGTTAAATCCTTCAGTTTCTGTCACAGTGTTTCATGGACCATGAATAGCATCTTCTCTGTGTTTCAGTGCATGGTCAGAGAGGTCGTCAGTCTAGATATAAACTGTCTAAACAAAATTATTCCGTGCAATATATAACATCTCATAAAAGGAAATCAGAAAAGTTACAACAAGTAACAAAAAGTTACAAAGAAAAAGTTAAAATAGCCGCAGAAGGATCATGTCGTAGGATAGGGCCATACTGTGAGTGGCATCTGAAGGCCCTGGAAAGCAATCAGTTGTAGGCATATCTAGAGGCATCTGATTCAGGCTCTGATCATGGTTGCAGGGTGAAGGGGATGGACGAGTCTCTCATGACATATGCCAGAAGAGGGAGTGACAGGATGGCTTTCCCAATCCACTGGGGGCTGGAGGCCACCCACAGCTTTTCTGTATTAACTTGATAGGAAGGGGAGGCACCTGGATACCACCTGGCCCTTGCAGACCTGTGAACTAAAAAAAAGTGTGTCTGCTGCCCAGGATTTTAATTTTTGCATGAAGAGCACTTGGTAGCCATTTGCACTTTGGTCTTGTGAAGTTCAGATGCCCATTTTCAGGGGCTGCTTAGCCCTTTGCTGCCCCCAGTATCTCTTGAGCATGTTCTCCACAAATGAGCATTTCATTCCACTGGTACGAGTGTCCAGAAAGCAGCAGGCACTAGCTCAGTTTTGAGTGATGGACAAAATAGAGTCCCTATTGTTTTATACTCAGTTTGTACCACTTACTGAATTTTACTTCAGAGACTGAAATTAAAAGCCAGGGAAGTTTGAGGGCCATGAAAAGTCTTTACTGTAGCTCAGTTCAGTCCCCATACATGTCTTGAGGTTTTAAATTAAGTACAGCTCATTAAACGTAGTTCTGAGAGTTTAGCTTCTTTGCTTTGTGCTGTGAGTATTTAACATCTCCAAAATCACGCATTATCTGCACAGTTAAGTGGTATTAGTATGCTTTTTTAATATATAGAAATTTCTGGTCTTAGGACAGAGGAAATATAACCATAAGCAAACAGATGATCCATCTTCATGCTGGAGGATGTCCACAAGAAGACCCAGGCAGTGTGTCAGAATGTCATTTTCCCATTCCCTGAGTGTTATCCCTCATTTGGAAGGGTAGTAACTGCTCCTGACGTGGACTTTTTTTGCCCTGTGTCTTTGGTCTAGCAAGTATATGCCACCCCAGATAGATTCTCGCCATGACTGAGATTCAAGCTAATTAATTTATTCAGCTGTGTTTTTTACACCATGCCAATTCTCAAGTATTGGCATGTGCTACGGTTTGACGTTGCACTGAAGAGCTCATCTAGGCTTCAAGTAAGTGAAACTGCTTTAGTAATCTCTGTGGACTGTGCATTCCTGAAATCAATAGCTTCCTTTCAGCGGAGTTTAAACTGCTTTCTATTATGTGGAGCCTGACGCCATAACAGAAAGATGTTTGAAATGCTGATTGAGCTGCCCTTTGAGCAGGGTACCTTTCTGAGTGCAGGGGACAAGGGGCCACGTGGTACTTTATTTCTAGGTGAAAATCTATTGCTAAGGTTGACCCCAAAGTAATTAGTGGTTCATTTAACTGAGTTGGTGAATCCACCTGTGCAGTCTATTAAAATATTATACAGTTTAGGTCCAATTTAGTACCCCTAGTGGAAGGGATGTAGAGATTGATAATGGATTACCTTCTGTCTACCCACTGAGTGGATGCTCGATCTTAAGTGGAATAGCAGAGCATCCTGGCACTTCAGCCAGAAATACCAACACATGGCAAAGCTGAACTTCTCCCACTGCTGGTGTGGCTCCTTGCTTTCCAAAATCATTAAGCTCTTGTATTTCTGAGTGTAAATGGGCACATATAAAGAGGTCATTGTCCTAAATCCAAACAGCTAGATTTTTTTCACCATTTTCAAGACTCAAATGATGTCTTGTGTAAATTGTGTAAGAAGTAGTCTTTTTAGCAAATTGAACTGAAAAGGGCTTTGGTTGTGCTTCTGAGACTTTACTTCGTTTAAAAGGTATCTTCTGTCAAGACCAAAATCACACCAATATATAGAGCTTTATTTCTCCCTACCCCTCGATGGGCAGAGCTTTGGGCAGAGCTTTCCCACTACCAGCAAAGAAGAAGAGCTAGATGGCTGTAACATTTACCAAGAGCCTTGCTGAACTAGAATAGGTACCCTTAGTTATGCCTTATTTCTACTTTGAAAGGCTCCACTGGAAAACTCCAAGGGAATTCATAAGAGGATATTTATTACATACACTGTAGTACAAAGCAACAAACTGTACTTTGAGTTCTGTTACGTTTCCTTCCTAATGGAACATAATTTACTATAAATAGATGTCTTGATCTCTGTATGTCAGGAACACTGTTCAAGGTTCAGAATTTATTATAACCTTCTATATTGATATGCATCTGAGAGCTCATCAAGAAAAAAAATATGCCCAGATCAGCTACATAGGGAGAAGGTATTGAGCAAAGATGCTCAGCACATACATTTAATAAAAACGTAGTTTTTAGGTTTACTTCCCATGTGGCTGGTTCTCTCTTCTCTCCCATCTTCCAAGGTCCATGTGTAACACATTCCAAAGCCATCTTTCCACGTGTGGCAGAGCAATACTAGTGTGGCACAGCACTGTGCTGGATTGCATGGCTTTTTCCTGCAGAGCCTTGTGTACCTGTGAGACATTCTAGGATCCTCACACAGGGATAAATAAATAGAATGGGGTTCTTCATCTATGAAAAACCTGCTCAGAGCTGTGGGACCAAACACATCATCTTTGTTTTCTGCTACATCAGGCTGTCGTTTTTTTCTTGTCTTTCTAAGTGATGCTACAAGAATGTATAAAAAATAGATGGTAGAATTAAGTGGAGCCAGACCTCTCCAGCAGTGCACTAACTTCTTGTGCTATTAGAAGCTCTATGGCCCTTTAAGCTGCTCTATAAATCTTTTACTGGTAGGTATGGGAAGTAGAAAAGGGAGAGAAAGAGTAGATAAAAAGTGTATTTGGTGATGTGTCTGCTTCTACAAGCAGCTCATCAGATGCATGCTGACTCGGTCAACTTGGGTAATAATCTGAATCAAAGTGTTTGTTGGTTTCTCTTGTAATAGTGCCTAGGCAGGAGCCACAACTCTGCACCTACAGGTAGTGTAGTAAGGGCAAAACAGCTTAAAAAACACATAACCTAATTACACTGATTAATATTGCTGTGTGCTACTTACACATTTGTTACTTATGCACTGGTCCAGCCACAATTTTTTCCTCAATATAATTTATTTGTGCTTATTTTCTTCTACATTTGTAGAATAATCAATTTCAGCTTGTTGGGTACTCATTAATGGTGCCTTGTGTCACAGATGGGATTATTTTAGTTGGTTAGAGATGAGTGTTAATAATGCCAGGGTTGTGGGTTGACCCCCATATGGGCTTTTCACACAAAAGTTGGACTCACTGATCCTTGTGGGTCTCTTCCAACTCATAATATTCTGTGATTCTGTGAAATAAGTTTGAAAATAGATGTTTTTTACATCGTTTCATCTAGTGGATAAAGTGCTTCTTTAGTAATGGCACATAATTTCCCAGAGAGAAATAGTATTATTTTCATCACTTTGTGGTATGCTTCTGCCACAACCATCAGGAATAAGTCCTGAAATAAAAATGAGTAACTAAGGATTAGATTCCTGTCTATTTTTACTGTTAAAGAAATAGCAAAACACAAATAACAAGTCATTGATGTTAAATATCTCTTCACTAAATAATAACACACAAAATATGGTCAACATCTGTGAGATTCTTGGCATACTGTGTGCTAGTTGGATAGATGTTTAAAATGTTTAAGTAACGTGGGTGGGCAGCTGCATAGTTATTGTGTGAATGCTTAGTGTTAAGGATTTGTACACTGCAATGCATCTGTGCTAGAATGGGTTCACCTGAATGGGCTTGTGTAATCGTGCTCTTCATCTGAACTCAGCAGGTTGTGTCAAGGCAGAAAATGGTTAAAACCAGTTGAAGTAAAAAAAGGACCTGTAAGTGACTTTTTTGTAGTCTTTCATTACAGAAATACCTGAGGGTAAGTTGACAGCAGGAGATTGCTGCATCAGATCTGAAAGCAATAATATAGATGCTGCTATTAGGCAATGATAATACTATGTGCTGTAATATTTATGTGAGTTTGTGCTAGCTTGTGCACTGGAATTTGGAACAATGCAAAGTAGTTGCATTGTACATTTCCTTTTTTTAAATGATGTGATTGTAATTATCTTCTGATTTTCTCCCCTCTTTGTTACAGGGAGAAAATTGAATTTTAGTCATGAGAACAAAGACATATTTTATTTTGCAATCATTGCACTCCCCAGGAGTTGTTTTATTAGGCTCAAATGTGCAGGGAAGCAAAGTGCAATGGCCCAACATCAGAGGGTATCGGTGTGCTTGAGCCCCAAGGGACATGCAGGGGCAGGAACATGTTCACAGGCATGGAAGCTGATCTATATTGTTTTAGCACTGATGAGATGAGATGAGAGCTGGCAGTAAATTTGCATGGAGTGATTTGCACAGCCATCACTTGTGGAATGTTTTAAACAAAAAATGCAGGTGTTTAGCAAGGTGCCTTGTTAGGTTGGGGGATTTTGTTGTTTGGGTTTTTTAAAATTCTTTCAGTATCTAGTATCCATCACTTATTTATGGAGTTAGAGAAGCATGGCACTGAAGTTGCTAAATTAGCACAGTCATATTCATGGGTCTTTGTTCTTGTCAGTCAGGATTGTGAGTGGGAGGCTATTAGCTTCTGCATGAAGTTCCACAGAATTGATAAAATGTGACTGAAATAACTAAACTGTTAGCAACAGTGGTTACAGTGTTTGAAGAGCCTCGCAACTGTTTCTTAGATTATATGGATTATTCGAAAATGCAGCTCTTCACTGAACATAACATGAATATTTTGTTGAAGTGAGAGAGAGTATTGTGGTCAGAAAGGAACCTTGTCTGAGTGATGCGGTCTGCAGGTAACATTCAAATGCATGAACTGGCTTTTGTGCAGCTTTTCTACTAACTGTGGAAAATGTATGTGCACGTGAGAGGTTTTTTACTTACTATCAAATTTTTGAAGATGTTGCTAATGGCTTGGTCAAGCTACTTTTTTGAAGGAGAGCTGGATGAAAGACCTATGTGACTAATACAATTATTTTAAGCATTTAAGCTAGTCCTTAGCTGAGTCCTGAGGACATGTCCACTTTGTCAGAGGTGGCAGTCACTGTTCACTGCCAGCTTGTGAAATGTGGCTGTATAAGCACTAGCAAAGAAAGGACATTCTCGAGTGAGAAAGAAAAGGGGAAATGCTGGGACTAAAAACTCCATTCTGGTATAGTGGATCATGTAAGGATCTAATGCAAGCAATTTGCAGATTATCCATCTTTGTTGTGTGTCCTTATGCTACGTATGTTGGGGGACTTAGATGTGTGTTTATCATTCTAACATGATTGCAAAGACAGAAAAGGTATGGCTTAGTTCTCTGTGAAAACCAAGAAATTGTTTTAGTCATGCTCGAGATTTGACCAGTTTCCACCAGTTTTCTCATACTACATGTTTAAAGTGTAAACCCCAAAAATAAAATGGTTTGTCTGGTTTGTAGCCTTGAAATTCCTTGTACGTATCCCTGATGCAAAGCCCTCAGTACTCTTAGGAATATAGCACTGACATAGATATCACGCTAGTTTTTAGGGACACTAAACAGCTCAGACCTCATATAATTGTTCCTGATATGGTTAGAACTGAATACAGACATTTCCAAAAAATTAGTAATGCATTTTCTAATAATTTTAGTTTGACTGTTTTTTGGTAGCAAAATTCAAACCCAGGTGTGCTTTGGTTCCCAGTTTAACCCCTAGACTTAAAATAAAGCTCGTTCCTTCCACTTTCTCTTCACACCCCTCAGAAGCTTTTCTTTCCCACCTCTGTTTTCCTTCCTTTCTTTTTTATGACATAATCTTGTAATTTACAGGCATTTTTTTCTAGAAAAACCCCATTTTTAAATGCTTATCATTGTTCCTATCTGAAAAGGTTGCCTTTGAAAAACGTGGTGTTTGAATAACGTGGTGCTGCTCCATTTTTTCTGTCCACTCTGTCCCCCTACTTCTTTGCTCAGCTCTGTATGACTTTTTCCACCAACTTCAAGGGTCAGGCATTAACCTAACAACCCAGGGAAAGGTGACTGGATGTGTCCCAGTGCCTCTGGAGCAATAGTCCCTGATACAGCACAAACATGATGCTTCCATGCGTCCTTTTCATTCACTCTGCGCTACTACAGAAGAAAGGAAGCCAAATTCCCCACTGTCGTGTAAATATTATATTAGACACTGCAGTGGGGCTTTGAAGTGTTAATACCCCTCTAATGCAGACAGCTGACAGAGAGGGACAGTTTTGATTTGGCTGTGACTCAGGCTGCTCCAACAAGTCCTGGCAGAATTAAAACAGCTGGGAGCAGATGCTAGTTTCCTGGGTAGTAAGGGCATTTTGCATTATTTTGGGGTTATCTCAGCTGGTGTTTTAGAAGGGAGACAGCTACCTGGGGGGCAACTTTGAGAGACAACATCTGTTTTAGAGAGTGGTGGCA
Organism: Monarcha castaneiventris obscurior; assembly: GCA_026261815.1. Classification (NCBI taxonomy): domain Eukaryota; kingdom Metazoa; phylum Chordata; class Aves; order Passeriformes; family Monarchidae; genus Monarcha; species Monarcha castaneiventris. The sequence goes on along the minus strand of JAMPIT010000230.1, from coordinate 47,466,699 downwards.
GAGCCCTGTGCTCAGCTCATGGATGGCAGCTGCCAGCTTGTCTGTCAGCCCACAGCAGCACAGTGACTGGCAGCAGGGTCTCAGCTTCATCAGCCTGCACCAGGGCTGGCTGAGATTCTGCCACTGCTCACCACTGCAGGGGAATAAAGGAAGGAGACTGGAGATGGATGGTTTTCCACCTCTGGCCACAGGGACACGTGGCCTGCTGGTGAAGGGAAGCTTGGTTCCCTGGCGAAGGGATGCTTGGCTCCCAGACGAAGGGATCCAGGAGGTCCCTTCACCCTTGGTCTCCTGATGAAGGGACACTTGGTCTCCTGATGAGGAGATGGGAGAGGGACAGGAGTGACCACAAGTGGTCTCGGCCCCACAGGAGGACCAAGAGAGCAACAGGCCAGGGCTAAGAAAGGGGCATCTCTCACAGCAGCAGCTTCAGCTGGGAGAAGAGACCCTGGCCAAGACTGTCCTTCTTCCTTCTGTCTTCTCTTCCAATTCTCTTCTCAGAAAAGATATTTTTCCTGGCCTTTTGTTCTTTGATGACTCCTTCACTGACTCCTTTGCCAGCCTTTCATTTTAATGATAGCATAGCAGCAAAACCGAGTCATGTTAAGGCCCGAAGGTTTCCAGCTTTAATCTGTAATGAAATGTAAAGAAACTTGTCAGGGTCTGACACAATCTCAGTCTCCTTCAGAGAGGGACTTGGGAACTGAGCTCTGGGAATTAAGTGTTCAGACCAACCGCACTTTCCAAAGCAATTAATTGTTTTGATTAATTTTTTTCCCTCTCCAATTTCCCATAGAAATTGGGAAGATTGACCAAGATATATATAAATACAACACCCCAGGATTCACTGGCTGCCTATCGAGAGTACAGTTCAACCAGATTGCTCCACTCAAAGCAGCTCTGAGACCTACCAACGCCTCCTCTCACGTCCACATCCAAGGAGAACTGGTGGAATCCAACTGCGGAGCATCTCCACTCACCATCCCACCAATGTCGGCCGCCACCGACCCTTGGCACTTAGACTCAGGTAAGGTGGAGTTCATGTCACATTAACTCAGCAGAGCAGTTCAGAGAAGAAACCCGTCGGCTTCCTCTGTAAAGAAAAGCTAAAATGAGAGTTAAGTGATTGATAGGTGACTGTAGGGCTATAATCATGGTAGGAAATGCAAAACTGGAATGACAGAGATTTGCCACCACTTTTAAATGCAGTTACAGGTGAGCGTTTTTCATTTTTTGCTTTTTTGCTTTTCTTTTTTTAATAATATTCTGCTTTATTTTTCTTTTCTGTAAGTCTTAGGCTATTTAAATGTTGAGTTTTGACCTAACTGTTGTGATAGCATTTTCTCTGTAGTCAGCAAAAAGCTTCAAGTACATATAGAAAAGGTACAGTAGTGTTTCTTATGCTGTATTCCTAATAAGTGAGTATATTGCAGTCAGCTTTGCACAAAAAAAAAAAAAGTAAATCTAATTTTAGGCATAAATGTATTTATGTAAAGTGCTGATTTGTTCTCTAAAATCTCTACTTTCCATAGGCCATGTTTAATGGAAAATCCCATTAGTCATGGTGGCATTCATCTTGTGCTGAAAATGCTGGAAACCAAAACAATTTGCAGACCCCAGAAATCTCACCCTGCTTTGTGACTGACAGTCCCTGAAACTATACATTGTGGCTAACTTTAGAGGATTTTTTTCTCCATTTTGCTTCTTGACTATCAGGTTACCTTTAGGTTTATGGGGTCAGGTGTACATTGACACCTCCCTTGCATTTTGTCCTCACTCTGATTTCAGTTGTAGAGTGTAAATTAGAACCTGTCCCGGCAAATTTGTTGTGTTTGAAGTGGTATAAAATTAAAAAGCTAGAGGAAAAACCTGGTCCATAATGATTTTGATAATGATTAGTCTTTGTGTTTGGGGATGCATCCATATGCCAATTTTTATATGAGAGGAGGCAGATATATATGTCTTTCTCAGAAGTACATGTCAAGGTCATACCTTTGAGGTCTGGTTTTTTGTGGGTGGTTTGTTGGTTGATTGGTTTGGTTTGTTGTTGTTTAGGGTTTTTTTTCCTTGCAGTGTCAAGGAACTCCTTGCAGCATTTCCTTTCATCTCTTCTTCAGCAGAAAAGTAGGGCAGGTGTTTCTAAGGAGAGACAGAGCTCCTTGTAGAGCTGAGGATCCCAAACATTAATACAAGCAGTAACATTCTTTAAAACCTGTCATTCCCTCCTTGCTGCCATGCCATGCCATTGTAAGATTTCAGTATGTCTCTCACCCACTTAAAACATGCAATTTTCTACCTGAATTTTCTTCATCATAAAGTAGTTGTCCCTTTCTTCTCTGAAATTAGTAGACCTGTTTGTACCTGAAGGTTATGGTCTGTGCTCCCCTTTCTATACAAACACGTTTTCTGAAGGACTGCTCACTGGGTCATGTCTTTAGAAAGCATGCCATTAACTTCTTGAGGATGTACTGCTGCTGTGAATCATGTAAATATAATCGGCTTTGGTTGTTAGTTTTTGTTGGTTACTTTTCCTCCCACTCCATTTTACTGCAAGCTGGTAAAAGACTATGGTGGGATTTACTCAGGATATTTGCACTGTTTCTAATAGCTCCTGCAGTTCAAAGAAAGACTCAAAGTTCAAACAAAGTAGTTTGTCCTTGCCACATGCTATTATTCTTGACTTTGTGTTGGCTCAATCTCATATTGGAAACTTTGTTGACCTGACAGATTACAATTTACACTTTTTCTTCGGGATTAATTGTAATTATTGGTCACAGAGACAGCATGAAGGAAGTCAGGGAACATGCAGCATGCCAGTAGGTTGGCTCAGGCTGTCTGTTAACTTCTGCCAGTGAAAAATAAATTTCATTGCCATAGCCAGACTTAACTGTTTCAAGTCATGGGCAGACAGAGCTCAAGAGACCCATTTTTGGTAATGATTAGTGTTAGTTAGACTGGGAGCTAGGAACCCCTCCTCTTCTCCTCCTCTCCAGTGATCCACAGCAGTAGAGGGAAAAGATCATATTGTTTCAAAGGCTTCTAGTGAGGGACTGCTGTATACCAAAGAAAGCAACAATGGCAAGTGAGTTACGGCAGAAATAAATTTCACAGCAAAGGAGTGATGTTTCACTGGTTCAGGAGTAAAAGGATATTCAGGTGTTAGTGAACAATGTCTGACTTCTACTGTGGGTGACATTTCCGTGGTACAAAGAGGTATCCCAGCAACTCATTTATCAGTGTCAGTAAAAACAACTCAATCTTTGTGAAAGTATCAGCGGTGGTCTGACAGAGATAGTTCAGTCACAGGAAAAATATATACTGGAGACTGTGTAACCTTGAGTCATCAAAGTCATAGCCTGTCAGTCATCGATATGATCTTCATGACTGTTAAATTAAAATGCTTGAGTTTAGTGTCACTTTGCATTAGTAAATTGGCAGTTTTCACTGAGGATCTTTTTATGTTTCCCAAACCCTATTTAAGACTTTCTAACATTAATCATGTTGAGAGAGAAAATGGAGGAATCAGAGGTATAAGTAATTGGCTCCAGAACTGGAATAGTCTCCGTTTTCTCAGTGTGAATTTACTCCTTCACTAAACCAGCTGAAGTGACAAAGACAAAAAGAGGTTTTGAAATTCACAGAAACACTTGTAGTGATGTTAAAGCAAAAGCCACTCACACTTTGCCACAAAGAAATGGTCACAAATAACATGGCTTTGAAAGCAGCAGTTACTGTGGGCAGCGTTTCTCATTTCAAACGTGTTTTTGTCTGTAATTTTTAGTGTTATGTTGCCTATTTAATTTTAAATAGTTCTTAACAAAATAGGAGAGCAAAGAATGGGTGTTTCATAGTGAAAATAAAAAAAATCAGGAAAAAAATTGTGGGACATATCATGTGCTTTAAATCTCATTCAATGGCATACTCTGAACTCATCCTGATTCATATTTTGAGTCAAGTGTAGGTTTTTAGCTTTGTTTCTCAAATATTGTGGAGTCTAACTTTGAGGATTGAAAAATGTTGCAGGAGGGGATCAAAGATAAGTGTCTAAATAGAACAGATAGACCAGACAACAAATGTAATGATCCTTTCACCTCTCGTCTGCAGTGCTGGATCAGACTTTGCAGATAATTACTAGAAGTTAAGCAGGTTCTGCCTGATGGGTGACCTACATGGAATGTTTTATTTAAACTCTTCTGTGTAGCTACTGCATGAACATCTCCTGCTAGCTGCAAAACATTTTGGATGCCCTAACAGAGAGGCTAAAGGGAAAATCATAATGACACGCATCAGTCACTTGGCAGTTGACCTTTAAAAACTAGTTCAGGGATTTATCCATAAGAAGCCCTGTCGATTTTCTCCCCAGACAAATGAGCTATACAGCTTGTCGATTCACTGTCTTGCACTTTCTTTTAGCCTTGAATACACACATATTTCACATTTACAGTATTAGATCTTTTTAAATTCCTTTGTTATTGTAGAAGTCCCACTTTCCTCCCTCCTCACCCCTGGCTGGCATTTTGCCATGCTCCTGGAACATTATCTTAAACCATGATCTTGTTCAGCTTGTGAGTATTCTCACAATGCATAGTCTTTTCCTGTTGCTATGGTGATCCTTTCTCGGTGATGATGAAGCACAGGAATTCAACAAGTCATTCTTTTCTGGAACGTGACTTTCTGGTGACTTGAAAGAAAAAGGTCAATAATGACATCTAAGCAGATCATCAATATAGTTCACTTCCTGTGTTTTCCTCCCATCAGTATTATCTCAGTTCATGTCAGACAATCCAATTTGCCTTGGTTACATCAAAAGTAGTGTAGAAAAGAGGCTAAGAAGAGCCTGATCAATGAACATAGTATTTAAAAATGATGAAGTTCTACCTTTATATATTGTCCAAGCCATCGAATTACCTGTCTGGCATACAGTTCAAAACAAAAGTTTTAATTTCTATAGCCTTTAACTGTATTGGTGTGCATTTTATTATCTATTACTGTTGCATAGGTAAAAGAAAAGCTAATCACACTGAGTTTTTAATCTCTCTCCATACAGATTAGCTAAGCTATGTGTCACTGATAACTGATGCCTTGCTTATTGTACAAAAGCAAACAAAAGCCCGAACATGATTATTTTTGTAGTAAAAAATTACCACACCTAAAATGCCTTGTAGCTGATATCAGAAGTTGCATATTATTGTAGTGACATTGTTCGGTATGTGGGTGCTTTTAGCTAAGATAAAGGTTCTACAGTTTACTAATGGAATTTCACCTCTAAATTTTTCATATTTATATAAAAAAAGGATAAAAGAAACCTATTTCGGGTATGCATCCCTCTGTTTTAGGTAAAATGTGTTCCAGCTTGCCAAATGACCCAATCTTGAATTGACTAAAAGCAGGAGATCCCAGAAAAGCAAGGTACACACAGTAGCTGGCAAGCTATGCTTTAGCAGCTCTAAGCTGTCGTGGCACTCTGTAGCTGCAAGATGCATTTAGTCTGAGTATGAACAGAATGGCATCTAGAGTATTTAACATGGGATTTAGTTAAACCTATTCAACCTATCACGAATTAAATGGAGCAGGATTAAGTGCTACATCTGCAGTGTTCTTCCGAGTGGCGTGACTTTTTTCCGACTGTGTATGTTAAAACCCTAAATGCTCTTTATTTTTTTGTAGTAATTGAAAGGTCTTGCCTTTTACAAATCAACAGCTTACTTTGAAACCTATGTTGAGCATGTCAGCCAAAATCGTGTACTGCCACCATCAAGATTAAAAAAGCTGCTTGCAGGATTCACTCTCTTTTTGTTATGAATTCATCCCTCTTCCTTTAACAAGCGATGGCAAAAGAGGGGAGCACTGGCTGTACATCCAAGCTCACCTATTTGGCCAGCTGATTTCTTTGTCAAGTGAAAGAGAGCAATCAATTTCTGCACCAAAAGAAAGTGTCACTCCTGTTACTGGTGGCAGTGCTGAAGGTCACCTTCCACATCCAGATGCCGTCAACTGTGCTGCATCTCACCCCCTGACCTCTGGTACCACACCTCAGAGGTCAGAGCAGCAGCAGCTGAGGAGAAGGCTGGGACAGATGTGTGCTGGTATGGATGTGGCTAGGAAGACAGGAAATTGCTTTTGCCCTTGTCAAGGGCTTGCTACAAATGACACAGTGGGAAGGAAGAGTCAAAGGCATTATTTGTGATGGGTGGCGATGCAGCCCCCAAAGCGGTCTTTAGTCACAAACACATGAACCAAACACTCTCCTGGCCACAGACATTGAAAGAGTCCTGTACACATCAGTGAGTCCAAGAGCTCGAGCATTAAAGTTGATGGTGACATAGGACACAGCGCTCATTCTCTCTTTTAAGGGACGGCAGGGGAGCAGGGTCACTTCCCTAGGCTTCCTGCAAGGGGTGTGCAAGGCCAGGGAGGAGGCAGAGACAAGCTGCACCACTTTTGTTCATGATGCAGCCTTACACATCTAAATTTGATGTCCTAGTGTTAGCAAAATTAGGAACAGCTATAAAGGCATTTGCTAGAGTAAAATGACATTCCTCCTTTTTTCAAGCATACCAAACCTGTACTGCCATCAGAGAATGATGCCAGATTCTCTCTTCAGGCTTACTGATTACTCAAGGTGGTTGGTTTGGTTTTTTTAATTAACATAGCATGTAAACATTGGGAGGCTGTTTGTCTGCCACTAAGCTAGCTTAATATTTATACTCTTTATACAAGAGACTGAAGATGCACTTGCAACCTGCCCTGTGGGTCAACAGGTTCTTCCACTGCCAGAGTCTGGTGCCTTTCTGTGATTGTTTACTCTGTTGAGAATGACCAGCATTCATTCCCCATACTCCCAATGTAAATATTGTCTCAGAAGTCCATGGCCTTGACCTGAGTTGTTTTCAAACAGGAAGGTAGCATTTTTTTGTCAGAATGTCAGGAGGGATTAAGTCTAGCAGAATCTCACGGCTCAGTTTCTAAGCACCAAGTGTTTCTTGCAGACAAGAGGGTAAGTGGTAAACATTTAGATGCAACAGTTTCTATTTTTCTCCTGCCCATCAAACAGCTAACTAGGAAGAGCATCTGTCTGAAATTTGGCACAATCAGTGCTTCATCCTTAAAGGGTTTAATTATGGTGCTTGAATTACTGCAAATCTCTCTATTGATTTGGAATAAAAATGCCTCCCTCAGTCTCATGTAGCTCCTTCACACAATTATGCATAGCTTTCTCTTAACTTTAAGACTATATAATTTCAGTGTGGAATTTCTGACACTCTGTCTAGTGCATCAGACAGCTGGCAGACTGCCAGGCTTGTAAATTCTTCTGGCATTCATTGACAGACCAGTATTGTAGGTGTTTCATAAGCAGTGATTTGAATATTAATGCTGCTACCTAATGTCAAGAGAAGGTGCTAACACTAAAAAGAGAGTCTTTTCCATCCTCTGCAAAGACTGTATTTTTTACACAAGTACTAATCTTAACTAGGAACATAGGGATGGCATAAATTAGGGGGAAAATGGAGCAGAGAATGAAGCATTTGGATGCCTGAGCACTTCATGTGACTGCTTTCTTTTTCATTTCTTCAGGCAGAATTGCACTTACTTCCTGTGTAAAAGGTAATTCTAGATTACAGACAGGTCATTACAGCTATTAAAGGGTTTTTTAGGTTTTAACTCTCCAATCTGACCCATTTCTTATCCCCAGTCCAAGCCTTTCTTTTTTTTTTTCTCCTTTTTTGTAGCTGTCAAAAGTTTACAGGCTTGTTTGGTATTCTTGATCATTGGGGTGGGTTTTCTTCTTTTTTTGGGGGGGGGGGGAGGGTGTTTCTTTCACATATTCCCTCTGGGTCCATCATCAAAGATTAGCTATATACAGCCAGGCTTTGACCAGCACTTTACTCCAGTGTTCCTTTGAGAGCACCAAAGCGCTTCATCTTCTACATTAATTATAAAGGGAAGTATTTGTGTATCGTCCTTAACAGGTGAAATGTAAGCGCTGCTCATAAAATTTTCATGGAAGTGATAGCTTAGGCCAGCATGACTCTTGTCAGGAGTCACAGTGAGACTCAGTGTCAAATAGATGTTGTTACCAGGAATTAGAAGATAGATGAGTTTAGGTCTTTGATGGATGAGGGTGCTCTAATGTGCTGCAAATCAACTGGCAGACCAAATGTTCAAAATACTAATTCTGAGATCCAACTTGCTAAAGTTCAACTGCAGATAAAATCGAAAAGAGATGCTAAATGTCTATTCTCTTTTTAAAATAGCAAATAAAATTCTGTAGTGTACAAGTGCCAGATATTAGTATTATAAAGTGTCTTGCCTTACCACTACTTTGTACAATTATGTGCTTGTGTGCAAAAGAAAGTGTGAAACAACGTACAAAGGGGGAGCCAAGGGAGAATCACCTAACCCATCCCAACAGACAGTGCAGGAATGTTTTCCCTGTCTTGTATTTCACCCAGGACTGACTGGGGGAGATTAAGCTGCAGGGGTGGGTCTCCTAATAAGGCACAAGCTTTTCTGTCCCTTTTCTAGGAAGATTGCTTTTCAAGACCAAAAGAAAGAATATTGTACAACTTTCTTGGTGTAAGCCACTGATAAAACTCCACTTCCTCCTCTTTCCTTAAGAGTATGGACAGCAAAGCTCACCTGCAGAAGGACATTAAAGGGCTGGTAACACAGCCCTAAATTCACAAACAGCTGTCTTGACTGGTTGGGTCGTCTGCTGTCTAGTGCTGAGAGTCCGTATTGTCCCAGTTCATTGACCATGGGGCATTCACTTCATTTTCTCCCAGCAGTGCCATTGTTCATTGTTGGCAGTTCCATTGTTCATTCTAAAGTTCATGCTTTTTTTTTACAGAAACATCCAACAACACTTCTTCTATAAACCCCACTTACTGTCCCAGGCATTTGCATGCAGCTGGGTGTTCAGAGGTGTTTCTATTAAGCCATCATTTCAGAGGATTTTTAAACTTCTACTCACTTCACATTGTAATAAAAAGATGGGATTGGAGACCCTTCATACCAAAAATGTAAAACCACTGGTTTTGTGTCTTCTGTTATCTCTGTGCATGTATCTCTTCCTCTCTCTCTCAGCAGAACTCACCAGAAACTGACATAAAAACCGCTTGAGATTAAATGAAAAATTCTCAGGGAAAAAAAATGTAACCTTTCAAAATGTTTTTGATCTAACAGAATATACCTGACAAAACTCAGTTTAAGTAATTGGTCCAAATAGCACTAATGCATTGGAGGACTTTTTATTACTTATATTAGGGTTTTACCCTCTCTATCCCCCAGAGTCAAGATGGTTGTAAAAGATTGAAGAAATTAGTGAATTTTGTTCCAACATGGAGATTTTCATGTTCCAAATAATTAGCATTATTGGCAACAGAGAGAAGACGATGACATTTTAAAATTAAAAGCCCCAGTTTTCCCTCTAAGCTGCACGTCTGTTCTGGTAGTTACAGAATTGCCAAGTGGGTGTATTTTTTCCAATATCCTGTAACTTGTACTAAAAAAATGTATTAAGTCTGTGTCTGTGAAGATTTCTATTTCCATAAAATCAGGAAAATGGTTCATAATAGGGACATACATGTAACCCTCTAGCACGACACTTGAGGCATCACTAAAAATTGAAGGAGTGACGACTGAACCCACATAGTATGTGAGAACAAACCCTACCTTTTACAAACAAGATGGTTAATAATATCTTCTAAATATTTTGTGGCGGGGAAAGTGTGAAGTTGTTTTTTTTTAAACTTGGAGGTGTTTAATATCAAAAATCCCTTCAGCCAAATTCTTGGTTCTATACTCAACCTGATGTCAGTAGGACTTCAAGTAAAGTCTGTTAACAGGGTTTAATGTTAAACAGTTCTCCCTCAGAATCTGCTCTTAAATGCCTAGAAAAGCAGAAGTAGTTGTAGTTTTCCTCATTTCTGAGATTTCAGCTTGGAGAAGTAGGGAAAAAAATAGATGTATTAATTTAAAAAATAAAAAAATAGGAACTTTCAATACAAAGTAAGACACATAAAAATATGCATTAAAAGAGACAGCTTTTTTAATACTGTTTCAGATTTGTTTTCTTTTGCTGAGTTGCTGCAGTTTACTTGTCATGGGAGCTCTTCACAGAGCCAAACTCAGGAGGAGAAAAGTGAGTGGGATGGGCACTGGCAGTGGGATGAGCAAGAAAGGGCACTCTAAGGGTTGTGTTGTTCACCTTTGATGTAGGGCTGTGTCATGGAGTTGTTTACTCCTGCTCCATCATTCTTGTGCATGTGTTTAGAGTTTCACTTGTGATCCAGTCCCTTCAGGAAGGGGAATGTGACTGCAACTGCCCATTAATTTCTACTATCAAGAGTCAAGCACTTAGGTTCTGTACTTAGAGTCTGTAATAAGGAGAGCTCTGTAATTTCAAACCACAGCAGTACAGTCTTACCTGACCTGCAGAGTTGACATGGTTTACAGAATGCCACCAGAAAGCTTGCTTTTATTTTTCTCCATGCTTTGGTCCTACGGAGAAACAGATTAGTGAATGGATCTAGTGTCTGACACTTTCTCATAATCCTAACATGTAAGTGAGCATTTGCTCTTGTTGCTTGGTCAGTTCTTGGATGCTTGGCTGCAAAATAGAAGTAGGAAGAAGGAGTTATAGTTCCTATCTTTTTATTTTGTTATCTTACTGCTCTACTTCTAATCAATGCCTTGATAGATGCAGGTTTTATATATCTTCTGCTCACCAGATACAGTGGTTTTGGTTGCCTCTCTAGTTCATGTTTATGTGAAAACCCAACTGGTCTTGGTAATGGGAGAATACCTCTCAAAATTGTAGACATCTGTAAAGATGAAAGGCCAGAGAAGTCACACAACACATTTGGTCTAGTCTGAACAAACTCATTTTCCAGCATTTCACATTTCATCAATTGTTTTAGACCTGTAATAACTCTCACACTTCCTTTTTTGGAGCAAATCTAAACTGTATCTTCCTTTGTAGCATGCTATATTTTAACCAGGACTTGCCCACTCAGTAAAAACGTTCAGTTAAAAAAATTGTTTCTGATGACTTATATCTAACACTCCTGGTAGTGTATCTCAAAACGAAATTTGTCTTTTGTGTAATTCTTGATACTGTTGTTTATCTGAAAATCTCCCCCTTTGATTTCGGGTTTCCCCTTGCCTTTACTGAACAGCCTTTTGCTCATTTCTCAGCCCACAGTCATCTTCTGGACTACTTTTCTACTTTACCAAGGTCCCTTTTTTATTTCAATTCTGTGAATTTGCATAAGGCTTTTATGTGGGATCCATTGTAAAATATTTTCCCTCTGAAAATGGCTGATGCAAAATCATGCCTATTATACTGAAGCAGAATTAATTCATTCAGCTAAACCAAGCACATCTGTCATCTTTAACATTTAATCCTAATTGCACTCTGTTTATCCAGTCCCATCTTCCCTCTCCATCTATTGAGGGCTGCTGTTTTGCATCTGGCTGTGGCAATGACCATGCTGGGCATGCTGGAGGATGGTAGGTCTCCTACTGCATTTTTGTGGTTATCTAAAACTTCAAATGTTATTAAAATGATGGCCAACACATGGATTTTGCCTGCAGCCAGTCTTTAATCACCCTTTTAGATGCTGCAAAGTTTCCTTAACCCCATTTACCCTGAACCTAATAACAGAAAGTTGAAGAGTGCAAAACATAAGTTCAGACTCTGTAAATTTGCACTGTGGTTATTGAAACTATGGCCTTGTAAACAGCAGCCCATAAAAGAAAGAGAAAGCAAAGTGTACTGTGTCCCTTTATGTAGGTTAGGTTCAGGATGGTGGTGTTTGAAGCAAACCTGATGACCTGCTGTGGAAAGACAGGGTGCAAAGATCAGCATCAGCCAGCTTGGATCCTGGAAGGGAACCAGATGAAGTGATGTTCGTAAGCCACAGAGGAGCTTAGCATTTCCTGATGCAGAGCAATCTGTCCCTACACTAGCTGCAGGTTTTAGAAACAAGTGTCTGGTGTGCCGTGACAGCAAACTGATGGCTCTGTGCCACAGCTGCGTGAGCAGAGGATTTCAGGGAGTTGGCAGGACATTTCTTGGGTCAATATGTAGCTGCTTTCCAGGATAGATTGAAAAGCTCTTTGCTCTGTGTTGCATGTTTTGAATCACATAAGTGAGACTCTGGCTACCTGGAGAAACCTAAGGGAGAGTCATTTTAGGAATTACTTACTCTTTACAACATATGCAGCACTCTATAGTCTTCTGTGCTTTTACCAGAGGAGCTGTGTTACTGCTGTCCCTTTGTTGGCATGCTCTAATATGTTCTTTCCTCTTTTAGTTCCTGAATTTCGGCAGCAATGGAAAAAAACCTCTTGTTAGTTGTCTTTTTGGCAAAGTTGCTTAATATTGCATTAATATTGAATGTGACTGTAGTAAGATCAGAGAGGAATCCCCATGCGTTTGAGTGATGTAACTCCTATCTGAAATACCTGCACTTGGTGCCTGTTGGGGACAGTACTCTGTTAAGCTCATCTTGGAGGGTCAAGGACTGTACCCTCATATATTCTTTTCAGCCTAATTGCTGTGGCAGGAATTACCCTTTTGTGGTTCTTAGACCTCTGGTCTGTAGCTATTTCTGATCTTTTGAGGAGCTACTGAAGAATGTCAAGGGAACTTCCCATTAAAAAAAGAAACTAGTTAGTTGTTTTCTTTCTCCTCTATCCATCTGTAGCAATACTTTAAGAAAAATAGTTGCATAGGTTCTTTTGCAGCAAGATATATTCTAAAACCCCACACATGGCTGAGATTTTAGATATAATTTTTCAGTCAAACCCCCCCCATAATACACAAGCAGGTCTCTCGGGTAGGTGAGAATAATAGAATAGAAATTTATGAATGATGGCAGTAATATGTGCCAACACTGCTGCAAGTGCTTTAAACAAAAGATTCATGAAAGTCTAAGCTCATTTTTTTCCCTGCAGTGCTCCTGGTTCTCCAGCAGCTGCAGCAGGGCACAATTTAGCCAATCTGATGGTGAGCTCTTGTTGAAATACGGTGTCCCCTGCTCCCAGACACATGTCCCTGTTTGCTTTTTGTCAGAGGCGAGAGTCTCAGAGTGAGCCACATGTGCTTGTTGATCTGATGGACAGCAGCTCCTGAGTCTGTAAGATGACTGGGTGCAATGGGGCTGTGGGTGGAGGCATTGGGTCCAGTCCCAGCAGCAGCTCTCAGACAAGATCAAGGATGGAGCTCAACATTCTGCATCATGCTCTTTTTTATCCTGCAGCGTGCTTCTGTGCCTGTTGAACATCATAGGCTGTGGTCTTCCATCTGCCAGGAATCCCTTGTAGTACAGCCACCATGATGTGGCAGCTCGGGAGGGATCGTGCTGCCATGAACAGCAGCTTTCCTCTTTCTTCATACTTCCCTAGTGCCATTGTTCTTGAAATAACCTTTTAAAAGAAGATAAAGTATAATATTCAATTCCAAGGGTAGGAGGAATGTGACCATTGTAGATTTTCAGATTTCTTGTGTGGAGACACAGGAGACCGACTCTCAACCAAGTGGCAAGTGCTAGGACTTGTTAACTGCCTGTGGTGCTGCTCATATGACAAGGGACCTCCTTTTGGGTTAGAATGGCAGAGACGAATTCCTTGTGATTTGGCAGACTGATGCTTTCCCCATAGTATTATTTGGCTTTAGGATTTTCCTTGAGATACAGGGATGGCAGGTTTAAAATTAGGATTTCCCACTGCCAGCCCTTCCCTTTTAGCGCTACAAGGGTATGTTTATGGATCCTGTGCCAAAATGTCTTCATTAACAGTCCTGCACAGTTCTTTGGAGCAAAATCCACCGATACGGAACCAGGTATTTATTTATCTTTTACGATTTATGGCTTGATTCATTTCAGAGAGGTGCAGAAGAAGGTTTTCAGAAGCCAGAGCACCAACAAATGTCAAAGGCACGAGTGCTGCTGGCAATATCTGCTGGACAGGGCCCCTCCACTGAGCTCTGAGAAGTGTGCTCCTGTTTGTCCCACAGGCAGCCAGCCAAAATCTAGCTGCTGAACACACAGCTGGTTCGACTCTCTCCCAGAGTAGGCACACAGAGGGCTACTCTAGCCCCAAACCTCCTTTCAGGCCATGCAGCAAGCTGAAACCATTTATTCTTTTGTGCAGCTGTTTTACAATACAAAAGGAACTTTATTATGGATTTTACTCCATGCTAGCAGAAAGACAGTTGAATCTCCTCAGCCAGTTTTTGGTATACTGAATGCATCACCAGTCTGTAAAGGCAATTGATTATTTTAATACAGTATCACCTAATCCATCAAGCAAGGAAAATACAGCTGGGTTTTAAATGCTGCCCTAAGAAGCAGCTCATGTTCTTGATTATTTTAACTTTCTCCAGTTAATGCACTTTTAACAACATTTTCTCCATTTCAAAATCAATGCCATAGTCCAGTGGCAAAGAAGGACATGATTGCAACCACTCACCAGGCTCCTTGGGCTTTCTTAGTCACTGCAGTGTCTAGTTGCTATGCCTGACTATAAAGAAAATGCTGATAATAAGTTCAATTGATGAGATTGCCCTTGAAAATCCTCTGTGATATTTTCTGGAGGTTAAAACCAAGGCTACCATCCAAATTCATCCAATTTCATCCAATTCTGCTGCAAGGAGTGTCTCCTTTTCAGATCACTGGCAAATGAATGCTGGCACATCTGCCTTTGTTTCCTCTCTTCATCTGTGTGCTGGAGGCTCTCCTCATCCACAGGCTCTCCTGCCTGCTGTGCCTCAGCTCCTCCAGCTCACAGTCTTGCTCCTCAAGCTCCAAAGCAGCTCCAGCAGTGGCTCAGCTGACATGCTGGGCTTTCTCCTAGAGTGGCAAAAGTGCTGGCATGTGCTCTGTGGGGTAGCTGCTCTATGGCTTTGACCAACAGAAGCTGCAGCCCCTCTCTTACCTTGGACTGTGCAGCAGCAAAAAGAATTCCCATTTTTCTTTCAGAACTTGAAGTTGTGTACAATGGTGGTCACCAAATCCTGGAAACTTCTGAAGCCTTTGATTGGTAGCAGTGACAAAGGCAAAAATCTCTATAATAGTACGATCACATGCTTTTAAAAATAGAGGGGTTTGTTTGGTTTTGTGCTAATTTACCACTTAAAACTTACTGACTTTGTGTTAGTAAAGGACAAAATGTCCTTCTGTATCAACAGTAATGCTTACTGAGACTATCTCCTTTATTTTAATTTTATTTTTGTTAGGAGGAGGAAGCAAGTAGTTCCGAGGCATTAGATAATATTGAAAGATGTTTTTTCCTTTTATTCATCTATAGATAAATATCTAGTGATCACAGTTTTCTTTAAGTTGGATCTGAGGATGTCGGACGTATTTCTGAACTTTTGCAGAAGTTTCACTGCTATTACAACATGAATCTTTAATTCTCTATTTGCAGCAAGTGCTGATTTCCCATACAATGGTCAAGCTATAGGAGATGGAGTTAACAGAAACTCAGCTATTATTGGAGGTAAGAAAACTCTCTACTTTTCCAAGATATTTTGTAGTATGTCTCTGATGGCTGAATTGCAGTTGCTAACGAGGGTAAATGTTTCCATATCCAGGTTTGGGTTTGTTGCTTTTATTTTGATTTGCTGTGTAATTTTTCCTTTCTAATTTATATTTTTATTATTACTTATAACTTTTCCTTAGACTTTGAAACTTTGCAATACTGGAAGGATAGCATTGCGTTCCTCAGAAAAATTCAGGCCACATCTGAAAAGCCTCAGTTCACCTGCCCAACTCATCAGTTAACATAAAGTGTCATAACATAACTCTGGCTGATTACAAGATTTTTTTAACCTGAACATTTTATAGCATCTTCATCCTGGAAGATTCTTATGCCTGTAGAGAAGGGCCCAAACAGGAGCAGTGCTGTTTTGTCACATAGATGCCTATGCCTAAAAGGATAACATTCATGAAGCTTCTCTGTAACAGGGATGAACCCAAAATCAACCATTGCAGGGAGAGCAGTTAGGGCTAGAACTGATGATCAAGCAGTAACATCTGCAATTGTGTGGAGCCAGTGCCTAGTGGGTGGTGTGAGCCAACAGTGAGCCAAGCCAATTTTCAAGGACACATAGAGGAGCTGTGATAGGTCTTTACAGCCATTGACTAGAAAGTGATTCCACCTCCAAAGAGCTACCCCGGCCGTGACGCATCATCAATACACCCCACTGCTCTGGAAGTGCTCAGCACCCTCTGCTTTGTGGTTAGCAAAGCTTAGGTCTGTAAGTAGATATTAATGTTGAAGTTTTTACCTGTAGGATGAGAGAGAGTCACCGGCAGACTTCATGAAGTTGCATTTTGTATATAGTGAAAACTATATATAAATATTAGAGTAGTAGAATCCAAGCAACTGTGATGATGCCCACGCTGCCCGAGTAGCTTCAACTCAGCTCAGAGGAGTTTTGGGATCTTTTCTTTGTGTTAAAATCTGCAGCTGGTCTCACGAGGGGCATCTTTTCTTTCCTCCTGTGTGTAGGTGTCATCGCAGTGGTGATCTTCACCATCCTCTGCACCTTGGTGTTCCTGATCCGCTACATGTTCCGCCACAAGGGAACCTACCACACCAACGAGGCCAAAGGGGCAGAGTCCGCCGAGAGCGCCGACGCCGCCATCATGAACAATGACCCCAACTTCACGGAGACCATAGACGAGAGCAAGAAGGAATGGCTTATCTAAGCCCACGGGGATGGGGCCTGGGGTGGGATATGAGCTGGGCCAGGGTGGGACTGGGATGACTCTTGCAGTGGAGAGAGAACACTCTGTGTCGGACACTTGAGCACACATAGGATAAAAAGATCAGCACAGCTGGAGGAGCAAGTGACAGGAAAATACCACTGAGACTGGAGAAAAAACAAAAAGAATATCTCAAGCATTTAAGAAAAAATACTTTTTAATATTGATTTACAGCAAATTGCCCCTTCTGTAACCCAACAACTACAACAAAGAGCAGTTTTGCAGCTTCGGCATTGGTTACAATTTTCAGTAATACCTGTCTATTTCTGTGTGTGTTTAGAGATGTTCTGGATACCTGTGACAAGAAACAGGGCTGGTTTTTTACATTTTTTAAAAGCTGTTTAAAATGTGGGTGGTTGTGTCCTGAGAACAAGTGGCAGCCCTTTCTTCCCAGAGTGGTGTTCCTTCCTGGCTGGCCACTTCCCCACAGCCTGCCCTCAGCCCCACACCTTGACCACATCACCACTAATTTTGGTGGCGTTGGTCCAGGGGTTCAGGCTGGGGCTGGGACAGGGGAGTGAGGACTAATGCAAATCTTACTCGCCAGTTTCTCAACATCTCATCAGCCCATGTCAGCCCTGGCAGGAGCCATCTTCTTGACCCAGGCACTTCACTGATTGTGTGCAATTCTCATCAACAATGTAAAAATACTGTTATTATGACTACTACTATTACTACTAAAGAGGATTATCATAAAGCACAGGAGGCTTTAAAGGTTTTTTGTATTATTTTGTTGGTCTCTGAGGGAGGATGATGCTGTGTGAGTCTGTAGACCTAGTCTGTTCCTGTGTCTTTGTCTATGGCACTGGTGACCTGGGGTACATGCCAGGTTAAACTCAACTCTGCCTGTGGCATATTGGCATATACTGTACATTGTAGTAGGGAATTAGAGCCAGACTTTGTTTGCTTCTGTTTCTTCTTAATAGGCTGTCATAGAAATATTAGTACCGCTTTAGTCAATGCATTTGAACCCACGGCTTCACATCCTTCTTTTTTTTCAACTCAAGAGTAGCAATTTATTCCTTAAATCCCTTGTTTCAGTCCCATCGCAAGGAAAGCTTCTGCTGGCAGCGTTTGCTCAGTCAGGAAGGTGAGGCAAAGGAGGCTTGAAAACTCTGCCTCCGGAGCACGTGAGAAACACACAGCACACAGGTCAGAGCTACTTTTCAATACAGAGATTTACCCAAACTCTTTTACTGTCTTTATAAGGCATTTTTTAAAATAGCAAGGCCAATGCCAAGTACAGCATTGCATCCTATTTTTCCTTTCAAATCAGGAAAGTCGTAGGTGTCACCTGAACAGCAGGCAGCTAGTAGGAAAGACAAAGGGGCAGCCTGAAGACCTAATATCCTTTCGTGGCAATAACAAAGCTTTAGTTTGCCCTCTGTAGAGAAGCATGGCTCTCCTATGGTCTAAATTGATAGGAATTCAAGGCCTTAATGGACAGGTTTTGCAGTGGAACAGAATGAAGGAATGAATATACTGCAAGGCTTTGCCATGTGCTAAAAGAACAGAAACAATATCAGAAATTTCCGTATAAAAGTATTTATTGTGACAGTCCTAGATTTGCTTTGTCTTTAATATTTCTGTGTTTAGTATGCACAGATTTAATTCATTTTTCTGCACAAGAAAGATTTCTTTTTCACCCAAATGTGCAATCTACTACATCAAGCAGTGCTGGCATTTTTAATTTCCTTATTTCTTTTGTTGCAACTTTCATTAATCTAATTGACACTTTAAAAATAATTTTAAAAAATCATGTAGGCAGAAGAAAATATTGGAGTCTTACCAGACAAGACATTGATAAGCACAATTTGTCAGAAAGACAGGCCTGATAGTTTGGGTATTAAGGATGGGAGCCTAAAGTCCTGTTCTGGAGGAACATTATCATTGAACATAGATATCAGAGCAAATCAAGCCCATTAATTTCTTCTATTTATGGATTTGGAATTATCATACGAAAAAGTTGCCAGTTTCAAAAAAAAATACTGTTTCTCAGGTAATATAAATGGCAGAGAGGTTCAGGTAGGCTTAAATATTACCTCTGTCACTCTTGTGCTCTGCAGTCTTTTGCCTTGCCTCCAGTATTAACCTCTCCCTCTCTTGTCTGTAATCAAGCAGATGAGTCCTGAGTTTAATCATGAGTGTAAAATAAGTCTTCTCTCCTTGGGGAATATCAGCAGGGGATGGATCTACCCTGCACCACCACTCAGCAAACTACATAGCAATCACAGATGTCTCTGTAGGATAGAAAAGGCATTATATTTTCTACATGATTTTATGTTTCATTTTATTTTCATGGTATTTTAGTCCACTCTGGAAAACATCCTTGCCTGCAACTTCAAGCTACCAAGAGAAGTGAATAGGGCATCGTTTGCATAGATTGGGATTTGGTTTGCAGAAAAAAGCTCCTAATCGGAATTTAGTGTCTGTGAGGAAGATCAGACTTAGGTACCCTGAGAGACTGGAATTCTCTGCTGCTTTATGTGGGAGAGACAGATTTAACAGCCATAGTACAAACACTGCCCAATGCCTCAGCATGGCACTAGAAGGGAAAGATAGCTTGGTCTCCATGTCTAACCAAGTTCTTGGCAAAGCAAGAGACAGTTGTCTCTGGGTTATGGTAGTGAGGCCTGTGATACCTGTTCACTGATTTTCTAAAAAATTACCAGCTAATCTCCTGCAACCCTGTAAGCCAGAACTTATGGAAAATAACCTTTGACCATTGCATAAGCAATAGTTATAAATTAGTGTCTAAAGTTTGAAAAACAGTTTGAATTTCTGAAATCAAGTCATGAACATCTGTACCTCTCCATTGACTGGACACCATGGACCTTTTTATATGAAATACATCAGTGCTGTGCTAAAATACAATCACTTTCATAACT
This sequence comes from Monarcha castaneiventris obscurior, assembly GCA_026261815.1. Lineage (NCBI taxonomy): Eukaryota > Metazoa > Chordata > Aves > Passeriformes > Monarchidae > Monarcha > Monarcha castaneiventris. The sequence continues at coordinate 47,447,033 of JAMPIT010000230.1, read as the reverse complement.
CTAGAAACCTTTCATTATTAGAATCTTTTTTTCTCCTTAAACTGGACCTTTGACATGATATTATCAACAAGCAGCTGGTCTCTGTATAGGCATTTGGTGATTTGGGGTGAATTCCTGCCTGTCTGCTTTGTATTTAATTTCTGAGAATGGTGTATGTTTAATTATAGGCAGTGGTCATTCAGCATCCCGTCAGTGAAGCAGGAGCAGGCTCAGAGACGTAGCCTGTGTATTTTGCTAGCACTGTGTCTGTTCTGAGGATTTCTTCCTCTGCAAGCCTATCATTAAAGGATGAAACATCCATAGTTTATTTCACCCACTCTTACTTGTGCCAAAAATGCATTTTGTTTAACAGGTATGTGGGAAAATCTGTTGGAGGGGAGAGTGGATCCTGCTTTTATAAAACTCTCTACTTTCCCCAAAGAATATTAAAATAATCAGTCTTTTATCACCATTTTTTTAGCTGTTTCACCTATTTGAACTGTGCAGAAAAATGTAGCTTCTTGTACTGCTTTGGGAACCAAAGTGTCCCAGCTGTGTTTCTAAAGGGTCATTCCTGACACCACAGGAAACGATGGCAAAACTGCCACCAGCGGTGGGGAGAGCAAGACTGGGCTGGAGATTGGGGCTCTCAGTGTTAGTGAAATAATGTAAGCAATATTTTGGATTCTCATTCAGAAGACTTGCAGGCCACCAGGTAATGAGACATGGAGCTCCAAAGAGCCAAAATAATGGAAAACCTATTTTGATGTCAACCCAGCCTCAAGGGGAATCCGTAATCCAGTCTGGTGGTTTTGAATCAGGTCTTTCACCCACTGCTTATTCCGTATTTACTGATAGAAAATTCAGATGTATGAAATAGGAGTATGTATCTTTAACTTGTACTGGAGCATTTCTGCTTTGTATTTTTTGTGTCTTAAACTTTACCTGTACCTTTTATATCTCTTCTAGCAGTTACCACTTCAAAGGTACGGCAGCATTTTAGGGTAGTGCTCCAGGCAGCATGATATATGTGAGAGGATGGTCATCACAAATATTTTAGTAAGACTGCCGAAGCAGTGGTGTATATGTACAAGTTTATTGTACTGATAAGAACTCATTTTAATTAAAACAATATCCTTTAATGGCAGATGCATCTAATTTCCAGGGTATCTGTTGAAATGTGAAGCTATCAAAGTTCGACAAGGAATAGCTTTCAATATGGTTTCTCCCATGAATGGTTTTACATTCCATCAAGCATGGTGATCCTGAAAGGGTGTCA